>CM074724.1:28972341-30172341 GCA_037306005.1 Rhinophrynus dorsalis
TTTCAAATTCATCTTCATGTTTTATTAGTTGTTTTTTAATTAGAAAACTCATTTTTGAGTTATTTAGATCCATAGATTATGCTAATTAAGGCATGCCATGCCGCTGCTTCCTGTCTTACTGTCTCACTCACTGACACTGCTAGGCAATGTTTTCTTCTTCTCCCCAGCACTGAAATGGATTTGTGTCATTTGAATAGAATAATTATTATATAAATGTAAATATCTCCTAAACTAGTTTTCTAAACAGACATTGGCTAATAAATCATGTCGGTGGTTTTGAAAGCTCCTTCAAAATCACCAAATTGTTTTTTAGGTGATAGAGTCCCTTTAAGCTCTTGGTTGCCAGAGGGGTTAAATATATGATTGACAATTGGATTGGAGCAATTCTAGAGAAAACCAACTGAACACAGGGGGCAAATAAAGATTCATATTGATTCAAATTGGGGATTTTAACCCCATTGAATGCTAGAAAGGTCTCCAGTGCTTTGTAAAGCAATGCGTTGGAGACCTCTTTAGGATTTAAGGGTTAAAAGTCACATTTACAAGTGCTACCCATATGTGTTTGATGGGGCTCCTGACTCTGACACTCGTGTTGCGGTTTTCTACTTATCCACGCTAAGGGCTAATGATAACTCCTTTGTGTACTAGCTTTAACGACGAACTCTGGGTACCGAGCGCGAGTCGTCTTCTTTTTTTTTCTTATCGCCTCCTCTTCCCCTTCTCTACCATCTGATGTCTCTTCTTATTCAATGTCTTATCCTTACCCACCCATCCTCCATGTTACTGTAGGCTCTATGTCCCCCAGACGACTACCCCCATACCAGCTGCTATCTTTTGCACTGTGCTCCTTTGCAGCTGTAATAGATGGGGAATACATAGAAATATCACCGATTTATACTTCTGATTTACGTTATATGCATACTCATGCTCTTATATGCATCTTATTGTTTTTTGAGGCTCACAACGGATAGTTGTGGTTTTCGTTTTGTCTTTTGTAATTATTGCCTTAATTGCTAATAAAGTTTATAAAAAAAAGTCATATTTAAATTACTGGAAATACTATTGTTGCTATCGTCATCATCATCATCATCTTCAGCAGCAGCAGCAGCAACAGCATCATCGTAATCATTATTTAATCTTCCTTATCTCCCCATTCTCAACATCATTATTTAATCCTTCACCTCCTCCTTGTCATGCTCATTTTAATAATCTCATCACGTAATTATCATTTAATTCTCTTCCTCATCATCTTCCTCTTTTCATCCTCTTAATCATAATCATTAGTATTTCCTCCTCATCATTTCATCCATTATCATCCTCATTATAATTTTGTCATCCTCATAACCATTTAATCATCATTATCACCTCCTCCTAGTCATCATCATTATTTCATTATCTTCCTCCTCATTACAATCATCATTAGACTCATAGAAAAATAGATTTTGAAGGCACAAAAGAACCATCTAGCCCATCCAATCTGCCCATTTCCCCATTTAAATAACACAGTCTTACATACATCTCAGAAAAGACTTATAGGGATAGTAATACTTAAAAATTACTATCCCCCATGTTGTAGCCAGTAAAAAACGGAGTTAAATGCGGACTTCTTTTTTATTAACGCAATCTCGGCTTTGCTGCAGAGTCTCCGGTACCGGATTCCCTTGCTATCAGCTAGTATGCTGACGTCAGGGGAGAGGGAACTTTGAAAGCGGATATCTCTCAAACCATAAAGGTTTGAGAGATGCCGCTGGTCTCATTTAACTGGCTACAACATGGGGGATAGTAATTTTTAAGTAATACTATCCCTTTAAGTCTATCCTGGGCATTTTTGAATTCCCTAACAGTTCTTGTCCTTACCACTTCTACAGGAAGTCTGTTCCATGAATCTATCACGCTTTTCATATCACCCCTCTCCCTCCTTTCTTCCAAGCTGTACACTTTTCTTTGAGTCTGTTTTGTCACCCTGTGTAATGAAGACCCTGGACCATTTTGCTGTCTCTTCTTTAAAATGCCTCAAATTTATTAAAGTCCTTGTGGAGATGTGGTCTCCTGAACAGATCACAGTACTCCAAATGAGGCCTTACCAGTGATCTCTACAGTTGCACTAGTACACTTTTCTTCCTGCTGCTAATACCTCTTCCTGTACAACCAAGAACCCAGTTTGCTTTTCCCACTGGTTACTTACAGTATTGCTTGCCTACTTTCAATTGAACTGAAATAATAATTCCCAAGTCCCTTGCTCTAATAGTTTGCTAACAAAGTACCATTCATAATTTATAATCAGTTTATCCTCCTCATCATCATTTCATCATCTTCATCCTCACACTGTGACTCCCATCTACAAGACATTTTTGGCCTCTCCTACCCTTTGGAAATATCGCTCTCACTGCGTCAAATGCTCTCCTGGCCTCCAGAATTTTAACCCTTTGATTGCCAGAGGGGTATACAATGATTTGCAAGGTGTTAAAGGTCCCTGAAAACCCACCTCTTCAGGGACGCATATCAAATAATACAACAAATAGTGCAAATTTGCCCTCGTAACCTCCTCCACTGCTAAAAGAGTTATGCCTTCCTTTTAAAGGGATAGTAATGTTTCACAATAAAAGCAGCTCCAATTAATCTTCATACTATTTGGGCCATGGAGAATGTTATTTCAATACTGTCAGAGTTGTAGTTCAGGAGTAATTGAATGATAAAGTATCCTCCTCACACCCTTTTACTGATGTAACACTGCTCACCTCAGAGCATCAGGGTGGTGTCCAAGTGGATCGCAGAGAGGGACAATCCTCAGTTAGCATAAGGTAAAAACCTGAAAAACCTGTCAAGGGGGGCAGGGTTTTCATTGTTCTCACAGTAAGAAGATTGTCACTTGCTGTGACCTGTCTGGTCTGTGGACCAGATTCCACATCTGAGGGCAAGTGGCTTAACTAGGTAAAAGGGGCGGGAGGGGAATATTTTTTATCATTCAATTACTCTTGAACTACAACTCTGACAGTATTGAAATAACACTCTCCACGGCCCAAATACTATGATCATTAATTGGAGCTGCTGTCTTTGTGAAACATTACCCACCTCTCACTCCATAATGCTTTGTGGCTGGACCTCATTGATCTCTCAGTTTTAGTCGTACGTGACAAGCCATTTTACTTTCCCCTTCTGTAGCCCAATCACACTCTTCCACCCGCACTTCATAATTCCTCCATGATACCACTAACTGAATGTTGCACCCTACCGTTCCATTTAGAACTTGTCACTTACTTCTCCGTATTGTTGCACGCTCTGTGGCTGGACCACTCGGTTAATGTTGATTGTAAATACCCTTATCTGTTTTAACCCACTGTACATCTCTATTATCTTGTTAAACTATTGTACAACATGGCAGATTCTGCTGAAGCTTTAAAAATGGAAACACTAGAAGTGAAACCAGTCTCGGTTGCTACTAACTATCAGGTGATATATAATCATAACCATCTCACTCACCTGGCCACAAGGGCCGTGCGGATCCGGTGCAGCCCCCCACTACCTCGGCACGGGTTTCTACAAACGTGAAGACAACTGGAGGGGAGCGCTCAACAGATCCGCCTTGCATCAGTAACATCCAGCAAAATATTTGAATAAAAATATCATCAATTTTATTGAAAAGTAATACTAAACTTTATAGTAAAATGAAGTTACAAAAATTGCCTAACGCGTTTCGTGCAAAATATACACTTAATCATAAGCTTATGATTAAGTGTATATTTTGCACGAAACGCGTTAGGCAATTTTTGTAACTTCATTTGCCATGCACGCTTTATGAACTCCATTGTTGTTGGTGTGCTATTTTAGTATTACTTTTCAATAAAATTGATGATATTTTTATTCAAATATTTTGCTGGATGTTACTGATGCGAGGCGGATCTGTTGAGCGCTCCCCTCCAGTTGTCTTCACATTTGTAGAAGCTTTAAAAATAAGTGATAATATTTCTTCCACATAATCATCATCAATATTTCATCATCTTCCTTATTCTGCTCCTCCTCCTTATCATTATGACTGCTGGACGTTCTTTATAATTTCTGTGATTTTTATTGTACAATAATTTATGCATTCTTTCTCTGTGAGTATAAACTCTGTTGGGATTGTACAGTAAATTGTGTCCGCATCCCCTACCTGTCAATCCTCTAACTCTTCTGTTCCTGTTCATGATATTCCTGAGGGAAAACTTTCTGCAGTGACAGCAAAGTGGTAACAAGTGACATTCTTGCTTTAGAAGTCATGTATTTCCACTTCAGTGCACAGCAGCAGAAATTAAAAAAACATGTTCCACATGCCCCCTTGTGCCCTGCTGTGCCAGGGTCCATCTGCTTACTACTTACATGGCTGATTTGTAGTCTGCTGGAGACTATGTTTCCCCCTAGCAATCTAAATAACGACTTTATGCATTGTGTAACCGCTTCAATGCTTGAAAGGTCTCCAATGCATTGCAGACCGTTCTAGGTGTTAACCTTTTGAGTGGCGGTGCAATGCAATGAATTGGATACCTCTCTGGCTCTCAGAATGTTAAATGGATAGTAATGGTTAGGTATTACGTTAACCCTTTGAGTGCGAAGCAATGCGTTGTGTACCCTTCTGGCACTCAAAGGGTTAAATCTGATTCTTCTACATCCATTTGTATAACGATGTGTACCTTTGTAACCATCTATAACATTGCCGTTTTCGTTTTATTCTATAATAAAGTGTCAACATACCGCCCCTTTTCCAGACGACATGAATCATTCCTCTCTATCACGGTCCCCGTGATGTCTCTGTCACTCTCGCTTGTGCTGCTCCCTTATTGGTTGAGCTTGTTTGGCCTGCCCCTGGTGACCTTTTTATTCTGTCCATTGGCACCTGTCAGGTGCCCTTTCGTGGTGTTCCAGAGCCAGTGTTGCTGTTGGTGTGTTCCAGCGTTCCTGATCTCCTGTGTACCGAATTGGCCTGTACTGACTAAGCTTCTGTGTTCCTGCTCCGTGATCTGACCCGGCCTGGCTGACGTTCCTGCTCGTTGCTGATCTGGCTTGTCTGCGAATCTCCTCCGCGATCTGGCCCGGCCTGGCTGACGTTCCTGCTCGTTGCTGATCTGGCTTGTCTGCGAATCTCCTCCGTGATCTGAGCCGTCCTGGCTGACTTCCTGCTCCGTGACCTGCACCGGCTTGTTACTGTTCCTGTTTACAGCTGCTGTTGTCTCCCCGGCGACATTCTGATCGCTGCAGCGTGTGTGTCAGAGCTGATCGAGACTGCTACCATTAACTCCTGCTGAGCCGTGTCTCCTGAGCTGAGTCTTCCATTTCTCTTGTGCACTGTACAACCTAAAGCTGAGTCTCCTTGGCACTTGCAGAGCTATTCCGTTACACACTGAGCCTCCGATTACTTGCAGAGCTAAATCTTCTACCATTGCTGCTGTTGTTAACCCTTGCTGAGCCGTTGCACTTATCCGCTGCTCCTGCTGAGCCGGCCGCATTGTGGGCCTTGGTTAGTCGGTGGCTCGTACTGCCAACTAAGCAGAGTAGTCGGTCTCCGTTAACGCACCCGTGGGAGGCGCTATTGGCTCAAGCACTTGCAGCAACAGGTGGTTTCCGTTATACGCCCGTGGGGGCTATCGACTAAGCTCTTGCAGTACCCAGTGGCCAATGTTACGCCTGGAGGGCTACTGGTTCATGCTCTAAGCAGTGCAGGTGGTCTCCTTATACACCCGTGTGGGTTATTGGCTCAAGCTGTCGGTGTACAGTTGGTCTCCGGTATAAGCCCGATGGGGCTATTGGCTCACGCTCTTGCAGTACAGCATTCTCCAGTATATGCCTGTGGGGGCTATTGGCTCAAGCTATCACGATACAGTTGGTCTCCGTTATACGCCCGTGGGGGCTATTGGCTCAAGCTATCACGATACAGTTGGTCTCCGTTATATGCCCGTGGGGGCTATCTACCAACTACCATGCAGCTTCTGCCTCAGTCTCAGCTCTATCTAAGCAGCTCTCTACATAGATGGACTTAAGGTGTTGTGTAATCTAGCACCTATAGCTTCCTCTTAATCACCTTGGGCGTGCCAGACACCACATATGAGACTGACGATTCCTTGTATTTAACTATTCATTGCCAGTCGCTATTCTGTGCCTGTCCTGTGACAGTATATGTATTATCCTTGTTTCTGTATACTGGTCCTGTGAAGGCATATGTAGCCTATATTCTGCTATTTACTGTGTTGCCTATAGAGGGCGATCTTGTTCTTATTTTTTTTCCCTAATAAAACTGTGTTTTATTCTAATCCACTGTCTGAGTGTCTGAAAAACCGTTACACTCTCAGATCTGGAATCCGGTCAGGAGACCGGACAAATCACAGCGAGGGACAATATTCTTTCTATCAGTATAAGAAAGCCCTGCCCCTTGATGAAGAAGGGCAGGTTTTTCCTTACATTGAAAGAAGATTGTGCCTTGGCTCGCTCCATCCTGACAGGCTTGCTGCTCTTAGGGGATGACTGGTGACGTATGGAAAAGAGGTGGTAGGGAACACTTTATTAAAGAATAAAACGAAAACTGCAACGTTATGGATGCTTACAAAGCTACACATTGTTATGCAAATGTATATAAGAGAAGAAGTAATCTTACAGCAATTCCTAAACATTACTATCCTTTTAAAGTAGAAGGAAACATCACCTAATAATAAACCCTCATTTACCTTACTATGGCTAGATAAACCTAATGACCCCTGTAAATATTGTTCTTGTGCCTTTATTCAAAACAGAACATCTTCAGTTAGTCCTCTTGATTAGACAACGGCTAGATATATTTCCTAGCACCTACATTAGGGGGCTTTTAATGTTTAATATTTCAAAGATCTCAGGGTTAGCTCATTTTGAAATTTCCCAGCTATGCCCACACGGTGCAGTTGGAGTACCCCTGAATAACTCCAGTTTGCTTTTATAAATATAGGACATTGTGGGATTTATGCAACTTGAGTTATAACGAAAGTGTCTGTAAATTGTTGCAGAGTGACATAAGGATATATATATAAACACTTAGGGTCGTATGTTCAAAGGGATAACGACAAAATATGTTGTATGAAAGACAAAAATAAGCAATTGTATGCATGAATGACATATTTTCTATAGAGTATACGACAAAAATCTAGTAATGTCCGTTGTGTACAACACAACTCTAGAATTGCCGGGCAAATGGGCGGGGCAAGGGGTGTGGCTAAACTATTCTCCAGTGTCCTATAGAGGAAAAGAACATTTGTCGTATACCATGACAAAAAAATGTCTTGCCAAAGACAAAATTTGTACGAAAAAAGTGGAGGGAATGTGAAGTTCTCAATGTGAGAATTTTTGTCTTTAGTTAAGACGTTTTTGTCGTTAGTTTAGACATTTTTGTCTTTAGTTAAGACTTTTTTTGTTGTTAGTTAAGACATTTTTTGTCTTTACAAATGACAATTTCAGTCAGGACAAATGACATATTTCTGATCACAACCGACACTCTCTGAAAACATTAATGATCCCAACGACACTTTACTTTGAAAAGTCGTTACATACGACAAAAGCTGTTTTGCTACTTCTTTGAACATACGGCCGTTATAGTTATTTTCACTAAGGGCCACATGTTCAAAGAAGTAGCGAAATAGCTTTTGGCATTTGTAACGACGTTTCAAAGTAAATGTTGTTGGGATCATTAATATTTTCAAAGAGTGTCGGTTGTGCTGACTGAAATTGTTGTATGTAACGACAAAAAATGTCAACTAATGACAAAAATGTCTTAACTAATGACAAAAATGTCTCTAAAAATGTCTTAACTAACGACAAAAATGTCTTAACTAAAGACAAAAATTCTCACATTCAGAACTTCACATTCCCTCCACTTTTTTCTTAACGTACAAATTTTGTCTTTTGAAAGACATTTTTTTGTCAGTTACGGCAAATTTTATTTTCCTCTATACGACACCGGAGAATAGTTTAGCCCGCCCTTGCCCCTCCCCTTTGCCCGTCAATTGTGGAGTTGTGTCGTACACAATGTACATTACTATTTTTTTGTGGTACACTCTATAGAAAATATGTCGTTCATGCATTCAATGATTAATTTTTGTCTTTAATACGACATTTTTTTGTCATTATCCCTTTGAACATACGGCCCTAAGTGCAAACTCCACTCAGTCAACATTTTTGAAAAGTAGAGTAGAAATCGGCATTTGTTGGAATGTATGTATAAAGAAATTCGACAATTGTGGCAAAAATAAATAGTTTTAGTCATTAGATAGTAATGGCAGGTATAACCTGTTCTTAATGGAAGTATATATCGTGATAGTTGTGTGTGTAAAATATTTTCAGTTGTAAAATTTTTCTGCAAATTTTTCAGAATATTCTCAAAAATGTATTTGTAAACTTGACTTTACTAATTTATAAATATGATCAGTCCTTTAAAATTTTAAAGAAGATTTTTGTACATCTCTCCCAAAATCTCTTGGATAAACGCTGAAGGGGAAAATGCATAGGGCCATTAAGGTAAGTATGAGTTATTAATAGTAGGAGGTATTTCCCCTTTAAACATTTGAGTGCATGTTCAACGCATTGCTCTACAATGCATTGCACAACCCTTCAGCAAACAAATGGTTAAACACATTTGGAACGTCAACTAAAAGGAAATGTTCCTTGTCTGCTGTTACTAAACAGCCATAGATTGAACAGCAACAGAGCCTGCAGCCATAGACAGAGTTCTTCAGTGGTACCCAGAGGCTGAATGAATGTTCAGCCATGCCAGTGATGACAATTAATCAACTAGTGTGAGTTTAGCTCTGCAAAACACTCTTCTGCTCCCATTTCCAGAGCTCTTTCCTCCAGAGATCAGGTGCTGTGCACGGCAAGCAGGAGACAGATGTGTATAAACCTGAAATCAGTCTGCTAATTAAAATGGTGGGGAGTTGAACCAGCAGCCTGACAACTGCACAGTATGAAGGCCGGTCGCTCCTCACCTACCATAGACTCAACAGAGCTGTGGGGATGCGCTTAGATATCTTAATATCTCTTTGGCTACCTACTGCATATCGTTAACCTTTTCCAAGAAGGTTCTTAACTTAACGTTACACGGCATTGAGGGAGAAAATGAGATTTTATTCAGAATGATAATGTATTTTTCATTTTCAGAAAAGTTTTAACCTTTTGAGAGTCTGAGGGTAATACAGTACATTACAAGCTTCAAAAACAGATAGATATGAGATAGATAGATAGATAGATAGATAGATAGATAGATAGATAGACCGACAGAGAGATAGATAGATAGATAGATAGATAGATAGATAGATAGATAGATAGATAGATAGATAGACAGATAGACATTAGAACAGTTCTGGAGAAGCAGATAGTGTATTTGTGGTACTGTGACTACTAGTGGGCAATTAAACTAGGCTTGGGTATCACACAGTGCATGTCTGGTTCTGTATAACCAGTGGAACAAGGCTGGGGTGTCAGACAGTGCATACGTGGGTGTGTGACTACAAATGAGACAGTTAAATAAGACTGGTGTGTTAGACAGTGTATGTGTCTGTGACTAGTACTGGGAAAGTGGAACAAAATTTGGGCATCACATGACTACCAGTGGAACAAGATTTGAGTGACAGACAGTGCACAACATGTGTGGGTCTATGACTACTAGTGACATAGTGGATAAGGCTGGCTTGCCATACATTTTATGTGTGGTCTACTATGACTAGGGTGGCAGACAGCGGACACTGGGGGTCTTAGACAGAGGTTCTGTGACTACCGGTGGGACAGTGTAACAAGATTTGGGTTTCACACAGTGCATGTGAGGGTCTGTGACTACTTCTGGTACAGTGCAGCATGGTTTGGGTTTCACTCAGTTTATATGTAGATCTATGACTGCCCGTAGGACAGTAGAAAATGGCTGGGGTGGCAGACACTGGAACAAGGCTAGGGTGTCAGACAGTACATCTGTGGGTCTGTGACTACTAGTGAACAGTAGAACAAGGCTGGGGTTTCTGACAGTGTATCTGTGTGTCAGTGACTACCATTGGAACGAGACTTGGTTATAACAGTGCATGGGTGGGTCTGTGACTACCAGTGAACAGTGGAACAAGGCTGGGGTTTCTGACAGTATATCTGTGAGTCAGTGACTACCATTGGAATGAGACTTGGTTATAACAGTGCATGGGTGGGTCTGTGACTACCAGTGAACAGTGGAACAAGGCTGGGGTTTCTGACAGTATATCTGTGAGTCAGTGACTACCATTGGAATGAGACTTGGGTATAACAGTGCATGGGTGGGTCTGTGACTACCAGTGAACAGTGGAACAAGGCTGGGGTTTCTGCCAGTGTATCTGTGTGTCAGTGACTACCATTGGAACGAGACTTGGTTATAACAGTGCATGGGTGGGTCTGTGACTACCAGTGATCAGTGGAACAAGGCTGGGGTTTCTGCCAGTGTATCTGTGTGTCAGTGACTACCATTGGAACAAGACTTGGGTATAACAGTACATGGGTGGGTCTGTGACTACCAGTGAACAGTGGAACAAGGCTGGGGTTTCTGCCAGTGTATCTGTGTGTCAGTGACTACCATTGGAACGAGACTTGGTTATAACAGTGCATGGGTGGGTCTGTGACTACCAGTGAACAGTGGAACAAGGCTGGGGTTTCTGCCAGTATATCTGTGCGTCTGTGACTACCATTGGAACGAGACTTGGGTATAACAGTACATGGGTGGGTCTGTAACTACCAGCAGGAAAGTGGAGAATCTCTCCCTCCCACCTGTTTCACATGCAACACAGTGCATTTTTGCCAGTATGACATAAATGATTTTGAAAGCTCTTTCAAAACCACTACAGCTGTTATTATGGGGCAGACTCCATGTAAAGGAACGGTACATTTTTTAATGAAAATATATGTTATAGTGTTTATCCTGATGAGTAAAAAAAAGGTTACTCCCACTGCTGGAAGATTTTTTCCTTCAACAACTATTACAGCTCAAAGTTATCACAGTTCATTAACAAGCAATCTTCATTGTGGCCTCCAGGTGGTGCCATTCCTAGGACATAGTGCTTTATACAAATACATTGCTTTTGAACAGCAGTGGGGAAAAATTGGGACTGAACCGTTAATATGTTATAAACTATGATTAACCCCCTGATGTCAAGGGAGTTGTGCAAAACATTTAATCCTATGCACTGTGTACCTATTTTGTCCTCAAGGGGTTAATGAATCAAATACCTGTTAAAATCCTTATAAAAACCAGGATGAAACCTTCTCTCTCCGCATGGCGGCCATGAAGAGATCAGTGATTTTATCTATATCAGCCATAGCAATGTATATCTATATGATTCATATTGTCATGCAGCGTAACTGCTACACCATGCAGACTTATATCAGTAATAAATATGCAAATGAATATATTGCATGCTGCTTAGTGATCTATATCTATACCACACAGAGAAATCTATACCAATACCATACAATTAATCTGAATGCACAATATTCATCATTACAATGCAAAGCTGTATTTATACCCTGAATATTAATACACATCCCTAAGACATGCAGATTTACATAGTAGAGTGCCGGTAAGGGGAATGGGCTGCCCTTTGCCTGGCTTCTGGTCCCACCTCTGCTCTTATGAAAGACTATATGATTGTCACTCAAGCAGTGAGGTCCTAAACCTGTACCCGCTGTAGAGTACTATAACTTTTGGGAGGAGATGTGACTGATAGAGTGCATCTTTGGACATTTGTTTGTATTAAAGGGACAGTGGCATGAATTTACTAGTGTTATCCTCAAACTCCAGCAGCTACAATACAGCATATGCACTAGAGAGCCTGATCACTGTAGTACATACTGGTGGATGAATTCCAAACCAGCAGCTACATTTCAGGATATGAATGTAACGGTTTGTACAACACTCAGACACAGTAGGTTAGAATAAAACACAGTTTTATTAAAAGACACAATGAAAATGCCCTTGGTGGGCTATAGCGTTTCACAGCAGAATAGACAGGTATAATATAGGACTTTGACATATGCCTACACAGGCCCAGTATAATAATAAGCGAGATAATACATATACTGTCACAGGTCAGGCATAACAAGGAGAACTCAGCACAGCATGGGTTAAAGTCCAAGTGATATGATCAGTCTCTGATGTGGTGTGTTCAGTAACACCCAGTATGATGGAATAACAGTGATCAGGAGACTGAGGTGCTAGAGTGGAGACAAGCACTTTAGATCTGCTGGAGCAGAGCTGAGACTTATACCCCCTGCCAAAGCAGTAATGAAGGCCACACAATACTCTGCAAGAGCTGTATGAAACAGAGCCACAAGCACCCTGCCGGTGCAGTCACGGAGGCCACGATATTCTGCAAGAGCTGAATAGGAATGAGCCAATGGCACCCGACCGGCGCCGTAACGGAGGCAACAGTACTCTGCAAGAGCTGAATAGGAATGAGCCAATGGCACCCGGTTGGTGTAGGAACGGAGACAAGTACTCTGCAAGAGCTGAATGGAAACGCAACCAAGGTCACACTGCCGTAGCAGTAATGGAGGCAACAGTAGCTCTGCAAGAGTTAACGGAAGGTTCAGCAGCAACGGAGGCAACAGTAACTCTGCAAGAGCTAACGGGATGCTCAGCGGAATGTATACTGCCGGAGCAGTAACGGAGGCAACGGTGACACACAGACTGGTAGGCCCAGACTAGGCGGAATTAGTAATGTCGCCCAGCGACACGATGAGCAGGAACTGGAGAGCTGGGCCGAATCACGGAGCAGGAAAGTCAGACAAGCCGGGTCAGGTCATGGAGCAGGAACGTCAGCCAGGCCGGGTCAGATCACGGAGCAGGAACGTCAGACAAGCTGGGTCAGATCACGGAGCAGGAACGTCAGCCAGACCGGGTCGGATCACGGAGCAGTAACCAGAAGTGGGGTAGTCAAACAGGCCAAGTCAGTACACGGGAGCACAGCAACTCAAGTAAGCACTGGTACAGGAACACCACGAAAGGGCACCAGACAGGCGCCAGAGGCCCAGCACAAAAAGGCAATACTGGGCAGGCCAAATCAAGCTCAGCCAATAGGAGCGCAACACACTGAGACTGACAGGAAAAGCACGGGCACCGTGATAATGAACTAGTGTGGATTATCACTGTAGTACATACCAGCGGATACATTCCAATCCAGTGGTTACACTTCTGGGTATGTACTAGAGCATATTATCACTGTAGTACATACTGACGTATACAATCCAACCTAGTGGCTGCACATAAGGGTATGTACTACAGCGTGTTATCAGTGTAGTACATACTTTTGGATACAGTCCAAGCAATTGCTACACATCAGGGTATGTACTAAAGTGTATTATCACTGTAGTACATACTGGTGTGTGCAGTCCAATCCAGTGGCTGCACATCAGGGTATGTACTAGAGCGTATTATCACTGTATTACATACTGGAAGATACATTCTAACCCTGTGGTTACACATCAGAGTATGTTTTTTGAGTGATTTAGTGCATATTGGAGGACACATTCCACCACTGTTACAGCTATATGCCTGCCCCATAACAGGCACAACACATGGTGTATCGTTGTGAGAGATTCCTCTCTACCTTGCTAGTGTATAGAATTTATTAAGAATTTATTCCCATAGATCACGCCACTGTCCCCCCTTGCCACAACAACTTTAAGGGAAACATTTTAGGTATTAGTAGCTTATTAAATTGGCTTTTGGCAGGCACATGGGTAGAAGATCAGTGCCAGCACGTGCTGTAGCCTCAGGGCTAGATTTACATATCAGGTTCCGCTAGGCAAGTCACTCATGACCACACCCCCATGTCTCACATGGCCCCACCCCCACTCCCACCCGCTATTAACTGGCACAGAAAATACCCTTCCAAACAAGCAAAGCCAAAAAGGTTTTAACACCTTGGTTGCTAGAGATATATCTCTCTAGTATCCAAGGGGTTAAATAATAGTTTTTAAAGGGGGTATAAAACTGGCACAGGGACATTGAGATTGATCTGATCACGCCCACATTTCAGAATATGGGTGTAGCCAGTCCAGCTGCAGCCCCGCCCCTCAAAATTTGGAACTGTAGGCAGTTGCCTACTCTTCCTTTTGAGAAATCTGGTCCTGTGTAGCTTGGATTCGTATATAAATGTGTTCCCCCTCGCTGTCGCCTAAAAGGAATTATTTTTATACCCTTTTAAATGTCACGCATGCTTATCTAGTGTTTGGAAAAAATATTACATGCATAAGACCTGACAGTTGTAATACATATGACTTTCTAAAGATATGTTTGACCAATTAATTTAATTTTAAAGCGGAACCATCCATTTTAAATAAATAGATGATTTTGAAATAGCTTTCAAAAAGCAAAAATACTTTTATTAACCTTTTTTAATTTCAAAACAACAGTTCATAAAATGTTTGTCTTTATGTATTTGACATTTTGTAAAAATTAGCTAGTACTTCCTGGTAGGAAGTAACAGTTGAGATGAGGAGCAGTGTAGCAGTGTCAGCCAGTGCCAGCCAGATTTATAGTTACCATCAAATAAAAAAGGCTGACTATATCATAAATGATTAGTTTAAATAAAAAATGACCAACATAAATAAAGGTGCTTTTGAAAGCTATTTCAAAACCAGAAATTTGTTACAAAGTGACAGCTTCACTATAAGGCAGGTTATTAGCCTCGCTATGGATTGCATATATTAGTCGGCATAAATTCTCATTCCATGCGTGTTTATTGCTCTTACATTATTTAGTAGTATCTGGCCCTGGATTCGTTGTTCTTTTCCCAGTCTAGCTCCTGAGGAAAAAAGTTTGGACACCCTGCTCTTGAATATTTATGATCTACCTGCAGTCAGATAACATCTTTCCAGAACGTCAAACACCCATCTTCCCATCGGTTCTGCCAAGTTGTGATTTTTAGGCCAAATTCTGACTTTATCATCAGAAGTGAACTTAGCAACAAGACAAATGTACGGCTATGGTTCCACGCTGAAAAAGGAGTTTCTTGCTCTATGCCTGACTAAAGCCAGTTCTCAATCTACTTACACTTAAAGTCCTCTCTTTAGCACTGCTACGGAAAAGGAAAGGGCAGTGGGGTAGTCTATGGGCATTTTGGTGAGTTTCTTTCTTCTATGCCTTTTTAATAACATCTATTTACCCTTTAAAGGCATATTAATGTTTCATAATAAAAGCAGCTCTAATTAATCATCACAGTATTTGGACTTTGGAGAGTGTTATTTCAATTCTGTCAGAGTTGTAGTTCCAGAGTAATTCAATGACAAAGTATCCCCCTCCCACCCCTTTTACTGATGTAACACTGCTCAGCCAGATCAGAAGGGAGGTGCCCAGGTAGACTGCAGAGAGGGACAATCTTCAATTAAGATAAGGGAAAAACCTGAAAAGCTTGTCAATGAGGGCAGGGCTTTCATTGTTCTCATAGGAAGAAGATTGTCCCCTGCTGTTATCTGTCTGGTCTATGGACTGGATTCCACATCTGAGAAGAGATGGCTTACACTAGGTAAAAGGGGCGGGAGGGGAAACTTTGCTTGTGAATATCTCTCAAACCATAAAGGTTTGAGAGAAAAGACTTATATCATTCTTCATGTTTTTTTAATGCCTACTAAATAAAATAAAGTTAAAACAAAGTATTACTATCCCTTTAAGGACCAAAGGTATTCATTGCAGTGCAAAATAGTGCATTGCTCACCCGCCTGGTACTTCAAGGGTTAAACACAGTGCAAAGGGAAATGGTGTGACCTTACACCTTTTTTTTTTACAGTAAGGGCTTCAAAGCAGATAGGTTGTTGATCCAGGGAAATATCTGACTGCCATTTGGAGATGGCTTCAGAGGGCTTTTTTTGCCTTCCTATGGATCAACAGCTGTGTTTTGGCATGGGCTGGACTTGATGGACGCATGTCTTTTTTCAGCCTTGTCAACTATGTTACTATGCTATGGGGCTTGTTGGCATTTAACCCTTGAGTTCCAGAGAGATCAACACCCCTCTGCCTACTTGGGACCTCTCAGGGTTTTGATCCAAATCTCAGGGTCTCAGGATGAAGGGCCACATGAATACCAGAGAGTTCACCAAAGCATTGTGAATAGGCTGACCATACATACCGTTTTAAATGGGACAGTACAATTTTTTTTTCCTAGTTCCAGACAGCCCTGTCTTTATAATATAAATGTACATTTTGTCCCACTTTTAATATATTATAACTTATATATAGTTTTTAATTTTTTGTAAAAAACTGAGTGTGGCTTGTTTATTTCTCATAAGATAAAGTAAATCGGAACTTCCTTTCATCACACTACTGGTTTTACTGTACGTATTGATTATCATAGAGTCTTATGACTCGAGTGACTCATAACTGTCTAAGACAGTGGTTCTCAACCTTTTTTTACTCAAGGCACCCCTAATACGGAATGTGGAGCATTCGGGGCACCCCTAAAAATGTATCAAGAGCATAATAAAGGGTACAATTTATAAATATACAGATACTGGTAAGTCTCACAGTCATAGTAATAAAAGTAAACATATTGCCCATAACAATTTCCATATGTCTACATTAAAAAGGATAATATGCACATTTTTGTCAGTCTTCATACAAAACATGGGGCACCCTAAGTTGATGTCTGTGGCACACCAAAGTGCCACAGCACCCTGGTTGAGAATCACTGGTCTAAGACTCTTGAGTCTATGGTAAGTTACCATAGAGTGTCCACTGATATGACGACGAGTCACAAGACTCTATGGTAATCAATGTGTACAGTAAACACAGTAAAACCACTAGTGTGAATGACGATGACAGGAAGTGCCGATTTACTTCAGGGGAAGACTTTTTGGCCAGAGAGAGAGAACACCGCTAGTAAGAGACGGAGTAAACGCGTTATCGCAGCTTGCAGCTTACTACAGTCAGACTCTGAGTGACGGAGTCCCACTGACATCAGTCCCACACCGTCCCATTTTTGTCTTAAGGAAATATGGTCAGCCTAATTGTGAAGCTTGGTGTGATTAAAAGTGCCATTATATTTCTGCCTATTGAGCAATTAGTTTGCTCCAGCATTGTACATCATTAACATATTTATTATGGCCCAAAATGTGTTATCCAGTTCCTTCACCATCCTGTGTTTTCCTGTGGTGCCTAGTCATTGTATTTAACCCTTTAAGCACAATAGGGGAGTGCAACACTTTGCTTTGCAATGTGTTGCTCTTCCCAATGGTCCATAAAGGGTTAATTAAAGCAATAAAGGATATGGTGTTTATCAGGTAGAGCTTAAAGGAACAGTATAATTTTATTATGAAAAAAAATTACACAATGTTTCCTGACGCATACAGGGAAGGAGATTTTTCATTCAAAAGTTGTTAAAGTTAAATTTTTATTTTAAATCAAAGTACCAACCACTCCCCAAAAAGTCATATGTGTTATAGAAACATAGAATTTGATGCCAGATAAGAACCATTCAGCCCATCTAGTCTGCCCATTTCCTACTGTAAAAACCTCAAATTTTATTTGTTCCTTTGTCTTGTCTTATGTTTGGACAGCCTCATGCCTATCCCATGCATGTTTACATCCCCTCACTGTATTAACCTCTACCACTTCTTCTGGTAGGCGAGTCCACTTATCTACTACCCTCTCAGTGAAGTAAAACTTTCTTACATCACATCTAAACCTGTGTCCCTCTAGTTTAAGACTATGGTTTCTTGTCCTAACATTTTTACTCCTTTGAAATGTACTTCCCTTCTGCACTTTGTTGAATCCCTTCATGTATTTGAGTGTTTCTATCATATCCCCCCTGTCTCTTCCCTCCTCCAAGCTATACATGTTCAGATCCTTTAGTCTATCCTGATATTTCTTATCCTGTAAACCAGTCACCATTTTAGTAGCCCTTCTCTGAATTTTCTCTAGAGTATCTATATCCTCTGGAGATGGGGTCTCCAGTGCTGTACACAATACTCTAGGTGAGATCTAACTAGAGATCTGTAGTGGCGTGACCACTTCCCTTTTTCTGCTACTAATACAACTAACTATACAACCCAGCACCCTGCTTGCATTCCCCGCTGCTTTATTGCATTGCCTGCCTACCTTTAAGTAACTGTAAATCATTGCTCCCAAATCCCTTTCCTCTGTTGTCTTTGACAGCACTGTACAATTAATAGTATATTTTTCCTTTGGATTTTTATGTCCCAAGTGCATTATTTTACATTTATCAACATTAAACTGCAGCTGCCACACTCTTGTCCATTCTTCTAATTTACCTAAACCATTTGTCATTTGGCTTATTCCGCCTGGAATGTCTACCCTATTGCAGATCTTTTTATCACCTGCTAAATGGCATACCTTACCTTGAAGACCTTTTGCAATATAACTAATACAAATAATAAAAAGAATGGACCCCAATACAGATCCCTGAGGTATCAAACTGATAACACTCCCTTCGTCCAAATATTCTCCATTGACTACCACTCTCTGTCTCCTGTTACTCAGCCATTGCCTTATCCGTTTAACTATTTTTACATTCAGACCCAAACACTGCAATTTATTAATGAGCCTTCTATGAGGGACAGTGTCAAATGCTTTACTGAAATCTAGATAAGCTATATCTACTGCTCCCCCTTGGTTTATTATTTTAATTACACAGTCAAAAATATCTATGAGGTTAGTTTGACAAGATCTCCCTGCTTTAAACCCATGCTGTTTGGTATCTTGCAAGCCATTTAAATTCAGATGTTTAACAATTATTTCCTTTAACATAGTTAATTTTCACTACTGATGTAAGATTTACTGGTCTGTAGTTACCAGACTCTTCCCTGCTACCTTTTTTTGTGAAGCGGTACTACATTTGCTAATTTGCAACCTCCAATCTTCTGGAACTACTCCTGTCGATAGTGTCTGATTGAATAATTCTGTTAAAGGTTTTGCCAGAACATTCTAAAGTTCTTTTAGTAACTTTGGGTGTATCCCATCTGGTCCCATTGATTTATTTGTTTATACCTTAGAAAGTGGAAGTAGAACTTCTTCCTCTGTAAACATGCATATTTCCTATGTCTTGCTATTTCTTTTTTCTAACAGAGGTCCCTTCCCTTCATCTTCCTCTGTAAAAATTAAACAGAAATATTAATTGAGGCAGTCAGCTAGCCCTTTATTCTCATTTACATAGTTTCCATTTTTTGTTTTCAGTCTAACTATTCCTTGTTTCATTTTCCTCCTTTCACTTATATATTTAAAACATGTTGTATCCCCCCTTTTTTACTGACTGGGCAATTTTTTCCTCTGTGTTCCTTGGCACACCTAATAATGCACCTGGCGTCCTTCAGCCTAGTCTTGTACCGATACCTATCTTCTTCCTTTTGCGTCTGCTTATATTTCCTAAATACTTCTTCTTCCTCCTTTACTATATTTGCCACTTCTGCGGAGTACCACAGTGGTTTTGTTTTTTCTTTTACCCTTGATGACATGCCTAATGCAATGTTCTGTTGCATTTAGTAAAACACATTTCAGATAATCCCATTTCTCCTGGACTTCAACTTAAGATCTCAAAGTTGTTAAAGACTGACATAAATGTGTTTCCATTTTAGAAAAATCAGCCTTTTTAAAGTCTAGAACCTTTATTTTTATGCAGTGCAGCTCAGCCCCTGTCTTTATATTAAACCACACAGATTGATGATCACTGGAGCCCAAACACTCTCCTACAGTTACATCTAATACCAAGTCTCCATTAGTAAATAATAAATCTAGTGTGGCTTCCTTCCTAGTCGACTCTTCTACTATCTGACTAAGAGCTAATCCTAGTAAAGAATTTAGCACATCTCTACTCCTGGCTGAACCTGCTTCTTGGTTTTTCCAGTCCACATCAGAAAGATGAAAGTTCAACATAATAATAACCTTACCTTTCATTGTCATCTTAGTTATTTCCTTGACCAGCAGTTGATCCAACTCCTTTGCTTGTCCTGGAGGTCTATAGATCACACCTATACGAGTGACCATCTTATTCCCATATTCTAAAGTTATTCAAACAGTCTCTGTGTTCTCCTCCATACCCTGTATATGATGAACCTTTAAAATGGCAACCCCTCCTCCTTTTCTGCCTTTCCTGTCTTTTCTAAATATTTCTACATCCCAGACATTTTTTCATTGTCCCAGGTCTCGGTAATCCCCCGCTAAATCCAAATCTTCACTAGTTATTATTGTGATGAGTTCAGGGATCTTATTCCCTAAACTGCAGGCATTTGTACACATGGCTTGAAGTCTACTGCTTTTTGACCTATGTGTCACAGACATACCTTGTTCAAATGAATCTGTCAAAGCTGTGGGTGCAGTTGGTTTAATCCTGTATCATTACATTGCCTACTGTTACCTGTTAACAAAACTTCTGAATCGCAAGCTGAGAACCTCTGTTCCCTTTTGAGAAAGATGCAAGCCATCCTTTTTGTACAATTCCTTGTTGCCTCAAATAGGGTTGGTGTGAGAAACAAAGCCAAATCCATGTTTTTGGCCCCATTTCCCTAGGCATGAATTAAAGTCTCTAATTCGCTGCATCCTACCATCATCTTCCTTATACACTGGCAGAACCTCTGAAACAGATACAGTGGAAGCAGCTTGCTGCAGATCCTTACATAGCTTCTTCAAAACATATTTTATCACACTCATCTCATTACAAGCCAAATCATTTGTCCACTAAATGGACTATGACATCCAACTTTCCATTCTGTCTTATTATATGCTGTATGAGAGAGCTTGAGTCACTGACTACATCTCCTCATAGTAGTTGATAGGAGCAGCACTGCATGGTTACCAGAATAGAACGTTAACCCTCTGAGTGCCAGAGAGCTGATCAACACATTCTGAAGGAATGCTCTTAGCACCTCTCTGGCGCTCAAATGGTTAACCCCTTAACGACCCATGACGTGCCAGGACCGTCATGGGTAAACTCCCCATAAGGACCCATGATGGTTCTGGCACATCATGGGTTAAATTATAGCAGTGCGCCTTCGTGCACGTGGCTATCATTCATTGCAGGCTGAGATTGAGCACTCAGACAGGAGCTTTCATTCTCAGCGCTTGTCACTTCTGCCAGCTCATGTGATCGCTTTGCATGTACCGGCATTTTGATTGAATAAGGCAGTGTGTCAAGCACACTGCCTTTGTGTCTGCTCTGTGCCTCTCTCTTCCCTATTATTGAAGTAAGGAAGAGAGAAGCAGAGAGCAGACACATACTAAATAAAAAATCTGCAGGAGTTGGGGACATTAACCCCTTCACTGCTGGTGCTGGGGGCTGGCTAGATACAGGTCCATTTCTGACCTGCTAAGATACAAAAAAAAAAACCACACTAAAAAAAACACAAAAAAAACAAACAGCTTTTATTAAAAAAAATATATCAAGAAACAATATTGGGAGTTTGATTGTTGTGGAGCCATGTAGTACACTTATACACACCGACAATCCTCATCAATAAAAAAGTGGCAAAATACTGAGGTAAAAAGGGGCATGGGGATTTTCACCGGGGGGGACAGTGTCCCCTTATAACTGCCCATTTTGTAGGTATGACTGACTGGTCATACCTTTCATTCAGTCTCCATAAAAATTCAACCAATTGTGATCGCAAGAGAAAAAAAAATGGTGTTTTTTTAACTTTTTTTTTTTACAGTTTTCTTTAATTTTAAAAAATAAACAGTGGGTTATCCATATAAGTGAGGTATCAAAAGAAAGCCCTAATTGTGTGCAAAAAAACATTATATAATTTTCATGGGTAAAATAAAGTGCTTAGAGGGAAAACACTGTTGAACAAAGACATAGTCAAAAAGGTCAGAATTGCTCCGGTCCTTAAGTGCAATCCACCTCAGATTTTCCCGGTCCTTTAGGGGTTAATTAAAAAACTTTTCTGAATCTTCCAGCAGTGGTTACATCATTGTATTACTCCTCATTAAAAGCCCTATAGCATACAAAAAGGTTTACTGCTCCTTTAATGTGGATTGTTTCCAGTTAATTTCTGGGTCTGGGATGTACATGCTGAGGCCTTTAAAGTTGTAGAGGACTAAAATTCCCATCATCCCCGACCAGCCATAGGTAGTTACTTACACTGGCCGTTGAGAGATTTGGCCCATTGAGAAGGATTTAAATATGCAATATAACCTCTTTCTCTTGGGTATCCTGTCTCTCAGGCGTGATCTGACATCAGTACATCTGCACACTATTTCCTACGGTTCTAGACAAGTCTGTCTCTTTATTTTCAGGCCTCAGGTGTGAGCAGCCAGCAGATATTAGTGGCTGTCCTGCCCGGATTACCCACATCTGCTGAACTTTTCATCTTACCACACCAAGAAGTTCCCGGCGAAGGTAAAAAGAAGCAGGAAGATCTGGTTCAGGTAAAACAGGATTTTATATAAAACCGATAGTAAATTAACCATTTGAGTGCCAGAGAGGTATTCAACACATTGCAACCAGGTAAAACATGATTGGATATGGAACTGATAGTAAATTAACCCTTTGTTTCACAGTACGTTGGATACCCATCTGGCACTCAAAGGGTAAAAGGGATATTAACTCTTTGTTTCTACTTTACCCATTCTAAGTAAAGTCTAGTTGTCTATACACCACATTTTTTTCATACTTTCTTGTCCCTCAAAGTTAGCTCTCTGAATCACTATTTTCAGAATGTTTTCTGGTCAGTCACCCATCAGAGCAGGACAGTGATACAATGTAACAATATCCCTGAAGCACAGAGTATACTGTATGCTATATATTATCCTTTTACATTGTCTCTTTTTTTACGTATCAGTATAACGTCTTTCACTGTCCCTGATAGAAAACTTTCCTCGATCAATGCCAGGGAACTTGATACCAGGAACATAAAATTGTTAAAAAAAAATAAAAAATAGATGAAGATGAAAAAAAAAAGATAAAATCTACAGGCAATTTAACTGCACTTGTAGAAAATAAAGTCAAAATAAAAGGTTATGATAACACCTTAGATGCTAGTGAGGTATCAAAAATCTGTAGCATATAAAGGGTTAAACCTGATTAAATTGTCAAACATTTGAGATTTAACAATGATGAAACATAATGCTAATGTATTAAAGGGACAGTAATGCTTAATATGTAGAAAAATATATATTACAGGGTTTGTCCTCCCGAGTAGAACAAGGGTACTCTCACTGTTGACAGGTGTTCTTTTCAAATTTCATTGCAGCTCAGTCTTGAATTTTTGAGCTTTACAGTGGCACTGTTGCTACACCATCCTATGTACAGCTCTGATCAGTTGACCACAAATCTCCAAAGGATAGTGTAGCAATAGACCTTCTTGTGGGGCACCTGCAGTGGCGTAACTATAGGGGTCGCACCCGCGACCGGGCCCGTCGCTCCAGGGGGCCCGGCTGCCCCCTGCAACCCCTCTGCCTGGCGCCCGCGATCTCCGTCTGACACTGCAATAATGCAGAGCGCTGGGAGATGACATCATCTCCCAGCGCTCTGAATTATTGAAGAGGACCGCGTGGGAGATGAACACACCTCTCCGGGCTCCTGCCACTCCAGTGAGGTAGGAGATGGGGGCATTTTGGAGAGGACCAATGTAGTCGAGGGGGGGCCCATGGCGCTTCTTGCACCAGGGCCCGGAGGCTTCTAGTTACGCCTCTGGGCACCTGGAATGACCCCCCCATACTTATCACTTACATGGTTGTGTAAGTGATCAGTAAAGGTGATCAACAAGCACTCACTATGTTCCTTCCCACAATCCTCCTTGACCTGCTGTTCTCCGGACTCTGAGTCAAGTGGGACTAACAGGAAGGCCAAATTGAGTCATAGCTGATGTCATCATTAATGCAACGAGTTCTCTGTTCCTCCCACTCAACCTGGAAGTTCAGAGAGCACCGAGTTGAGAAGGATCATGGGAAGGAAGGTCGTGAGTGCTCGCTGGATGCCATTATTAATCGCTTACATGATCTTGTAAGCAATCAATACCATATACATAACATATACGGTTAACAACCCATTTCATTTTTAGAAACAGACAATTGTGTGCCTATTGTTTAGCAACTCACAGAGTGTACTCGGCTGTTATGCTCACATATTTTAATCGCTCCACTCCCAACAGACAGTAGCTAATGAGCATACGGAGGAGACATTTTACTGCACCCCACGCAAATTGCTCCAAAAGTGACTGTTCATCAGCTCCCTGGAATAAGCAGATTTATCCCTTTTAAGAAAGCAAATAACACAGGCAGGAAATGCACAACAAAAGGGAGCGGTAAATGCATTGCACACCTGTATTGTTCTAAAGGGTTAATTGGGTTTATGCACTCTGATTCAGCTTAAAAAAAATGGCCAGCAACTGTCATGTCTACCTCCATGGACCTGACATTCAGGACTGATTGACAATGTTCTCTCTGGAACAAAGGCACAGGGTCAAAATCCATAGTGGCCATTAGGAATTTATGGCTATAATAAGGTAAGTGGGACATTATTATTAGGAGGTGTTACTTTCCATTTAACCCTTTGAGGGCTGGAGAGGTATTTTCAATGCGTTGGATACCTCTCTGGCACTCAGATGTAAAATGCATTCTAAGACAGGTGTCAAATGTTTTGGATACTACAGGGATATGCAACACACAGAGTTTAACCCTTTATTTGCTTGAGGGGTCTCCGGTGCATTGCATTTAACCCCTTAACGACATGTGACGTACTATGACCGTCACGGTCCTTGAAATACTCAAGGACCGATGACGGTCATAGTACGTCACGTACTTTTTACTTACAGCGCTCTACCGGGAGCGCTGTAAGTAAAAATAGGGCCTGAAATTGACCGCTCCAAGATCGGAGTGATCTCTATCAGGCCCCATAATGACGCGCCGATACACGCGACAGGTCCTTAAGGGGCTAACCTCCTTGGATACAAGAGGGCCCTCCAATAGATAACATTTAACCCTTTGAGTGCCAGATGTGTTCCGTACCCCTCTGGCACTCAAAGAGTTAACCCCTTGGATGCTGGAAGGGGACTCAACACAATACTTTTGGATACTAGAGACTGAGGCTTCCAGTTCGTGATATTTAACCCCTTGGATGCTTGAGGAAATATCCAGCACATTTTATTTAGCCCTAGGATGTTTAAGGAGTGTCTCCAGTTCATTCCATTTCATTTAACCCCTTGTTTCACAATGCACTGGAGACTTTCTATCATCCAATGGGTTAAATGCAGTGCATTAAAGCCCTCCTCCAGCATACAAGGGGTTACAATAAACTCATGCATGCACTGATCATGTACATTATTGCTGATCAGGCCCATTGAAGACACCAAACTGAATGTACCTTGATGGTGGTTCTTCAGCAGGATGAGGACCGCAGCAATGCTCTTCACTGAGCAAGTGAACCCATTAATTATAAATTCTCATTTTTTTATCTTTTAAGGTTAAAATCAGCTGTTCTTATTATCTCATGTACTAGCTGTTAACAAAATCATGAAATATCATCAGAACCCTTCTCTTGCCAGTTTTGGGCTGTAGGTCTGACTACAGTTTATCCTGTCACCAAATGGTTTAAATATATTTATTAAGCACTAGGAAACTACACAATCAAGTTTCATTAAATGTGTAGGTTCTGAATGAAACTATCTATCTATCTATCTATCTATCTGTTCCTAACTATAGGTAGGTACCTGATTGCTTAAACCAGTGGTTCTCAACTCCAGCCCTCAGGACCCACTAACAGGCCAGGACTTAGGGATTTCTCTGCTAGAGCACAGTTGTGGTGATCAGAGGCTCATTCACATTCATTAACTCACCTGTGTTCTAAAAAGGAAATCATCAAAACCTGGCCTGTTAGTGGGTCCTGAGGACAGGAGTTGAGAAACACTGGCTTAAACCATTCCTGTTCCCTCTCCGGTCTCCCTGCAGATCACAGGGATCTGCAGGACTTGTTGACCTCAGATATTCACTATTGGCTTATGAGAGATTTCTGAATATCTGCTCAAGACTTGTCTTAAAATTTTCCCACAGAGGAGATGATAGTGATGTTACTTCCACTCTCATAAGCACCAAGTGATGATGCTTCTGCTCTCACAAGTACTAAGTGATGACGCTTCCACTCTCATAAGGATCAAATGTTGACGCTTTCTCCGCTCTCATAAGCACCAAATGATAACGCTTCCACTCTCATAGCACCAAGTGATGATGCTTCCACTCTCATAAGCACCAAGTGATGACACTTCCGCTCTCACAGCAACAAGTGAAAACGCTTCCACTCTCATAAACACCAAGTGATGACACTTCTGCTCTCATAAAGACCAAGTAGTGATGCTTCCACTCTCATAGCACCAAGTGATGACACTTCCACTCTCATAAGTACCAAGTGATGATTCTTCCACTCATAAATACTAAGTGATGACACTTCTGCTCTCATAAAGACCAAGTAGTGACGCTTCCACTCTCATAGCACCAAGTGATGATACTTCCACTCTCATAGCACCAAGTGATGACACTTCCACTCTCATAAGTACCAAATGATGATTCTTCCACTCAATACTAAGTGATGACACTTCCACTCTCATAGCACCAAGTGATGACACTTCCACTCTCATAAGTACCAAGTGATGATGCTTCCACTCTCATAAATACTAAGTGATGACACTTTCACTCTCATAAGTACCAAGTGATGATACTTCCACTTTCATAGCACCAAGTGATGATGCTTCCGCTCTCATAAACACCAAGTGATGATGATTCCATTCTCATAAACACCAAGTGATGATGCTTCCACTCTCATAAGGACCAAGTGATGATGCTTCCACTCTCATAAATACTAAGTGATGACACTTCCACTCTCATAAGTACCAAGTGATGATGCTTCCACTCTCATAAATACTAAATGATGACAATTCCACTCTCATAGCACCAAGTGATGATGCTTTCACTCTCATAAACACCAAGTGATGATACTTCCACTTTCATAGCACCAAGTGATGATGCTTCCGCTCTCATAAACACCAAGTGATGATGATTCCATTCTCATAAGGACCAAGTGATGATGCTTCCACTCTCATAAATATTAAATGATGACAATTCCACTCTCATAGCACCAAGTGATGATGCTTTCACTCTCATACACACCAAGTGATTATACTTCCATTTTCATAGCACCAAGTGATGATGCTTCCACTCTCATAAACACCAAGTGATGATGATTCCATTATCATAAACACCAAGTGATGATGCTTCAACTCTCATAAGGACCAAGTAGTGACACTTTCACTCTCATAGCACCAAGTGATGACACTTGCACTCTCATAGCACCAAGTGTTGATGCTTCCACTCCCATAAACACCAAGTGATGATGTTTCTGCTCTCATAAGCACCAAGTGATAATGCTTCCACTCTCATAAACACCAAGTGATGACGCTTCCACTCCCATAAACACCAAGTGATGACGCTTCCCCTCTCATCGCACCAAGTGATGATGCTTCCGCTCTCATAAGCACCAAGTGATAATGCTTCCACTCTTATAAGCACCAAGTGATGACGCTCCTGCTCTCATAAGCACCAAGTGATGAAGCTTCTGCTCTCATAAGCAGCAAGTGATGATGCTTCCGCTCTCATAAGCACCAAGTGATGACGCTTTAGCTCTTACAAGCACCAAGTGATCACGCTTCTGCTCTCATAAGCACCAAGTGTTGACACTTCCACTGTCATAGCACCAAGTGATGACGCTTCCACTCTGGTAAGCACCAAGTGACAATGCTTCTGCTTTCATAAACATCAAGTGATACAGGGAGAGCAACAAAGATTGCAAAAAGGCAATTAGGGTAGCAAAAATAGATAATGAAACTCGAATTGCAAGGGAAAGCAAGACTAATCCAAAAAAGTTTTTTAAATATATAAATAGCAAAAAACTTAAGAGGGAGTGCATTGGACCATTCAAAAATGAGATGGGTGAGTTGGTTAGTGAGGATAAGGAAAAGGCTGATGTTTTAAACACTTTCTTTGCATCAGTATATACAAGGGAGCAAGGAATGGTAGAAGAGCCTCCGCAAGTATCAAATAAAACAATACAATTAATAGATATTGGGTTAACTCAAGGAGATGTCATGGGAAGACTGAACAAAATTAAGACCGACAAAGCACCGGGTCCTGATGGTATACATCCAAGGGTTCTTCAGGAACTCAGTGCAGTGTTAGCAAAACCCCTATATTTACTCTTTAAAGATTCTATTACCACAGGCTCAGTGCCACAGGATTGGCGAAGAGCTAACATAGTGCCTCTATTTAAGAAGGGAACTAAAACAGAACCTGGGAATTATAGACCAGTGAGTTTGACCTCTGTAGTGGGAAAACTATTAGAAGGCATAATAAGGGACTATATTCAGGATTACAACACAAAAAATAAGATCATTAGCACGAATCAACATGGTTTTATGAAGAATAGGTCATGCCAAACTAATCTTTTCAGCTTCTATGAGGAGGTAAGCAGCAACCTTGACAATGGCAAGGCAGTAGATGTAGTATATCTAGACTTTGCAAAGGCATTTGATACAGTACCACACAGAAGGCTGGTGTATAAAATAAGGAAATTGGGGCTAGGAGATAACCTTTGCAATTGGATACAAAACTGGTTGAAGGATAGGGAACAGTGTGTGGTTGTAAATGGAAAATTCTCCAGTATAGTTAAAGTGGAGAGTGGAGTACCTCAGGGTTCAGTATTGGGTCCGCTGCTTTTTAACATGTTTATAAATGACCTGGAAATAGATATAGAAAGCAAAATATCAATATTTGCAGATGATACTAAATTATGCAAAGTCATTAATTCAGAACAGGATATTTTCTCTCTACAGAGGGACTTACATACTATGTCAGATTGGGCAAACATGTGGAATATGAAGTTTAATGTGGGGAAGTGTAAAGTCATGCATTTGGGAGGAAACAATCCCAAGGCTACTTATAAACTTAATGGAATAATTTTAGGTGACTCGTTGCTAGAAAAAGACCTGGGTATCCTTGTCAACTACAAACTTGGAAACAGTGACCAGTGTCAAACAGCAGTAGCAAAGGCAAACAAAGTCCTGTCTTGCATAAAAAGAGGTATTGAAGCAAGAGTGGATAACATTATTTTGCCATTATACAAATCATTGGTAAGACCTCACCTTGAGTATGCAGTGCAATTTTGGGCACCGGTTCTGAAAAAGGATATACTAGAACTAGAGAGGGTACAGCGGAGAGCAACAAAATTAATTAAGGGAGTGGAGGACTTGACATATGAGGAACGACTAAACAAACTTGGTTTATTTACTCTAGAGAAAAGACGACTAAGAGGAGACCTTATCACATTGTACAAGTATATGAGAGGTCAATACAAGGATCTCTGCGGTGAGCTATTTATTCCAAGGCCTGCTCAGGTGACCAGGGGACACCTCTTGAGATTAGAGGAAAGGAGGTTTAAACTTCAGCAGAGGAAGGGTTTTTTTACGGTAAGGTCTGTCAAATTGTGGAATTCATTGCCCAGGGAGGTAGTTATGGCAGATACAATGGACACATTTAAGAGAAGATTAGATACATTTCTTTCAAAAGGGAACATACAGAGTTATACTGTTTATCAGTAGGCAGATCAGGAAGGTCTGATAAAGACTAATTTAATTGGTAGCAGGAAAGCTATAAAATTCTTAGTTACTGAGGTATGAAGCGAAGGTTGAACTTGATGGACTTGTGTCTTTTTTCAACCTAATTTACTATGTTACTATGTTACTATGTTACTAAGTGATGACGCTTCCTCTTTCATAAGCACCAAGTGATGATGCTTCTGCTCTCATAAGCACCAAGTGATGATGCTTCCTCTTTCAAAAGCACCAAGTGATGATGTTTCCGCTCTCATAAGCACCAAGCGATGACACTTCTGCTTTCATAAGCATCACCAAGGGAATATTTGATGTCATCCAGCCCTGTAGATGGAGAGCAACAGGAGAGTTTCAAACTGTAGTATCCAGTTCCCATAGCTGTTAGGACACTACCTATAGTTGGAAAGACCTTTACCATGACCTTTTACTGCCTCTTTAATTGCTTAAGGACCAGACGGGTGTGCAGTGCACTGTGTTGCTCATCCTTTCGGTCCTTAGAGGATTACATTTCTTAAACTGCATACACAGTCCTGTTCCCTAAAACAGACTTGACATTGGTCAATAAAATATGTTTTTCTGTATGATATGGATCATATAGTGGTAATAATACGAGCTGATATAGTTGTCTAACTGTCAGAAATGTTACTTATACAGAGCTGACTTTTCTTGAACTGATAGGACACATTGCAGTGTTTTAAATTAGGGCTGGGAAATAATTGATAGGAACTTTCACTGTAACGTCTATGATCAAATGGTGGTGCATGTGAGAGAGTGTCTGTGACTGACAGGCTCGATGGACCTCTGCCCCTTTGTACCTTCTGCCTCTGTCTGACAGACAGTTGGAATCTCTCTCTGTCCGTATCAGTTCTGTGTCCTTTCATCCCTCTTCACTGGATACTTTCCTACACACACGGCAAAAGGGAAAAGCAGAGAAACTGTTTCAAAGAAAGATTTCTCACCCTGACCCCTTATAAATTAGATTGGAAGGCAATGTACACATTCATGAGTTTATATCTAAACCAGGTCCCCTCTGGCTCTTGCCTGCATATTATATTCCTGAGGAATCTTATTTTTTTTATTTGTAATCCCAAAGTCTCAGTGGTCATAAACCAAGGGAACACTTTGGAAAGTTTCATATAAATTCTCCCTGGGAGATAGAGATGCAATGAAGTCTGTAGGCACAGTTCCACTGTCAGCGGGAAAGCTTTAACCCTAAGGGTTCCAGAAAGGTATCCAATGCATTGCAACGTCTTGGATTCCTCTCTGGCACTCACAGGGTTAAAAGGGAACTAGCATTTCATGTCCAGGGAGACATGAAAGTCCATGACATTTTCTAGTAGGACCACAGAAAACACACTGTCCACTACACATGTACTGTGCACCCCTCTGGTTCTTAACACCTTAACCCTTTGAGTGCCAGAGTGGTACAGAATGCATTGCAAACAATGCATTCCGTACCACTCTGGCGCTCAAAGGTTTAAGTACTGGCACTCGCACGAGTGGCCGGCATTGAAGGACAACAGAGCTTTTTTATTTTTTTTTTCTTATCCAATTCAGGGCTCGGGAACCCTGAATTCCATGATGTGCCAGGACCGTCACTGGTCCTTAAGTGCTGGGCAGCCGTGACGGTCTTGGCACGGCATTGGACGTTAAGGTGTTAAATGGATAGTAATACCTAAAATGTAACATAAATATATGGTGTAGGGTATATCCCCTGAGTAAAACAAGGGTACTCCCACTACTGAAAGGTGTTTTAATCAAAATTTATTACAGCACAAACATGATTTTTTTAGGTGCCGTATCACAGTGGCCTGAAATTGTACAGTGGCGCTGTTGCTACACCATCCTATGAACAGCTCTGGTCAGTTGACCATAAATATCCATATCGGCATGGATGCAATAAATTGACTACTTATTTTCTTCATTTACATTTCCTGTGTGCTGTCTCTTACGAAGCTCCCCAGGCTGAGTATATTTATTCACGTGTATTGACTTTTTTATGGGACGTGCACCTATAAGTTTAATTGGTTACAGGTGTATTATCCTTATCTGTAGAATGGTGTATCAACAGCGCCACCATAGAGTTACAGGCCACTGTGATACTGCACCTAAAAAAATTAAGTTTGAGCTGTAATAACGTTTGAATAAAACACCTTTCATCAGTGGGAATACCCTTGACTTACTCGGGGGATAAACCCTACACTATGTATTTTTTTACATTTTAAGTATTACTATCCCTTTAAGTAGTTTGCTCTGACATCCATTACTTACAGTTATTGTTATTTCTGGAATCTAGGAGCAAGGTCAGATTTGATAGTGGCCATTAGGATAAGATAAGATAAATGGGGAATTAAGCCATGCAATGCTTTGTGTACCCCTCTGGTACTCAAACGATTAATAAAATAAGGTGATAATTCCCATCTAAATTGGAACTTTTCCAAGTCATCTATATATATATATATATATATATATATATATATACGTCTTAGCCATTTTTTATTGAAAACCATAGTTCATGAGATATTTAGTTTTATTCATTTGTCAGTGTATGCAGAGTAGGCAGTACTGGCTGGCAGATATTAACATTCCATTCTCCCTCCCAACTGCCACTTCCTACCTCTAAGTACTGGCAAGTGTGAATAAACTGACAGATTAACTCTTTAAGGACCAGCAGTCCAGGGAAGTTACCTTCCCTTAAAGGGATAGTAATACTTCATTTTATCTTTATTTTATTTTGTAGGCATTAAAAAAACATGAAGAACGATATAAGTCTTTAAGAGATATTCACAAGCAAAGTATCCCCCCCTGTTCAGCCAGATCAGAAGGGAGGTGCCCAGGTAGACTGCAGAGAGGGACAATCTTCAATTAAGATAAGGGAAAAAGCTGAAAAACTTGTCAAGGGGGGAAGGGCCTTCATTCTTTTCATACAAAGAAGACTGTCCCCTGCTGTTATCTGTCTGGTCTTACAACCAGATTCACATCCGAGAAGAGATTGCTTACACTAGGAAAAAGGGGCGGCAGGGGGAAACTTTGCTTGTGAATATCTCTTAAACCATAAAGGTTTGAGAGATAAGACTTATATCATTCTTCATGTTGTTTTAATGCCTACAAAATAAAATAAAGTTAAAACGAAGTATTACTATCCCTTTGAGGACCACTTTGACCCTTGCCGACGCGCCGGTGCACGTGACCTGTTATGTGTACCAGCGTGCCTCTTTGGGGCCTAAGAGAGATCGCTCTGGTCTTGGATCAGTCAAGTTTAGGCCCTGTCGTTACTTACAGCGCTCCTGGTAGAGCACTGTAAGTAAAAAGTATGTGACGTGCTATGACTGTCACCGGTCCTTAAGGGTATAAGGACCATGACGGTCATAGCATGACATCTGGTCCTTAATGGTTTAAAAAATAGCTAAATATATAATAATAATAATAATAATAATAATAATAATAATAAAAGAATAGCTAATATAAATACTGGTGCTTTTGAGAGCCCATCCAACATCACGTATCATTATGAATTGTTAATTTCACTTTAATTGTAGTCTTCCCTATCTTTCCTTCCTTATTGAGGGAAAGGCACACACTCATGTGTTGTGCACCCAGAACAGGCTAATTGATCTCTGACCATCTGACCATAGAATTAAATAGGTTCCTTTCTGTATATTGGGGACTGTTGGGAACACGTGGGTAGGCCCCTAAACTAGGGCACCCCATGTGTACATCAGGAACCTCCATGCAGTGAAATGTCCTTAACGATCAGTTCCTGTCAACCAGTTCAGGGGCAAATCAAGTGCATCTTAGGGGATAAATATGCCCATTGATTTAACCCTTTGTACGACAGAGTGTTGCGTACCCCTCTGGCACTCAAATGGTTAAATGGGGCATTTAACCTCTTACATGCTAGAGAGGTGTCCACTGCATTGTGAAGCAATGTTTTGGGGATACTAAAACAACAAGAAATAGGAGGCACCCTAGTGCAGTACAATGTTGAGACTACAATTCCACCACCGCAAAATACCCCGCTATTGATCACATATATGATAGACAGCAATAAAGCCTCACTGGGTTTATTAATCCTGACAGGAAACAGGCATCTGCTCCTCCTCTCACCATTCCCTCCAAACGGAAATTCCACAATAAAACTCCCCAAAAGAGAAAAAGAAAGGGCGTCCAATAGCGTAATACAGCAGGACTCAATACATAAATCATACAATATAAAATGTGCACTCATGTTTCTGTGTGTTCAGCTGTTAATGTACATTAGAGCTAACAATCTCTCTCACTCGATATACACCCTCATGACTTGGTCAATTTTAATTGTATTTGCATTATTTGTTTATTACAAAATAAATTGTTTTGTATATTTCTTTTGGAGGAGTTTTTTAGTTTTTTGTTTTTACTCATTTATTTTCTTATTTTTTTATTTTTTATCATATTGGTTTATGGCTATGGTTCATTTTGTAATAAACAAATAATGTATAAACAATTAAAACCGGAAAATCCATGAGCGTGGAGACGATCCAATATGTGAGATTGTCAGCTCCAATATACATTAAAGGGATAGTAATACTTAAAATGTAAAAAAAATATGTTGTAGGGCTTATCCCCCTGAGTAAAACAAGGGTACTCCCACTGCTGAAAGGTGTTTCATTCAAAAGTTATTAATTTTCAAAGTTGAATTTTTTAGGTGCAATATCACAGTGGCCTGAAATTGTACAGTGGTGCTGTTGCTACACCATCCTATGGAGATTTATGGTCAACTGACCAGAGCTGTCCATAGGATCGTGTAGCAACAGCGCCACTGTACAATTTCAGGCCACTGTGATATTGCACCTAAAAAATTCAACTTTGAAAATTAATAACTTTTGAATGAAACACCTTTCAGCAGTGGGAGTACTCTTGTTTTACTCAGGGGGATAAACTCTACAACATATTTTTTTTTACATTTTAAGTATTACTATCCCTTTAACAGCTGACCACACCGACACGTGAGTGCACATCTTATATTGTATGCTTTTTAGATTGAGTCCTACTGTATTACGCTATTGGGAACCCCCTATTTTTTTCTCTTTTGGGTGTTTTATCATGAACTAGTTTTAAAGCCCGTGAACACGGGCCAACACTGGGGGCGCTGCAGTCATGCGCAGTACTGACTGCCCACGCCGCGGCTGATATGGAGCGGGGCGCCCCAAATTCAGACTGTATTCCTCTCTGCGCAACTGAAGGTGCACAGACAGTACTCCGGTCTGAATTCGGAGCTCCCCTCACCGTATCACTCTCGTCGTGAGCAGTCTGTACTACACATAACTGCAGCGCACACAGCCTTCTCTACTGTGCATGACGGCTTCTGACAAACATCTTTATCGAATTATAATATAGGATGTATTTTGGACATCACTAGTATCCATGGAATTAAACATTCCAAATAATCTGTTTTGTAATTAGCTTTCCTGATGTGGAATCGCTTAGGGGTCATTCAGTGATCTGCGTGATTACGGTCGAAATGAGGGGGCATTTTGCAGAAACGTGATGCAATTCTGGGGCAAATCAACTTCCCCACATGGGGTCAAATAAAACATCCATTGATATAAATGGGATGTTTAACCCATTGTGTGCAAGAGAGGTTGCAAACTAATTGTCGATCTCTAGCAATCCAGCGGTTTAAAAGTCCAGTTTAAATCATTGGGCGTTTTGGAAATGTTTATTTCTATCCTAGGATGAAAAACATTTTGGGGGAAAAAAAATAATTATAGAAAATACAGTTCCTGGGAATTTTAACCCCTCTGGTGCTAGAGATGCGTTTGATACATTGTTAAATCAGTGCTAACAAGGTATGACGTTTATTAATATCTTTATATATTCTGGTAACTGGTGGCGGAAAAAAAAATTTGTTAACCCATTGAATGGCAGAGAAGTGTCCAACATGACTTGTTAACGGTCAGTTCTTTGGAAGTGAAACTTCATTGATTTAACCCTTTGAGTCCCAGAGGGGTATGCAACGCATTGCTGCGCAATGCGTTGCATACCCCTGGCACTCAAAGGGTTAATATGTGGAAGCAGCAGCATTTCAGATTTACAGCACTAACTGTACAGGCCTGTACCAAGCTTTTAGTCCCACCTCCATCCAGAGCAGAAACTGTCAGTGGCAGGATATAGCCCCTTTCCTAATGGTTGTGTTGGTGGATGCAATGTCACAGCAGCAAATAGAAATCATCAGTGAACCACTTTGATAGCACAATACGTATTATTTTTGATCGAGCAAGCACGCAAAGCATGTTTGCTCTGTAAAAACAAATTTTAGATCATTCAAGGGAAACACACTCAAACCAAAAAGTACATTTAAAAAGAAAATGTTAAGAATGAACAGGAAAAAATGGCAAGTTTAAACCTACAGCATGTTACCATTGCACTCATGTATAGACATTCTATATTATAGTTCAGAGAACTATAACTATACCCCCTGGTACATTAAATATAAGGAATCATGAGTTTTATTATGTTAGCAAAAAATCACAGGGGAGTATGGAGTGAAAGTTTTTTTTAGCTATAACCTGGAGTTTTCCTACTTTTAGTGTCATGAGTCAGAATTATAACATAGGCTTTAATATATGTTTTTTTGCCTTTTCATAGTGTTTAGGTTAGAAGGAAACCAGAGGCGTAACTAGAGGTCACCGGGCCCTGGTGCAAAAATTGCCATGGGACCCCCCCGATCACATTGCCCCCATTGGGTGTCTCCACATTGCCCCTAAAGTCCACCTCTCCACATTGCCCCTAATATCCACCTCTCCACATTGCCCCTAATGTCCACCTCTCCACATTGCCCCCAACTCTCCACATTGTCCCCAATGTCCTCCTCTCCACATTGCCTGCAACTCTCCACATTGGCCCCAATATCAACCTCTCCACATTGCCCCCAACTCTCCACATTGCCCCCAATTTCCACCTCTCCACATTGCACCCCAACTATCCACATTGCCCCTAATGTCCTCCTCTCCACATTGCCCCAACTCTCCACATTGTCCCCAATGTACTCCTCTCCACATTGCCCCCAACTCTCCACATTGCCCCCAATATCCACCTCTCCACATTGCCCCAAATGCCTACCTCTCCACATTGCCCCCAACTCTCCACATTGCCCCCAGTGTCCATCTCCTACCTACCTGGTGGTCCAGCGGTGTGGCAGGAGAGGTCTGTGTCCCCTTCGGCACAGACCTCTATTAAGAGCTGGAGCTCCCGCACGGTCCTCTCTCCAGTAGTGCAGACGAGGGAGAGCTCAACTGCTATAGGTCCGTGGTGCCGGGCAGGGGGGGTAGCAGGGAGAGGCCAGGCCCCTGAAGTGACGGGACGACCACTATTGTTACGCCACTGAAGGCAACTACTACATTGATAGTGCCTTATTGGCAGTAGAGATGGGCAAAAACATTCTCCTCAAACCAATATCTATGAAAAATAGCACTTTCCGCTTGGCAAATAATTTAACATGAAAAGTGCAGTTTTCCTGCTTTTTTTTGCCTAGCTCATTGCATTGAAATCAAAGGGAAGAAAAATGTTTCCCCACCACATGAACGTTTTCTCTACTGTTCTACAGCCATATAAAAGGCTGCCAGGCTCTCACAGCAGCCATTCTGTGTTTGTGAGTGGAGAGAGCAGCATGTTTTTGAGCTAGAGAAGATAGGCAAATAAAGGGGAATTGAAGCTTAGTTTAGGGAGTCTTTTAGGTATGACATTTGTTCTCTGTATTAGGGGAGTCTGGGGGCACTCTGGGGGAGAAGAAAGGAGGAAAGAGGCTGATCCCAAATACCTCAAAATTCAGTGTGACTGACTGGCAAGACACAGGCAGCTGGGGTCCAAATTTCTTGTTGATTTTACTTTTATTGTCTCTGTGCTGAAGAAAGTTGTTGATTTTGTTTTTACCATGTTTTTTTTTTTTTGGACTGACTGTGATAAGATAGTGTAGACAACTAAAATAATTAAAAATATAAAAAAATACAAATAAAAATTAAAAAATAAAATAGAAATAATTAAACAAAAAAATATATTAGGTGACAGACAGCTGACTGGAGCCTGATATGAGCTCTGTGACTGAGGCAGACTTGATACACAGCAGATGACATTGAGAATTTTGTTGAGGGCCAAGGCAAGACATCACACTCCAACAGTTGTGTACTATAGAGAGTAAAAACACACACAGTATTTGAGTAATGTCCAGCAAACGCACAAGGGGGAGGGAGAAAGGTGGAGCAGTGCAGGGACGAGGGAGTAAAGTGGCAGTTCAAAAACTGACTGCAGCAATGGTTACTGTTGTGTAGCAGCCAATGCCAGTTGAGTAAGTCAATTTTCAGAACGTGAGAACACGGAGCCATTTTGGGACTACACAGAGTAGCCCCAGACAATTTTTTACTAAATCTGCTCCAATATTAACATAACATGATAATTGCCTTTGAATCCATGCACCCTTATAAACCTAACAAGAGCTTCTGGCAACCATGAGAGTAGCAGTGGTAGTTGGGGTGGGGGGTAGGACGTCCCCTTTCCCCAGTAGTCACTGAAGAGAAAGGTATGCTGGAGATGTCGCAAGTAGGGGTAGGTGAAAGTTGTCTCCGTGTTCCTGCAGGAAATGTCGCCAAAACCACGTTGTCATCCGCTTTTTCGCGGGAAAATGCACTTTAAAACTAGCGGTTAAAATTTTCACATCTTTCGCCCATTGGCCAAAATCGTTTGCCATTTTTTCAATGGCTAAAAAGTTTTCGACAATTGATTTACATTGTTTTCGCATTTCCACTATAAAAACGTGATGTTTTCGCTGAAGGCAGACACAATAGAAGCAGCTACAGAGCGAGATAGACGTGCTGTGCTGTTCTCTTGTGATATTTAGCAAAAATTGAGGCTCATAGTAACTCCTATCACTATGAGAGGAACTGGAAGGACCCTTATTATGTGTCCACTGAGTCTGAGGAGGAGGAGGAGGAAGTGACTAGCAGTACTGAACCAATGCTGTCCAGTCCCCCTAAATCACCCCAAGGGATCTTGGGGAATTTAATAAGAAGGGAGGGAGAAAAGGGAATGGGAAAGAAGGGAGAAAAGGAAAGGAAGGGAGAAAAGGGAATGGGAAGGAAGGGAGAAAAGGAAAGGAAGGGAGAAAAGGGAATGGGAAGGAAGGGAGAAAAGGATAGTGAGAGCAGAACAGGTCAGCTGCCTGTGCTTGCTGCAAGACGTGCTGCCCCTGCTGCCAGTGCCACCATTTCTGATCCTGCAGACACTAGTGTTATACCTGCTGCCAGATGTGCTGCCCCTGCTGCCAGTGCCACCATTTCTGTAACTGCAGCCACTAGTGCTGAACCTGCTGCTAGTACTGAACCTGCTGCCAGTGCTGGACCTGCTGCCACCAATACTTTGCCTGCTGCTAGTATTTCTTGTAGTACTCAGGGGGGAAGGAGAAAATGGTGCCAAGTGTGACAGCAAGGTACCCTAAATCACACTTTCCATTCCCAAGCAGTCCTGCCTCTGCTCGTACTACTGCTACTAAGGTCCAGCAGCTTGTTAGCCTTCGGAGTGAAGGAGGGGTTAATCAACAATATCCTCATATTACTAGTGACTGTGAGACTGAGGAGGAAGACTGTGCGGCTGAACTTGATGTGGTCGGTGTTAGTAGTAGTAGCAGTAATGGTGAACCAGCTGGAGAGGTAGGGGAAACATTTGCAAGCGTCCAGACTAGCGGTCAAGGGAGCCCACACCATTCCTTTGGCTCTGGGAGTCCCCTTCCTTTCACTACAGTGTCCAAGTTGAACATGATCCTTAAGAGGCCAGAACTGGTGTTGGGGGAGAAGAGCAGGCTGAGAATTAATACCAGCACCAGCAGGAGCACAGATAAGCTGCCTTTGTCTGCTGCTACTTCTGCTTGTGCTAGTCTGACTTCTTCTTCAGGTCAAAAGGCAATGGTAAGTGTGAAATTAGGGGACTCTCTGTCATATTGCTCGTCACCTCCTCCAAGCAGCAGTGAGATGTCTGGAATAGAGCAGCAGCAGCAACAACAGCATGTAGGGACTAGTGGTGATGGTGATGCTGGAGAAGCTGGGGTGGGAGAGACATTGATGGCCTTTTTAGCAGAAACTGAGAAGGAATGGGAGACAGGAATGTGGATGAGCATCACCACCACCACTAGCAGTGACATCTTGGAATTAGAGGAATTTGCAACTGCTCTAATTCCTTCTGATGCTGAGATGCAAGGGCAGCAGGATGCTGAGGAGCAGGCTAGTGTGCCACAGACCACCGTGTACACAGTGGGAATGGGGTCAACAACCGATGTGGGACTAGGACAGGTTCCACTTGCCAGCAGTAAACATACTTCTGATTCTAGTTGCAGTGCTGACTCTGAGGCAGTAACAGCAACAGCAGCAACATTATCCGCTGCCACAGACAATGAAGGGGAATGTGGAGGACAAGAAGAAAAAGGCAATTCTTCTCCACCTTTCCCCTTCCCTCTGAAGTCATCATGGGTGTGGAACTATTTTTCTGTTGGTTGGAGCAGGCACAGATCAGTCATCAGCAACGGCACTGTGCACAATTTGTGACAAGTCAGTGAGAAGAGGAAAGGAGGGAACACACCTTGGCACAAGCGCCCTCATATCACGCATGAAACACAGACACCATGACATTTATTCCAAACATGTTAAAGCCAAACACTCATCACAGAAATCAAGCACCGCTTCGCTTTTGCTGTCCCTGACTCACCAGAAAGGCAACAAGAGGCGAGGTGGAGATCAAAGAGGAGGAGGAATAGAACAACCCAGGCAGAGACTGGAAGTTCCAGGATGAGTGAAACAACTAGCTCTCCATCACCTTCTAGGGTAGCTACATCTTCTGCCAATCCTCCTTGTTCATTACCTCCTCTGCCAAATGATAGCCACTCTGTTGATGTTAGGATGTGGCAGTTCGTCTCTACCCATTGTACACTGTGTGATGCACTGACCACACATGCCAGTGTGGTGGAGGAGAATCGCAATCAGTGCATCAAGCAGCATCTGAGGAGATTCCATCCTGCAGAATATGCTAAGATGGAGGCAGGGAGGGTTCATCATTACTATTAAACTGTCAGCAAGTTGTCATGTGTCCTTAGTGGGTATGGAAAAGGGGTACAGTGACAGCGGCAGCACTTGATTTTGGGTGTCATGGTGTTTGGATACAGTTGTGCCCCCAGATGTTATTTACCACACACATACTGTGCACATTGCAGTTGCTGAGGAGACCCACTGATCCTGCTCACAAGGGAAAAAATATATTCTAATAACAACACACCCATGATGATTTTGGAGGAGGGGCAGGTGGAGAAGACTTAATGGCCAACTTCTTCTTTTCTCCACATAGATTGGGGGCTACTTATACTGCTGCTACTGCCTCGGGCACATCACTGGAGTCAGTAGTGGCAAGTGGAAGCTTCATCATCCATCTTCCATGTTACTGCTATTGTTGATCCCATTCCATTTCAGCTGCCTAATCATCCTGCTGCTTAAACAACTCAGCAGCAGTACGAACAGCAGTTGCAACTCAGGAGGACATTTGACAGTGGCCACTGGCCAACATGACCTGCTGGCATTAGACAAGTAGGGCATTTTTATTTTTTTCTCAGGGCATGTGTTTTGAAAAAAAAAATAAAGAAAAGAAAAAAAACTAGTCCTACAAAAAATAAACAGTTTTTGGGGGGTTTGTTTCTAACATGTCTAAATCATACAAATCAATGTTTCCTTAGGGCTTGTGCCAAACTAGCTTAACTCCTACAAATCAATGATTCTTCAGGGGTTGGGCCTCTAATAAGTCTAAGTCCTACAAAGGCCTCTAACAACAAACCAAACAAATCATCCTCTACAAAATACTCTGTCAAATCAAGTATCAGTCCACCCCAGTGGCAGCTTATGTCAGGGGGTTCCTGTCTCTGTCACTTTAAATACAAATGTCTTATTTTATTGATTTATTTTTGTATTAACTGTCCCCCCAATAGCAGTCAAACCCCCCCCAAAACAAATTCCCTGTTCAAATGATTCATTCATTCATTCACCAACACAGACATCCTCATCAGACCCCTTTATACCATGTCTTATGGTTTGTTTGTTTTTTTAATTCTATTTAGGATTTATTTTTTATTAACTGCCCCCCAATCCCAGTAAACAACCCCCCCAAAAAAATCATCCCGTGTTCAGCTGATTCTTTCCCCACACCCCACCAACACAGGCACCCTCATGCCCCCTTCATACTGTGCCTTTGGGAAACAAAATATTATTTGTAATGTGTTGTGTTTAACTTCTATGTTCCCATTGATTTCAATGGGCGAAAAAAGTGGAAAAAAACGGAAAATCTGCACTTTTCTCTGGAAATTTTTCACCAAGCGGAAAGTAATATTTTTCGCTGATTTCAGTTTGAGGCGGAAAGTTTCACCCATCCCTAGTCGCATGTACCCAAGGGGTTAAAATATAAACTCTATAAACAGAGGCATCATTTGCATCAATTGTTTTTTGGCCAGCCATTGCTTTATTTCATTTGCTTATAATAAAAGCAGACATACATGATATGATGACATTCTAAGAACCACAGCAGTGCTTGATCTATTAAAAAGCAATTAATTACTGGTCCTTAAAGGAGAACTAACACATCCTAATAATAATCCCCTCTTATTTTAGTTACCACCTTATCCCCCCTCAAAGCAATGTGTTGGAGACTCCACGCGCATTCAAGGGTTTAAACGAGTAGTAAACTTTTTTTATGAAAAAATATATATTGTAGGGCATTTCCTGTTGAGTAAAATAAGGGTGCTGCCACTGCTGATAGATACATATTTTCAGAATTATTACTGTTTAAACCTTTTTTGCATAAGCAGTTCCCTCTAGTGGTCAAATTCCAATTAGTTATTCTGTTGCATTCTAATGGAGAGGAAAGTCAATGACATATAGTTCTCCATAGAATGTGATAGAAACTGCTGAGTCACTTCCTGTCAGTTAGAACTATCAGGAAGTAAACACAGTAAATTCACTTCCTGATTATTTGAACTGTTATAAAGTTTGAATAAAACAACTGACAGCGATGGGAGTGACCTTTTTTTAGAGGAAAATCTCTATAACATAAATGTTTTCCTAAAAAAAAGTTTACTGCTCCTTTGACCCTTTGAGTGTTAAAGAGCTGCTCATAGGGTTGCCACCCAGCAGGTATTTTACCGGCAGGCCGGAAAAAAATTGGCTTCTGTCCAATGTTAAGTCTATGGAGGGAATGCCTTGGCTGGTATGTTTTTGAAGATAAGGTGGCAACCCTAGCTGCTCAGTGCATTGTAGTGCTATGCATTGGATATCTTTCTGGCACTCAAAGGGTTAAATTAAAACACTATAAATCGAGGATTCTATTGCATCAATAAAAAGCAGAAAGAAGGTGATTATACCTTGAAAAAAGATAGAGCAATCATAAAAGAAAAGAACCTTGAAAAGTTTCAGCCAACACGGTCTGAAGTTGGACATGTTCCACTCCTGCAATAAAACATCACCTAATTTGTTATGCTTCTTTAATATCTTTGACCTAGATCCTGCTTAATAAGGAAATCCAAACGCACTAGTGAATCAGGTGTGGGACTGTGGATTAGTGTCTCTGTAGGCCTTTTCCGAACTAATCACTTAAAGTATAAACGCTGAGTTAGCTCGTCCACTTTGACTCCCTGGGAACGATTGACCTAAATCAAATTTAAGTGTCTATCACTAATCTCAAGAATATTAATCTTTCTTGCTAATTAGCTGTTACTATTCATTTCATGTCCTTGGTGAAAAATGACTCATGAAAAATGATCCCTATTACAGGATTATTTTAGCTCATGGAAACGTTTTATTCCAAAGATGAAGAAGAGTTGGTTTTTGCGAACACTTAGGAACCAGAAATAGTCTTGAGTCCTATTTTTATAGGACTTCTCCCATGGCACGAGATCCAGAGTACAAGTACGCTGTGTACTTAACCCTGTCAATGCTAGAGAGGTCATCAGTGCATTATTTTGCAATGTATTGGAGACCTCTCTTGTACTGAAAGAGTTACTATCTTCTATTTAAAATTTTAAAGGACCACAGGAGTATAAAACACAATAATTTGCAATGTGAAGCACATCCTATTAGTTCTTAGAGGGTTAATTGTTAAATGTGAACTGACACCTTCTAATAATTACCTTACTAAGGACAGAAAATCCTAATGGCCCCATGGCATCTTCAGTCAGTCATGGACTGGAGCGGATTGTAGGGGAATACCAGCCCGGGCTCCCTCCCCCCTCCGGAGCGCACTGAAAGAACTGCAAATAAATTTCAAGTGCTGTACAGCGCCGCACATCTCTCTCTCTCCTCCACTAACTTCCTTTACTGCCCTCATTCTGCACTCCAGGCAAAGTAGAGCGGAGGGGGAGAGAGATGGCCAGCTCTGTACAGCACTTGTTTTTTAATTGCAGTTCTTTCAGTGCGCACCAGAGGGGGAGAGAGAGAGAGTCTGCACTCAAGACAAAGTGGATCGCGACTTTTTAAAAGTGAGCTGATATAGCGGCCCACCCGGGGATGCCCGATCGCCCGATAGGACAATCCGCCCATGGTCGTGGATATCATGCCCATGAAGGTAGACATGATAGTTTATAGCTGAACCAGCAGATCTGCTGCACATGGCAATCTTAAACCTTTAGATTCCAGAGGGGTGTGAAATGCATTTCATTACAATACACTGTCCAGCTCTCTCTGGTCCTTAATCCCTTAAGTGCCAGAGGGGTACGTACCCCTCTCGCACTCAAAGGGTTAAGGACCAGCCCTGCACGTCCTTTAGAGACATCCACCTCATGACGTACATGTATTAAGGTTTATTTATTTGTCTTTTTATATAAATTAGATAGTACTGGCTAGCAGGGAGCGGCAGGTGGGATGGTGAGCATTGTGGAACGGCTGGCAGGAAATGGCAGTTGGAAGGGAGAGCAGTGTGGAATGTTAGTATCTGAGTGGCAGGTGGAGGGAGAGCAGTGTGTATAGTTACTGAGAGGTAGGGAGTAGCAGGTGGAGGGAGAGCAGTGTATAAAGTTACTATCTGAGAGGTAGGGAGTGGCCAGTCTTAGGGAGAGAAGTGTGTAATGTCAGTATCTGAGAGGTAGGAAGTGGCAGGTTGTAGGGAGAATATCTGGTTGGCAGGAAGTGGTAGGTGGGATGGAGAGCAGTGTGAAATGTTAGTATCTGGTTGGCAGGAAGTGGTAGGTGGGATGGACAGCAGTGTGGAATGTTAGTATCTGGTTGGCAGGAAGTGGTAGGTGGGATGGAGAGCAGTGTGGAATGTTAGTATCTAGTTGGCAGGAAGTGGTAGGTGGGATGGAGAGCAGTGTGGAATGTTAGTATCTGGTTGGCAGGAAGTGGTAGGTGGGATGGAGAGCAGTGTGGAATGTTAGTATCTGGTTGGCAGGAAGTGGTAGGTGGGATGGAGAGCAGTGTGGAATGTTAGTATCTGGTTGGCAGGAAGTGGTAGGTGGGATGGAGAGCAGTGTGGAATGTTAGTATCTGGTTTGCAGGAAGTGGTAGGTGGTATGGAGAGCAGTGTGAAATGTTAGTATCTGGTTGGCAGGAAGTGGTAGGTGGGATGGAGAGCAGTGTGGAATGTTAGTATCTCAATTGCAGTTAGTGGGAGGTGGTGAGAAGAGTGGAATTTTAGTATCTGGCAGGCAAGAAGTGGTAGGTGGGATGGAGAGCAGTGTGGAATGTTAGTATCTGGCTGGAAGGAAGTGGTACGTGGGATGGAGAGCAGTGTGGAATGTTAGTATCTGGTTGGCAAGAAGTGGTAGGTGGGATGGAGAGCAGTGTGGAATGTTAGTATCTCAATTGCAGGGAGTGGGAGGTGGTGAGAAGAGTGGAATTTTAGTATCTGGCAGGCAAGAAGTGGTAGGTGGGATGGAGAGCAGTGTGGAATGTTAGTATCTGGCTGGAAGGAAGTGGTACGTGGGATGGAGAGCAGTGTGGAATGTTAGTATCTGGTTGGCAAGAAGTGGTAGGTGGGATGGAGAGCAGTGTGGAATGTTAGTATCTCAATTGCAGGGAGTGGGAGGTGGGGAGAAGAGTGGAATTTTAGTATCTGGCAGGCAAGAAGTGGTAGGTGAGACATGGAACAGTGTGGAATGTTGGTATGTGGCTGGCAAGAAGTGGCACATGGGAGGGAGAGCAGTGTGGAATGTTAGTATCTGACAGGCAGAGAGTGGCAGATGGGAGGGAGAGCAGTGTGCACTGTATGTATATGGCTGGCTGGAAGTGGCAGGTGGTATAGGGAACAGTGTGTAATATTAGTATCAAGCTGGCAGGAATTGTAGGTGGGATGGGGAGAAGTGTGGAATGCTAGCATCAGAATGGCAGGGAGTGGTAGGTGGGATGGGAAGAAGTGTGGTATGTTAGTATCTGGCAGTCAGGGAGTGGCAGGTGGGATATGTTTAGATTGTTAGTATCTAGAAGGCAGGATGCAGTATGTGGAAAGGAGAGCAGAGTGGAATGTAAATAGTTGACAGGCAGGGAGTGGCATGTGGAAGGGAGATTATTGTAGAATGTTAGTATCTGTCCACCAGGAAGTGGCAGGGGTATAAGCAACAGTGTAGAGAGTCAGTATCTGGCAGGAAGAGGTAGATGAGTGGGAGAGCAATGTGAAATGTTAGTATCTGGATGGCAGGAAGTGACAGGTGGGATGGAGAGCAGTGTGGAATGATAGTGTCTGGTAGCCATGTTTGCTCGTGCTGTCTAATATGCATAACATGAAAAAGTAAAATATCTCATAAAGTATCATTTTAATTTTAAAAAAAAAATGACTAACAGAAATATAGGTGATTTTGAAAGCTCATTCAAAATGACCTACTTATTACAAACGGACAGTTCCAATTTAACCCCTTAAGGACCCTTGACGTACCAGGACCGTCACAGTCCTTGAAATACTCAAGGACCGATGACAGTCATGGTACGTCACGTACTTTTTACTTACAGCGCTCTACCGGGAGCGCTGTAAGTAAAAATAGGGCCTGAAATTGACCGCTCCAAGATCGGAGCGATCTCTATCAGGACCCATAATGACGCGCCAATACACGTGACAGGTCACGTGTACCGGCGCGTCCAAGTGCGCCTATGCGGTCATTATGGGACGGAAATGTCCCATGACCACCAGTCCTTAAGGGGTTAAACTTTGGAGACTACATCTGGTTGGGGATGATGGACTTTCTAGTGCCCAGAAGCTGGAAATATGACATTAACCGGGTCCAGAGAACTGATTGTATAACTTTTGCAGACTGGCTCATTATTTCCCTACCGCTATATCTAGTTCTGTATCCGTAAAAAGAGACATTGACTTTATTCAACAACTAAACTGAAAAAAAACCCAAAACCAATTATTAAATATAAGTTTAGTTGATGTCAAACAAAAGGTGAGCCACTCGTGTGCTGTGCTCATTCTCAATCCCCTTGGATTTAATTCCGCAGATGGATGGATGCATTGTACCCAAACACAAAGAAATCATGTTTCCTGTATGTTTGAATTATCTCATTTGAATTATTTTGTTCAAGTTTCCAGATGAACATTGTACTCCGCAGATGGTATAAAGTGCCCCTATGTCACATTGTTTAACACAGCTGCAAAACAAACTACCTGACCTTGCATTTTCACTTTAATCACTGCTGTTATCTTTTGTTTAAAGGAGCAGCCAAGTTTTACTATAAAAAATAACCTTTTCAGTGCCAGAGGGGTATGCATCGCATTGCAAAGAAATGCGTTGCGTACCCCTCTGGCACTAAAAGGGATAAATCTTTATATATATATATGTGTGTAAAACTGGGAGATTCTTCATTCAAAAACGATTCACCCTTCAATTGCCAGAGGGGTACGAAATGCATTGCAAAGCAATACGTTCCTTAACCCTCCTGCACTCACAGGGTTAACCTTTTGAGATGCCAGAGAGTTATCCAATGCAATGCATTGGCTACCTCTCTGGACCTCAAAAACCCTTTGAGTGCCAGAGGGGTATGCAACGCATTGCTCTGCAATGCTTTGCATACCCCTCTGGTGCTCAAAGGGTTAACACTGAATCTGAACTGCTAGTTTCAATTTTTAATTTTATATTCAAGTACTATCATCAGTGCCCCCTGGTGTCCAGATACTTCTTCCTGTTTTTCAAAACACAGTTTCTCAGCTGTGGTCCGCAATTACCACTAACATTGCAGGTTTTGGGATTTTTCCCTACCTGTTCACAAGTGAACCAATCAGAATGAATGACCGCTACACACCTGTGCCTAGGAAGAGAAATGCAGAAATCAGGGTCTGCTGAAAAAAACAAAAAAAGAAAAACAATATATGGTATTTGTGACCGTACCAGGATTTACCGGACCCTTTTGGGGTCATCGGTTCCTGAACCACCGCTGCTGCTGCCCCTCTTCCCCGGCCGGCTGGAGCCCTCCTGCTTCCTGGAGGTCCTGGATACTCAGGCAGGAACAACTGGATGCTGCCTCCTGGCAGACTGGCACAGCTAGTGAATTTAGCTGCAGAATCCTAGGTGGGGTTTCCAGAGGCCCTACACCACTAAACCGGCGAGGCAAGTGAATTCGCTCCTGCAGTGGCTAAGGTGAGAATCCCCAGCCCAACCCCCTCCAGAAATAAAGCCGAGACTTGTATTAAGGAGGGTAGAACAGAACAGCCTTTATTGATAAAACACACTGCTTATATACACTTCCAGATAAGAATACAAATTAGTGCTTGAAAAAGGCACATTTTAACTGGTCCATAATAACCTCCCCTGACTGGTCAATGAAGCACAGCAGGAGTCAATTCACGTTCCTTAGCACATTCCTTAGCACATGGAGTATTCTTTAAACAAGACAGAGTGCAGGACTTAACAGCCCACTCTGCAATCTGGTTCCCCAGATTTAGCAAATATCACACAATGTACAAAACAGTGATCAATATTTCAAATGTTATAGTTCTAAATTATTCCATCTGGTCACAGTATTTGTGTGTGTTGTTCATAGAAAGAGGACTAAAACAATAATTTAATTGTGATTTGTGATGGCGTGGTGATCCCTCCAAAAATATCACCATTCTTCTTAGGCAAGTTTGATCCCTAACAGCTCTCAGTTACTGATATCATAATTGCTTTCTGGGTGAGAGAATCTATGAGAAAATAAAGAACGAGGATGAAGTCTACTGGTTATAGGGGGAATGCTGAGAAAGTACGGCCCCAGCTGTAGTCTCTGATGAGTCAACTTCAATTGTGAAGGCATGCAGGGGGTCAGGATATGGGAGTACAGGAGCCAAGGTAACTTCTGCCTTCAGGGTAGCAAAGGCTGACACATCCTCTGGAGGCCAGTGGATAGAGTCAGCTGTTTTCAAAGTAAGAGCCATTATGGGCTGGATTATCTTGGAGAAACTGTAAATACAATGCTGGTAGTAATTTGAGAATCCAATGAATCTCTGCATGGCTTTGACTGCAGTGGATTGTGCCATTCCCTCACTACAGCCATTTTGGCAGAATCAATGGCGAGACACTTCACCCCAAGAAGGACAAACAAGTCTGATCAAATTGGCATTTTTCCAATTTGACGTACCGATGATTGGCATGTATTGGAAATTCTTTAAAGCTCTACAGAAAATAAAGTGTGCACAGTCTTATCTGCTCTAAAACATGGCTGCAGTCTACCATACAGTTTTTATTAAAGACCAACAAGAAGATACCATAAAGACAGTGAACAGTGAAAGCTAAAACAGCACCACCTACTGACGGAACAGTATATAACACATAAATAATATACACTATAGTTGTAATAGAATGCAAGTACACAGTATTCCAAGAGCATGTAACCAGTCCAAGACATGACACACATTCCTCCAAAATTCTAGCAAGATAGATATATGGCGAATGTCAACAGCATGTCTTGGAAGACGCTGTTTATGAGGGATTGGAAAACCACAATCTCTCCCCTTCCCCTTGTATCCCTAATTCTAAGTGCATATGGTGATGTAAGGAAGTGATGAAGCTTTTGCTCACTTCTTTACCCGTTGAATGATTATAATTTTTTAATAAACAGCTCCCAGCAGAGGGAGTACCCTTATATTACTCAGCAGGAAATGTCCTAGAACATATACAAGTTTGCTGCTTCTATAACTTTTTGAGGGTTAAATATCTCTAAAAGGAACAGAACACAAAAGGAAAATAGCAACAGTAAGAAAATATGTTGCCAAATTGATATGGGACCAAGGGCTTCACTTCAGTTGATCGGTAGCCAAAGTAAAAGCCAATAGCCAGGAGTATTAAAAAAAGCATTAAGTATACAAAAAGATCCTGGTCTGGCAGTGAAGACTGATAGCCCAGGAATGTATAATCAGATCTCTGGAACTTTACTAAATTAAATTGAGATGACACAAGTGATGGATGCAGGAAAGACGGCCGTAAAATTATGAGTATGTACTTTTTCTAGACAATTTTTCATATTTTTTGAGCAGAATTAAAGATTTACTTCTCCCAAATTACATTAAGTGGTACACCTAATTCTCCATTTTATTCCTTAATTTAAAAAAAGGGAAAGTTTATTTCTTTTCTTTATTGTAGATGAAGCATTTTACTCCAGTGAAGTCATGAGTGTTCACCTGGTATAAAGTGGCACAAATACAGACAGGATTTAAGGTCATTAACAAAATGAGGCTGATACACTAAGTAGAATGAGAGAAAGAACACAATTTCCCATTGATTGAAATGGGCTGTTTAACAGCTTAAATTTTTGAGAGGAATACTAACCATGTAATGTTACTTTACATTTATATATGTTTTATCACTTTTTTTTTTTTTTAAAACATTGAGCTCTATGGATATGTTTTCAGAGAGCTTTCTGTTAGGAAATATGAAAGCAGGGATGGTGTTGCAATGTAAACAAGGTAGCATGCACAGACCACTCTGTGCTGCAGGGAGAGTGTAACTGCATTACATCACATAGAGAGGGGCTAACATTTACTCACACTGTGCGCGCCACTCTTTAGGTCTGCAACTGAAAAAGATTTTGTATAAAAAAGGTAGAAAACAGCATGCTTGCTGCACAGAAAGTATTACATTGTATCAGTCTCCTGCTGTGATGGTTAACTGAGCAGAACTCTCTCAGGAAACAAAGATATAGGGAGCTTACTGTCAGGAACATAAATGTTTAGGAAAAATAGATGAAGATGAAAAAAAGTATGGACAAGTTGACTTTACATGTCCTTTTAACAGCAATATTTTTTCAGTTTTTTTTTTTATTTTAACTGAAATTTCTGTATTGGCTATATATACTGTGCATATGCATTAGAGATGGAAAAAGCTGAAGCTGAGGAGATATTGAAAATATTAATTGTCTGCACTGTACTCACTGAAATGGCCATTTCTGATGGTGTTTCATAGATCATTCTGTCAGGTCCTGATGTGTCCACTGAAGTGTAGAACTGCATGGAACCGCAGAAAGCAATTCACACAGGGCCTGACTTCCCAGTAAGCAGAGTAGGCAACAGCCTAGAGCTCCAAATTTTGAGGGGTTCCTCATCTGTGGTGGCCACACCCACATTCTGAAGTGTGAGTGTGGACAGAGCAATATCAGTAGTTGGAGATCTCTCTAGCAACCAAGGGGTAAAAGCCTTTTTTTTTTTTGTCCTTGCTTGTTACATGGCCAAGGGTATTTTCTTTGCCAGGAAATAGGAGATGGGACTAGGGGGTGGGGCCACATGAGGAACAGGGGTGTGGTCATGGGTGGAGCGAAAATCATCTAGACTGCCTTGATTGGAGGTGCCTGCGATGTAAATCCAGCCCTGACTTCACATGCACCACATTACCTCCCTGTAAAGAAGGAATTTAGTGAGGAAAACACCAGGAAACAAGATTGTTTGGAAGTAAAAGGTCACAGCTTGATTTTTTTTTTTCAATTTTAAAAGCTTTATTTGAATCAAATGAATAGTACACAATAAAGAACATTAGAAGTGACAGTCCATTCAGAGATAGTAACAATAACATTATTAATTGCGGAGCAAGTACAACAATAGCAAATTATAACTTAGATCAGCTGAAGACATAGTGTAAAAGTTAAGGTAATAGCTTAACTTAGAACATCAGTGAGAATCATGTTGAAATTGTGTTTTTATGACATCATTATGTTATGGAACAGCTTGATTTTTTTTTTTTAAACACAAATAATATCAAAATTATAATTTTTAAACATAAATTAGCACCTACTGCACAGGGCAAAGATTCAGGTTCCTTACCCAAATAGATAAATTAGCTCCCCCACTGATAACATTGGCTAGAAGATCCAGAATATTTGAACATTTACATGAAATTATTAACTTTCACATATCTATATCTATACACACACACACACACTTCTTTTCCAATAAACAGTGACAAAAGGAGACATAGGAGTGTGGATGGTGCACGTAGCTATGGGCAGCTGAACTCCTAAAACAGTGATCATAAATAAACCAGGTCATACATCTGTAACTTCTATAAGGCTTTTTCTTTCTATCCCAAGGACTACAGTGTTAAATGTACAGTAAAGTATAGGATAGACGTGTAGACAGAATCAGCCACTTGTAATAAAGGATACGGCACACAGCAGCTGGGGAAGCACCAGAGTCCAGCACACCTCTGTATATACTTGTCCCTCATGCTTTTGCAAATGTATCAGAGACTTTGAATAAATAATCCAGTATGTCAAGTTGTAGCTGTTTGTCTTATGATGCATTTATGTTTGTCTGCCTAGTATCTGTCACTTCACTTGACAATGTCACTTATAATCAAGTGTTTGATTTAAAGCTCCTTTCTCCCTTCACACCCACTCTCATAGAACAACTGGAAGTGGCTACCACCAATACTCCTATCGAATAACTCCAACTCCCTCTATTTGCCTGTCCGCCTACTCTAGCTAGCATCAAAAATTCAGCTGCTTTCTCTCTCCCAAGTACAGACTAACAATATGCAGTAAACTGACACCCCTGTATATTTTAGTTTTGCAGGAATTCATGAGGAGAAAACTTCCATGTGTGTGGGGGGATACATTATTATCATTGATTTCACTGCAGTCAAAATAGTGGAAAAAAGATGTAAAACTACTTCCAGCTGAAGGCAATAACTTCTGCTTTTCATGTTTAGCTTTTGATGCAAAAACTTTCACCCATCCCTAATCACTCTGGGTGTGAGTCCTTCACACAGCTCACAGCCAGACGAACATGTCTCCAGTGACACAAGACTAACCAGTGAACTGATCCAGCCATTGACTAGCAGATGACCTAAGCTGCAGTGCTTGGCCTGTTATTTACAGGGATGTGATTGCTTAAAATGAGAATAAAAAGCTGGAAGAGAGCCTTTTTTTCCAGGGGATTTGACTTCTGATCTCTAATTTGGCTGCAATGTAATCAGGGCCTAAATGTTGTGTTAATTGTCAGTTAACCATTTAATGCTGGAGAAGTCTTCAATGGATTGATTCACAAAGGAGTAAAGTTCACTTGAGAGAATTCACTTTTATTTAAACAAATACGTTATGGGGCATATTCACAAAGTTGGAGAAAATGTGATTCAGGAACAAATGAAGTGAGCAGTTGAGAACAAATTAAAATCTCCATTCATATAAATGGAGCTTTAAATCCATAGAATGCTAGACACAATGCATTGGAGACCCTTCTAGTCATAGACAGATTAAGGCTCCACGGGGGCCTAGGCAAGGTACCAATTTGGGGCCCCATATCTCTTGATCCGTTGCTTCTGATACAGTGTGCTGCTAGCAGGTCCTGGCATTGTGGCGCTAATGGAATTTGGACAACTGGATGATGCTGGTCTCTCAAAAAAGATCATCTGACATGAGATTTTAGGGGCAGCAACAGCAGAGACTCTGTCTGTGAACCATCACATGCACCCGAGGCCCCTCATATTGCCATGGGACCTAGGCAGTAGCCTAAGTTGCCATAATGGATGATCCAGCTCTGCTTCTAGTATTCAAGAGGTTAAAATATCCATTAATATCAGTGTGAATATTAGCTGTCACCAGAACTGCATCTCCTGAGCTTTCAGAAGATGTCCTCACTGTGAGCTGTCCATGGGAGTGACGTGTAACAGAGGTTGAGTGTCTGTACACGAAGTGGCCATCAGTCTAGATAATTATACACTTCCCACCTCTCTATCAACTCTCCACATCTATACTTATCATTTTTATTAACTGAAGTCATATGCTTCTATTTGAAGGAAAGATTCTCTTCTCTCTAACAAAGAGGCTCTTCTGGTGATTTGATGGAGATTGGAATAAGTAGTATCTTCAAATAATCACATCCCAACTGATGTCTTCAAGATACCCACTAATTGACATGTTTATTAACCTGTTGAATGCCAGAGAGGTATCAAACATATTGCTTTGCAATGCTCTGGATATCGCTCTGACACTCAAGATGTTAAAGGGGAACTTTTACTTTAGGAATAAGAGGCTCTTAAAGGGATAGTAATACTTCATTTTAACTTTATTTTATAGGCATTAAAAAAACATGAAGAATGATATGTCTTATCTCTCAAACCTTTATGGTTTAAGAGATATTCACAAGCAAAGTATCCCCCCCCCGTTCAACCAGATCAGAAGGGAGGTGCCCAGGTAGACTGCAGAGAGGGACAATCTTCAATTAAGATAAGGGAAAAAGCTGAAAAACTTGTCAAGGGGGGCAGGGCTTTCATTGTTGTCATACAAAGAAGATTGTCCCCTTCTGTTATCTGTCTGGTCTATGGACTGCATTCCACATCTGAGAAGAGATGGCTTACACTAGGTAAAAGGGACAGGAGGGGAAACTTTGCTTGTGAATATCTCTCAGACCATAAAGGTTTGAGAGATACGACTTATATCGTTCTTCATGTTTTTTTAATGCCTACAAAATAAAATAAAGTTAAAATGAAGTATTACTATCCCTTTAAGCGCCAAATTTGGGAATAGGGATGGGTAAAATGCATCATCGCTTTCCTGCTAGAATTTCTTCTGAACAGAAGAGATGTTTCTTCTTTATGAGCATTGTCACACTTGCAATCATTGAATATCATCACAAAAGCACACACACATGTACACACACATAAACATCACGCATGAATGCAGACAAACTTCCACTCAGCCATGCATGTGTACACTACACGTTTACTTACAGTTCATCACCAACGGAGGGATAAAGAAAACCAGGAGGTATAAACCAAATGCATGAGGTTTTAGAAAGACCGCAGGAATGAACAAGAGTATGGGATCTAAAGTTTAATGTTGAAAAGTGTAAGATAAATCATGTAGGAAACAGAAACCTGGAAGCAAAATACAGACTTAATGGGATTGTGCTGAAAAACCATCAGAGGAAATGGATTAGGCAAGTAATTCAGTAACGCAGTGGGAAAAGCAAACCAGTTTCTTAGCTGTATAGGTAGAGGCATTAGCAGCAGGGAGAGAAAGGTACTAATGCCACACTAAAGATCACTTTGAGTACTATGTAGAGTTCTGGAGACCACAAGGACATTGATCATTTGGAGGTAGTTCAAAATGGTACCAGGATAAACTCAAAGAACGTATTATATACAACTTAGAAGAATGAAGGGATGATACAAAATAATATATTTAAAGACTTTAATACAGCTTAAAAGAGAACAATGTTTTTAGAGAGTGGATGAAGTTACATAGTGGAAAATTCAGAAGTAATATATGTAAGTATTGCTGTACAGAAAGGGTGATAAAACCATGGAATTTAACATTTCCTGTGTATGGGGAATGGACTTAATGGATGGGCCACATGGTTATTTTCTGCCATCAAACTTTATGTGAATGAAAATGGCCATCCTGTGGATATTACTGTTGGGGTCATAACAGTTTTTTTCACCTATGTCTTCTGGCAGTTACATTTTCCCCCATCTCTAGTTGGGAACAGCAGAGATTAATTAGTGAAAGGCTGAGCTTAATTTAATCGCCTTTAGTAGATATGGATTCTTTGAGTAAAGATGCCCTTTAAAGAGGCATATATGGTACAAACAAGGCTTGGCTGTGTCATCGGCTGTGTCCCAAGACATATGGGAATGGAGTTTTCATAGCTCATAGCTCAGAACTGCTCGATTGACTGTGACATCTCCTACAGAGGGCTTCTATAGATTCTACAGAGAAGATTAATGTCTCATGAGCTCACCATTTCGTGCCGATACCCCCCCCCTCAGCCCTGCAAATCAGGGCAAATTAGATAAACATAGCAGTTTTAAGCTATCAGAAGTCTGCTCTGATAGCTCTTGGGACACGGACAATAACTAGTGTGTACCCAGTATGCCCCTTTAACAACTCCACCACCTATACCATGACCATCTTGTCCCAGCACATGACTTTCAAAGAAACATTCACCTTAATTCTGACTGCCTGTTTATTGAAGGAAACTCACATTAAAATATCACTTGCTTTTATATGAAAATGCATGTTATAACATTCACAGTTACATATATTTAAATATTTCTATATGTTGGAAGAAATTAAATATGTGAAACTGCATGTGCTGTTTTCACCAGGCCAGGAAACAAAGAGAAACTAAACCAATAGATTGCGTAGAATTTAGGTAGTTGAATGAAGTCTACATACTAGATAGAAATCCAACTTGACCATCGCTGGAATTGATATTATATAAGCTGTATGTAACAGATAGAGGAGTTAACGTGTGCAATAAGTTACATAGATGGCAACAGGTCATGTCAAAGAAACCTAAGAAATAAATTGAAAGAAAAGTGCATTGAAAACAAATGTAGTGTTCCCATTGATAAATCCAGTGACATAATTCATACATTTGTCTAGTTGTACCCAATAGGCAGTCTGTAGGCTTTTGTATTTAAACTTTAAAGAACTAGACTTTAAAAAAAAACAAAAAAAACCCCATTATGTTATAGTGCTGTGTAGTTGTTTTATTCAAAAGTTATAACCATTCAAACTGTCAGGAAGTGAGTAATAGTTTCTTTACTTCCCTAAAGTATAAACTGACAGGAAGTGTCTCAGCTATTACTATTACATTATATGAAGAACTGTTGTGCGCGAGCTACCTCTTCCATACAATACAACAGAATAACTGTCTGAATTAAATCTAAAGGGCACTGTTAATGCAAAAAACAACAGTTTATTACAGTTTAACTGTAATAAAGCTGGAAAAGTGCAAGTAGTAGGAGTACTCTTGTTTTACTCATCAGGAACAGCCCTACAATATATGTTTTTCCCATTATTAAGATATTCATGGTGTCCATATTAATTTTACATTGTAATTAGCTATCATCCTTCCTAGTAAAACGTATGTTATTTAATTCCCTTTTTCATTCTGCTTCTTCTATTAGATTTCTGATATATTCATCAACAAGCTCAACCAAGACATGGTTCATTTTGAGCTGAAGCCTGGGGTCCGTATTCTTGTACATGCTGCTCATTTAACAGCAGGTAACTGTGATATTTATAAGAAAAATATGTTTTCTTTCCTCTTTTTACAGTATGTCCTCTTCACAGCTTTTTTGTCAACCAAATTTGCACAATGGTAAATATAAAAAATATAAAGATGTAGAGAGCATTTTCACACCTTTTTGCATCCAAATGGGTACCCATTCATGTTATGATATTGTTTACCTATGGACTGAGCGCACTGAATGGAAACAAGTGTGCCAATAAGTATTATTTGTGAGTTTAACCCTTTGAATGCCAGAGTCTCTCAAAGGATTAAGGGAAAAATAACACCTAATCGTGAAGAGGTGTTTCATACACTTATTTCATACAATAAGTTTTTTTCATATGAAATCTGTAAATATGAACCTATTTCATTTTTAGGTGTCCATGTCTCTTTAAAAATCTAATTGAAATCAGTGGGAATTTTGGGAGGGTTTGCTTATTCTGCTATTGCATACCAAGTTTGCTCCAGAATTGCTCCATTTTTTCCTAGGATATCAGCCTCAATAAATTTTTACATCTGTATATGATAATTTACTCCATTCATATATACACAGTAAAATCTCAGGTATAATACGCACCTGTGTATAATACACAGGTGTAAATTATACCCAAGATTTTGGGGGAAAATAAAAGTATCTTTATGTATAATATGTACCCTTGTTTTCCTACACTCTACCCACCCCAAAAAATGAGTTTCTTGTCTGCTTCCATCCCTCCCTCCACCACCTTAATATGCTCGCAACTTCCCCTCTTTCTACTCATCCCTTCCGAAGGCATCTCGGACATCTGAGTAGCAGACAGCACGCTTGCAGCTCGCTTCTTACATCCCTCTGTGAGGACCTGTGTTAATTCAAGATAATGGTAGATCCAATGCATAGACCTCTGTGCATTGAAACTACAGTAGCGCCCTGCAAGGACCTTCAGGTACTCCAAAGGCACAAATATTAACTTTAATTAACACTCGTCTTCACAGTGGGATGTGGGAAGCAGTCTACAAATGTAAACATGTCTCCCACTGCGCACATTTCACAGATGCCTCCAGAGGTGGTGAGTAGAGGGAGGGTGCGGTGGGAGAATGTTGAGTTGGGTGGAGGGAGAGAAGGAAGCAGACATGTGGATATATATATATATATATATATATATATATATATATATATATATATAGTGAAAAGTAGGAAAATTGTGAGTATTATACGTAAGATTTTACCGTATCTGTAGTATGTCTATGGACACTGAATCACTACAATTCCAATGCTTGAGAAAAATTCTCTAAGCATATCACTGATGTCATATGGCATTATTCACACTACTGAAAACTGTAAGGTAAACATATCTTGCTGCAGCTCTTGGTCTGTTAGATCGTTAACACAACTTCATGCAATTTGTATTGATTCCAGTGGTGTTGAACCAAATATCCCATGTTAAAATGATTACAGTGCAGTTCTGAAGCTGTCTTAGAAATCCATGCTACTCAAATATATTGAGAAAGGCATGATAATCTCATATGAATCACACACATATTTGTATGCGTTCGCATCTGCAATTTCAATGCATTAACCCTTTGAGTGCCAGAGGGGTATGCAACGCATTGCTCTGCAATGCGTTGCGTACCCCTCTGGTACTCAAAGGGTTAAATCTAAAATTAGTGTATATTTATAGAAGGAGCTTTTTTGTTGAACAGTTTTCCTGGCAATTTAAATCTACTGCATATAATCATAGATACTAGCTCAGAAAATAAAAAAAGATTAAAGAGTTAGTAATGTAAAAAAAAAATGTTTTTTTGCATTTAGAAGAGCTTAAAAAGTTGCGCTAAATGCAAAAAAACATATTTCTCAAACTGCTATGGTTTAAGAGATACAGGCATTTAAATTTCTATGTCTCCTGCTGTCAGCTGTAAAGCTGTCAGCAGGAGACCCGTGTCGGCCGACACGGAGGCTCTGCAGCAGAGCTGCAATTGTGTTATTGACAACAAATCCCTTCATTGGAATGGTCTAAAACATGTGCTTGCAAACCAGGCACATGTTTTAGACCATTCTAATGAACGGATTCGTTGTCAACAGCGAGATTGTGGCTCTGCTGCAGAGCCTCCGTGTCGGTCGACATGGATCTCTTGCTGACAGCTTTACAGCTGACAGCAGGAGACATCAAACTTTAAATGCCTGTATCTCTCAAACCATAGCGGTTTGAGAGATACATTTTTTGCATTTAGCTCAACTTTTTAAGCTCTTCTAAATGCAAAAAAACTTTTTTGACATTACTAACCCTTTAACCCTTTGAATGCCAGGAGGCTATGCAATGCCGTGTGATGCAATGCTTTACAAACCCTTCTGGCACTTACAAAGTTAATTTTGGTCCAGTATCATATTCATGCAACTGCAGATAAATGATCCCTGTTGAGGATTTGCAAAAAAAAAGCTAGCTAGAGCATTACTGAGCCAATATAATGACTAGTTATGAGTTTATAATGGAGGACATTTATAATTGAGTTGCTAATTCATATTTTTATAATTTGTATTCTAGATATGCTATTTGGATTTGGAACTATAATTTTTATTATTGGTTTTGAAAATGGATAATACGTTTCTGACAGAGTACACTGTTGGAAAATTATTTTCATATTTAACTGCCCATCAGAGAATCCATTTAATTTCATTTTTATACCTTCAAATATAATCTTACAGTTCTCGAAATTGGATAGTCAACCCACAATTGATGTTATAGTTGGACAAAAATTGAACATGTAGCAAATGTAAAAAATAATGTCAACATAAAATAGCAATATTTAGTGTTATACAGTTACAAATACAAATTATTTAGTATTTGATTTGTAAAATAGTAACATCGTAAATTAGGCTGAAAAAAAGACACACGTCCATCAAGTTCAACCTTTGCCTCATAACCCAGAGACATGAGCATTATATAGCTTTCCTGCTACCAAATAAGTTAGTCTTTATCTGAACTTCCTGTTTTGCCTACTAATACACAGTATAACCCTTGAAAGAAATGTATATAATCTTCTCTTAAATGTATCCATTGCATCTGCCATTACCACATCCTTGGGCAAGGAATTCCACAATTTAACAGCCCTTACTGTAATAAAACCCTTCCTCTGCTGAAGTTGAAACCAGAGGTACCCTCTTATTGACCTCTCATATACTTGTACATTGTGATAAGATTTCCACTTAGTTGTCTTTTCTCTTGTGTAAATAAACCAACTATATCTAGATGTTCCTCATAGTCAAGTCTTCCATTCCCTTAATTCATTTTTGTTATACTGTGTGTAAATATCTCAGTGATACAATTTTACATGGCAAGAAAAAAATGAACTTTCCTACGGTTTTACTGAAATTACTAACAGTTTTATAACAATGCAATGAATATTCTACAACTTCAAATCATAATATATCTTTTTGCAATGTGTTTATTTTTGAGCAACACATATTCACTTGGCTGTTACTAAATATTAAATATACAAACATGTTTATATGATTTTACAATGCAATTTATACACCACTAATTGATGAAATCATTCCATGTGCAAAAAAATTGTATTGTTTCTTTGTTTCTTCCTTGATATGGTATATTGTATTACTTTTGCTTAATTTTGTGCTTTTGGAAGAATAAACTCCTTTTTTTTCCCAATTTCTTCAATTTGATCCCAGTTTCTTAGGTATGGGGTTTGCGGTCATCTCAGAAAAAAGAAAATAAATGAGTAGATCCATAGAAAAAGCAAATGTTGTAACAGATGAATATTATATAAGCAATTACTTAAAGCTTATTCAAAGGGGTTATGCATTAAGCAGGGCTCAAAATTTCCACTCGCCACTAGCCAATGGCGAGTGAAAATTTAGCCCTGGCGAGTAGAAATTCAGCCCTGGTGGGTATGTTTTGGCTTGCAGCGGCGAGTAACTTTTCAGGTCTGGCTAGTAGCAAAGGACTTCAAATTATAAGCCCTGCATTAAGGCATGATAAATAGTAGATAAAGTGGAGATGACTTCTCCAGTGATATCACTTTTCCAGTTCCTATGTTATTCTATGGAGCCAATGCACTAATATCCCCAAAGCTGGAGACAGTTTAGTGCATTGGCTCCACAGAATAACATAGGACTTGGAGTAGTGATATCACTGGAGAAATCATCTCCGTTTTATCTTGTCGTTATCATGTCTTTGTGCATCACCCCCATTGTCTTCCATACATTTCCCTAGAGCAGTGCTTCTCAACCAGGGTGCTATAGCACATTGGTGTGTAGAGGTTACCCTCCTAGGGTGCAAATATTTTTTGACATCTTTGAAAAAATTTGAATGCGGAGTTTCAGAAATATATTTATGTAAATTGTTATGCACAATGTAGATTTTTTTTTATTCTGACTTTGAGATCATAGGATAACTATATATTTATTTGTGCGTCCCCTTCATTACACCCTTAACGAATGACATATAAAATGTTAGGGGCACCTTGCAAATTCCAGAGTACATGTTGGGGGTGCCTTCAGTAAGAATATTTTGAGAAACACTGCCCTTGAATAAACTGATAAACTGCACATTGACCCAATTAACAGTACAATACCACTGATGATGACATACCCTATTGAGGTTAGGTGACATTTACATAATGACAGACCAGAATGTGATATTATATATCTCAATGCTGTTTAGGGAATTTCCCAGTGGCATTTCCATGATACCTTTTTTTTAATATATTGTTTGAAAGGAGTATCTATCTATCTATCTATCTATCTATCTATCTATCTATCTATCTGTCTATCTATCTATCTATCTATCTGTCTATCTGACGCTACTTAAATTTATATATACAGTAATGTGCAAATGTTTTAGGCAGGTGTGAAAAACTGCTGTAAAGTAAGGCTGCTTTAAAAAATAGACATGTTCATAGTTTATAGATAATAATTACCTGGTTAAATAGAATAGGACCCTGCTCCGTGGCTGTCAGGCAGTAGAGCGCACAGACATCTTGCCATAGTGACATATTTGCGCCTGTGCTGTCAGTCCCAGCCAGCTCTAGGAGGCGTTGCTAGGAGCTGTTCGGCTTCATAAGGGGCTGACGGTGCAGACGCGAAGGCATCACTGTGGCAAGATGTGTGCACGCTTTACTACCTGTCAGCCCTGGAGCAGGGTCTCATTCTATTTAACCAGGTAATTATTCTGGCGACTAGCACTACTGAGCAGCTAGTCGCCAGATGGGAAATTAGATGATATAAACTTTAAAACAGGTGGTAGTTTCTCTTTAACAAAATGCATAGTAAGTGAAAAAAAGAAAAATCAAAAACAAATTTTCCTTCAAAACAGCATCCATTCTAGATACACTTGCACACAGTTTGTTAAGGAAATTGGCAGGTAGGTTGTTCCAAACATCTTGGAGAACTAACCACAGTTCTTCTGTGGATTTAGGGGCCTCAGTTGCTTCTCTCTCTTTATGTAATCCCAGACAGACTTGATAATGTTGAGATCAGGGCTCTGTGGGGGCCATACCATCACTTCCAGGACTCCTTGTTCTTCTTTACACTGTAGATAGTCCTCACTGACTTTGGCTGTATGTTTGAGGTCGTTGCCAAGCTGCAGAATAAATCTGTGGCCAATCAGATGCCTCCCTGATGGTCCAGAAGACTTGCTGCCATTTTTCAGCACCCCATTTTGCATGTTTTCGTGCATAGTTTAGTTGCTTGGACTTGTTTCCATGCTGAAGGTATGGCTTTTTGGCCGCAAGTCTTCCATGAAGACCACTTCTGACCAGACTTCTTCAGACAGTAGATGGGTGTACCAGGGTCCCACTATTTTCTGCCAATTCTGAGTTGATGGCACTGCTGAACATGTTCCGTTTGCAAAGGGAAGTAAGCATGATGTGTGGTTCATCTGCTACACTAAGTTTCCTTAGCCAACCACTGCATCTACACTCCGAAGCGTTGCCTGTTTCTTTGTGCTTCTTCAAAAGAGCTTGGACAGCACATCTGGAAACCCCTGTCTAATCTGAAATTTCTGCTTGGGAGAGACCTTGCTGATGCAGTATAACTACCTTGTGTCTTTTTGCTGTGCTCAGTCTTGCCATGGTATACGACTTTTGACATTGAACTGTCTTGAGCAACATCACCTTGTTAGCTGTGTTTGGCTGTTCCTCACCCAGTTTTATTCCTCTTACAAAGCAGTTTCTGTTTCAGTTAATGATTGTGCGTCAACATACATATTAAATTGATGATCATTAGCACCTGCTTGGTATAATTGTTTAATCATACACCTGACTATATGCCTAAAAAATCCCTGACTTTGTGCAAGTGTACCTAGAATATTTGATGATGTTTTGAAGGCAAAGGGTGGTCACACCAAATATTGATTGGATTTAGATTTTTCTTCTGTTCACTCACTATGCATTTTGTTGATTGATAAAAATAAACTATTAACATGTCTATTTTTTAAAGCATTCTTACTTTACAGCATTTTTTCACACCTGCCTAAGACTTTTGCACAGTACTGTATGTAGATATAAATCTGAGTGAATCTGTTTTGCTGTCAAGGGGCATGGGTGGAAAGAACTGATTGGTTGTGGAGAAGGAACGGCTGCCACTGTTTAAAAGAAAAAAAAAATTACTCAGTGGCTTAGGAGCAGACAGGAGTCAAATCCCCCTGCCTCCACAGCCAACCATTTAATATACCAAGTCACACCTTGTTGTGGAGCACCAGTACACCTCCTGATGCCCCCCCATCTACTGATCTCCCAACCAATTCGGCTAGGAGATCAAAAGAGGCGACCAGGGGAGTAAGAGAGCTCCCCTATTTCCATTCTACCTGGAGCAAGGAAGTAGTGGTTTGGATCACGAGAGCCTTGCTTGTCAATGAGGGAGGGGTTTCCCTCATTGCCGTTAGAGGATTTTCCGATCCCACCCACTCCCACCCAGGTGCTTTGAGAAGAATGGAAGCTCTCTTGCTCCCTTGTCTCAACACAATTGATCTCCCAGCCAAAATCGGCTGGTAGATTAGTAGCTTGGGGCATCAGGAGGGGTCCTGATGCCCCACCACAGAGGTACCCATCGCATTGCAATGCAATGAGCTGGATACCTCTCTGGAACTCAAAAAAGAAAGAAAAAAGAAAAGGTTCATCTCATGGGACAAGGTTGGACACTGCTGAGTAAAATAAGGGTACTCTAACTGAATCATCGATATCACCTAGCCCTGGTGATACGATTTTAAACCTTTTAAGGACCAGAGGGTTGTGCAACATATTGTAAAGCAATGCATTACATAGTCATGTGATCTTTAAAGGGTTAAGCTATGGAAACTCAGTTCTCATAACTGTCTGTTAAATTCATAAACTTAAGAAGGCCTTTCCTTACCCTTTACTGATGCTTTAAATGTTCAAATTTGGGAGGATAAAACACAGGGCACAATCCAAGGAACTATTTTTTGTTGGAGGGGATAAACCAAACAAACCAAACCAATCAATCCCAGTTCACACCACCAATTTCTTACTTTAAGTTTGTACTTCATTTTAATGTTTCTTACATTGTAATTCTGACTGGCCAGATTTTAGATACCCTGACCTAATAATGCATAGAGCCCCTTATGGCCCTCAGGACACCCTCCATTGCTCTTGCTATGGACTCCACAAGTTACAAGGATAATTTCACAGGAATGTATCCCCATGAAGACTCATAGCACCTGACTGGATGGCAGTTGGTTCTAGAATAATTCTTGACCCATCGTGGCAGCCTCTTGAATCAGTCAGCTTGCTGTCTCAGACCACAGGACTGACAGCCATTGACTAGATACCGCTGGTTGGTGGGCCACCCTCTGTACACTCTAGGCACCGTGTAACCCTAACACTCAGTGCCCCTGACGTTTGCTCCATGATGTCTGGAATTGACTATCATACTGCACACCAAATAGATTAGATCTTACTCCCACTGTCCCTTTGTATCTTGCTACCTGTTTTATATAACCTCATATGGACTTGTAAACCTGTCACTGATGGAGTGGTCATTTTATTGGACTAGGTGTGTGACCAAAAACGTGTTATTCATTGTATATTAACAAATGCACAGCAGCTTAGCATGAACATTAGCACTAAAGTGGTCATACAGCTGGGCTTAGTAAACCCTTCTTAAACCTATAATACTGGTAGAAGTTTGTTAAATATGTAATTAGCAGAAGTTCATAGCCTTACTGATTTTTAGGGACATTTATCCAGTGGTGGAACTAGTCATTGAATAGTCCCAGCACAACCATTTTTACCCCCGCCCACCAAACACAAAAATATTCTCTCATGGGCTTAACTAGAACCTGTTGTTCCTAGGTCCAGTGAGCCCTTCTTGGATGCTGACCACATCACAACTGTTCCCTGTGCACTCCATGTAGCTATGCCTCTGTATGTATCCAATTTCTAGAACACAGAACTTTTGTTGTGATAGGAACAACAAAGTTGAAGACCTAAGTCAGACACATAGGCGTTATGCACATGATAAAGAGGTGATACAGTAGTGATAAATAGGAGATGCCTTTTCCAGTGTTCTAAATTCTCCAAGTCCTATGTTATTCTATAAGCCAATGCACTAAGATCTCTCATTTTGAAAGATCTGAGTATACTGGCTTCTCAGATTAAGATAGGGCTTGGAGAATTTAGAACATTGGAGAAGCTATCTCCTCTTTATCCCATCTTTATCATACTTTAGTGCATCTGCCCTGCAGTATTCTTCTCTATTTATAATCCATCTTTATAGTGCATTACAGATTATAGATATAATGTCTTTGTGTGGGGGAAGGGTTAATTTCTCTGTGTCAAGTAATGAATGGGTAGAACGGAAAACCAGCAGCTTTTCAGATGCCCATTGGTTGAAGCGTTGAAGGTTGCCCAACACTGGGATAAAGCATTGTGCAATCTGATCTGAGGAGAGAACATAAATCAAATTATCCCGGAGTATAATAAGCTTCTTTTAAAATCTGAGTGTCATACACAATGGGGAGATACACAAAGGTATGATAAATAGATGATAAAGTGGATGTGGCTTCTCTAGTGTTATCACTTCTCCATATCCTGTGTTATTCTATGGAGTCTATGCAATAAGATTTCTGAAATAGGAGAGAGATCTTAGTGAATTGGCTCCATAGAATAACATAGAAACTGAAGAAGCAATATCACTGGAGAAGTCATCTCCACATTATCACCTCTTTATCACCCCTTGTTACATAACCCCCAATGTGTTGGACTCACTGTGGCATTCATATGGTTAACTGTTAAAACCCTATAAAAATACACTTACAAGATTATTTGATAAGTGCTTATCTGATCCTAGTTCACTCCTTACTTACTCATCCAGTTCAATCAGCCAATATTATCACACAATCTTGCAGATTCCACACATTTGTTTTTAAATATTTTATTGAAGATTCCAAAGGGTACAAATAGTAAAAGATGCATTGTACAGTATCAAAGGTACAAGTTATAATAATTTCTAATAGCAGTGAGAGGTAAGTTTGGTCTCTATGAAATTGTATATTTTACATTTATATTTTACAGAATAAATAGTACAATGTATAGGCAGATTATTTTAAGCCACTATAAGTTAAGCTATACTTGTCTAATGGGTAATTATGATATTTTACTGAGTTTGTTCCTATGAGAAAAGATTTACTAAAAAGCACCACACTGACTTCTATCAGAAAATCACCCCTCTCTGCTGGAAAGCAACCTAAAATATATGCAGCTCTTATTCACAAACTTTGTAGGTTGTGGGAACAATTTGGGTCATGATTTCAAGCCTGATGCAGAAGATCTATGGTGACTGCAATTAGAAAAACAGGAGCTTGAACAGTTCCATCAGAAGATTGAACAGTTCCATCAAGAGACTTAACTGTTTTCTCAGTAGACTGAACAGTTCCATCAGGAGACTGAACAGTTCAATCAGGAGACTGAACAGTTCCATCAGGAGACTGAACAGTGAACAGCTCTGTCAGGAGACTGAACAGTTCTGTCAGGAGACTGAACAGTTCCGTCAGGAGACTGAACAGTTCTGTCAGGAGACTGAACAGTTCCGTCAGGAGACTGAACAGTTCTGTCAGGAGACTGGACAGTGACTTCAGGAGACTGAACAATTTCATCTTTCCTGAGGGGCCAATAAGGGAGAATCGGGCAATTATTTCAGGCCCCTGTTGTGCACCTCTTTGGTCCACCATGACTCATGTCAGTTCAGCCCCTGCTTCATCAGCAGGCCTGCTTGGCAGGGGATCTACTGACAGAGCACTATACTGCTGATAGGTGATTGGCTCAATTTAAATCTTGGTGGAAAATGAACTAAGGTGTGATAAAGATGAGATAACATCTCCAGTGTAGCAAAATCACCAATTCCTTTGTTATTCTGTGGAGACTATGCAGTAAGATCCCTTAGCACCTAGGCTCAACAGAATAACATAGAAAATGAAGAGTTCAACACACTGGAGGCATTATCTCCTCTTCATCACACCTTAGTGCATAACCCCACTGGAGTATTAACGGGCACTGAGAACCAGCTTGTGAACCATTGCATTATTCATGGATAATAATACATCTAAGAAGTAAGGGCAGAAACGTCCACTCTCATGAAGGGCATGTGACTTACTTAGCATAAATCAGCCGACTGCTTTAGTAAAGTTTTGGGAAGCACTGGTTGTTTCTTGTACCTCGCTTTGGCTAGTTTATCCTTTTCCACCTATAATATTAAATTCATTTGGTAATGGCAAACAGTGGAATTTGGTAAAAGGTACCAGTTTTTCACTGGCAATTATTCAATTTAACACTTACTCTATGAACCTAATTCAGGCAGATAGATGAATAGGAATAAACCCATTCTGTAAGCTCAGTAGTCAGCTGAATATTGCAGATTGGTAAATTAAAAAACATTTTATATGCATTTTTAACCAACAGAATTAAAGGAAATTCAGACACATAATTTGGGAAACAACACACAGTACCTTTGTGTAATACCAGAGGCGTAACTAGAAGCCTCCGGGCCCTGTGCAAGAAGTTCCACGGCCCCCCCCCGCCACATTGGCCCCCCTTGACCACACTGACCCCCTCCACAATGCGCCTCAATCTTCACAATGACCCCATCTCCTACCTGGAGCTCCCGCGCGGTCCTCTTAGTAATGCAGAGTGCTGGGAGATGATGTCATCTCCCAGCACTCTGCATTACTAGAGAGCCGGAGAGAGATTGCGGGCACAAGGCGAAGTGGTCGCAGGGGGTGGCCGGGCCCCTGGAGTGGCGGGCCCGGTTGCAGGTGCAACCCCTATAGTTACGCCACTGTGTAATACATTTGTACATTTGGAAAAGATTTCTGTGTGCTCTGCTACTTTTGTGGACAATCTAGGAGAGCACCTACAGTGAGCTAAGGTCCCATCACACTAAAAAGGGCAAATTCTAGAGCAAACCAACAGCACTATAGGGTTGAAATTAAAACTTTTGAAACAGCCAATGATTTAAAGAGATAGTAAAGTAACTATATAATGGCATATCCAATTATTCGTTATACCTTTAGATAATGCTCCGTACAGTTCTTTTTTTTTTTCCTTTCAAAAAGCTTTATTGGGTTAGTAAATGGTACAAGAGATAATATGTTCCAGTGATAAGCATAACAAACATCTCACATAGGCACAGTAAGTGGAGAACAATATTTCCATTTAGGAAGATGAAACATGGAAGATAAAGTTAACATGAGATAACAAATGTTGTAGTAGGAAAAACCCATCGAGGTCTGTATGTCTGCACCGAAAGACTAGCTTACATATATGGAAGGGGGTAGGAGAGATGAAGGGGGTTAGGAAAAGAGAAGGGGAGATTCATAGAGGAGGGATGGTCGATCTGGGGAAGGACCATCCTGACCGGACACGCAAACTTGGAATTTAAAAGTAAGGGAGATTTCATAACCGTAGTGGAAAACGCTAAGCACGACCAACATGCAAGGTCCCAAAACCCCCAAGAAACTGTCTATAAATGGGAGGAGGAAGGATAGGCCATGCCTATAAAAGGTGAGGAGGGGAGCAGTTACGGCAGCACTGGGTCTCCATCTCTGAAAGCCAAGGGTCCCACAGCTCACTAAACGAGTCCATTGTGGAGTTCGTGATTGCGTGACACCTGCTCCGTACAGTTCTAAGTGTCCATATCGGTGTAGTTTTATTGTAAAGTTTCCCCCTCCCTCCCCCTTTCCCTATGTCACTCTTCTTTCCTTCAGATCTGATAGCGGGTCCGGACTGATCGGCAACAAGGGACAATCTTGTGTCAGAATAAGGAAAACCCTGCTCCACTCTATCAAGGAGGGCTGGGTTTTCCTTATACAGAGATAAGATTGTCACTCGTTGTGATCTGTCCGGTCAAGCGACCCGCTTCCAGATCTGAAGGGAAGAAGACTACACCGATACGGAAGCTTAAACGGTACAGAGCATTATAAAAAGGTATAATGAATAATCAGATAGGCCTTTCTATAGTTAGATTACTATTCCTTTAAATGGGGCTTTTAACCCCTTGAGTGCTTCACGATATGTCGGATATATCTCTAGCAGTCAGTGGGTTAAAATCCCCATTTACATCCATGGGCAGTTTTATTTGTCCCCTGTGGTGCAGCTGGTTTGCTCCAGAATTCCACCTAAGGCCATAAGAGTTTTATTTGAAATTCTCAGAACATAACAGTGCTGGTTAATTACAGGATTAAACTATAAATCACTGTTTGCAACCGAGTGCAAGTAAATGGCTTTTTACTATAAATGGAAACTAAATTATTTATGTAACTAGAAATTAAATGTACAAAGCACATATATGCTGGTATAAAAGGTTTGCGAAAACATGATAATGTAAATTCACAAACAGTGGCAACCTTGAAGGACCAGTAAATTTTACTCTGGGAAAAGACATAAACAGAGGTGTTTCCTGCCGAGTACAGTAAGGTACCCCCATTGCTTTGCTCACAAGTTATTGCAGTTCAAACTGTCACGATGTGCTGGAGCTGTTACTATCACTTCCTGACTTTCTGTGAACTGTAGCCAGTGGCTCATCTCTGCTACAGAATACAACAGATAACTGTCTGGACATGAACTGCCTGTATATCAGGTAGCAAATTATGACATATAATAACTTTTAAACAAGACATCTCCCAGCAGTTGGGGAATTTTTGTTTTACTGAGAAAACACACACACACACACACACACACAAACATCCTTAAAGGGATAGTAACACTTAATATATAAACATTTTTATATTGTAGGGTTTATCCATACAAAGGTAATCTCACTGCTGAGAGTTGTTTTACTCGACAGTTATAGTAGCTCAAAGTTCAATTTTCTTTTTAGGTGCAGTATCTGAATGGCCTGAAATATTACAGTGGCGCTGTTGCTGCATCATCATCATATTGAGGTTTATGGTCAACTGACCAGAACTGTGTATAAGATGGTATAGAAACAGCGCAACTATAAAATGTCAGGCCATTGAGATACTGGACCAAAAATTTTCAAGTTTGTGCTGCAATAATTTTTGAATAAAACACCTTTCAGCAGTGATAGGACACTTGTTTTACTCAGAAGGATAAACCCTACTAAGTGTTACCATTCCTTTAAAGACGCACTAACGCCTAAAAATAATAAAATGCCACTCACTTTTCAATGGCTAGAAAATCCTAATGGTCAGTAGAATTTTTGTCCTTCTCCTTGTGACAAAAACAGCAAGTTCCAGTGAGTGTAGTTTGAGTTTGGTTGTTGTGCTACCAACTGTCATGTCTGCCTCTATGACCTGACACCCAGGACTGACTGAAGTTGTTATCTGTTGAAGGAACAAGCACACGGTTCATAAAGACATTAGGATTATCTGACCATAGTAAGGTAAGTGGGGGTAATTGCTGTTCCTTTACATTTCCACACAATTTTGACTTGTGAATCAGTTTGATGAAACAAGACATGTTGAAGGAATCCAACAAGGTCATCTCTACAAACCGGAGAAGAGTCCCACCGCAATTACTACGCTTAACTCAGGTTATCCAGATGTGTAGCCATTGAACTGGATGTCTATATATTATGGGTTGGAAGCAATGCCCCAAAAGCTGTTGTTGGACTACATCTACTATCTTCTTAGCTGCCCATCAGCCAGCTAAGTAGGAAATGAGTTGTAAACCCTCAACAGTTGGAGGCCCATGGTGGCCCATCTCTCTGCTGTACACTGTGATGAACTTCAGACAGATATGCATTATCAGTTTGGCTTGTAAGTGTACTTTTATCTGTTTTATATGATTACAAGAAGTGTATTACACCAGAGGGCGTATTGTTTTGCGCTCTGTTTCCTCAGATCCTGTTGCAATCCCTATGTGGCCACAATCCACTGATGTACGAGCAGCAAATAGACCTGAACGTTTTGCCATTTGGACGGCTCTATGACTTTCCTGGGAAGCCCCCAAACCACTTTTGGATTATCTATCAATTAAACAGGACAGTGAGTCCCCCGGTTATCCAGTTAACACATTGTTTGCTTTTATTGGATATTTGAAAGTTTTGTGATTAGATGGACTTTAATTTTATTTATATTTACAGAAGCACAGAATTTCTCCTTCTTGTGTCTCATACTTTTGAAAACGTGTTTTTCATGTTTAAAAATGGATATTAAATATGATTATTATAATAAACCTTATGTAACATTCTTATGTGTGACTGTAATATTGTATTCTGTGAGGTTAAGGGAACACCGATGCTTGAAACAAACTTTTATTAATTTAAATTGTATATATTTTAAATTCTAAATGAATAAAATCTAATCCTGAATGTACTTTTCTAACCCATTTGTTGACAGTTGTGTTCTATACAATCACTGTTTGATTAATTTTGTTGGCACTACTTATAATGAGTAACATGACCTAAACCTATCAGTTTATTGAGACTTCAACCCACCCCCTGTTATCGTATATCTGACAGATAATACTGCATTATGATGGTGAAATAATAAGAGGAATTTGAGCAGTTGTGGGGTAGATCAACAGTATAAATAAGGGAAATATAATATATATAACATATATAGTAATGTGCAAAAGATTTAGGTGTGAAAAAAGTCAAGTAAGAATGCTTTCAAAAATAGACATGTTAATAGTATATATGTATATGTATATATATATATATTTTTTATATATATATATATTTTTTTTTTTTTTTTGAAAGTACACAAAATTCCAATTTCATAGACTGGCCATTTGCATTTCTGCCCTAAGGCTGGTTTCCAATGAACCTCCAGAGAATTGCACTAATTTAGCTATTGTAAAAATATTGCATTCTCGGAAAACCATGGAATACTGTCTTAGATTAGCTAGCTAGAGGCCTCCTGAGGTACCCCAATGGTATGAAGTGACATACTGTGGGGGTATCAGGACTAGGGGTGGGTGGAAAGTCATGAAAATTTCCTGCATTACTTTTTCTGAAAAGCAACAGTTTTTTGCTTTTTTCTAGAATGTTTTTCTCCTTTCTGCCACTACCAGTAATTTGTTTGCCTATGTTTCCTATGGTGCCACATTTCCCACCACAATATTACTTCTGAGGGCTGAAGTGGAGAAAGAATTGCTGAAAGTCAAAGTTGTGAGTCCTATAACAACACATGACTTGAAAAGATTGTTAGCAGGCTGAGTGCATTGTGTCCTTTGTCCACAACACTAACTTTCAGCTTTTGTAACAATGGCACAGCCACCCTTGAAAAATAATTGCTGCTTTGGGATATTCCAGCAGGGGGCGACACATGAAATAAGTTATTTAAAGCCTTTGTTTTCAACAAAAGATGTCAACTGCCAACATTTAGGCAAGTTTACTATTCCATCGGCGTACTTTTGCATTATCTTTTTGCAGGTTTTAACTTCTTTCTAAGAATTTAGTAAGTGTGGAATGGCAGTACTTATTAGAACTGTGTAACTTTATTGCTTTAATGACGAGTTGTGGATGTGGTGGGGATGGTAGTGGCAAGTGTAGGCACTCTATGACCTTGTCATCTCCTAATGCAAACCCAGAGTCATGATACTCTTCGTCAGCATGAGCTATATGTGTTATTTGGAATAAACTAACTGTTGGCACTGGCACTCTCTCTGACACATCAATTACATCACTACTTCTCTTATCTGCTCCAGAGAGCTGGGGACTTTTTGGAGTGCTTCTGCTGTTGCTAGTTGTGGTCCCTGTGACATGTTCATGGTGTGTCTCCCAGTTAGACCAGTGGTTGTGCTTCAGGTGGGATCTCATCAACGAAGTGCCTAGGTCTGAGCCTGCTTTCCATCTGTTCACGTGCTTTTTTCACAGACAACAGATAGCAACTTGCATAGATGTTGGATCCTGAGTGAAGTATCTCCATAGTGTGGACTTTATTGACTGTGAGGTTTCTGAGTGGCTGCTGCTACTACTGCTACTACTGGGGATAGATGTTGATGCAATTCTACTGCTACTAGTACTAGGTGTCAAACGTGCAGCGTTCCAACAGCAGCAGAGCTGCTCATCATAGCTAAGGTTGTGGATGTCAATAACCTGTGTTGTTGTTATTGCTGCTGGTTACTCAGCATATGTGTGTGTGTCTGAATGAGGCTTGGGATGGAATCGGTGAGGATGCTGATAATGACAGACAGGATGGCTATGAATTTTTAGACATCTTTTCTTATACAGTGTCAAAGTTTCCAATGATTTTCTCAAACAGTTTATAGACGGACACAGCTCTCCTTTTCAGTGGTGGAAGATTGAGCCTTTGCCTTTCAGCTAACTTTCTGGCCATGTCACCATCTCGCTCACTCTCAGCTTCATCAGTATCTGAAGAAAAGGAGCGTGCTGTAGGGATATATCCTAGATCTGCATCATTATAAGTCATCTTTAGGTCATTCTCAGCATCTCCCACTACAACTTACCCATTACCCTTATGTTCCTGTAAGCTTTTAGTGGTGTCAAACAATTTCTTTTTAATTTTCACAAAGTTCACAACTTTGAGGAAAGGTGTTTTGGTGCTTGTTTGTCTCACTGTCAGATGTAGCAGTTGGTTCATCTGCTATACCTTCCTCCTTTATGCCATCATCAACACTAGAATGAGACTCGTCATCTTATATTTTTTTTTTTTATAGTACTTGTGCTGATGGTGGTGCAACTTGTGGTGAGATCTTGACAAACTGCATCCTGCCCAGGAGGACAGGGATCATCATCATTTATTGCACACGCTGCAGCAACCATGGCTGCAGTTAGTTTTTGGACTACCACTTTACTTCCACATCTCTGCAATGCTTCTCCTCTCCCCCTCCCCCTTATGCGTCTGCTGGACACTACTTAACTACTGTGTGCGTTTTCACTCTAAAGTGCACGACAGAACTGATGGGGTCTGATGTCTTGCATTGGCCCTGATCCCTCTTGCATCATGTTGGTCTTGAGGATTCTCCTACTCAACCCGGACCTTCGTAGGACGCTGGGTTGAAGAGGAGGAAGTAGGGGAAGGCAGTGTTCACCTTCCTTTTTGCCGTATTGATCACCTATCCTACTGAATAGGTGATCAATTCCAGGGGGACATGAGGAGGAGTCCCAGTGCCCCCTATGAGGTCTGATTTTCTTTTTAAAAAATTTGCATAGTGTAGGATTAAGAGATCCTGTACCATGTGCATTTTTGCATATATACACACGATCGCTCCTCTCCCATGCTAATGGGAGCAATCATGTATATTGTAAAATATGTGTCACAATGGGAACATAAGCATTTTGGGACAGTATGTCAAATGCATTGTGGGGCAGGAGAGAAGAGACAATAGAACACAGTGAATAGGTGGACATCTAAATTCTTGCTACCTTAACCATTTGAGTGCATACTGCCAGTCCAAGACAAATGGTACTTCATTGGTCCCTCTGAAATACTGTAGGGAGTGTCACTGGTACTAAATATACCTTTCATTTTATTTTCTAAGATTAACTGCCTGCAGTAAAATAACCATAACAATTACAGACATGCCGGAAAGGTAGACAATGAATGCTATTATCAAAGGCAGACAACCAGGTGCATCAACTGAGGGGCCACTTGAGACTGAATTTCCTGCTGTAGTCAGTAGGTATTGCCAGTCCGATAAAAATGCTACGTCTGGTATGATTTAACATTCTGTAGGGGGTTTCAGGAGCAATACACTTATAGGACTGTGTGTTCAAAAGAAAAGTACAGGAGTTCTGGGACAAACTGTTTGCACTATTGGGGAGAACTAAACATTCTCATTGATTTAAATGGGGATTTTTACCTATTGAATCCTGGAGAGGGCTCCAATGCATAGCATTCAAGGGGGTTAAAATCCTCATTTAAATCAATGGGAATTTTTGTAATGTTTAATTCCCCCCTTTTCTTTTGAACATACAGACACTATGTTCATGTTCCCTCTCAGGCCCATTGACGTTTATAGGCACATAATTACCCTTATTACCCTTATCTGAGAGACCAGCCTCCCCTCTTTTAAATAAAGGTACTCCTAATCCTATCAGGGAGGGGGTAAATCAGGGCTATTTAAGAGTATGGGTGGGTGAAAAGTGAGAAAAAATTTCCGTATGACTTTACGTTAAAAATGGACGACCTTTCTCTTTTTTTGCGAAAGTTATTTCCTTTTCTCCAGTGCAAAATTTTCCTCCTTCTTGCCTATTCTAACACATTTTTCTCCTATTTGAACACGCTATTCTCCTATTCCAACACATTTTATTCCTATTTTTCCTATGGTGCAACATTTCCCAGCACAATATTACTTCTTCTGAGGGCTGTAGTGGAGAAATAAGTAGCTGGGATTCAAAGCTGTGAGTCCTACAGCAACAAATACCTTGAAAAATGTGTTAGCATGCAGAGTGCATTTGTCCTTTGCCCACAAATTGCATCCACGCCAGGAGAAGAGGGATCATCATCATCATTTATTGCACATGCTGCAGCAACCATTGCTGCCGTCAGTTTTTGAACTACCATTTACTCCCATGTCCCTGCACTGCTCCACCTTGCCCCCTCCCACTTGTGCATTTGCTGGACATTATTGTAACTGGTCCTAGTCCCATTCTCCTCTAAGGTGACCAGGGCAGTAGGATCAGGACACTTGGGGCTAGTGCTGAATGTCAATTTTGAAAAAAACTGGATAAGCGCAAAACTTCCAAGGGCAATAGAATAATAAAAAAATAATAAAACTTATAAAATAAAACAATAAATAAGAATAAAGAAAAAAAAAACCACTGAGGGAATACTGATGGTGCTCCTTTACAATTATGCGCTCAGATGTAGGTGTATGGACTTGTGCAGTCAACAATGGGTGGTATAATGGTCCTGAGCAAAAGAGAGGAGAAGAAGAACAGACCTAAGAGTGAATATGTACGCTGTATGGAATTCTCTCCACATATAGGACCAGACTCACCAGATCCGTTCTTGAACTATACAGAACTAAGCCCAACCCGGCTATATGGCTCAATCTTCACTGTAGTGGAGACCTTGAAGTGCAAGCACAAAAGCCAATCTGAGAGTGTATCTGCCAATAAAGTATGAGATAGATGCTCCACCAAAAGCCGCACTCACCAGTTAGATGAACAACTCGTGGATACAAAAGCCCGGCCCGGCTGCAGTGAGATGAGACCCGTGGATAAATGTAGAACAACTTTTATTGATAAAACATCCCTACGCTGTGCGTTTCATAGAGTTATATCTACTTCCATCTTATCTTATTCCATCTAGGATGAAGCCCTTGAATGCCTCCCACAAATACACAGCTATCAGAAACTGAGCAGCCATCTACCTCAGTGATAAAATGTATCCCCTCACCTTGGTCTCTCTTACTCGGCAGAAGACAGTCCCTTTTCCAGTGGCCCTCAGTGTGGCACCTAAAACACATACTAATGGGGTAGTTTTTCACTCCTCAACATCCCTGGGAGCTAGCCCTCGCTTTTCCTAGGACACGGGACCCCGCTTTCTGTTGGGCTGGGAATAGAGATCACTGGAGATTACCTGAGACGTTCAAATGTGTCTGCTGCTGTGCACTGCGCCGCTGGTGACTCTTTGGGTACTGTGGTTGCCTGGAGGAATGAAAAGATAAAGAGTAGTTGGACATACCCCCTCCCCCTTCAGGTTATTGACAGACACAGATTTTACATTTTGTCTGGGCTTTCCCCAAGCATGGGCTTTCAAGGCAGTATCTTTGCTGGACAGTCTGCCCTCATACAGCAATATAATCTCCAAGGAGTCAGGGCAAGCATGGGCAAACTGTTCTTTAATAACTAAGTTCCATGTGGTGTCATATATGGTGTCATATAGCCACATCCCCCTCCATCCACAGACTACATAATCTACATAGCCGTCTCCACAAGTCCATGTAACTTTTGAAGCCTGCTTTGGTGGATCTCCTGAATTTGGCCCTGAAGGCTTCTGGGGTGCAGTTAAAGACTTCAAGCAGCACTTTCCTCATAGAAGCATAGTCAGAAAGTACAGTAGGGCCTGTCCCTTCAATTGCATTTCAGGCAGACCCACTCAGCAGGCTAAGGCTCCTCAGTGCCATTTTTTCCTCAGGTATACCTGCTGAGACTCAGATAGCTTAAGGTAGCCCAGCAGGTCATACTTACCCTCAGCTCAAGGCTGCATAAGAACCCCTCCTTGCTTGAACACATCAGTCCCCAGAAGCTCTACTGGGGACATGGGCTGCTCAGGAGGGGCCACTAGTCCCCGCTCCTGCACTATCAGGAGCCTTTATTGCCCAGTCTCATCTTCTCTTGCTCTGTCCTGAGCACCTCCTGCTCCTCCAGCCTTTCTCTTTTCGCGGTCAGTTGGGACAGACAGAAGCATCAGGCAATCTCCTGCTTGTATCACTGTTCCTTTCCATCTCTGGTTCCAGTCTGGGCTTCTGATCTGAGACCGGGACGTAGCCAAAGTCCAACATCACAGAGGTTGCCTGAGGATTTCTGTTGCCTCAAGGACCTTTGTCTCTTGCTCCAGTCAGTCAGGTCTCCCCTTTCACTGGACTCCCCTGGATCACTGGAATCCACAAGTGAATAAAGTCACTGTGAGTCAGCCACAGGGATTGAATTGTTGGAGCATCTATAGTTCAGCTTCAAGATCCTTCACGAGGCTCTGTCACTAGGGTGGCCTTTGCTCCTGGATTCTTTCTTCTCCAGTCAGAAATCCTCCTAGAAATGACTGCTCTGCTATTTCTTTTGCTGGATTTGGTGATGTATTCACGAGTTCCTGAGCACTCCCATACTAGCCCCCACAAGCCTACAAAGGCCATCTATAGTCCCTGATGACATGTTTATTCTAATAGCCAACAGTCTCCTTTAGCTGTTTGAAAGTTTGCAAACTCTTATCAAATTTGTCAAACCTTTCAAAACCAATCTGGTTCCTTAATTCCACCACTGCCTCCAGTTGTGATGGGGAGACACTTGGCAGAGGGGTATCTCACCAATCAACAATCCCTCTGAGAGGCTAGTAAAACCCTAAGACCTCTAAAAGTGCATTGTAAACTGGGCCAAGGAACATTTAGCAGCTCTACCAAAGCACTAGACACAGGGAGCTGCTATAATTTTATATACACATTTAATACATTGATATAAAATATATACACCACAGAAAAACCCAAAATAGAGTCTAAATTAAGGAATACACATTCAAAAAATAAGAAACTATACATAGCAATGAAGGCAGATCTCAGACCCTTAGTTAGCATGCAGTCCTAGTCAGTACCTTTATTGGGAGACGCTTAGGCAGTACAGTCCACAGCATTTAAGACTTTGGGACTTGTTGTCCTTTCCAACAGCCCATAAATACTTCCTCTCCCCTTGGCAATGCCAGACAAAAGGAATTCACACCCTTACTCTGCTAAACAGATCTCCCTTCTCCTATCTCTCCGAGCCACCCCTGGTGCTGGCATGACATCACTGCTTATGTCTGGGAATTCCAAGATGGGGATTGGGCAAAATGGTAAACACATGCTGCTGACCAGAAGACCAACCATCCCAGGGACACATCTATCTGCACACTTCTACCCTACAACTTAAGAGTTCAGTCCCCCTCCCCTCCATTTTCTATTTGGCCAGAGCAAAATATTTCCTGTTGGCCTATTGAAGCATTATAGTTCATACAACATCATCATGCTCATGTGTGATGATATTATATGCATGTGCCGCATCTAAGGAGGACCTCAAGTGGGACCTAAGACTTCCACAGAAGTCATTCTCAGTCTCCCAGTCAACCCCGGCACTGCCCCTCTGCAGAGGACATTGTATCATATTTTTATCAGTTAAAGGGATATACTGAGTATGTGGCCCTTCATGTCCATAACAGCAAAGTGACTAAATAGACATGTTAACCCCCTGAATGACAGAGGTCTCTAGTGCATTTCTCCACAACGAGTTGGAGAACTGTCTCGTCTTCTAAATAAATCATCCAATATGGCATCAAGCTTGATAATGCAAATAAAGGTCGGATGACCCAACCTGACACATTAATGGCTGCCTTCACAGGGAATATGTAAGACTAGTGTTTATACCTTGCATTGGATTTTTGCAGATTCTAGATTACAGTACAAGACATGTAAAAGTATTTATAACTCAATTTAATTTTTTTGGTGTTACTGTCCCTATAAGTCATAATCATCACTATCGACCTGTGTTTCCTATTAATTGTCCAATGCACAGCTTCTTCATTTCTAGGCACCAGTGATACAATGTATCAACTTATCAAATATACACAATTGTGTGAGCTTCGTATAAATGTTTTTGAAGCATCTGAAACACTTCTGTAATGTTTCCATTTGGAAAAACAGATGCAGTATAGTCTATGAGAAAGTTGAAGTTCTCCGGGGATTCCATCTAGGAAAGTATCACAGGATGCAGATAAGTGAGTCCACTGTGGGTTACATTTCATGTCTTGCAAGCAGGGTTGTTAATAAGGTCCTGGGGAATATCAACTCAAGCTCTTGCATTCCATTAACAAGTGAGCAGATGTTCTCCCATCTCTTGTTATAAACGTGGGGTTCAATGATTCTCACTGTGAGCAGACTGCTGCGGCAAGTCAATTAGACTGTAGGTGAATTTATCAACAGAGTAATTACCAAGTGCTTCCACTTTGACTTTTGATGCTGCTCTTGTAAGAAGACATTTTGAAATGTTTAACTGTGTTTCACAGCAATCCAAACAAAATAGGTAATTAAATGACATTAACGCCTTGGATGTTAGAAACAACTCCAGTGTATTGCTTTGTAATGTGTTTGAGACATCTCTGACATGTACAGGGCCTGATTAACACTTTAACTTCCAGAGGGGTACGCAACACATGCATTGCATACTCCTCTGGCACTCAAACGGTTAATGAGAAGGCTAATTGAGCTGCAGGTCCAGCCCCTTTGAAAACAATAGGATCAGGCCCATTCTCAGAAGAGAATCCCAGTGGATGACTATTTGGTTAAAGAAGCTGATAGTACATTAACCCCTTAAGGACCAGCAGTCCTGGGCTTTGGTTTCCCTTTATGGAACAAATTGAAGACTTTAGCGAGCCAACACATGTGACTGATCACGTGTTCCTGTGTGCCGAACAGGGGTCTGATAGTGACCACTCCTGTCTTGGAGCGGTCAGTTTCAGACCCTACTACAACTCACAGCTCTCCCGCAGGAGCGCTGTGAGTTAAAAATTGATGACGTGCCAAGACCTTCACAGGTCCTTTAGGAAAGGACAGCAATGATGGTCCTGACACGTACCTGGTCCTTAAGGGCTTAAAACATTATTTCAAAGGTAGAAATATTATTTAGAATGCTAACCTTATTGTAACGCTTTAAGAGCCACTGCTTCACATCAAGTTGCACACCCTTCTGTGTCAGAGGTTTAAACCCTTGGATGTGAAATTTCTCTAGCATCAGATACTCTTTTAGGGACTGGCTAATAGGTCATTTTCTTTCCCACAGGAAATTCCTTGGAATGGGAGAGATGTTTCTCCTTACTATGGAAGTTCCAGCGGGTAGGAAAATCAGGCAAAAACTGCAAGTGAAATGCAAGTCCATTGATTTCTATAAGCTTAACCTTAGTGCATACACACACACACACACACACACAAACATACACACACACACGTTTGCTCAAGCACACGTTCACTCATCTCACTTTGAAGCAGAAAGGTGTTGGCAGAAACGATCTTCTTCATGGAATTCTTGTGGGAGAATAAACAGTCAGTTTACACTATTTTGTTCCAGCTGTAAAACTCTCCTTACCATGGAAAGATATTGGTGGCTACAACCTTCTTACGATAATTCCTGCTGGAAGCAAAACATGCTGTTTTCCCATGACTTTCTAACCAAAGAGATGATGTTCCCCCATCCTTAGACTTATGAATATATACTTCTTGAACCAGTTGATTAAACCTTTAAGGAACCCCTGCGTAACTCCGTAAGGATTGTATATACAACCACTGATAGGGGCTTTATGCTGTGGCCATGCACAGAGAGGGAAATTTATATCTAGATAGGCTAATTCAATGCCTCTTTCCAATTTATATCTAGATAGGCTAATTCAATGCCTCTTTCCAAGTATATGTTTGACTTTTGAATGTTTACAAAATGGCAATCACATCACAGTTTTTGAGGGGGAAAAATGCATTTCATTGGGTCACGATTTGGAATAACACGAGCTCCTCTTCAATCTCTACTCAGGTAGTAGAAATAAATTACAAATTTTTATGGCATTGGTACTACACTCCTATCCGACTTTATGTTGATTATGCCACTCTCACCCGGGCTCTACTATACATATATGGTGGTCATGCCCCCTTGATAATGCAATTTTGGTCTTCTTGTTTGCAATTACTAAATGACCTCCTAAAAATTAGTTTAGCTAGGGACCCTTGGATGATCCTCCTATTTAAAGACTTGCCACATGTATCTCCTGTCAGTAGGCTTTTCTTATTTTCAATGCTAAACGCTGCAAAATGGTTAATTCCATTAAATAGGAAATCATCTTCTCCTCCTTCTATAGACATGTGAACCTCTAAAGTAAGAGAACAATTGTTTTTCATGCGTATGGCATGGATTAGGCAAGGAAAAGATCCAGATGATCTTTTGACTCTGACGAACACTTGGACTAATATGCGTCACTGTCACGGTAACCAGTATGAAATGGTCAGACACAAGTATACATGATAAAAATCACCTTTATTAAAGATACAATAATATTGATATGATAATATCCCAGCAAGCCCCAGAGCATACACTGACAGGCCAAGGTCAAGTACCCAGACTGACACTGAGCGGAGGCCTGTACTACTCAGAGAGGAGTAGAGAACCAGGCTATGGTTCTCTTCCCTAGGATGGATAGGCGCCCAACTGGACAGTATACTTATTGCATGGTACCTAATGGGAACAGTGGCAAACAGAGAGGAGAACAGCACAAGCCACAGTACCGTAATGCGAATAGCCCAATGAGTCAGATACAAGGAGCGAGTAGTCAGCCAGAGCCACAGGTCAGAACTGGTGTGGATAGTCAGACAAGCCGGGGTCATACACGGAACGATAGATAACTAGAGCCACAGGTCAGAACCAGGGAGGATAGTCAGACAGGCCGGGGTCATACACTGAGCAATAATGGAAGCCAAACCAGGGTCACAACGAGGAGCAAACTAAGTGAGTAATCACAGGAACACCACGTAAGGTCAACTGGTCTTAGGCCATGGGAAGTTAATATAGGCCTACCCGGAGGCGGGAATCAATTAGTCAATTAGAATGCGTGCATATAAACAAGGGCCGCTCTCACAGACAGAAACACGCACCTGCACCCGTGTCCACAACACAGAGCAGCGGGATAGCACGAGGGTGATTGGCAGCACAGATGCCAAGGTACACTATGATAGTCACATTATTACAGCCTCTACTTAAAGTCACCTGACATTCGTTGGCTATTGATAGACTGACATCCACGCGAGCCATCCTCCTTCTCTTTTCTCCTTTCCTTTATTCTCCTTCCTCTCCTTTCTAGCTCTCTTTCTGGTCTCTTCTCCATCTCTATCCGTCCTTTCTTTTTCATCTTCTCTCTCTTCTCCTCCCTTTTTCCTTTTCCTTTTTACTTCTACTTCCCTACTTTCCTCTCTTTTCCTTTTAGTTTACTGGCTTATTCGACCTTCTTTTTATCTTTTTCTCCCCTTCCTTCTTCACTTTCCATATATATATATATATAACGGATTTGGTATTTCCTCTTCTGAAAGCTTACACTGGCACTTTTATAACAAAGCCCTTTGTGTTGGTGGAATGTTATTTGCATTATAGTATATACACTGTAATCCTGCATACTTATCTAACTGATGTAGTGTCTTGTCAAAACCTATTAAGTGCTATTGTTATTATTATCCAATCTATCAATAAAAAGTATTAATTAAAAAAAATGCAATTCATTAGGCTGCTTCCATTTCCGATGTGCTTTCAGACTTGAACTCAAGCATTGAGGTTTGGGAGAGGCTCACATGGAGGGGCTGATACCAGGTGATCATACTAACACCTGGAATTATTTAAAACAAATTCGGAAGATGAGCTGGAGGAGGCTCAGGCTATCTCAGCTCCCCAGCTCCTATCAACTTAGAGGTACACTTATTGGAAAGGGATTAGTCTCCCCTCTCCAGCAATATATGGCATTAATTAGGTTAATATCAGAGCCGAGATGCACTAAGGTTTGTAGCAGTGGTGAAGTGTGCCTGGCGTAGTGTGATGATCACTTTTCCATGGAGAATATGATTATATGCACTAAGAATTATCTATGGAGGGGGTGATGAAGAGACTTTGATCATCTGCATGTGAGGTTGGCTGGAATGCGATGTGTAGGGGAGGGCAAGTGGGAGAGTATAGAGCACCAATCAGCTGAGTCATGTAAAAAGAAGACTCTGCTACACTCTGCAAGTCATGAAACTGTTCTCTGTAGCTCCATGAAAAGTTATAGGAAGATCCCAACTTCATCATATCAATCTAGTGAATTTAGGACTGTGAACTTTAACATCATTGCCAGAAATCAGAATTTTGTGCGTATGCCACATTAACAAATAAACATCCCCACAGGAATGAGACAATAGCTCATTAAGCTGCATCTCAATATGCAAATGACCCATGGTTAAAGTAGACACTGTAACATCGTAAACCTAGTGAAGGCATGGTGAAAGCATGGAGATGTCAGTGTATTTGCGGTGTATTCACAGGGATCTTAATGCAAAAACATCCTAGTGTATACCACGGGATGGAACTGGTGCAAATACATCATACTATATCACCAACCTGATCCCTTATCAAACCTTAGTGCATCTCCCCCCAGGTAAGCATGTGATCACCTGCTATATCCATATACATATTTTAGAGCCCCCCCAATTATTATCATGCCTGGAATATGCTTGTTCTAAAGGGGTGAGTCATGGTTGGGATTATACGAGGTGATCACATGAACACCTGGTATAAACATCATATCTGGGAACTATCCAGATCTGCCGGTGACTCTGGTTGCAGACTGAATTACTGGGTCTCCAGGGGCAGAGGCTGATTCTCTTGTGGTGGCGCTGTTGTTCTTCTTTTGTTCAACCCAACACTCAGATTCTTCATTACACACCACTAGTAGTTTCTGCTTCAGCTTGGTTCTAAGCATATCTTTTTTCTGTCTACTCTTGATTATATCAGGCATTACATAGATATCATGTGACTTGGTTACTGGATGTTGTGTCTGGTGCAGTTTTTGAGTTCATGCAAAGGAAAGTAATAGTTGTAGTTTAGCGCTGCTGGCACCTCATATATGTGTGTGTCAGCCCACATCAGTGTGGTACCATTTTACCTGGATTTGCAATAGCTGTTGAATACATTAAGGAATTCCATTGTTTGCAATTATTTTAGTACCCCTGAAGCAGTGTAAGTGTCAGAAAACATATCTGCCTTCCTATAGCTCCATTTTCTGGAAAAATGTTTGCACACTGGCCTATGAGTAGAAAGGCAAGTGACCACTCATTTGACGCGGGATGTTGTCTCAGTTCAAAAATGGCATGTCTTTTCTACCTTTCCTCCATATCTTTCACTGTTACAGACATTTTGGTAAAGGCAAGTTATATCTGAAGAATGTAAGATTCTGGAAAAGAGTGGTTTATTTCTAAAGAATGACAGATTTTGAAAAAGGGTGGTTTTGTGCTTCTGGCACCCCAATAATATCTTTTACAATAGGGTGTCATTTCTCCTGGGTGATGAGCTGCTAATGAATAATTTAATTAATTCCATAGTTTTCAAAGACTTTAATATCTTTGAAGGAGTAGAAATATGAAAGAATGCATTTTTCCTTTAGCTCCATCTTCTGGAAACATTTGTGCACACCGAGCTAGGTGTAGAAATGCAAATGATCCCCCATTGGTCTAAATACCTTGTCTATCTTTTCCATTTGTTTGTCTATAGTTGTTACAATTATTTAAGTGCAATGATGTCATCTAAATAACAAAGTGCTAGAATGTGTCACTCCCTGTGTCTGGAACTTCCCATGCATAGTAGAGACTCCCTGAATGATGCCGTCATGCTCAGTAGAGACTGCATGAATGTGCCGGCTTCCAGTCAGAGGCACTGCTGATCTGGAGCGGGGTGCTCCGAACGGTCCACCTCCCCCGGCTCTGGGGAAGCAGCCGAGGCCGCTGGCTGGCACTTTGGCCCGTGTACACGGGCCTTCAATACTAGTGTAAAAATAAAAAAGCAAAAAAACAATGGTTCGTTTGTGCTCCTTCCGCCTCCCCACAGTGTGTAAACTCATACCAGTGAGGTACCATTTTATTCAGGAAGCCTATACCTACCTAATATGGTATTCCATGGTTTTCAGCTATTTCAGTATATTTGAGAAAGTATAAATATTAAAAATATATATATATTTTTTAAATTTTTTTATTTATGTTTGCTATATTTCCATCGTCAGGAGATGTTTTAGCAAGATAGTCTTCAGAAAGGAATACAACTGACCTGTCCCTGAACATAGAATTTCGTGTACTTTTTAAAAAACATTAAAATGTAGTGTTTTTGAAAGGTGAGTTAATACTAAACTTAAAACCATAAGCACTTGACAGTGGAATATAGAAACAATGCACCCCTGGACAGTTGTGCCATACGTTAATGGAATTTAAATAAAAATAAATAAAAAAAATGTCTTGGTCCTGTCAGGAGATATCCACAAACCAACAATATCTTTTGAAAATGCAGGGTCTATTGATAAAACTGTATGTAAAATGCGTGGGCTCTTCACAAAAAAATACCTAAAGTTGTAATTTGATTGTAAACTGCAACAAAAATGTGAAAACATGATTAGCACTAAGGGATGAAAAGCAACAAAGTGGTGATTAAAGGTTTAACCTTTTGCGTGTCAGAGTGGTACGCAACACATTGCTTCATAAGCCAATGCTTTCTGCCAGTATCACTTTGAAAAGAATTCCATCACCTGTCATGTCTACCTCCACGGACGTGATTTTCAGGACTGAGGGAAGATGTTATCAGTTGAACAAAGACACGAGCAAAAATCTTAGGTACCATTTGGATTTTCTGGCCATAGTAAGGATCAGGGTCCTGGGAAGTAACCTTCCCTTAAGGACCACTTTGATCCTTCTGATGAGCCAGTACACATGACCAGTTACGCGTACTGGCGTGCTGCCTCAGACCTGGTTTTACTTACAGTGCTCCCTGAGGAGCTTTGTAAGGAAAATGTACATTACATGCTATGACCGTCACCAATGCTTAAGGTATAAACCACGTCGTAACAGTCATGTCACTTTGTCTTAAGATGTTAAAAGGTTAAATCTGTTATTAAAAATAATAATGTAGCACTCTGAATATATTTCCTCAGCCATTACCTTTATTTATAAACTAATTGTTATGCCTTGTTGACATTTTTAATGCAGTGAATAACTCATTGAATTCATATCAAAAAAGCTGTTTTAGTGCAGTTTTGTATTAAATTATGTTTAAATTATGTATATCCAACCACACATATTTCCTTACATATTGGCCATTTTCCTATTTATCAATCAGTAGATGATTTGTTCAACCTATTCATTTATTATTGAAGGAGAAGAATAGAGCGCTGAAACGTACCATTTTCATTTGACATCTTTTTGCTGCTGGATCCTATGTTAATCAATGACGTTGAAGCAAATGATGAGTGTTTTATTCTGCCTGAAGCTAATCATTAACAGTCTCTCTTCAAAGGATAGGGTACAATTATGTTAAAATCTGCTAACAGACCACTAAAAACAGGGATGTTGTTTAGTATATAATTTATAAACACAGACAGGTAAATTATACATCATAACTCATTACGCATTTCACACAGACAAATGTTCTTCTTAGAAGTACAAAAGCTTAATGGAGGAGGATGTAGACTTAACTAATAAGCATATACAACATGGATAGATCTGGTGATGGTTATGCACAGATGAGCAAAATGCTGGTTCTACTCGTAAAGCAGTCCCTCTATACAGAGAAACAGTGATACCTTGGCTTAGATTCTATAAAGTTAGAAGATGGCTGAGAATGTCAGTGTCCTGTCAGAGCAGTGTTGAAGGCACATTGATAGTATTCACTAAAGTGTCTTCGAGATCATATCACCATCAGTCCGACAAAAATATGCCCACATCGCCATCCATCCGATAGGTTTACGATTTTTCCCTCATCACATCGATAATGGCCTATTTCCATATGAAAATGAAGCATAGTGAGTCATTTCCATATGGAAATGCAGGATAATGAGCCATTATCATATTCCAGGGGGTGTGTTGGTATGTTAATGTGACACTTCACCACATGCACTAAACTCTGACAGCAGCTTCCGCTGTTGGAGTTCACAGTCTCAACATCACCTACCTGAGATTGGTGAATTTGGGGTCTCGCTGTACTTTCCTATGCAGTAACAGCCCTCAATCAATCACAAGCAGAGAAGGTTGTGAACTATGACAATTGTGAAGCTGAAGAGCATTCTCTCTGCTTCCCTGCTTGGCCAGTAGAGGAGTGGAGGGAACAGTTCTAGCACCATGGACAACATCACTCCCTTATCCCTTTGCATGCCATAGGGATGTGCATTGCTCACCCCCGTGGCACTCAAAGAGTTAAAAAATTGTACGTTAAGCATTACACAATTATTCCATTAGCTCTGTATCAAATATGACACATGTTGTGCTCTCCCAAGGGAACAAGACTGTGGGTCAGGCAGCATCTTTGGGGATTTGTGGCTGCCACTTGCCCCCCTAGCCTTGTTACCATGCCCAATGGTAGCCACTGCTTGCCCCCCAGACTTGTTCCCTTGCTCAGTGGTAGCCATAGAACCCCATATACACTGCTTGGCCCCTAGACTTGTTCCCTTGACCACTGGTAGCCACAGATCCCCATGTACACTGTCTGACCCTGTCCAGTCTTTTCCATTGCCCACTGATAGCCCCACATTCCTATGGGCACTGCCTGGGCAAGGGATGAATGATGTGGGTGTCAGGCAGTGTGTATGGGGCTAACACACAATGGTGTTGTTCCTCATGCTGCACATCATTTGACATACACTGTCCCTCTCCAACATATACTGCACCCCCTTGTTCAATGCAACATAAACTGTCACCCTCTGACATACACTGCCTCCCCCGTTCAATCCAACATGCTGGCCCCCCTTTTTCAATCTGCATAGCTGCATACCGTTTGTCTTTAAGTGTTTAAAAAAATGCTTATGGTTTAAAAATATAAATCAGACCTCACGGGGGGCATCTGGACCCTACCTGATTCCCCTTGGCATTGATTACTTATCCAGTAGGATAGGTGATCAATGTGGTGACAAGGAAGGCATTTGCTGCCTTTCTTTTCTACCTACTCTAGCCGGCTACTTGTTCTGTAATAGCAGGCTGGAGTAGGACTCCCCCTAGTGAACCCGGTCATTTGATTAATTCATTCATGAAAAGCTCATCCCTTGTCATGAATCAATCAATCACCCGGTTTGTGTATGACTTGCCTATTAACCTTGAGTACCAGAGGGTTAACTGTGGGCAGCAGTAGATGTCGGATTGAAAAAGGGGGGCCAGCATGTCAGTTTGAACAAGTGTATGTCAGAGGGGACAAGGGTATGCCGAATTGAACAAGGGGGCAATATATGTTGGAGGGGGGCAGTGTATGTCAAATGTTGGGCAGCATGGGGAACAACACCATTATGTATGTAAGTGCGTTTCAGCCTTGTTTAGGCCTCATTGGTGAGGTGCAGCTGGTTTCCCTAGGCAGTGAGAGTAAGGGGTCCATGACTTTGCTTTGTTCATGCTCAGAAACTTTCATATCTTTTGGCTTGTTTCTGAAAAACTCTTAGGGTCTCTCCCTAAGTGTAAAGGGTAATCCAGACGTGGACCCCCTGCTCTCAGTGCCTAGGTAAACCAGCTGTACCTCACTAATGAGGCCAAACATGGCTGAAACATACATCTAGGGTTAGCTGATATTTCTTTGCAGAGGGGACTTGCCCATCATTTTGTAACTGGGCCTCCTTTATGGGAGGAATTAGTCTAATATGTATGTGGAAATGTCTTCTCTGTAATGGCATTGGATAGCTAAAATGTGATGCTCTTGAGCAGCAACTAGCTGTAGAACAGGCAGCTTTGCATTTGTTCATGCTCAGAGCCTCTCACATCTTTTGGGTTGATGTCATACAGCTAGCCATTAAAAAACATAACGGGAGAGTGCTGCCTATCCGCTCTTGCATCACAAAGATGACCGCACTCTCCCTACGGAGCTCCGAGGGCAAATAAGGTACTATATATGTTTAGTCTTCACCTTTGTAAGCATTACAACAATGTCTTAGTGGAACAGAACTATAGGATAAAACCCAAGTAGGTGAAAGTTCCGCTTTAATGTGAGTTTAAGTGTGATAAACTTATATACACACCAAACAGTCTGATCTCCTAAACAGAGGGACACCAGGGTGATACACGTATATACACACCACACAATCTGATCTCCTAAACACAGGGACACCAGAGTGATACACTTATATACACACCACACAGTCTGATCTCCTAAACACAGGGACACCAGGGTGATACACTTATATACACACCACACAGTCTGATCTCCTAAACACAGGGACACCAGGGTGATACACTTATATACACACCACACAGTCTGATCTCCTAAACACAGGGACACCAGGGTGATACACTTATATACACACCACACAGTCTGATCTCCTAAACACAGGGACACCAGGGTGATACACTTATATACACACCACACAGTCTGATCTCCTAAACACAGGGATACCAGGGTGATAAACTTATATACACACCAAACAGTCTGATCTCCTAAACAGAGGGACACCAGGGTGATACACTTATATACACACCACACAGCCTGATCTCCTAAACACAGGGATACCAGGGTGATACACTTATATGCACACCACACAGTCTGATCTCCTGAACACAGGGACACCAGGGTGATACACTTATATACACACCACACAGTCTGATCTCCTAAACACAGGGACACCAGGGTGATACACTTCTATACACACCACACAGTCCGATCTCCTAAACACAGGGACAACAGGGTGATAAACTTATATACACACCACACAGTCTGACCTCCTAAACACAGGGACACCAGGGTGATACACTTATATACACACCACACGGTCTGATCTCCTAAACACAGGGACAGCAGGGTGATACACTTATATACACACCACACAGTCTGATCTCCTAAACACAGGGACACCAGAGTGATACACTTATATACACACCACACAGTCTGATCTCCTAAACACAGGGACACCAGGGTGATACACTTCTATACACACCACACAGTCTGATCTCCTAAACACAGGGACACCAGAGTGATACACTTATATACACACCACACAGTCTGATCTCCTAAACACAGGGACATCAGGGTGATACACTTCTATACACACCACACAGTCTGATCTCCTAAACACAGGGACACCAGGGTGATACACTTCTATACACATCACACAGTCTGATCTCCTAAACACAGGGACAACAGGGTGATACACTTCTATACACACCACACAGTCTGATCTCCTAAACACAGGGACACCAGGGTGATACACTTCTATACACACCACACAGTCTGATCTCCTAAACACAGGGACACCAGGGTGATACACTTATATACACACACACAGTCTGATCTCCTAAACACAGGGACACCAGTGTGGGAAAGAGGGACACAGAGATTTGGGTGTCAACATGGGACTGTCCCTCCTACAGAAGCACACTTGGAAGGTATGACACAGACTTCTCAGAATAACATAGTTATTGGTCAATTTATTTCACTGGAGAATTTATCTCACCTTTATCTCCCTCCCCTTTGTGCACCCCCCAAGTAAAGAGACACACTAATGGGGGATAATGGCGAGATTAACTCTCCAGTGTGATAAACTCTCCATTTCCCATGTTATTATATGAAGCCTCCAGCTGGAGCGATCTTAGGACCATGTTCAATAAACGAAAGATAAACCATTTGAAAGCAAAACAATTGCAGCAGAGCAGACAAATACATATTCCCACAATTACATTTATTTAAATGTGGCATTTGACCCTTTGAATGCTACAGAAGTCTCCAGCACATTGTGAGGCATTTTATGTAGGAAAAAAACTACAGCCATTTTCTGATTTGTTAGTTTTACTGGAACCAATAGAATGTACATTTTAGTTCATAAAATTGAAAATATCCTTTAGCTGTCATGTTAATTAGGGGCAGGGCCGGATTTCCAATAGAAGTACAAATGTTGAGGGGCGGAGCCTTAGCTGTGCTGGCCACACCCACATCCTGAATTGTGGCTGTGGCCATAGCAATCTCAGTGTCCTTACACCTGGTTTATTTCCCTTTACAGACTGTTATTTAACTATTTGGATGCTAGAGAGATCTCTACTGCATTGTAGAGTAATGCGTTGGAGATCTCTCTAGCAAGCGAAGGGTAAATGCTTTTTTTTGTTCTTGCGTGTGATGCAGAGCCGGATTATGGCAACTTAGGCTATTGCTTAGGGCCCATGTCAATGGGGGGGCCTGGCTATAAGTGATGGTTCACAGACAGAGGCTCTGATTTTGCTGTTCCTAACATCTTGTGTCAGACGCCCCTTACTGTTAAAAGAGATCAGCATCATACAGCTGCTCCCACTTCATTTAGAGCCGTAATGACTACTTGCTAGGAGCACATTGCGTCAGAAGCATCAGATTTGGCACCCCAAATTGGTACCTTGCCTAGGACCTCATGGAGCCTTAATCCATCTCTGATGCTATGGGCCAGGGAGATATTCTGTGCCAGGAAACAGTGTATGGGACTGGGGCACTATCCTGTGAAAAGTGGGAGTGTGGCCACAGATGGAGCTAAGGATACCAGGGGGGAGATTCAATAAGCGGTGATAAAGATGTGATAAAGTGATGATAAAGTGGAGATGATTTCTCCAGTTTATCACTTCTCCAAATATTATGTTATTCTATGGAGCCTATGCACTAAGATTTCTTGCACTTTGGAGATCTTAGTGCATTGGCTTCATAGAATAACAGGAATTGGAGAAGTGATATCACTGGAGAAGTCATCTCCTCTTTATCACCTCTTTATCAAAGCTTAGAGAGGGGGGAGATTCACTAAGGAGTGATAAAGAGATGATAAAGCAGAGATGACTTCTCCAGTGATATCACTTCTCCAGTTCATATGTTATTCTATGAAGCCAATGCACTAAGATTTCTTCAACTTTGGAGATCTAAGTGAATAGGCGCAATTGAATAACATAGGAACTGGAGAACTGATATCTCTAGAGAAGTCATCTCCATTTTATCACCTTTTTATTACTGCTTAGTGAATCTACTCCCTAGAGTGACTTACCTAGGGAGCCTCGAATGAAAATCTGGCCCTGATTAGAGGCCTGTGCAGTCCATTCATGTAGGTAACACTATACATATTTTGAAATCTTATGCTCAGGGAATGCAGGGCTTTTAAAACTAATTTAAACGTTTACAACCAACATAAATGTTATTGATATATAATGTATGATATTAGCAATATATGCATTTTTTATTTTTTTCTGTACTTGACATTATAGTCCATCGCAAGATGTGCATTATATTTCATGTGTGGCACCATGAAAAAGCTGAATTTCTTATGAAAAATAAAAATAATATATAGTTTTCCAGATGTAACTAGAACGTTATATATAGGAATCATACATAATCAAATAGCAAAATGATAAAAATGTGTTATATTGAGTTATAGTGTTTTTTCTGCTGTTTTTTCTTCAATTTTTTAATTCAAAAATTATTGCAGCTCAGACTTATTTTTTGTTTAAATTAAATAGTTATCAACATACTGGTGTACATAAGCCATTTATTTTTAAAGGGGATCTCTCACCCCTATAAAAGTTAAGCGTATTAGGTACAGTATTTAGCGATTACTAACGTTATTTATTTTTTTTTTTTTAAATGCTATTTGGGTTAAAATTATTGATTACATAGTGTTCTGTGTTAGGGAATCTTTACCTGGATCGCTGCCTGAAGAGATACCTTTCACCCTATTATTATTAGTCTATCTATGAAATCTATGTCAATTACCGGTATACCGGGGGCCTGTATGGTTCGCAAAGAAAAACACACACAACAGCATATACAATACAAGCTCTCTCTTTATTCTTATCATACAAAACCTTTATAGCCCTATACAGCCCCCTCCCCTACAGGGAGGGGCGAGGTGCACAGTTTCAACATAGAACAGAAAATTATTAAAAAAAAACAGAAAAACAAAACTTGTTCACAGGAAGGGGGGGGGGAAGGGGAGAGAATGCAGATAACAGCTCCTGCAGTATCCTATCACCTCCCCCGTGGGGGTTTTGGATATTCTGCACATTCTATCATAACGGCCTTGAGGAACTAGAACAGACCAGTCTGGTGGTTTCCTCCCTAGTACATAGATTTCTGCAGAATCAGTCAAATGTAACTATTAACCCTATAGGTACCGAACATAAGTATTACACACCTTATCCCTGTTCCCTTCGATCCCTTCTTTGAATCAGTACTAAACTGATTCACCAAACTAAACTCTGGGAATTACATTGGGCCCTGGACATCGTCATAGCAAGGGGTGGGAGAGGTAGGGCGGCGGGATAACATTTTCAAGTAAGGGGCATACGGATTGGCAGGGGAGTGACAGGCATGGTGTGAACAGCAACAGAGCAATAGTTTAATGATCAGATATATAATGAGAATGAACAAAAGAACAATGCCTACTTTGGCCAGAATACCCTTCCAGCCGGAGAACCAGTCTAGGAAATATCTGTCCCAGGGGTCGGTTATGCCTGAATTCCTTTTTAATTCAAAGGATAAGTCTTCTAATTTCTGAATTGCTTTAGTTAACTTACCAGTGGGTCCTGTATTATCAGGGATGTAAGTACAGCAAGTTTCCCCAATCATTTTACAGACTCCCCCTTCCTTTACTGAGGGGGGGGCAACACTACAGTGGAAGATCTGCAAATTTCCCAAGACAGCCTTGAACACATTTCAGCATTTGTATTTCTTGCAAAGAACAAGCATGGCCTTCAACGAATAGATAAGAAAACGAGAACAAACAGGATTTGGCTGGCTGTATTTGGGTTAATCATTTCTCCTTTACACAGGTTTCTACAAACCTTAGCAAATGTCAATTTTAACCCTAGTATTGCTGCGTCCCTTTATAATGTTAACATGGCCTGTTTGACCAATATGTAATGACTTGTTACACAAACAATTTAACCCTAAGAATATTTAACCCTTATACAATCCTTTCAATCCCTTCTTTGAGTCCGGGTGTACCCGGACTCACACAAATCTTACACTCTGGATGAGGCATCATCATATAGTGGTGCAGGACTGTGAAGGTGCCTTAAATACTGGGTGTAAGGACCTGACCCAGGGGAACTACACCTTTTGGCAATGAGGCAAAGCAAAAAACTTAAATAGGACATAAAGAACAATAATACTTTTGGATTACAGCTAGCAAAACAGGCACGCTGATGAGGCAAGTGGTCATAACGTCAGTAGGGCTGACCATGTTGCACAAGCAAAAGTTCGTAATGTTCATAACATGCTGGTGCTAAGTAGATCCAGACATTGGAGTTCTCACGGGTCTCTGGGGTGTCTCTGCAGTCCATCTGACCCCAGTGCAGAGGTGGCCTTTCAGAAATCCTTTCTATCTGTAGGGGCACCTCCCCAAGCAGGCCACTTTCACTGCCAGAGGGTGCTAGCTTTCCAAAGGGATGGATCGTCATGATGGTCTTGTCCCACGTAGGCAGGTGGTCAGGGATTATTATGCCCGTCAAAACACCTACTTGATGATCTCACGGTGGCAGGCGATGCAATAAGCCTGCTTACTGGTCCCACGGAGGTAGGCGATGCAATAAGCCTACTTGCTGGTATTTCCTGAACAAAAGCCTCAGACCTTCACCCTGTTCTGCCTCCCTCTGGGCATCCGCTGGGCACAGGGAGGGCACAGGGACTTTATCCTGCTCAGGCTCTGGTGCAGCTTGCACTCTGGTGTGGTATATCCAGGTCTTTCCTTTATGCCGCGTGACTGCGCTGTAACTTGTCAACAGAAGCTGCAATGCACCCTTCCACTGGGGCTCCAAACACTCTGATCTCCATGTCTGTACATATACCCACTCTCCAATCTGGAAACTCGCACTGGGCCAGCCGAAAGCAAAGGCTGTGGAACAGAAAATCTGGGAAGAAAAGAAAGGGTATGCTGCAAAGCAGTTACATAATCCATAATCTGCTGATTACCAATCTCTAAGGTAGATCCGTGATACATCACAATCCTATTCCAGGGCCTACCGAAGAGGATCTCTTAAGGACTAAACTTTTAAGGATTTGGAAGGGGTCACCCTGAAGTGAGTCAAGGCACTGGGAAGTGCCTCTGGCCATTTGAGTCTTAGTTCAGTACATAGTTTGGTCAGAGAGAGCTTAAGAGTCTGGTTCATCCTCTCAACTTGTCCAGAGGATTGAGGCCCCCAGGGGGTATGATATCTCCAGTTCACCCCTAGAGTGACACAATTACTTTTAACAATTTCAGCTGTAACATGTTTTCCACTGGCTTTGCCTCTCTGCCTCTGCTCCCTTCCCCCTACCCAGCCTCCTCTGATGACGGAAGATTCTGTCTGTAAGCTGGAGTGATCTCATTGGCAGAGATCAATATCTAGCCAATGAGGCCACTTCAGTTTACAGACAGAAGCCTCCATCATCAGAGGAGGCTGGGTAGTGGGAAGGAGAAGAGGCAGTGCAGCAAGCTGTGGCAAAATCAGTGTATGCAGAAGTAGGGTGCAGGGCACTATGTAATCAATAATTTTAGTCCAAATAGCGTTTTTTTGTTTTTTTTTAAATAATGTTTTCATTGCTATATACTGTACCTAATAAGCCTAACTTTTAGAGGAGTGAGAGATCCCTTTTAAATAAATAACTTTTGTGAGAGATTTAGTCATAGACTATCACTCTGCATAGTAAGTGGGAGAAACTGCACAATGAATCTAGTGACTGCAAAGGAATAGTGTTTACTGAGCTCTAAACCACTTGGATGCTACCGAGGTCCCCAATGCATAGCATTAAAGAGGTGAAACATTTCTAGTGTATATGTTTTTTTTGTAATGTAATTGTCAGTGAATATATATGAACATGCTGCATGCTCAGACAATGTAACTGATATTATGTATGGTTTGATCCAGTGCAACATTGTAACTACTGTTTTCTCAAATAAATGTGTCTGTGTTAGTGTTTGCGTATAACAGAAATCCTTTTAGAGAACACAACATGGAATTCCTAGTGTTTTGTAGATCGGAGTCCAAAAGAGAAAATGAACGCTGCATTTCTATGATCTATATCACAGGAGGGCAACATGAGGCCCTTCAGTTGCTGCAGACTAAAACTTCAATCATCCCCAGCCAGCCAATGGCTGTCTGGGGATGATGGAAGTTTTTGTCTGCAACAGCTGGAGGGCTGCACGTTGCTCAATTATATGTTTCAATAAACAGAACATCTGTTTTACCCCAGCTATTCAATGAGTAGGAGACTCTTTAGACTAATAAGTAATGGGTAGCATTTTGTACTTTGGTTGTTGAACTACAAATCAAATTCTCTTCAGATTATGACACATGGCTTCAAAGCAGATAGGATGTTGATCCGGGGAACTATCTGACTGCCATTTGAATTCAGGAAGGAATGTTTTTTTTTTACCCACTTGGGGCTAAATTGGAAATGGCTCCAGAGGGCTTTTTTTCTTGCTTTCCATTGAATGAACAGGGATGTTTTTTGGCATGGTCTGGACTTGATGGACGCATGCCTTTTTTCATCCTCCTCAACTATGTTACTATGCTACTCAGCTGGCTACTGACTAGCTATGGATGATGGCAACTGTAGTCTGCAACAGCAAGAAGGCTCAGGATTTCCATCCGTGCCCCTTAAGGACCGGCCGCGCGCGTACTTTGCGGTCCCTTAAGGGCCACGGAGCATTTTTTTTTTTTAAAGCGATCCGATTCCAGACTCCCCGATCGGCATGCAGCCATGTGGGGAGCCCGGAATTCTGTGACGGTCCAGGATCTTCATGGGTCCTTAAGAGTATAACAACCCATGATGGTCCAGGACCATTATGGGTCCTTAAGGGGTTAAACAATAAGGACCACATAAGTAGTGGAATTCATTAGAAGTCTTTTTGGCTAAGGTATTTTAAACCTCTGAGTGCCAGAGGAGTCGCTCACTGCATTGTGTACCCCTATGGCACTTAAAGGGTTAAATAATAGTACTATTTAATATTGAAAAAATAGATATTTCAGAGCTCATCCTGTTCAGTAAAACAAAGGTACTCCCGTTTTTTTTTTGTTTTTTTTAACGCTTTGAATGCACTCAAAGGGTTAAAGCTACTACAGCTCAAACTTGCATATTTTTGGATGTAGTATCTTCATGGCCTGAAGGGTTATGGTCAACTGACCTGATCTTTCCATTGACTCATGTATCAACAGCACCACCAAAAAATGCCAGGCCATTGAGTTCTGCACCTAAAAAATGCATGTTTGAGGTGTAATATCTTTGGAATAAGACACCTTTCAGAAATGGAAGTGCCCTTAACTATCTCTGCAATATTAAATGTTACTGTCCCATTATGTCAATGTGGCTGATGTATTAAGAGGAACTGAGACAAACTAACTCCACCATAGATTCAGGTTTTTTTATGGGATTTTTCATGGGGAAAACTAGAGATGTCCCCCGACACACCATGTAGCAATGTCTTGGAATCCTCTATGGAAGTCAAGGGGTTAAAAGTCCAATTTAAATCAGTGGGAAGTTTGGACATTTTTAAGTCTACCCCATGATCCAGATGGTTTGCTCTTGAATTCGTCCAGTTCAACCTTAATAATCCAAAACCCATGAATGGCTATAATGAAAATACATATGTATGTAGGGATGTTCCTGTTTAGTAAAATGAAGATGATGCCACAGCTGGGAGATGCTTTGTTCAAAAGTTATTAAAAGGTAAACTTTTTATTCTGTTGCGGTTCTAGTATTTCCGGTGGCCATTCCATTATAAGGAGGAAATGTTGATATTGATGTCTTTTGGGAGCTCTGGCAGACAGTGGTGTAGGAACCAAGGGGGATGTGGGGACTTATCCCCCTCAGGAAATCATGCGGGGGACAGATAATGTAGAAATCCCCCCAGGTGCTAGGGGCACCGGCCCAGGGGCGCGCAGGCTCTGGATGACCAGGAGGGTCCCTCCTGCCGGTGACCTCCTTGTAGCATGGCCGAGCAGAGCGGACCGTGGGTAGAGAAGCTTCTGTATCCTCTACCCCTGTCTGATAGGAAGCTGCTCACCGAGCGCAATGAGCAGCTTCCTGTCAGTCCGAGTAGAGGAAACTCCTCTACCGCGGTCCGTTCGGCCAAGCTACAAAGAAGGTATAGAGGGGCTGGGGGTGCAAAGTGACAAACAGGGGTTCTGAGGGGGTAAAGAGAAACACGGGGGTGGGGGGCAAAATGACACACGGGGCTGTTGGGGGTCAAAGAGACACAGAGGGGGGCTGTTTGCTTTTTTGTGAGAACTGTACCTGATACTTTTTTGTGAGAAATTTCACACACACACACACTTAAAATTTAACGTTATAAACAATTTCCAGTTTACTGAATAAGAATAAACTCTGACAGTAAAAATGCTACCCCCCAGATTTGTGGGTGTTCCTACACCCCTGCTGGCATACAGTAGACACCATTTGCACCACAATAAAATGGAATCCCCACAAGAAATGATGAATTCCAAGGTCTTTATTCATCAGGGTAAAGAGGAGAAATTCTGGAGTGAACCAACTGCAACATGGAGGGGGTGATTAAAATTGTCATTGATTTAAATTTTTTTTTTTTTTTCTTTTTTAAATCCCTTGAATGCCAGAATGGAACCATTTAATGACAGGAGGGGTGTGCAGTGATCAGGATTAAGCAGTGGAAATGTGTACGTTTTTTACTTCAACCCTATGGTTCAGTTATTTGTTTCAAACGTGTGCAATGCACTGCATACCCCTCTGGTTTTTATACAGGCTAAAGAGGAAAAATCATTTTTACACATCAGTATGATCCTGCCCGTAACTGCATTCATGTCCCAAAATGTCATAATTAGTTTTTTTTTTCATAATAATTATTATCCCTTTAAAGGGATAGTAATACTTAAAATGTAAAAAAAAATATGCTGTAGGATTTATCCCCCTAAGTAAAACAAGAGTACCCCCACTGCTGAAAGGTGTTTTATTCAAAAGTTATTAATTTTCAAAGTTGAATTTTTTAGGTGCAATATCACAGTGGCCTGAAATTGTACAGTGGCGCTGTTGCTACACCATCCTATGGAGATTTATGGTCCCGGGACCAGAGTTGTCCATAGGATGGTGTAGCAACAGCGCCACTGTACAATTTCAGGCCACTGTGATATTGCACCTAAAAAATTCAACTTTGAAAATTACTAACTTTTGAATGAAACACCTTTCAGCAGTGGTAGTACTCTTGTTTTACTCAGGGGGATAAACCCTACAACATATTTTTTTTTACATTTTAAGTATTGCTATCCCTTTAAAAGGATGAGTTGGCTTTATATGGAAAACATACATATTGCCTCTGTTATCATATTAAATAAAACAAGAGCACCCCTGTTAAAGAGCGATGTTTTATTTAGAAGCCATTGCAGATCACACATGCATGGTTTTGGGTGCAGTACCATAATGACCTGAAATGTTATGGTGGCACTATAGCAACAGCAGATTAAGGGCAGCTTTAAGTAGTAATAACCACAGGCTTCTGCAGCAATAATGCCACTGTAACATTTCAGGCCATAGGGGTACTGCACCCAAAAATGCTAGTTTAACCCCTTAAAGACTAGCGGACTTGGCAAGTTACCTTCCCTTAAGGACTGCTTTGATCCTTGCCAACATGCTGACACACGGGACCTGTTACGGATCACCAAGTGGGAGTCTGAGAGAGACTGCTTCAGTCTTGGGGTGGTCAATTTCAGACCTCGTTTTTACTTACAGCGCTACCACAGGAATGCTATAAGTGAAAAGTATGTGATGTGCCAGGACCGTTACCAGGCCTTAAGGGTAAAAAAAACGGTGATGGTCATGGCACCTCACCATTCCTTAAGAAGGTTAATCTTCACTAGTTTTTGAATAAAACATCTCTCCGAAACCTGGGCTACCTTTGTTTTACTTGACAGGATAAACCCTACAATATGTATTTTTTCAATATTACATAACACTATCCCTTTACATAAGCCAAACAAGACTATACTGGGGTTATTATGTGGAGTATCCTTTTGAAACGTCACATGCTATTGGGCGACAAAGAAAACGCCCATTAAAAATGTTGCAATGAAAAGGGAGATATCAGAATCTCTCTCACATCAAAAGGGCAAGAATCTAATATTGAGGGCTTAAGCATTGCACATTTTAATAGTGTGTTACTCTAAGCTTATATAAGGAGCCTTTTCGGGTCCATGGATTTCATCTTGCAGCTCTTGCACACAGTGAGTGTAGATGTCACACATCCAACCACTGCTAGTGCTTATATCCATGTATGTTAACCCTTTTGAGTATGAGAGGGGTACTCTTGCTCCGGAACCACTCTCGCGCTCAAAGGATAAAATACATGGATGTAAGCACTAGCAGTGGTTGTTATGTGTGATTCCTACATGTGCTGTGTGTATGATTAAATGCACAGACCAGAAAAGGCTCCTTATATAAGGTTAGACTAACATACGATTAAAACGTGCGATGCTTAAGCCCGCAATATCAGAATCTCGCATTTTAGATGCGGGTGAGATTCTGATATTGCCCTTTTCATTGCAGTGATGTTTATTGCACCGTTTTTTTTGTCGCCCAATAGTGGACGATGTTTTGATAGTGAACCATTATGTGGATCTATCAGAATTCTCTCGTACACTGTAGATGAAATAATTCTAGCTCCTTTGCACTTTCCAGCTCCCTTGGTGGACCTGACTCCGAGTCACAGTGGCTCTGCAATGCTGATGCTGTTGTCGGTGGTCTTTGTGGGATTGGCTGTCTTTGTCATCTATAAATTCAAAAGGTAATCACAGTCCTGTCCCTCGTCACAGGCACATAACAATCGCTTCCCACAGCAATGATGGTCTCTGTTGAATTTTTAGGAAAATTCCTGGAATTAATGTTTATGCACAGATGCAGAATGAAAAAGAGCAAGAGATGGTCAGTCCAGGCAGTAACAGTGAGAACATGTCACCCATTGTCACTCACATTCATCCGATGGGTCCTAAGCAGCTGGTAGAGGGCAAACTGGAAACAAGCCCCATAGGTAAATAAAACACAAGTAGCTAGTCCCTTGCTTGGCTGTAAAGGATCCTAACCAACTAGTCTTCCCTGTCTGAGCACCGTCTATAACCCTTTCCTGCTTAAATACTTTGTGTAAGCTTCCTTTATTATCTATTCCGTCTGTCATACCCCTGTCCTGACTAACACTAAACAAATAGGCAAGTGTCCAGTCCTATCCCTTTCATGCTGCAAGATTCTATGTGACACTTACTCCCAACCATAGCTTGCTAATGTAATATTGATCTTTTATCACCAAAACATGTACTGTAGGACAGGGATAGGCAACCTTCCACACTGCAGCAGCTGGAGACTACAACCCCCATCATCCCCAACCAGCTGGGGATGATGGGAGTTGTAGTCCCCAACAGTTGCAGTGAAAGCTGTCTATCCATGCTGTAGGACTTTTTCTGCTTCCTTTTAAACTGTTAGCAACAGTGCCACCTAGTTTTCAGACAATTTTTCTGTTGCAATCCATAGGAGAGGTGAGCCTCGGGTTACAGTTCTCCACAGAATGCGCTAGTAACAGCTCCAACTCATTTTGACAGTTTGAATTGTAATAACTATTGAATGAAGCATCTCAGCAGCGGATATACTCTTGCTTTACTCAGCAGGAAGTGGCCTACACTATATGTTTATTTAATAACAAAGCTTTAATGATCCATTAATATTCTATAGGCAGGCACAAGATCTAAAGGCCGAGATGAATGAGACCTATTCAGAGTTATATAAATATATATCATACATATACAAGACAGTTTGTCACATATCAAACAGTCACTGGCTCAGTGTGTGATGTGAATACTCTTGATCTGATATCAGTGGCATCAGCTTTGAACAGCAGGAGCTTGGTCCCTCAACCAGTTGTTTGGTTTCTGTTAAGTCCCGATACACTTGAGTGGTTGGTATAAAGAAAAAAATGAGTATTTTTCTGCATGTGATGAGTTAAAGGAGCAGTAACCTTTTTATTTTATAAATATAAAATATATATATATATATATATATATATATATATATATATATATATATATGAAATAGAAGGCTGGTTGAAACGTTGACCATACAGTAAAAGTTTTTCCTTGATTTAACTCCTTCAAGTCCTGTGAGTGCTTTGAACCTTCTGTTTCTTAAATACAGCCAATCAGAGAACCCAGGCAAGTTGTGGACTATTCAAGTGAGATTGTTTCCTTTCTACATCTATTTCTCTATCTATCTATCTATCTATCTATCTATCTATCTATCTATCTATCTATCTATCTATCTATCTATCTATCTATCTATCTCATATCTATCTATCTCTCATATCTATCTATCTATCTATCTATATGAGAGAGAGAAATATCAAGACATAAAGGCAGCACCAGTGGGTCATCTTAAACATGCCGTAAAGTGAAGATTTATTTGTTAAACATTTCAGTCCACTATTGGAACTTTATCAAGAAAAAACCCTCAATCCCTAAAATAAGCTCCAAATCCCACTAATGCCACCCTCCTACAGTCAGAGGACCCAATAGCAGAAAAATGGCAGCACCACAGTGATAAAAAAGACAAAAATATTAACAAAACGAAACTATAAATGTGAAAAAGAACAAAAAAGATAGAGAAATACAATGTGCACTTAAAGGGAAAGTAATGTTTCAAAATAAAAGCAGCTCCAATTAATCTTCATAGTATTTGGGCCATGGACAGTGTTATTTCAGTACTGTCAGAGTATCCACCTCCCGCCCCTTTTACCTAGTGTAAGTCACCTCCCCTCAGATGTGGAATCTGGTCTTAAGACCAGACAGCTCACAGCAAGGGACAATCTTCTTACTGTTAGTATAAGGAAAACCCTGTCCTGCTTGACAGGTTTTTGAGGTTTTTCCCTTAATTGAAGATTGTCCTTCTGTGCAAGCCATCTGGACACCACCTTTCTGTTCTGAGGTGAGCAGTGTTACATCAGTAAAAGGGGCGGGAGGGGGATACTTTACCATTCAATTACTCTTGAACTACAACCTTAGCAATATTGAAATAACACTCTCCATGGCCCAAATACTATGAAGATTAATTGGAGCTGCTTTTATTTTGAAACATTACTATCCCTTTAAGTTTGAAAAGCTAATATATATATATATATATATATATATATATAATGTTGTTAGAGATCTAATTCTAACTAAACGATAAAAGGAAAGTAGAGAGATTATGAAAACATGTAACTAACAGCAACCCCCCCCCCCAAGAAACAGCTAATGTAAGCTAATACAGAGATACAGAGGAATGATATAAACATCACTTGAATACGCTGTAATCATATTCAGGATAAGATAGAATGAAAACATCAGTCTGGGACAATGCACAGCTATGGCTCTCATTAAAGGGATAGTAATGTTTCATGAAAACAGCAGCTCCAATTAATCTTCATAGTATCTGGGCCATGGAGAGTGTTATTTCAATACTATCAGAGTTGTAGTTCAAGAGTAAATGAATGATAAAGTATCCTCCTCCCGCCCCTTTTACCTAGTGTAAGCCGCCTCCCCTCAGATGTGGAATCTGGTCTCTTGACCTGACAGGTCACAGCAAGGGACAATCTTCTTACTGTGATCATAAGGAAAACCCTGCACCCTTGACAGGTTTTTCAGGTTTTTCCTTATGATCACTGAAGATTATACCTCCCTGTAATCCATCTGGACAGTCTTGCTGCTCTGAGGTGAGCAGTGTTACATCAGTAAAATGGGCAGGAGGGGGATACTTTATTTATTTTTATTATCATATCACCATCTGGTGACACAGGCGTGCATTAAAGTACCCACAGTATCTGTACCTGTCTATGATTGCAAGGGTTAAGGCTTCAAGCAGCTAGTGACCTGAGTTTTGCCAGTGCCCGATTCAGCTGATAGGAGCTGGAATCTACCCCCTGGTAATTATTACCTCTTTTCTTCAGCTTCTCACTCCTGTTAAATTAGCGACATGAGCAAGAGACATGAGCAAAGTTTGTTAAGACGTGATAATTCAAGATTGACCGTAAATGACTTGAGACAAGGCAGTAGCCATCCTGAATAAAGTAGCAGTGGATACTAAGCTAAATACATTAACTTGGCTCTTTTCTCTCATAGTAACATAGTAACATAGCAGATGAGGCTGAAAAAAGACATGCGTCCATCAAGTCCAGCCCATTCCAAAAATACCCCTGTTGATACAGAGGAAGGCAGAAAAGCCCTCTGGAGCCATTTCCAATCTAGCCCCAAGTGTGTGTGGGGGGTGCATTCCTTCCTGACTCTAACTGGTAGTCAAATAGTTCCCCGGATCAATATCCTATCTGCTTTGAAGCCATCTGTCATAATTTTCAATATGGTTCTTTGCTAGATAGGCATCCATTGCTTTTTTTGAATGCAGTCTCATCATAAAGAGCACAAACAAAATCAATCAAATACTCTATGAGTAGGAAAGTTTACACATGCATTAACCCTTTGAGTGCTCTGCAATGCGTTTCATAGCCCCTCTGGCACTCAAAGTGTTAAAAAAGCAATTGCATGGTTACATTTTACTGATCTAACCTAATATAACTTGTTTTTACAGATTCTAGCAGTAATACATTTTGGGGGAGATGCACTAAGCAGTGATAAAGAGGTAATCTAGTGGGGATGACTTCTCCAGTGATATCACTTCTCCAGTTCCTATGTTATTATATGGAGCCAATGTACTAAGAATTCTTCAAAGTAGAACTTTCACCCGCTATAAAGTCTCCTTGTAATAATTAAGATGGGAGCGACTAACTTTATAATAGATATGTTACCTCTGAAATATAGCTGATTATAAAGAAATCCTTTATTGTAGGAGACAGTTGGCCAAGTTAGTGCAGTCTTCAGTCAGTCCCTTCTGGTTACCATGTGGCACACTGCAGTGCTTCTCAATGGAGACCGGGACTGACAGCGCAGGCACGCAAACAAGATGTCTATGCTGATGCCTGGCTTCCGGTCTCCTACAATAAAGGATTTCTTTATAATGGGCTACATTTCAGAGGTAACATATATACTATAAAGATAGTCACTACCTGCTTAACCCCTTAAGGACTCGCTGCGCATGCATGGTGCGGTCACTTAAGGACCAGGGACCATTTTTTTTTCTCAGAATCAGATTCTGAACTCCCAAAACGGTGTGCAGCTGCGCAGGGAGCCCGGAATTCCATGATCGTCCAGGACCGTCATGGGTCCTTAAGGGGATAATTATTACAGGGCGACTTTATAGCGGGTGATGGTTCCGCTTTAATGAATAGGCTCCATAGAATAACATAGGAACTGGAGAAGTGATATCACTGGAGAAGTCATCTCCACTTTTTCACCTCTTTATCACCGCTTAGTGAATCTCCCCCTATATGTACTTATATCAGTCAATTTCATTTTATGTTATAGTGTTCACTTAAAGGGATAGTAATACTTCGTTTTAACTTTATTTTATTTTGTAGGCATTAAAAAAACATGAAGAATGATACAAGTCTTATCTCTCAAACCTTTATGGTTTATGAGATATTCACAAGCAAAGTTTCCCCTCCCCGCCCCTTTTTCCTAGTGTAAGCCATCTCTTCTCAGATGTGAGTCTGGTTGTATGACAGTACAGATAACAGAAGGGGACAATTTTCTTTGTATAAAAACAATGAAAGCCATTCCCCCCTTGACGAGTTTTTCAGCTTTTTCTCTTATCTTAATTGAAGATTGTCCCTCTATGCAGTCTACCTGGGCATCTCCCTTCTGATCTGATTGAACGGGGGGGGGATACTTTGTTTGTGAATATCTCTTAAACCATAAAGGTTTGAGAGATAAGACTTATATCATTCTTCATGTTTTTTTAATGCCTACAAAATAAAATAAAGTTCAAATGAAGTATTACTATCCCTTTAAGACAGGTTTTCACTAGATCAACCCACTTTTTCAGGTCATGCATTGCTAAGGGTACATTGGATTCATCTTCTTAAGTTGATTTAACCCTTTGAGTGCCAGAGGGGTACGGAATGCATTGCTTTGCAATGCGTTCCGTACCCCTCTGTCACTCAAAGGGTTAAGGTTAAAGGGAATTAAAATGTGCCTATATGCTGTTCTATCTATTTGACTACAATATAAATAGTTTTGAGAAATTATTATTTATATGTTGATGGTACAATGTGGCATTTTATGCTAATTAGTTTCTTGATGGACCAATTTCCTTCACTCTGTGCTATGAATGAATCTCTGCAGAGCCCACACACAGGAACTATTTTAATAGCACAATGAGAGGTAGGTTTGGCCTTAAACAGGACTAATTAGCGTGCTTTGCAGGGAATTGCCATACAGGGCCACACTCTTATAGGAAAACATACATTTTATGGTTAGTGTAACATATAGGCAATTTTTACTGCAAAAGAATATCCATCTCTTCACCCAACACAATATAACGGGGCTGCTATCTAAAAATACCCCACTACCTTGTATATCTAGGGGGTGCCTCTAAATATTTGGCATAAAGGCAATTTTATTTAGCTGTAAAATAAACTAAACTTGTCATAACGTAAGTGGCCATAAGTCTACTTTAATTCAAAACAATTCAGATTTCCAAAAGCAACCTTTATAATAAGGAGGAATGCATGTTCATACTTACAGAAATGTTATAGGGACAGCAAAGCAGTAATGTTTGAAAATAAATTAATTTTAAACTGTGGTTCAATATTTAAATTATGTAACATGTTTTAAAATACGGCTTTCCTGAAGTTATTAAAGGTTTAGTTTCCTTGCCTTTCCCTCTCCTTTGACTGATGTTAAAGGGATAGTAATACTTCGTTTTATCTTTATTTTATTTTGTAGGCATTAAAAAAACATGAAGAATGATATAAGTCTTATCTCTGAAACCTTTATGGTTTAAGAGATATTCACAAGCAAAGTATCGCCCCACTGTTCAACCAGATCAGAAGGGAGGTGCCCAGGTAGACTGCAGAGAGGGACAATCTTCAATTAAAATAAGGGAAAAAGCTGAAAAACTTGTCAAGGGGGGAAGGGCTTTCATTGTTTTCATATAAAGAAGATTGTCCCCTTCTGTTATCTGTCTGGTCTTACAACCAGATTCACATCTGAGAAGAGATGACTTACACTAGGAAAAAGGGGCGGGAGGGGGAAACTTTGCTTGTGAATATCTCTTAAACCATAAAGGTTTGAGAGATAAGACTTATATCATTCTTCATGTTTTTTTAATGCCTACAAAATAAAATAAAGATAAAACGAAGTATTACTATCCCTTTAAAGGGATAGTAATGCTTCAATTAAAGTTTAGATCCGAGTCTTCTTTATATATTTTTTAACACATAGCTCTATGTTTAATTACTAACAGTATTGTATTTCAAACGCTATTCAAGCTGAAAGTATCCCTCTCCCACCCCTTATGGCCTCCTCCCCTTAGATCTGGAATCCTGTCGTTGGACCAGACGGATGCAGCGCTGGACAATCTTCATTCAGTAATTATAAGGAAATACCTGCCCCCCCTTGACGAAGGAGGGCAGGATTTTCCTTTTGCTTACTGAAGATTGTCCCTCGCCACACTTCATCCAGACCAGCCTGAGAGACTGATTGACGCAGGGAAAGGCGAGAGAGGGGGATCCTTTCAGCTCGAATAGCATTTGAAATACAACACTGTAAGTAATTAAATACGGCTCTACATGTTAAAAAAAATTATAAAGAAGACTTGGAGCTAAACTTTAATCAAAGTATTACTATCCCTTTAATCTTTCAGCACAGAAGAAACTGATACCAGCTAACTGACAAGCAATCAGACAAGGCTGAATTTCCCTCTTTCTATTATTTTACTGTGACCTGAACACAAAATCCAAAACAGCTGGTGCTCAGGACACAGTAAAATGGTTTACAGAGAAGGATTTTTTATCTTGGACTGGTCAGTCAGTAGGGTTGCCAATCGCAAACCTAGATTTTTAATTGAAACCACTTTGTGAGCTCCTTAGCTGACCATGGGTAAAGTAGAGGCAGGTGGGGAAGTAAAACCTTATTAATACATGTAGAAAGGCTGTGTTTTAAAGAATGAGACTGATTTCAGGCATACTCTCTACTTATGACAGTCAATTTAAATAAAGTTACATTTATCAATTGCTATATCTTTTTCAAAGTATATTTGTGGTATTTAATATTCTAAAAAGTGTATGTATGGTTCAGAATTATTATTATTTTAATGGAACAACCTAGGGATTATATATAGGATCAATAATATGACAATTATATGTGTAATGAGTTATACTGCAGGACTTCAAAACACAGCATGAGACTGACAAATACCGGAATCTTATAATTCTAATTAGTAGATGCCCTCTATAAAAATTTACTGAGCACTCAATAAACCTAATTTCTAAGAAACAATCGATTTTTGGGGTATTAGTGATTGTTCAATACCACTGATGCAAAAAGACATTGCCAACAAGACAAGTTGGGTTTTATAATACATTGGTCTTCTGTTGAATTGTACAGGACATTAATATACATTTGAAGCAAAGGATAGATGAATCTTTTAGATTTAGAACTTAATTCCTTCAGTGCCAGAGGTGCATTACAAAGTATTACAAACAGTTAATCTCTTTTAGTAGACAGCCTTTTTTAAATTAATAATATGTGTTATTCTATCATTCTAAGATTTCTTGAGTTGGAAAGAAAGATGTTAGTGTATAGGATGGGCAGACTGGATGGGCTGAATGGTTCTTATCTGCCATCAAATTCTATGTTTCTAGGATCCATATAATAACAAAGGAAGAACACAGTTTATCACATTGGAGATGTTGTCTCCTGTTGATCACACCTTTATCACCACACATTGGAACTTTTTAGTCTGGGTTCTCTGGAGGGGAGTCCTGTGGTGCCGCTGAGGGGAGAGAAATGATGAGATTTGCATCATAAATTGTGAGTGGGGGGTGAGACTTGAAAAACACAAAAAAAAAAGCACAATAGACTGGGGAAGGAGGAGAAGTGGGCAGGGAGTGGAAGGAACAGGGTGAGAAGGAGAATATGGGGGCAGAGTTTCATCAGAAACTCCCCACATCTGTAGATTCAGATTCTGCCCAGGAGAAGAGTCAAAACCGGGGTCTCTGGGGCAAAACCGGAGAGTTCTTATCACACCTTAGTACATCTCCCCTCACGTCTTGCTAGGAGCTTCCAAATCTGACCTATTTTGCAGGTAATAAATGTAGCAGACGCAATCCAAAAAAATAACATCCAGCTGGATGTCTGCAAGCCTAGTATTTCCCACTGTGATAATCTTCTAGTTTTATGGTAACTGAAACACCCACATTGTGAAATCTCAGCAGATAATACAAATTAAGTGCTGAAACTGCTTCGAATACCGCTGGGTGCCCTCTATAATTAAAATTAGCATTTATTTTTTTTTGCCTGAAACAAGAATATATTTATTTATTTATTAAAAAAAAAAAAACACACACTTTTAGCAATTCTCTTGTGTTCTGAAACAACCACAGATCACAGTGTGTGACCTTGCTGACACTTAACTCTTTGAGTGCCAGAGGGGTATGCAACGCATTGCTTTGCAATGCGTTGCGTACCCCTCTGGCAATCAAAGGGTTAATAATCCTTGGATTACACTTTGGAACCCCAGAATGGCTCCTGACAGTTAGGCAGGGGTCATAAACAGGGCTGGATTTAAATCTCCAGGCGACCCTAGACGAGGCACTCTAGGTGCCTTAAGCTCAACCTATGACCACACCCCTATTCCTCACATGACTCCGCCTCCAGTTCCATCCACTATTTGCTGGCACAGAAAATACCCTTGGCCTATAACAAGCAAAGACAAAGGCTTTAACCCCTTGGTTGCTAGCGAGAAATCCAAAGCATTGTTGGAGATCTCTCTAGTATCCAAAGGGTTAAATAATAGATTTTAAAGAGGTATAAAACTGCCAAAGGGACATTGACATTGTGGGGATGCGTCCCCCTCATCCCCCCCCCCGAATCCTGTGCCCCAGCTCCCTGAAACATGCAAGTTGTCCATGAACCCTTTGAACTCCAGGGATATATCCAATGCTTTGCTTTGCAATATGTTGGATACCACTCTCGCAATCAAAAGGATTATGGGTAGTTATTTCTGACCTTCAGTATAAATTATATGGATAAGAGAAGACGATCACATTTTGCAGAAATTCACAAATATTGAAATAATCTTTTATTGCCACTTATGAAGACTCTGAGCGAAATAACAGTAATGTAACATAAAAACCTAGTATTTGACATTTTTCTTAATTTCGTTTGATCACACGTCGTAAAAATCAGGGAAGTAGGGCGTCATTGTGTGACATCATAAGTCAAGGGCTATAACTAATTATTTTGGCACACGAGTTTCTCAATTTTATTTTTATTAATACTCAATAATACTAATGAAGAGGACCATCATTTTCTACAGGGCTGACTCCTATAAAAGGACAAGGTTCTTGTACTTGATAAAGTAAGGAGCAAGCACAAATTCAATACACAATGAGATTGATTTACTAAGTAGAATTGGAGCGATTCAGGAGCAACCCACCTGCACCGTAAGAAAGAATAAAAATTCTTCAACTCCTCATTCATTAAAATTGGGCTTTTAACCTGTTAAATGCTAGACCCAATGCATTGGAAACATCTTTACCATTCTAAAAGTTAAAAGCTGAATTTCAGTGCATAAGAATTGTAATTTGTTCCAAGGTCATTTAAACAACCTTCAAGGCCCCTGGTAAAACTGTGACTTGAGGCTCTCAAACATTGTAATGCATACAGGATACATGTAAATATCATACCTGCCTTGCTTTGGCCCATTAATGTTTGTGTAGACCCATGACACCCTTTCTCTTTACTAATCATAGAGTTAAATTGGTTGCCTCGTTGGTAGACACCATAGATAGATAGAATTATATACCTTTTATACAAGAACAATACAGACAAGTGTGACCGCTGGTTACAGTACAGACAGGAAGTTGAGCCAGAGAGATGTCCAATCGCCTTTTGGTGTCAGGAAGGATTTGTTTTACCTGTCTGGAGCATAATTTGGATTTTCACTTCTTTTCCTTTGGATCAACAAAGGTGACCTGCCAAAGGTGGGAATTAACCCTTCGAGTGACAGAGGGGTACGCAACGCATTGAGAAGCAATGCATTGCGTACCTCTCTGGTGCTCAAAGGGTTAATGGGCACATATAATTTTTCAGCCTTATCAACTATATTAATACTAGTTGAAGAGCCCATTACATGGGCCACAGTGCCACTGCCGCCTGATCGCGGGGCAGTCATGTGCAGAAGAGACTTCCCGCGCTGTAGCTGATACAGAGCTGGATGCTCCTTCGGGGCGTCCAGCTCTGTATCAGTCACGGCGCGGGCAGTCTCTACTGTGCATGACTGCAGCACACGCAGCAGTTTCTACTGCACATGACTGCGTCGTTACACACATTTTAGCGAATTATTATATAGGATTGGCAGCATGCAAGAAAGTGGTTCAGTGATTGAGTGCCAAAGAGTTATCCAACACCCTCGGCACTCAAATGGTTAACAATGATTTTTTTAATGGGAAAATTATTTGCACCAAAATATGGCTGAATGGCATCTTTTTTATGAATTAGTAAATGCTTTTTTTTAAAAGTGGGAGTGACCATTTTGTGAGAGGATTGCAAATTGAGTCAAACTCAGCAAAGCAGTTAGCACGCAATGCTATGCTTCTGGCTAACTTAGGAGCCGGTGCGACTCGTCATCAAGGAGTTAACATGTCTGTTGCATCAAAATGTGCTCAGTCGCTAACTGCATATAAAGTTATGTCTTTCAAAAATAAATAATTCTCCACTTTCTTGCATACTGACCCAAGGGCCAGATTTATCAGGCTAAAGAAAAACAGACATTCCCCCAATTCTCATTAATTTAAATGGGGCATTTACACTGTTGATTGCCAAAGAGGTCTCCAACACTCTAAAAATCAATATAAATTGAGTTTCCATTTTCCTTATGGTGGAGTTGGCTTGATTCAGGATTCCATTTGTTTGTCTTGAAGAATAAGGCCCAGTGGAAGGGAGATGTATACAACTGGAGTAATGAAGAAAGTGTCTCTTAAAAGGATAGTAATACTTAAATATTACTAATCCCCATATCATAGGCATATTAAAAAGAATGTAATTGTCTCCAGTGTCTCTTTTATGGTTTGAGAGATAACTGAAGGCAAAGTTCCCCCCTGCCTCCCCCTTCCCTGAAGTCAGAGTTGTACCGACTGCAGGGGAAGCCTGTCGTACGACAGTCAGTCGGCTCTGCAGCAGAGCCGAGAATGTGTTAGTAAAAAATAATTATTTCACTGAAACAGTCTTCTATGTGTGTTTGGTTTGCAAGCACACGTAGAAGATCGTTTCAGTGAAATAATTATTTTTTACGAATGTGATTTCGGCTCTGCTGCAGAGCCGCCTGATGCACGTAAGACCGGATATCCTTGCAGTCAGCTACAACGCTGACTTCAGGGAAATGGGCATAAAGGTTTGAGAAATGACACTGGGGAAAATTAAATTATTTTTAACATGCCTACAATATGGGGATTAGTAATATTTAAGTATTACTATCCCTTTAAATTGTCTCAAAGTGACATAAAGATGTGTATAAAAATGTAGTGACATTTTCGCTCAGTCAGTCGATATGTTTGAAAAGTGGAGTAGAAATGGTCTTGTCCTAATAAGAATTGTGTATAAATATGCATACATACTTTTGCTTATTGCTCCAAAAATAAAGTCAGTTTTAGTGATAAACCCTTTGAGTGCCAGATGGGTGGTATCCAACACATTTGTAATGCATTGGATACCCTTCTGCCACACAAAGGGCAAAATCTTAATGCCAGGTAGAGCCTGTACTTAACAGTGTATAAGCTATGCATGCAAACAAATATTCTTATTAGTGAATTTTCTTAGAATATTCTCAGATAGACATATTCATAAACGTGACTTCTTTATAAATATGACCTGTTGTTACAAATTTTAGAGACAATTCTTAAACATACACAATTAATGTGTTTTTGTACAACTCCCCCTATGTTCTTTGCTAAAAATATAGGACTTTTGGGAAGTCATGGTGAAACTTTTGAAACTGAAGGCCACCTGATATGGCCATACATTAAATTGCCCCTGATGTGAATACCTGGGAACTTTCAAAATTATCTGACCCTGAGATTTTATAGATATTAAAGAGATAGTGATACTTTATTATTACTATCCCCCATATTGTAGGTATTTGTAAAATAATTGAATAGCCCCCAGGTTCATCTCTCAAACCTTTATGGTTTGAGAGATAACTGAAGGCAAAGTTCCCCCTCCCTCCCCCTTCCCTGAAGTCAGCGTTGTACTGACTGCAGGGATATCCGGTCTGACTTTCATCATGTGGCTCTGCAGCTGATCCGAGATCCCGTTAGTGACAAATAATTATTTCACTGAAAACGTCTTCCACTTGTGCTAGGTTTGTGATTGGTTTGCAAGCACATGGAGAAGACCATTTCAGTGAAATAATTATTTGTCACTAACGCGATCACGGCTCTGCTGCAGAGCCTCCTAATGAAAGTCAGACCGGATATCCCTGCAGTCAGCACAACGCTGACTTCAGGGAAGGGGGAGGGAGGGGGAACTTTGCCTTCGGTTATCTATCAAACAATAAAGGTTTGAGAGATTAACCTGGGGGCTATTAAATTATTTTACAAATACCGAAAATATAGGTGATAGTCATAACTGGGAACTTTCAAGTTGAGCTGACCCTGAGATCTTTGAAATATTAACCCTTAAAGCTTCCCATAATGTAGATTTTATGTGATATGTGCCTGCTTGCTCTAACACAGAGGTGCTCTGGTCCGTGTGTGAGGGACCTTTAACATGCTACAGTTTGGATAACTCACTGCCTGAACACAAACAAGACAAGCAGGACATCTCCCACTGTCTTTCTGGTACTAATGGCAGCAGTTTAGAGGCTAAGGAAACATTTAATTGGGGAAATTCATATAGTAGGTGACACAGACCTCTCTCACCCTGAGAATTTGGCTCTTCACCCTGAGACCCTGAGATTTTGGTCAAAACCCTGAGTCTCAGGGTCAAACCCTGAGAGTTCCCAGGTATGGTGATAGTAATAATAAAGTATTACTATCCCTTTAACCCTCAAAGTTCCTCTCAACATAGGTTCTTGGTAAAATGCTCCTACTCGCTCTAATGGAGAGATGCTCCAAAATGGCCCTCAAAGAACCACTGTCATGCAACAAATTAAATCTATCACTGCTTGGACCCACCAAGACAAAAAGGACTTATCCATCTGCCTTCCTAGCTTAACTGGTGGTACCAGTTTAGGGCCTTATGAAGCAGTTCATTGTAGCAGATAAGTAGAACTGGACTGTCTCAACCTCAGAATTTGGGTTTTCACCCTGAGATCCTTAGATTGGGGTCAAAACCCTGAGTCTCAGGATCAAACCCTAAGAGTTCCCACATATGCTGGGGTATCCCAGAATTGCTCCAGATCTTACTAATACATTGGTCTCACTGTTGGCTGGATTTTGGCGGTTTGAAATGGTATGATTGGTATAATCTCACCGATAACTGTTCAAGTCAATGAAGACATTTGTAGATAAAACCCAGTGATAGATGGAAATCCAACCTCGTATTAGTATCAGTCACACTGAAAGAAACTCTAATCAGTGTACACAAGGTATTCATGTTAAAGGGAAAGTAATGTTTCATAATAAAAGCAGCTCTAATTAATCATCATAGTATTTGGACTTTGGAGAGTGTAATTTCAATTCTGTCAGAGCTGTAGTTCAAGAGTAATTCAATGACAAAGTATCCCGTCCCGCCCCTTTTACTGATGTAACACTGCTTAGCCAGAGCAGAAGGGAGGTGCCCAGGTAGATTGGAGAGAGGGACAATCTTCAATTAAGATAAGGGAAAAACCTGAAAAACTTGTCAAGGGGGGCAGGGCTTTCATTGTTCTCATAGGAAGAAGATTGTCCCCTTCTGTTATCTGTCTGGTCTATGGACTGCATTCCACATCTGAGACGAGATGGCTTACACTAGGTAAAAGGGGCAGGAGGGGAAACTTTTTTTGTGAATAAAGGTTTGAGAGATCTTCATGTTTTTTTAAAGCCTACAAAATAAAATAAAGATAAAACGAAGTATTACTACCCCTTTAAGTGTGAACCATCAAAATGCATACAAATTGTGTCACTTGACAGTTCAATAATTACCTTCCCTCGAGTTAAATCCCTTTCCCTGATTGCTCCTTGTCAGAAGACTTTCCTTACTGTTTGACCTTTGTTATTTCTGCTGTAAGGTTTGTATGTGCATCTATGTAAAACAAGTGCTTTAAAGGAATTTAACTTTTTTTTAGGAAATATGTGTATATATATATATATATATATATATATATATATAATGGCAGAAATAGTCAATTGTTGTACATAGGAGCTAAATCAACTGATTACCCCTCCTGTAGGGCTTTTCATGTGGAGAAACAAAAAAAGTATTCTCACTGCTGAGAGATTCTTTATTCAAAAGAAATCAAAACAGCTCAGGATAATGTCTCATTTTGTTTCAGGATTTGGCAAACTTTCCAGTGCTTGATGGAAATTCTCCCTAGGATTTAATGAAACAGCACCATCTAAGGGCCAACTTTATAGATTTTTTTTTTCATAACAAAGGCAATAAATCAAACATGTTTGAGACGTGATATCTTGAGATTGTGAGAGTAGCCTTGTTCTACACAACTAGAAAAATACTAATATATATATATATATATATATATATATTCAAAACAAATCTATTACCATACATTTAACCCCTTAAGGATCATTGACGTGCCAGAACCTTCAAGGCGGTCCGGCGCTTAAGGACCAGGCATGGAGTGCAGTGCTCCCGGGGTGGCTGCACGCTGCTCCGGAAGCCCTGAACTGGAACTTTAAAAAAAAAAAAAGCCCTGTGGTCCTCAAGTGCCAGCCGTGCGTGCACGCACCGATCCTTAAGGGGTTAAAATACATCCCATGCCCTATGGTGCTCTGGAAAACTAGTGTATCAACAATGAACCCAAGATTTCCAGAGAGGGGGATCCAAAATAAGATAGATATATCTAGAACTTGTTTTTTTTGTACTGATGTAACCAAAAGCTACAGTAGTGAGTACAGACCTGTAAGTCTACACTCCAGTCCTGGGGAAGCACTGAAGGTAATGGTTTAACCCTTTGAGTGTCAGAGGGGTATTTTATTGGATACCCCATCTGGCACTCAAAAGATTAAAGGAACCCTGACACTTCATAATAATAACCACCCACTTATCTTAATCTAGTCAGAAAATTCTGATGTCCCCTATGAATAAATTCTTTGTAGACTGTTTCTCCAACATTAATCTTTATTTAATACTGCATATGTATACAGTGAAAGGGGCACTCACTGGATCTCCAACATCCAAGTCAAAATTCAAAAGTTATTACCTTGGTGCACGTCCCATATAAAGTAATGTAATCTCCAAATGTTCTCAGCCTAGGGATGCCCCAGCGTCGCACGAGACAGCAATCAATTTGAAGTCACTAAAAAAGTATTTATTGCATCCACATTATGTGGATGCAATAAATACTTTTTTCGTGACTTAAAATTGAGTGGTCTCGTTCGACGCTGGGGCATCCCTAGGCTGAGTACATTTGGAGATTTATTTAATACTGGATATCATGTCCTTTCCATGGGGGCAGGCATGATGTTTGTTGCAGGACTCCAGAACCTTTACATAGTAACATGCTATAATATAAAAGACCAGATTTATATTTGTCTGATGCAGTCATACGCAGTAGAGATTGCCAGAATGCACAGAATGCTTCCCCTTGTACACAGGCTTTTACACTAGTAGTAACATAGTAACATAGTTGACAAAGCTGAAAAAAACATGCGTCCATCAAGTCCAGCCCATGCCAAATCACTCCTGTTGATCCAGAGGAAGGCAAAAAAAACCCCCAAAAAGCACTGAAGCCATTTCCAATTTAGCCCCAAATGGGTAAAATAAATTCCTTCCTGACTTCAAATGGCACTCAGATATTTCTCTGGACCAACAACCTGAAGCCATCTGTCATAACTGTCACTATTGATCTGTGCTAGATAGGCATCCATTGCTTTTTTGAAAGCAGTTGCATTATCTGAAAGCACAACATCCCGAGGCAAAGAATTCCATAGCTTTACCACCCTTACTGTAAAAATCCCTGCATTTGTTTTGGTCAAAAGCACCTTTCCTCAAGTTTTAAGGGATGACCTCTTGTTCTTAGCTCATTGCTTTGCGTAAATAATTAATTGGATAGTTCTTTGTTTTGACCTTGAATGTATTTGTAAATGGTAATCATATCACCCCTGAGACGTCTCTTCTCTGATGTAAGTAAACCCAGTTTGACCTTGAATGTGTGTAAATGGTAATCATATCACCCCTTAGACATCTCTTCTCTAATGTAAACAAACCCAGTGTGGCTAGTTATAACTCAGGTCCTCCAAACCCTTTATCAGTTTTGTTGCATGTCTCTGCAATTTTTCAAGTTCAATAATGTCTTCTTTAGGAACTGGTGCCCAGAACTGTACCCCACATTCTAGGTGAGGCCTAATGAGAAACCTTCAATGTGGGGTCTTTGAATCCTGCTGAAGTAATTACACCAGCCTCTGTAGACATGATATTCCGTACTAATGAAAGATTAATTTTAGAGATCTACATACCTGGGAACTTGACAGGCCAGGCCACCCAGAGGGTAGCCTTGCCAGAGCCGATCGGGGAGGGAAATGACACGATTTGCGTTATAAAAGGGGAGGGGCTTAGTCGAGGGGGTGGGACAAAAAAGGGCAGAATATATGTTGAAGGAGAGTAAGAGGGCAGAGAGTGGGAGGAACTGAGGCGGGATGGAGAACAAGTGGGCAGAGTTTCTACTGAAACTCTGCCCACCCAGAGATTGAGAGACTGCCCCGGAGACCCGGTAATTCACTGTGAAATCCGGAGTTTCCGGGGCAAAACCGGAGAGTTCCCAGGTATGGAGATCTAATCCACACAGATGTTTCATAGACGCCACTGGGACTTTCTATCCAGATTAAGATGAGTGAAGGTGTATTATTATGGGGTGTCAGTGCTTCTTTATTGATATACCTACTTAACCCTTTGAGAGCTAGAGAGTTATCCAGTGCATTGCAGCGCAGTGCTTTGGATATCTCTATGGCGCTAAATGTGTTTTAACCCGTGGCGTTACAGAGGTGTGTACAACGCATTGCTTTGCAATGCATTGTACACATCTCTCACACTCAAGGGGTTAAAGTGGAATGTATTCATAGGAGTAAGTGGCCCTTAATTTACGTAACAGATTAACTTACCCAGGTAAGTGTCCTTCATACAGCAGTCAGGCATGTCTTATACATGGGTAAAGGTACAAGTAAAGACACAGACCACTCAATATGGGTTTAACTCAGGCCACAGCTTTGCTGAAAACTTACATAACTATTACAAATCCCACAACTTCAAGCCCTTGCCAGTCCCAATTTGGTAGGCTACTAACCTGCCTACCCCTTTGCTGAACCTTTTGGCTCACCCCCACGTAGTTCCACCTTACCACGCCTCATTAGCTGGTCACTGCAGCTCAGTGGGGCTGGTGACTAAACCCGCGACCACAGTTCAGGTGTCCTTGTCTCTAGACCGCTGGCCTACTACTTCCTGCAACCATAACCATAACACCAAATTACTAACCATTCTACCCATTGGCAAGGACCCAAAGTGCCTCAGAAACCTGTGACATAATAGAAAATTAGCCAGCTCCACAGGCAAAGAACCACCCACCACCATACCAGATCCCATGTCCTGTAAACAACATCAACCAAAAAGGGAGGGTGGGAGGAATGCTGTTGTGTTCAAAGTGAAAGAGGAAGTGCTCCTCATAGCCGCCCCTTATATACTGCTACCTGACTTCCTCTCTACCTCATTTCCTGTTGCCTCCCCTAATACCTTTCCTTGCCTCCCCTAGCTAAGACATGACCCCCCCTTCTTATTTTTTCATGGGTAGCTCTTATCTATGCATGTCTATGTATCTATCTGAAGCTTTCTACATATAATGATCTCTGTTGAAGTCTGCACGTATGTCAGACCTCCTCACGACAAGCAATGCACTTCAGTAGACCTGAATAGGACACAGATTGTAATCAGAATCCAAAAGTAGTGTGCCTCAGCAAAGATCAAATGCATAAAAGTAAACTATATAGATGTACCCAACTGCTGCGTGATACATATTATATAATCTTCTTTTGTTTGATGCTAATTATTTTTAGCAAGGATTTTGATCAATAAAAGTTAAGTTTAGGTTTCTTCCTTTATTCATACTTCCATAACACTGTTATTTTTTTATTTTGAATTTTGAGCTTGAGTCATAGACTACAGCTTTCCATAGAGATTGGAATAGTACCACCTGTTGACCACAACAGAAAATTACAGTTAAAAAAAAATCACGTTAGAGCTGTAGTACATTTTGAATGAAAAATCTCTCATCAATGGGATTTACTTAGCAGGAAAATCCCTGTGGCACGTTTTTCCATAAAAAGGTTTATTGAACCTTTAAAGCGATCCTACCATCTGAAGCCATGATTAATGACTGTGAAGGAACTTTCAACATAAACTATATGTTGTATTAGCCATAAATTATTTAGAAAGCTATTTTTGAGTTATTTACATACATAGTTTATTCTATTTGAGGAACGCCATGGAAGCACTTCCTGTCTGAACCCTCCATTAGCTTCTCCACTCATTGACATTTAATGGTTATGGTAATATGAGAGACTGGCCATGGACCATGAGCGGTGGATGTAACATAGGATTAGGACAGGAGATCCCTGCATGGCATGCTTTAAGTAGCTCCACCTACATACTGCCCAACATTTCAAATGGCCAAAGAGGGACACTTGTGTTATAGGGGGTATTGCTGGGGGCGTTGTGGGTGGGTGGTACATTACCGAGAATTTTTAGGCTATTTCATGACCTATTGACACCTCCTTGTGTAACCTAATAAATTGCTTATAACAAGACCAAAGTATTTTATTTACACAGATGAATTTATAAACACATATACTGACGTTTACAATAATGTGAGTTTTATTGCTGTGGAGCAATGTGATACACTTATATACACACCACATAGTCCTGAAAAGAGGGACATCAGGGTGGGAAAGAGGGACTGGGGGATTTGGGTCTCAAAGAGGGACTGTCCTGACTAAAGAGGGACACTTGGGAGGTATGTGTCTATAACAGGGTTAGCCAACCTTAATCCTCAAGAGCTGTGAACTGTGTATGTTTTAGTAATATCCCTGTTTTAGTACAGGTGAATCAACCAGTGGCTTACTTGCTTTAATTAATCCACCTGTACTAAAGCAGGGTTATCTTGAAAACATGCTCTGTTGGTAGCTCTTGAGTACCAGGATTGGCTAATCATGTATACATTTAACCCCTTAATGACCTATGATATACCAGTACCATTACTGCTGTCTGGGCATTAAAGCAGAACTATCAGTAAAAATAAAGTGCCCCCCCAAATCATTATGCATATATCGCTATGCACATCCATACTAGTATTACCCTGAATAAGTCCGGCATTATTGATAAATCTAACTAGTTTCCAAACAGACAGGCAGTCATCAGTGCAGACATCTTGCCAAACAGACATCTGTGTGCCTGCGCTGTCCGTCCCGGTCTCCTCTAGGAGGCGTTGCATTGTACCTTAAGGTACAGGAAGGGACTGACAGAGCAGGCACACAGATGCCGGTACAGCAAGATGCCTGTCTGTGCATCTGGAAATGAGTTGTATTTATCAATAACGACAAACTTATTCAGGGTAGTACTAGTATGGACATGTCTATCGCTATGTGCATAATGATTTGGGGAGGGGGCACTTTATTTTCAGTGGTAGTTACGCTTTAAGGACTGGCGATGGTCCTGGAACATCACAAGGGTTTGTAAATGCAGCGCTGTGATCACAGAATATGTCTATGAAATAAAAAAGTGCAGTGTTCCTCTAGAGCACCCCACCCCGGGCCGTGTGGCCCTTAACCCTTTGAGTACCAGAGGGATACGCCACGCATTGTTTTGCAATGTGCTGCGTGCCCCTCTGGCGCTCAAAGGGTTAAGGGGTTAAATAACCCCAAAACACATTTCCTAATTTAAAAAAAATGGTTAATACAACATATACCTGATTTTGAAAGCTCTTTAGAAGTCACCAACACTGCTATTAGGTATGAGGTTCCTTTTAACGTGTTAAAGGGACACTGAAGTCCCATAAAAATGTTTTTTTGCTTTGTAGATTAAAAATAATTAAATTCTGTCCAGCAAATCCCCACCTTTATGGTTTGAGAGATATTTGGTCCTAAAGTTCCCCTCTCCCTCCTCTTCTCCTGACGTCAGCACACTTTTTAGAACGTTCCACAGAAGTATTTCTTTTTTAATCACGCTATTGCGGATCTGCTGAAGAGCCTCCTCATGTCAGCCAACACGGATCTCCTTCTGTCAGCTTTACAGCTGACATCAGGAGAGAGAGAACTTTAGTGGAGGATATATCTCAACCCTTTAAGGGTATAGGATTTGCTGTACATAATTTATTTTTCTTTAATCTACAAAACAAAAATATATTTTTATGGGACTTTACTGCCCCTTTAAGAACAAGAGGTGTGAGCAACACATTGTAAAGCAATGCCTTACACACACCTATGGTCCTTATAGGGATAAAACTCCCATTTAACAACGTGTTTTCATTCCTCCTAGGAAGTATTTCCACAGTTGCTGAAGTTCCAAGCACAAACGACAACCCAACCTATGTAAATGTGTGAATGGAAGACGTCCCATCTACAACTGGACTATTTTTGTTCTTCAAAAGAAACAATGGTTTTTAGCTTTAAAACCTGTAAAAGAAGAGGCATCGAGATTTGTGCAGGTTCTAAGTTTTATGGGATTTCTTCTACCTTCTTTTCAACACAATTGTATTTGTAGATAAAAAAATGACTTTCTGTGCCAAGAGTTTGCATGTTTTTAACCTCTTAACAGACAGAAGGGTCAGCTACATGTCGTGCTGCTGTCTCCTGTACCATTGAAGGGGGTTAATTATTCTTGGTTGTACCATAGCTTGAATAGGGTTGCCACCTTTTCTTCCAAAAAATACTGGCCATGGCATTCTGTCCATAGACTTAACATTGGACAGAAGCCAATTTTTTACCGGCCTGCCGGTAAAATACCGGCTGGGTGGTAACCCTAAGCTTGAACCATCTTAGTAGTTAACCCTTTAAAGGAGCAGTAAACTTTTTTTTTAATGAAAAAAACATATATTGTCAGGCATTTCCTGTTGAGTAACATAAGGGTGCTCCCACTGCTGACAGATGCATATTTCCAGAGTTATTGCAGTTTAAACCCATGTTTATTTACATTAGCAGTATCTACTAGTGGTCAAATTCCAATTAGCCATTCTGTTACAGTCTAATGTAGAGGAAAGTCAGTGACATTCAGTTAGAACTATCAGGAAGTAAACACAGTAAATTCACTTCCTGATTATTTGAAGTTTTGTAACTTCTGAATAAAACAACTGACAGTGGTGGTAGTGACCTTGTTTTACTCAGCAGGAAAAACTCTATAACACATAATTTTCCATAAAAATAAGTTTACTGTTCCTTTAAGGACCAGAGGAGTGAGCAAAGCGTGGCACACCGTTCTGGTCCTTCAAGTCTTAAACAACGCAGATGTGTGATTGTTCAGTTAACCCTTTTGAGGCTGATGTACTAAGGAGAACTGGGGTAATTCTGGAGTAAACCATCTCCCTAGTGGACAAATAACAATTTCCATTCATTTAAATGGCAATTTTAACCCGATGAATACTAGAGGTCTCCAAAGTGTTGCTTCACAATGCGTTGCAGACTTCTCTAGCATTCAAGAGGTTAAAAGTCACGTTTCAATCCATCGGAACTTTGATAATATTTATTTGCCCGTCACGGTGCAGTTGGTTTTCTCCTGAATTAGTGCAGGGGGAGATGTACTAAGGAGTCATAACGAAGTAATAAAGAGGAGTGATAGCACTTCTCCAATTCCTGTACATGAAGGTCTTTCCCACTTGAGACGTATTAACCCTTTGAGTGCCGGAGAGGTATCCAATGCATGGCGTTACAATGCATTGGATACCTCTCTGGCGCTCAAAGGGTTAATGCATAGGCTCCATAGAGTAATGGAGTAATTGGAGAGTTTATCTCACTGGAGACGCTATCTCCTCTTTATCATACCTTAGTACATCTCTCCTGTAGTCTATAACTAAAGCTCTCCCATAGAATAACATAGGAACTGGAGAGTTTATCTCACTGCATAAGTTATCTCCTCTTTATCACACCTTAGTACATCTCCCCTGTAGTCTATAACTAAAGCTCTCCCATAGAATAACATAGGAACTGGAGAGTTTATCTCACTGGAGAAGTTATCTCCTCTTTATCACACCTTAGTACATCTCCCCTGTAGTCTATAACTAAATCTCTCCCATAGAATAACATAGGAACTGGAGAGTTTATCTCACTGGAGAAGTTATCTCCTCTTTATCACACCTTAGTACATCTCCCCCTGTAGTCTATAACTAAAGATCTCCCATAGAATAACATATGAACTGTAGAGTTTATCTCACTGGAGAAGTTATCTCCTCTTTATCACACCTTAGTACATATCCCTCTGAAGTCTATAGCTAAAGTTCTCCCATAGAATAACATAGGAACTGGAGAGTTTATCTCACTGGAGAAGTTATCTCCTCTTTATCACACCTTAGTACATATCTCCTGTAGTCTATAACTAAAGATCTCCCATTGAATAACATAGGAACTGGAAAGTTTATCTCACTGAAGAAGTTATCTCCTCTTTATCACACCTTAGTACATCTCCCCTGTAGTCTATAACTAAAGATCTCCCATAGAATAACATAGGAACTGGAGAGTTTATCTCACTGGAGAAGTTATCTCCTCTTTATCATACCTTAGTACATCTCCCCCTGTAGTCTATAACTAAATCTCTCCCATAGAATAACATAGGAACAGGAGAGTTTATCTCACTGGAGAAGTTATCTCCTCTTTATCACACCTTAGTACATCTCCCCTGTAGTCTGTAACTAAATCTCTCCCATAGAATAACATAGGAACTGGAGAGTTTATCTCACTGGAGAAGTTATCTCCTCTTTATCACACCTTAGTACATCTCCTCTGTAGTCTATAACTAAAGATCTCCCATAGAATAACATAGGAACAGGAGAGTTTATCTCACTGGAGAAGTTATCTCCTCTTTATCACACCTTAGTACATCTCCCTGTAGTCTATAACTAAATCTCTCCCATAGAATAACATAGGAACTGGAGAGTTTATCTCACTGGAGAAGTTATCTCCTCTTTATCACATATTAGTACATCTCCCCTGTAGTCTATAACTAAAGATCTCCCATAGAATAACATAGGAACTGGAGAGTTTATCTCACTGGAGAAGTTATCTCCTCTTTATCACACCTTAGTACATCCCCCCTGTAGTCTATAACTAAATCTCTCCCATAGAATAACATAGGAACTGGAGAGTTTATCTCAGTGGAGAAGTTATCTCCTCTTTATCACACCTTAGTACATCTCCCCTGTAGTCTATAACTAAATCTCTCCCATAGAATAACATAGGAACTGGAGAGTTTATCTCACTGGAGAAGTTATCTCCTCTTTATCACACCTTAGTACATCTCCCCTGTAGTCTATAACTAAGGATCTCCCATAGAATAACATAGGAACTGGAGAGTTTATCTCACTGGAGAAGTTATCTCCTCTTTATCACACCTTAGTGCATCTCCCTGTAGTCTATAACTAAAGATCTCCCATAGAATAACATAGGAACTGGAGAGTTTATCACACTGGAGAAGTTATCTCCTCTTTATCACACATTAGTACATCCCCCCTGTAGTCTATAACTAAATCTCTCCCATAGAATAACATAGGAACTGGAGAGTTTATCTCAGTGGAGAAGTTATCTCCTCTTTATCACACCTTAGTACATCTCCCCTGTAGTCTATAACTAAATCTCTCCCATAGAATAACATAGGAACTGGAGAGTTTATCTCAGTGGAGAAGTTATCTCCTCTTTATCACACCTTAGTACATCTCCCTGTAGTCTATAACTAAAGCTCTCCCATAGAATAACATAGGAACTGGAGAGTTTATCTCACTGGAGAAGTTATCTCCTCTTTATCACACCTTAGTACATCTCCCCTGTAGTCTATAACTAAAGCTCTCCCATAGAATAACATAGGAACTGGAGAGTTTATCTCACTGGGGAAGTTATCTCCTCTTTATCACACCTTAGTACATATCCCTCTGTAGACTATAACTAAAGCTCTGCCATAGAATAACATAGGAACTGGAGATAGTATGTCTCCCTTCAGTTCTGCCTAGGACCACAGCCTCTTTGTGTGGCAGAGGGGATGAACAATACATTGCAGAGAAATGTTCTGCATATCAAATGGCATTCAAAGGTTTAAAAGGATACTAACACCCAATATTAGCCCCCCAACGGTCATTATGAATCAGTTCTCTGTCAACTGGTTCCTCAAAATGTATATTTAATTTGCTCTGGATATCACATCTCTGGGAACAGTCATAGTTCAAAGACGCCAAACTCTTTTTTTCTTCCTAAGAAGCTTTCAGTAGGAGGAGATTGGGGTCCTTGAGTCTGGCAGAAAGAATTGACTCATAGAGGCCTTTGGGATTTTAAGTGGGGCTTTATTATTAGGAGATGTTAGTGTTCCTTTGCCCCTTTCCCTGCCAAAGGGGTTTAACCCTTTGAGTGCCAGTGCACACCCCTCTAGTACCCAGGGTTAACTGACAGGTGGGGTCCAGTTTATAAGGTGATCTCTTCACGCTCAGTGGGGTGGGAAGGTTAATAATTGTATATAATCCTTTATAATAAAATACATACATCTCTAAGAATGGTCAAATCATTCATTGTGATTGGTCAGATGTGATACCATCTAATTTGACTGCATTGTAGGGAATATGTAACTGAGAAAGTATTTTTTTTACCGTTTGAGTGCCAGAGGGGTACGCAACGCATTTCACAGCAATGCGTCGCGTACCCCTCTAGCTCTCAAAGGGTTAAGCAGTGATTTTCTGTTTGTTCCTAATTTTTTTTTGGTTTGGTTTTTTACATTACCCCAATATCCGGTGTTTATGCGCAGGAAGAAAAACAGTTTGTACTTAACTCTTTGTAACGCTTTAACACTTCAAGTGCAGCAGGGGTGTCCAACGCATTTCTCCACCAAGCACAGGACACACCCTCTTGCACTTGTAGGGTTAATTTTACTTTGAACATTTAGAATGATTAAATAGCATTAGATGACTATGAAACACGCACAACTGCAACAGTTTATCAGTTTTGCGGCAAAACAACCATACCATAGAGATCTAATAAAAATTCCCATTTATTTAATCAGAGTTTTAAATTCTTTGAATGGTACGAAGTAGAGATGGGGGAAACATCAGTGATTTCTTTTACATATCGATTCTGAGGATCCAAAGAACATTTGTGGTCCATTTGAATCAATTCAGGAAGAATCACATATGTAAGTGGAAGGACGACAAGGGAAGCATGAAAGAAACAGCAGGTGGGAGCGCTGGACAGAGTGGGGTAGGATTGTGGGAGAGAGATGGAGCACAACTGCAGGAAAATGGGAAAGACAGAAGGGAACAGATAGAGAGACAGAGAGCGAATATAGGAGAGAGTGCAGGGAAAGAAGGGGGGAATGAGAGAGAGGGGGAGAGTTGTCCAGCAGTCCATACAGTGTACAACTCACCGAAAAAGCTCTTCTACCCACCTTGCACTAGTGACCCTGGCAGGAACCTGTTTGATTGATACCTAAAGGTAAGAATACCTTCTTTTTTATTTTCTCAACATTATGCAACTGTTTTTCCTGCAATCTCATTGATTAAATCAGAAAACAAAGCAACTGTTTCACAAGACGCATTTCGCGCCTTGTGAACTGGTTTTGTTTATATCCTGAACTTAGGATATCGTTTAGCTCATCCCTGCTAGAGAGAGATCTCCAACGCACTGTATCCCAGAAGCACTTGTTTCAGATATGACATCATGCATATAGAAAGACACTTAGATCTATTTTACAAGGTGAACATTTATTACCTAAAGAAGGGAAGTATTTCATAAATATTAACTTGTAAGGTTGTTTTAAACCCTTTATTCTCCCTTTACGGGCATTTTTTGTGTTTGTACGCAAATCAAGGTCCATTAAAGGGACAGTAATGTCCCATAAAAACTTTTTATAGTTTTGAAGAGGAGAAGAAAATAAGCTGAATGACACAAACCCTATCTCTCAAACCGCTATGGTTTGAGAGATATAGGCATTGAAAGTTCCCCCCCCTCCCCTTCTCCTGATGTCAGCGCTCTACTGACAGCAGGAGATCCTGGTCCTGAGACCAGTCAGTGACTCTGCAGCAGAGCCTAAATCGTGTTATTGCAAAAGAAATACTGTATTGGAAAGGTCTACAAAGTGTGCCTGGTTTGCAAGCATACTTTGTAGACCTTTCCAATTAAGTAATTTTTTGCAATAACACAGTTTTGGCTCTGCTGAAGAGCCTCCTCAAGTCAGTGGTGTAACAATAAGGGTCGCAGGGGTCGCACCTGAGACCGGGCCCGTCACTCCAGGGGCCCAGCCACCCCCCGCGACCCCCTCGCCCGCAGCAACTCCCACTACGGCCACCGGTTCTAGTAATAAAGAGCGCTTGGAGATGACATCATCTCCCAGACTCCGCATTACTAGAGCGGCGCGCGGGAGCTTCAGTTGTAGAGATCTGTGCCGAAGGAGGCACAGATCTGTCAAGCCACTCCACTAGATCACCAGGGACTGGAGGTAGGGGCATTGTGGAGATGAAGGGGGCATTGTGGAAGGGGAAATTTGGAGATGAAGGGGGCATTGTGGAAGGGGAAATGTGGAGATGAAGGGGGCATTGTGGAAGAGGTAATGTGAAGATGAAGGGGGCATTGTGGAAGGGGAAATGTGGAGATGAAGGGGCATTGTGGAAGGGGCAATGTGGAGATGAAGGGTCATTGTGGAAGGGGAAATGTGGAGATGAAGGGGCATTGTGGAAGGGGCAATGTGGAGATGAAGGGGGCATTGTGGAAGGGGCAATTTGGAGATTGGGGGGCATTGTGGAAGGGGCACTGTGAAGATGAAGGGGACATTGTGGAAGGGGCATTGTGGAGATGAAGGGGACATTGTGGAAGGGGCACTGTGGAGTCGAAGGGGGCATTGTGGAAGGGGCAATTAGGAGATATGGGGGCAATGTGGAGATGGGGGCAATGTGGAGATGAAGGGGCAATTTGGAGATTGGGGGGAAATGTGGAGGTGGCCAATGTGGTTGAGGGGGTCTGGGGCCAATGTGGTCGGGGGGGGGGCCCATGGCAATTCTTGCACCAGGGCCCAGTGGCTTCTAGTTACACCTCTGCCTCAAGTCGAACTACTCAAATCTCCTGCAGTCAGCTTTACAGCTGATGTCAGGAGAAGGGGGGGAGGGGGGATTTTCAATGCCTATATCTCTCAATCCATAGCGGTTTGAGAGATAGGGCTTGTGCTTGTTTTCTTCTCCTCTACAAAACTATAAAACATTTTTATGGGACATTACTGTCCTTTTAATGTAATTTTCTACAAATATAAGATATAATTCATTGATAACTGGTTTACAGGTGATAGAATCCAGCCATATCCTCTTATGAAAACCTTCTGCCCCTTATGTAACCAAGGGCCATAATATTAAGCTAAAGGGGTGCAATTTTGGAGAAAACCAACTGGACAATAGGGAGCAAAAAACATTCCCCAAATACTCTTTAATTCAAATGGGGTTTTATCCACTTGAATGCTACAGGGGTCTTCAGTGCATTTCTTCACAACATGTTTGCAGCCTCTCTAGCACTCACGGGTTTAAGAGCCACATTTAAATGACTGAGAGATTATTTGTCCCCTATGATGCAGTTGGTTTACTCCAGTGAGGCTGATGTACTAAGAGGAATTGGACACATTTTAGAGGAAATCATCTGCACCATATAGTGATGTCGCTATATAAAATAATATTGCAGCTATTAGAAAAATAAACTAAACTACCCCAGTACCATCTCTCAAACCTTTATGGTTTGAGAGATATAAAAGGCTAACGTTCCCCGCTCCCTCCACTTTCCCTGACGTCAGCTGTAAGCCAGGACAAGCAGGCAGCTCTTCAGCAGAGCCAAAATAGTGCAATGCAAAAAGAAATACTTCATTGGAATGGTCAAAATATTGTACCTGCAAACCAGGCATACTCTGTAGACCATTAACCGATTAAGTATTTTTTTTTTTTTTTACATTGCACTATTTCGGCTCTGCTGAAGAGCTGCCTCGAGTTGGTCGACACGCATCTCCTGCTGTCAGCTTTACAGCTGACATCAGGGAAAGTGGAGGGACGGGGGAACTTTAGCCTTCTATATCTCTCAAACAATAAAGGTTTGAGAGATGGGGCTGGGGTTGATTAGTTTATTTTTCTAATAGCTGCAATATAAAACATTTTTATATAGCGACATTTCTAACCCTTTAATTTGTAAAAAAAAAATATATATATATATATATATATATATATATATATATATACAAAACCGAAGATGGAAGCACTCACACTTAAATGAGACTCTGGCCAGGGTGCTGTTCTACAAGGCAGGATACAAAAAGCTTATTCGAAATAAGAACGCACACTCAGGGCTTCGATATGGTGCTGACATAAATCCAAATTAGTTAATGATCAACCTTTCTCAAGAAGATGATATATATATATATATATATATATATATATATATTTTTTTTTTTTTTTTTTACAAAGTTTATCCTTCTGAGTAAAACAAGGAAGGTGTTTTATTCAAAAGTTATTACGTCTCAGACTTCCATTTTTTTAGGAGTGATATCTCAGTGGCCTGAAATTGTACAGTGGTGCTGTTGCTATACCATCCGATGGACAGCTATGGTCAGATATCCATAATCTCTATAGGATGGTGCAGAAACAGCCCCATTGTACAATTTCCAGCCATTGAGATACTTCACCTTAAAAAAGTTTGAGCTGTAATAACTTTTGACTAAAACACCTCAAAGCAGCAAGAGTCCACTTATTTCACTCAGGAGGATGAACACTACAATATGTATGTTTTTACATACATAAATATATTCTTCTGCTTACCCTAGAATGGCTTCACTTTATTTTATGGGATTGGTCAACCTGAGGCCACCCCGGAGGAGATGCACTAAGGGTCGATTCTGCACTGAGAGTTATCTATGGAAGTGGAGGGGAAGACACTTTAATCATTAGCATATGAGGCTGACATAATGCTGGTGATGTGTTAGGGAGAGCAAGTTGGGGAGCGTAGAGGATGCACTCTAACATTAGCACCAAGAACACCACCGGCCCTTCATTAAAAATGTGTTGCTCATCCCTACGGCACACAAAGATTTAACTCTTTGAGTGCCATAGTGATGTGCAACACATTTCTCTACAATTTGTTGCATACCCAATGTGGCAATGAAAGGGTTATAAAGAATCACATGCCCTGCCTTAAAGTTCATTCACAGAGTAGAGTGGAGTACCTTGCAGATTTTCTGTTTACATGAATCAGCTGATCAGTGCATACATAGTCCAGCGGATCAGCTGATTCATGACCAGAACTGGAGGAGACGCTGTTATATATGACAGCTGCTTTGCCAGTTCTATGTGTTTGTGAATTAACATATGAGGTTGACGTAACACTGGTGACGTGTTAAAGAGAGCAAGTATAATATAAAAAATCCTATGCCCCTCATTAAAGTTAATTTGCAGAGTAGAGTGGAGTGCGTTGCACATATTCTGTTTACATGTGGATAGTCCAGCTGATCAGCTGTTTCATGTAAAGACATAACTGATTGAGAAGTGGTTACATGTAACAGCTGCTTTGCAGGTTCTTTGTGGTCTGTGAACAACCTGAGAAGCGGGGGATTCGATGAGGGTTATGGACTAAGGCGTGATAAACAGACTTGTGCACTGCAAAAATTTTCTTTAAAATTCGATTTCAGACGATTATTTTTTTCCATTCGTAGGATCCGAATTTCGGACTGGACCTGTTCGACTCGGATGAAATTCAGCAATAATCCGAATTATTTTGCCGAATTTAAAAAAACTTGAAAATATTCAATAAAAATTTAAAATTAAACAAATAAAAAAATACATTAAAACTAAATTAATAATAATATTAAATCTCTAATGAGACAGGAAGGAGTATTTTATAAACCCCTACACACTTATTAACCCTTAATAGGGCAAATATGGGGTGAGTGGCAGCAATGTAACATGGCTGTGTGATACAAATGAATACACAACAAACACACAAAATAAAGCCCTGTGCTCAAACTCCCAGTTCTCCTGGACAGCAGCAATGGCTATAGTATACATCAGCCCAAAATACATAGCACAAAAAAACAGTTACCTGCTCTCTGTCCCAAATCCCTATGCACATTTAAATAACTGGAGGCTTTTAGTTTCACTCCAATGGCCATTTGAATGTAAGCTCACCTGCCACACCAATGCAAGCCTCATAGGTGAGTCCATCAGGACAAATAAATTATTTTGAATGACTTTTCTTAAGCTGCACCCATTCTGTAACACATTATTACTGTGTTTTTTTTATTTTGTAATTTTTAAATTTTAATAATAAATGAGAATTTGTATATGTACATGTCACATCAAATTAAAGCCCTTTCTGCCCTTTAAAAATGGTATATAATATGTGTTTGTGCAATAAATGAGAAAGATAGGAATTATGGTTGAACACACACATAGCAAAAATGGCAAAATTGTCCTTAAGTGGTTAATATCTGCACTTTTCATGAACTGTAAAGCACCTGTTTTACCACATCTATTTTTAGCACTACGTAGCAACATTGTAATAGTTTCAGACTGGAAATCGCCATCCGAATTTCTGAAATTTACACTGAAATTTTGGTCTAGGTCCGTTTTGGATTCTGAACATTTTTTGTGGGCGGACTTTGGTTTTCGGAAGGTCCAAATGATGACGAATATGCCTTATTCGTCCAAATTCTGAAATTGGTCGAACCGAATCGCATAAGTCTAATAAATACGTGAAAAAGTGGAGATGTGATAACACTTCTCTAGTTCCTATGTTATTCTATAGAGCCTATGTACTAAGATCTCCAAAGTTGGAGAGCTCTTATTGCATAAGCTCCATAGAATTAGATAGGAAATGGAGAAGTGATAAACTGGAGATGTCTTCTCCACTTTATCACTCCTTAGGGCATCCCCCCCCTTATGTTTTAAGGAAGGGCAGCTGCTCTCTTTGCTGTCCACTAGAGACAGCACACTGTCCTCTATGGCTTCATAGAAATCCATGGAAAGATCCCAACTTCGCCATCTTAGTTTGGCAAAGTTGGGACTGCGAATTCCAACAGCATAGACAGCTATTGGAGCTTAGTGCATGTGGCGGACAGCCACATTAACATATAAGCACACCCACATGAATACGACAATGGCTCATATATATATTGCATACCACTCTGGCATTCAAAGGGCATTTCAGTATGCAAATGAGCCACTGTCACATTAGACACTACAACATTGTAAACCTGGTAAAGGAATGGAAAAGCCATGGTGATGTCAGCAGATTTATTCACAGGGATAAGATAGCGATGACATCATAGTGCATAGGAGGGGGAATCGGTGTAGATACGCCACAATATCACCAACCTGGCCCCTTATCGAACCTTAGTACACCTGGCTACATCCATGAACGGTCGCTATTCATCTGTAAATACATTTCTCTACAAAAATCCACGTAAAAGATATTCAGAATTTTTTTTTTAGACACATTCAATTGATCATCTTTTAACAGGACACTGGGCACTGATTTCAAAAGAAAATTGGAGCAATGTCAGTCATTCCAATTGTATCATGAGGAAAAAACACTAAGTTGCGTTGATTTAAATGATTTTTTTAACCCCTTGAGTGGTAGAGAGGCCTCCAATATGCTGTGCAGAAATGCACTGGAGACCTCTCTGGCATTAAAAGGTGAATTTTGAGACATGTTATTTATCCACTATTTTGCTCCAAAATGAATCCAGTTTTCTTTTGAAAATAACAAGGACATTTTTGAGTGCAGATTTTACAGCTTCGACTAGCTTAATCCCATGATCAGAACGGATGAGAGAGAGACTGTCATGGACGCATAGAAGACCAATGTGACTGCTTTTCCTAAAAATATTTATGGACCTAAGGAAGGTGACCATAAAAAGTAACCTTTTATGGACCACAATGCATTGTGCCCCCTTGTCCTTAAAGAGTTCAAGAGATTCTAAATGTATTTCTATATTTAGGGACCTATATTCACTATTTTGCTGAGGTCCTCAAAGGTTCTTAAAGAGGAATTGTCACTTTGTAACAAATGGATGATTTTGAAAGGGATTTCAAAATCACCTACATTTCTGTTAGCCATTTGTATGCAAAATAATAGTTTAAGAATTATTCAGCTTTATATATTTGCCAGATAATGTAAATCTGGCCAGCATGCCAGATAGATACTAACTAGTGTTGAGCGAGCACCCCGATGCTCGGGTGCTCTGACCGAGCACCCCCTGAGGCTCGAGTGCTCGGCCGAGCACCCGAGCCCCATTGAATAGAATGGGGCGACACGAGCATTACACCAGGCACCCCCTGCTCTGATGAGGGGAGGGTGCCTGGTCAATGCCCCCCTTCATCTCCGCAATGTCCCCCTTCATCTCCGCAATGTCCCCCTTCATCTCCTCTATGCCCCTCTTCCACAATGTCCCCCTTCATCTCCGCTATGCCCCTCTTCCACAATGTCCCCCTTCATCTCCTCTATGGCATAGGAGATGAAGGGGGACATTGTGGAAGAGGGGCATAGCGGAGATGAAGGGGGACATTGTGGAAGAGGGGCATAGAGGAGATGAAGGGGGACATTGTGGAAGAGGGGCATAGCGGAGATGAAGGGGGACATTGTGGAAGAGGGGCATAGAGGAGATGAAGGGGGACATTGTGGAAGAGGGGCATAGCGGAGATGAAGGGGGACATTGTGGAAGAGGGGCATAGCGGAGATGAAGGGGGACATTGTGGAAGAGGGGCATAGAGGAGATGAAGGGGGACATTGTGGAAGAGGGGCATAGCGGAGATGAAGGGGGACATTGTGGAAGAGGGGCATAGACTCTATGCCCCTCTTCCACAATGTCCCCCTTCATCTCCGCTATGCCCCTCTTCCACAATGTCCCCCTTCATCTCCGCTATGCCCCTCTTCCACAATGTCCCCCTTCATCTCCTCTATGCCCCTCTTCCACAATGTCCCCCTTCATCTCCACACTGTCCCCCTTCATCTCCGCAATGCCCCCGTACCTCCAGTCCCTGGTGGTCCATCGGAGCGTCTTCAGATCTGTGCCTCCTCCGGCACAGATCCCCGCCACCCGAACATGGCGGGCGAGCACATGGCGGTACTCGACGAGTACCGCCATGTGCCGAGCAGAGCGATGCTCGAGCCGATCCGAGCATCGGCCGAGCACGCTCGCTCAACACTAATACTAACCTTCTGCACTGCTTCCCATCCCAGCTGTCACTTCTTACTGACCAATACGATTTTATTTGCATAAACTGACAAATATATAACTCTACATATCTCATAAACTATTGTTTCAACTAAAAAACGGTTAACATAAATGAAGTGGTTTTGAAAGCTTTTCAAAAATTCCATACTTGCTACAAAGTAACAGACCCACTTTAACCCTTTGAGTGCCGGAGGAGTAGCCAACACATTGCTTTACAATGCGTTGGCTACCCCTCTGTCACTCAAAGGGTAAATATACCCCTGGAACATAGAGCACATAGAATCCAGGGCCCTAGACCTGTTATGAAAATTGTTCCCGTGCATAGATTAGAGAATATAAAAGCCCTTCTAAAATCCACACATTTTTTTTTTTGTTAGTGCTATCTCTCCAATTCTTTAAGTTGTTCACATTGTAACAATCTCTGGTCCTTTGTCAGGAACTATTACTCCTAACGTCCCTGACTATTGTATGTGGAAGAAAGGACCCATTATATTGGATAACGCATGAAAACGTTTCTTGATCCACGCCAGCCTGGTTGAAAATGTGAAAACGTCTTGGCACAATGAGATACAGTCAGTCTATTGTGTGGGAATGGCAGCATTTCTGTTTGATCTGTCATTGAGAAAACACTATGCCAGATGTAGGGAGGGGATCTCTTTTATAATCAGAGAGGTCTGAGATGTAAGTGAACTGACTAAGCCAGGGTACAGACAGTGGGCTGCATAACTATGGTCACACACTCAAACACATTATATTTCGTAAAAAAGTAGCTAAGCTGCATCTGTTTCTGCTGAGATCTACCATTGTACTGAGTCTGATGTACTACAGACACTTCTGCTTCATGACCTTTAAACTGCCATTGATAGATTTGGCTGGTGAAATAAGGACCCGAGAGGGAAGCAGCATTTTATTCACACTCCATCTCGCACTGGCAGCCTGGGACAACTTAACCACTTGCTTTACTGCCATGCTGCCCATTTGGCTCAACTCCATTCCTGCTATCTCCTTCCAAACACAAACATATAGGTAGATTGCATAAACAAACATGTTCCTCCCAGCCCCACTCTCAACACACATATATGTTCCACATGCCCATAGAACTGCTCCCATAGAATCTTTCTGATTCGCTAACTCTCTATCTATATGATATTCTGTTGTAATGAAGCAGAGACTGATGTCAGACCCTTTTCCCATGACCTCGTTCTTGCATTACGGAGCATTTTCCCTGGGTCTGCACCATCGCAACTTCAACTTTCAAAATTTCCTTAGAATCACTAGAATCCAGGTCTTTTTCACTATGCTGCCATTCTGTTCTTTTGGGACTTAACCAGCATCCATTATCTGACCTCTAGACACTTTGTTTGCTTCCCCAACCACATAGTTTTAGCCTAATGGCCTTATATCAAACATTAATAATTCCCTTATTCCACTGGGATTGGGCAGAACCATCATGGGAGAAGGAATCAGGATTCTAAAAGATTCATATAAAAACTTCCCTGGCCAATGTTCATGTTTTAAAATGGTTAATTAATGTTTAATCCACTGATTGCCAGAGTGTGTCAAACATGTTGCAGAAAGTGGGTCAGAAGCTTTCCCCTGTCCTAGCAGTTTCTGTATGTGTCAAGAAGAGAGGTGGATCTGAGTAAGGAGTTACAGAAGGAACACACAGCCTATAAGGGAGAGAGGTGAAAAGAACATGGCTGTCTCTCTCTCATATGCTGCTTTGTTCTGCAGCTTGTGGAAGAAAAGACCTGTTTAATGTGGGAGTGATGATGCACCTGATTTGATTCTGCAGCACCCAAAAGGAGCATGGGACTGTTTGGGCAGGTGAATTGCCTAGTAGTAATTAAGCCTTGCCTTTACACGTTGGATCAGTTAGGTAAATATCTGCACTGTTGCTAGACTTGCTTGAGGATTGACCCTCTGTGGGATTCCCCTACAGTGCTGGGTTTCCCTGTTGACTGATGAATCTTTTTCTCCTCTGTAAAGCCCTGCCTCTCTTTCCTCTCCTCAGAACAGGTCCCTCCATGCTTGTTCTCTGGTCATTAGAAGGGCAATTGCTGAAATGTGGAAACTGCCCTCTGTCCCCTTACTTGATAATGTCATTGCCAAAATATAGGAGGTGGATGGACTGAATATGCTCACTTACCACCTTCCCTGTCATTATAAATGCCTCTGTTCACAATACGAACTTCGGGTGATTTGCTTCTCAAGCCTTTAGCCTGGTGCTTGGATGTTGCTTCAGACTACTTTGTTGTATTTTATTTAACTTTCTTGTAGAACTGTACAATTTATTGTATGATTAATGTTTTTCATATTGCTCTTTGTTTGTATATCTGCCTGGAGCTCCCCTACCTCTCCCCATTTATACCCTTTGTTCCACTCTTTTTATTACACTTATTAAACTGTAAGTTGGAAAAGGTCGGAGGATTATGATTACTATGTGCAGTAAGTAGCACCTGAGCTCCTGTGGTACTGATAGCACCTGTCATGTCCACCTTCATGGACATGGAGATGAAGAGAAACTGGAGTTCTACCAAGAAGGCAAAGGACAACATTCATAAATTTTCTGGCCATAGTGAGGTAGATAGGGGTTATTATTAGTAGGTGTTACTTCTACTCAAAAACATAGACTACAAACTAGTACACGTTAGAATTGTCCTAGAGGGAGAGGTTACCAGTTTCTCCAAATACAGCTATTTCAGAATACAATCTGTTTCCTAGAAGGGGGCTCAACAATTTCATTTTTCCTCACACAGTTCCCCAGTGAAGTCTTCTCTGTGTTATTTATACATAACTTCTCATTCTCAGAAGAGGTTGTTGGGACTGTTTCAGACAGTCCACAAGGGCTCCCGTCCTCTGTCTCCCATTGTTCAAAGGCAGGAGCTACCCCTGTTGGGAGCCTCCTTCTCAGAATACATGTTCTGCTCCAACTCCTTCCTAATTCCTGACATTAAAAAATTCTGTTCTTTAAAGAGAATGTTAAAGGAGCAGTAAACTTTTTTTATGAAAACATATTTTACAGAGCATTTCCTGCTGAATAAAACAAGGTCACTCCCACTGCTGTCAGATGTTTTATTCAAAAATTATAACAGTTCAAATAATCAGGAAGTGAATTTACTGTGTTTACTTCCTGATAGTTCTGACAGGAAGTGACTCAGCAGTTTCTATACATTCTATGGAGAACTGTAAGTCACTGACTTTCCTCTCCATTGGAATCTAACAGGAAATCTAATTAGAATTTGACCACTAGAGGGCACTGTTAATGTAAAAAAAACATGGGTTTAAACTGTAATAACTCTGGAAACATAAATCTCTCTGCAGTGGGAATACCCTTATTTTACTCAGTAAGAAAATCCCTACAATATATATTTTTTCATAAAAAAAAGTTTACTGCTCCTTTAAGATTTAATGAGCAAGACAGACTCTGATACCTAAAGGCAGCACTTTTCATAAAAGTATGCATATTGCAGGGCTCCACTATAATTAAAAATAGCAACGCAGGACATGGTTTCATAAATGTCCTTAGTTAACGCTTTGAGTGCCAAAGGGGTAATGTGTTGCAAACCCCACTTAGCTTAAACCTCGCAGTCATAGATACATACAGATACTTTAGGTACTGTATTGCGCACATGGTTCAGCAGATGGCAATATGATAATAAAAAAAGTCATATTGCCATCTGCTGACACAGGCACGTATCTATGATTGCGAGGGTTAAGTCTTCAAGCAGCTGGTGACCTGAGATGGACTGTCCCAACATGCCAAGAGTTTTTCCAGTGCCCGCATCAGCTGAGAGAAGCTGGATTCTAACCCCTGGTAATTATTACCACTTTTCTTCATCTTCTCACTCCTGTTAAATTAGTGACATGAGCCAGGTATGTTGATGTGACACTTAAGCCCGTGACATGAGAATCTCGCCCTTTTGATGTGGGCGAGATTCTCATGTCACCATTTTCATCATGGCGACATGGTTAATGCACCCTTTAGTTGGTCGCACAATAATGTGTGACATTCTGATAGTGAGAAAAAGGCACATGCAATAGCATTGAATGTGAGTTCTATTAACCCGCCGTGGAGCAGAGAGGTGTGAATCACAATATGATACAATGCATTGTACCCCGCTCTTGGACCTCAATGGATTAATGTTTGGAATCTTACAGACAGAATGTGACCAAAACAGTAAAATAACATAAAATTGTCACTCGTCTTGTACTGCTGTCCCTGGTTATTTCTACTATATCTGCTACTAAATTGTGATATGTTTTAAAGTAAAAATGTACATTTTATAATGCACAGCTTATTGATGCTGCCAATGTAGAATAGGCCTCAATAAAAATTAACCACTTAACCCTTTGAGTGCCAGAGGGGTATGCAACACATTGCAAAGCAATGCGTTGCGTACCCCTTTGGCACTCATAGGGTTAAATGCTAGGGAGGTTTCAGTGTATTGGAGATGCTTGAGCTTTTCCCCTTAAATATGTATATGTTATTTTGGAATAAATAAATGGTCTGCATCAGTTGGCTTATTAACACTTTGCATGCCAGCAGGGTTTGCTTGGCTCTGCAATGTGTCGCCCACCTCTAGACTAGCACTAAGAGGTAAATGTTAATATTGATATTCAGATGTGTAATGTGCCTCTCAATATATTTAAAAAAAAAAAAAAAAAAGTCTCGATTTAATACTATGCAGATCCCGGTTTTAACCATTTGAGTTCCATTGCTTTGCAATGCGTTGGATACCTCTCAGGCACTCAAAGGGTTTAAGGAGCACTACCACCTAATTAAAACCCCCCCCCGCTTACCTTACCATAGCCATTAAATTCTAATGGCCCCTATGAATACTGCATTTGCGTTTTTGTTCAAGAGATAACTTAATCAGTCCTGTATGTCATATCCATAGAGCATGCATGGGATCTCTCCGGATCTGCCCTGGAGACTCTGATTTCAGACTTACTTACTGGGTCTCCAGGGACAGAAGCTGATTCTCTGACAGTGGTAATTTTCTCCTCCTTTTTATCCTGTCCCACCCACTTCTCTCCCACTTCTCCCCCTTCCCACCCTGTTCCACTTCTCTGTCACTTCTCCTCCTTTCCACCCTGTTCCTCTCCTTTTCTCCCACTTCTCCTCCTTCTCATCCTGTTCCTCCCACATCTCCTCCTTCTCATCCTGTTCCTCCCACTTCTCCTCCTTCTCATCCTGTTCCTCCCACTTCCCTCCCACTTCTCCTCCTTCTCATCCTGTTCCACTTAACTCCCACTTCTCCTCCTTCTCATCCTCTTCCTGTCACTTCCCTCCCACTGTTCCTCCTCATTCTGTTCCTCCCACTTCTCCTCCTTTGCACCCTGTTCCTCCCACCTCTCCTTCTTCTCATCCTGTTCCTCCCACTTCTCCTTTCCACCCTGTTCCTCCCACTTCCTGCCCACTTCTCCTCCTTCCCACCCTGTTCTTCCTACTTCCCGCCCACTTCTCCTCCTTTCCACCCTGTTCCTCCCACTTCCTGCCCACTTCTCCTCCTTCTCATCCTGTTCCTCCCACTTCCCTCCCACTTCTCCTTCTCATCCTGTTCTTCCCACTTCCCTCCCACTTTTTCTCCTTCTCATCCTGTTCCACTTCCCTCCCACTTCTTCTCCTTTACACCCTGTTCTACTTCCCTCCCACATCTCCTCCTTCTCATCCTGTTTCTCTCAATTCCCTTCCACTTCTCCTCCTCATTCTGTTCCTCCCACTTCCCTCCCACTTCTCCTCCTTTGCACCCTGTTCCTCCCACTTCCCCTCCTTCTCATTCTGTTCCTCCCACTTCCCTCCCACTTCTCCTCCTTCCCATCCAATTCCTCCTCCTTCCCGCCCTGTTCCTCCCATTTCGCTCCCACTTTTCCTTCTTTTCACTCTGTTTCTCCCACTTCCATCCCACTTCTCCTCCTTCTCATCTTGTTCCTCCCACTTCTCCTCCTTCTAAACCTGTTCCCCAACTTCCCTCCCACTTCTCCTCCTTTTCACCCTGTTCCTCCCGCTTCCATCCCACTTCTCATCCTGTTCCTCCCACTTCTCCTCCTTCCCACCCCATTCCTCCCATTTCTCCTCCTTCTCACCCTGTTCCTCTCACGTCCCTCCCACTTCTCCTCGTCATCCTGTTCCTCCCACTTCCCTCCCACTTCTCCTCATTTCCACCCTGTTCTTCCTACTTCCCTCCCACTTCTCCTCTTTACCACCCTGTTCCACCTACTTCCCTCTCACTTCTCCTCCTTTCCACCCTGTTCCTCCCACTTCTCCTCCTTCTCATCCTGTTCCTCCCACTTCCCTCCCACTTCTCCTTCTCATCCTGTTCTTCCCACTTCCCTCCCACTTCTCCTCCTTTACACCCTGTTCTACTTCCCTCCCACATCTCCTCCTTCTCATCCTGTTTCTCTCAATTCCCTTCCACTTCTCCTCCTCATTCTGTTCCTCCCACTTCCCTCCCACTTCTCCTCCTTTGCACCCTGTTCCTCCCACTTCCTCTCCTTCTCATTCTGTTCCTCCCACTTCTCCTCCTTCCCACCTAATTCCTCCTCCTTCCCGCCCTGTTCCTCCCATTTCGCTCCTACTTTTCCTTCTTTTCACTCTGTTTCTCCCACTTCCATCCCACTTCTCCTCCTTCTCATCTTGTTCCTCCCACTTCTCCTCCTTCTCATCCTGTTCCTCCCACTTCTCCTCCTTCTAAACCTGTTCCCCAACTTCCCTCCCACTTCTCCTCCTTTTCACCCTGTTCCTCCCGCTTCCATCCCACTTCTCATCCTGTTCCTCCCACTTCTCCTCCTTCCCACCCCATTCCTCCCATTTCTCCTCCTTCTCACCCTGTTCCTCTCACGTCCCTCCCACTTCTCCTCGTCATCCTGTTCCTCCCACTTCCCTCCCACTTCTCCTCATTTCCACCCTGTTCTTCCTACTTCCCTCCCACTTCTCCTCCTTTCCAACCTGTTCCACCTACTTCCCTCCCACTTCTCCTCCTTCTCATCCTGTTCCATCCACTTCCCTCCCACTTCTCATCTTTTCCATCCTGTTCCACCCACTTTCCTCCCACTTCTCTTCCTTTCCACCCTGTCCCTCCTACTTCCCTCCCACTTCTTCCCCTTCTCATCCTGTTCCTCCTACTTCCCTCCCACTTCTCCTCCTTCTCATCCTGTTCCATCCACTTCCCTCCCACTTCTCCTCCTTCCCACCCTGTTACTCCCTCTTCTCCTACTTCCCTCCCACTTCTCCTCCTCCTCATCGTGTTCCATCCACTTCCGTCCCACTTCGCATCCTTTCCATCCTGTTCCACCCACTTTGCTCCCACTCCTCCTCCTTCCCACCCTGTTCCTCACATTTCTTCTCCTTCCCACCCTATTCCTCTCACTTCTCCTCCTTCCCACCCTGTTCTGCCCTCTTCCCACCCACTACTCCTTCCCACCCTGATCCTCCCACTACCCACCCACTTCTCTTTCCCACCCTTTTCCTCCCACTCCACACCCACCTCTGCTCCTTCCCAACCTGTTCTGCCTACTTCTCACCCATTTCCTGCCCACTTTATGATACAAAAATGTTAAGCCCCACCCCCACCTGATTAAGCCCCACCCCATTTATGAAGTGAATCACTTAATTGACACCCCCCTGGTCGGTAGCACATGGCCCCTCTCCTGGGGCTCATCAAGATAAGGAAGTTCCCTGGCAAAGCATTGCGTTGGAGACCCCTCTGTCACCCAAAGGGTTAAATGACTAATGTTACATACATTAATGTATGCACCAAAGCAAAATATTTTTAATCTTCCCTTTGATAAACCCACCTCTAAATGTCCATAAATTAGGGAAAAGACACACTTTTGACTCTGTGACACAGTGTAGGGAATTTCATTCAAACTGATTTAAAAACTCATTTTTGTTATTTAGTACCGTTTTCTTAAAGGTGCAGTATAGAAGGACATAGAAACATAGAAACATAGAAACATAGAAACATAGAAACATAGAAGATTGACGGCAGAAAAAGACCACCTGGTCCATCTAGTCTGCCCTTTAGTATTCCTTTATTGTTATCTTAGGATAGATACATGTTTATCCCAGGCATGTTTAAACTGTGTTACTGTGGATTTATCAACCACCTCTGCTGGAAGTTTGTTCCAAGTTTCTACTACTCTTTCAGTGAAATAATATTTTCTAATGTTTTTCTTGATTTTTCCTCCAACTAGCCTCAGATTGTGCCCCCTTGTTCTTGTATTCAGATTCTTATTAATCACACTTCCCTCCTGAACCTTGTTCAGTCCTTTAACATACTTAAAGGTTTCAATCATGTCCCCCCTTTCTCTTCTTTCCTCCAGACTATACATATTTAGATCTCTGAGTCGTTCTTGATAAGTTCTATGCTTTAGACCTTCCACCATTTTTGTAGCTCTTCTTTGAACCCGCTCAATTTTAGTTATATCCTTTTGCAGATGAGGCCTCCAGAACTGTACACAGTATTCCAGATGTGGTCTCACTAGAGCTCTATACAGAGGGATCACAATCTCCCTCTTCCTGCTTGTTATACCTCTAGCTATGCAGCCAAGCATACGATTTGCTTTCCCCACCGCCTGGTTGCAGGGACAGTATCCCCTTTAATATGGGTACATGTTTGCTGTAACTATTTACTTCCCCTTTAAAAACAAATGTTAAAGAGACAGTTTCACCTAACACTGGCGTGTTCTATATGGTAGTATGGGCTCTATGAGGAAGAATGTAATAAGAGGAACTGGTTCAAATCTGGATCCGTCCAAAAACTTCCCATTGATTTAAACAGGCATATTAATCGGATGAATGCTAGTGAGGTCTGGAGACCTTGCTAGTATTCGATAGGTTAAATGCCTTAGCTAAATAAATAAGAATTTGGGGAATTTTATTTGCCCCCTATGTGTGGTTGCTATGCTGTAGAATTGGTCCAGTTCTAGCAGTTTTTATGTGCTCTCACTGTTTGTTCTCCCATTGAAGTATATGGAGACATTTGTAGATAAAAGCCCTTAATATTGTTTTCGATTGCAATGTTATCCAGGCCTGTTTCAGCCTCAGGACACTTTAAGGTGGATCATCTTAATTCAAGTTTGCATATTGGAAAACTGCATTAAAAACTGCCTATATGTCCTGTTAACCAAAAGGCCAGCAGATGTCTAGTTTAGGAGATAGTCACACGTTTATATCTGGGTAAAGTGAAAGTGAGCGTTTCCTGGTACTGCACAAAGCCTCATTAACATTTGAAACGTCTCACTGAAACCTTTATTGCCATATGACGTCACTGAAAAGGCTTTATTAGCATATGACATCACTGGTACAGCTCAGGTACTACAATTAGAATACATTGGCAAATAGTAATAAGTGTGAATATCTCCATAATTGTACATTTGCCCATCTTTTGGCTAACATGACATGTTTTCAAATATCCAAACTTGAGTGGAGGTGAAAGTTCCACTTCAATGGAGTAATGCTGTAGCTCCATTTATGCCACTCTTTTTGCTTACCTGGAGGTCTTCCGACAAGGGTAAGCAGTCTCTGGACCTTCAACTATTAAGGACTAGAAGTCCCCAAGGCTGATTCCAGAGATGTACTTTGCAGAAGATGTGCTTATTACCCAAGAACTAAACTTTATCTTCTCCGGCTGTGATTTTGGGATGTATAGGAGTTCAGGGATCACAGAGAAAGCTCTGGCTACCAACCTCAGGTTTCACAAAATGACAAGTTTCCAGCTATTGTGTAAGTTTTTTTCTCTGACTATGGTGATTACTAGGAGTGTGTGTGAGATCTACATTACTCTCAGTGGGAATCTTTATGGAAAGGGGGCTTTATTGCTCTTATCAGGAAAATTCCTGTGTCTTGGAAATGGTAGTGAAACCTACCTTAAAACATTGTTGCCAGTTTTTACATTGCCATGCCAATTTTTTAAGTTATCACCACAACGTAGGGTTGCCACCTTTTCTTCAAAAAAATACCGGCCAAGGCATTCCCTCCATAGACTTAACATTGGACAGAAGCCAAGTTTTGTACCGACCTGCCGGTAAAATACCGGCTGGGTGGCAACCCTACCACAACGTCACGATGCATGCACACCTCCCAACACTTTGCAAATTGAGAAAGAAGGACACGTGTTCTAGGTTGTGTTGCTTGAGACGTGGCTGACGAGTAGAACATTATAGAGAATGTTTAGGTTATTTCATTACCTACTGATAGCTCTTTATGTTAAGGAATAAAATATTAAGAACAAGATCGAAAGACTTTATTTACAAAGGCTATTTTATAAACAAATATCCCGAAGTCTAAACAAGCATTTATGCAACTTTTATTCCTATACACACCACACAGTCTGATCTCCTAAAAAGAGGAACGTCAAGGTGGGAAAGAGGGACATAGAGATTTGGGTCTCAACTGGGAGGTATTGAACCCTGATATGCCCTACAGAGGGACACTTGGGAGGTATTGACCACTATTATCTGTTAAAGAGGGACACTTGGGATGTATGGACCCCTAATATCTCCTAAAGAGGGACATTTGGAGGGTATAGACCCTAATATCTCCTAAAGAGGGACACTTGGAGGGTGTGGACTGCAATAGCTCCTAAAGAATGACTATTGGGGAGTATCTCTTAAAGATAGACATTTTGGAGGTGTGAACTCCTAATATCTCCTGACGAGAGGCACTTGGGAGGTATGTACCCCTAATATCTCCTAAAAAGTATGTATATATAGTTATAGCTTGATAAAGCAGTGTTTTCGCTGTGAAACGCGTAGCTGAATTTTATTTGTTTTTTGTCTTTTTTATGTATTTTTGTATGATATTGCCATTTATTAAAATTGTTAAGAACATTTATTTATTTGTTTGAGTTGTTCATGTGTTTTGAGACGGAGTGGTCTTTGGTATCACTGAGTGGAGACGGTGTGAAATCTCCAAGATCCTGTCTGTCAATCCTGGTTATTCCCAGAGTTTGACCATATGTGAATGTGAGTACATTTCTTACTTATTTCCTTGATATAAGTGTGGGATTTATTACACTATTGGGCGCTTTCCTATTTTTTTGAGATCTCCTAAAAAGGGACACTTGGGAGGTATGGACCCTAATTTCTCCTAAAGGCGGACACTTGGGAGGTTTGCACATACATATTCTATACACAATGAACATCAACATTCATATTCACACTGTGCACTCAGACACTCACTGATACCATACTGCAGCTTGAAGTAATTTGTGGAATGGTGTCTCCCTGTGGGAAGCCCCATTTTCCAACGGATTCCTTCCTACCGCATAATATTCCACACATCCCTCGTTGTTACATTTCAGGAAGATGACTAATGTTTGTAAAGCATTGATTGTCAGTGTTAGTCCTCAGGACACACCAACCAGGCAGATTATCAGTATATCCCTTCTAAATCACAGGTGAAAATCAGTTTCGTAGTCAACTTGATTGATCTATCTGTGATTAAAAGTTTTCTAATTTTACTAAGTTTGCTCTTATGGGAGAGAGGCTAGTAAAAATATATATATATAAATATTAGTTGAAGAGCCCGTTACACGGGCCACAGTGCCACTGTCAGCCGGTCGTGGTGCAGTCATGCACAGTAGGGACTGCCCGCACCACAGCTGATACAGTGCTGGACACTCCTTCGGATCTTCCAGCTCTGTATCAGCCATGGTGCAGGCAGTATCTACTGAGCATGACTGTGTCGTTACACACATTTTAGCAAATTATTATATAGGATTTCTATCACGGGGCTATTCTTTGCAGCCTCAAAACTGTTCAGATCACCAGACTGTGGGGTCATAAAACTGATCCAATCAGCAGGAACATAATGCTCCACCACAATCTCCAGGTTCACATGTGTAGTCCCCAGAGATTCAATGAAGCCTCATACAGCATGTCTTTGGGGAATTGTGCAATGCGGTACATGTACACTGAGTCTCCTTCCAGACTCATGTTCTGATCCCATGTTGATGTTCCAGGTCTCACATTGCAGCCACGACTTCATCTGCAGCTCTCCTCCTATTGGTTCATATCTGCCAACAGATCAATGATCATATAACTGCCCTTTAAGGAGGGCAATTCAAAGTCTCCCATGGACTAGAACTGAGAGTCGGTGCTGTGATTTCTGTTCTCACTAGAAAAATGTTTGCAAACCTGTGGTTTCTTGTAACCAGATGTTGTTAGTCAGAAGTTATTAACCCTTTGGATGCCAGAGTGCGTCGCATACCACTCTGGCAATCAAAGGGTTAACTGCCAGAGAACATGGACTTCTTTCTGGGGGAACAGCAACTTCTGTTATGTACATTTCAGGAACTGCTGGAGCCAGGTACGAAGAATATTACCATATATTAATAGCATTAGGTGATGCTGTCCCTTTAACACTTTGAGGGTCAGAGGGGAATGCTTGATGTGTTAACCCGTCCTTAACCCTTTAGATATTAGAGACATACTTCATAATGTTTTGGAGACATCTCTAGCATTCGGTGGATTAAAAAAATAAACGATTGCCACTAAATAAAAGGTGCCAAAGTATCTGAGATTCAAACCCTCTGTAAGGTTATGACTGATCGCAATGGCTCCCTAATCAACAAAGTAAACATTTTAAATGTGTATATCTGTTCTTGTTTCAGCTATAATTCATCAATTTGTAGAAAAAGTACATTCTTAAATAAAATATATTGGTATTTGTCTGAGTGTTTATTTCTGGTGTAATAATTTTTTTTCAGTGTTTTCTTTTAAGAAAAATACTTTGGTATATTAGGGGTTCCATGAGTCTGGTCGGCAAGATACCTGTACATCTCAATGGATGGCGCATCCAGCACTGATGGAAATGGTCTGACTGGTGCTTGGTCTGGTCTTATGTTCAGGACAGTCTTATGCCTATCCCATGCATGCTTAAATTCTGTCACTGTATTAACCTCTACTGCTTCTGCTGGTAGGCTATTCCACTTATCTACCACTCTCTCAGTGAAGTAAAACTTTTTTACATTACATCTAAACCTGTGCCCCTCTAGTTTTAGACTATGGCCTGCACTTTGTTGAATCCCTTCGTGTATTTCCTTCTTTAAAGTTTTTTTCCATTTAGATTTCAACTCTCCATTTTTAGTCCACAGCCTGTTCTAGTATCCCTTTTATTCTGAAAAATTCTTCCTTCCCAAACTTTATTAAATACCTTAACACAACAATAGTCTACCTTTGCCTCCCCTACTGTTGGAGACTACAAACTCCATCATCCCCAACCAGCCAAAGGCAGTTGAAGCCTCCAACAGCTGAAGAGACAAAGGTTTCCTACCACTATCATTGAGATTGTTTGTCCTGCTGCAGTTAAAGGGACAGTGGAGCGAATTAATAAATCTGTCAGGGCAGCCCACTGGAGTTACAGACTAACCCCAACGGTTGCACTTTAGAATATGCACTACTGAATGATAATTCTGTAGTGTATACTAGTGGACTGTATCTTCCAGAGTGAGGACATTAATGCCAGCAATCTCAGGACACCAACCCCACAGTTTTTGTGTTGGGAAACAGAGTACACTTCCATCTTTGCCTCTACGACTTATTTAGTGCATATATGTAAACAAGGCATAGAACAAAATAATTCCCCAAAACAGCCACAGACAGGGCCACATTTTCCAAATAGGAAGAGTAGGAAATTGCCTAGCGCTCCCACATTGTGAATTATGGGTGTGGCCACAGCAATATTATTGTCCCAGCACCAGTTTATTATTGAAACCATTGCCCTGCATTTTGTTGGAGATCTATCAACCAAGGGGTTAAATCTTCTACTGCCCGCTGGAAGTCACATACACATACACTGCCTGACCTACCCCCATCCTGTTTACACTGCCCATTAATTATCACAGACTCCTGCATTCACTCTCAGACTCCTCCCCCACCCACCCGCCTTGTTCCACTGGCACTAAAGGAATTGCACATACACTACCTGCTCTGCCATTATCGATGCTCCTGGCACCCACTACAGTAAACCCATACCAATGAAGTACCATTTTTCTTGGGCTGTCATTAGATACTGAAAATTCCAGATAATTTCATGATGTTAACATTTATTTAGTATCTTTGAAGTGACTGAAGTGTAAACAAGTATGTGTTTTTTATTATAGTACCAGTTTCTGGAAATAGTGGGGCACACTAGCCTGGGGATAAAAAGGCAAGTGGACCCTCACTTTATGTGGATGAATGTCTACTTCCTAAAACGGTATACCTTACTGACCTTTAGTTCATATTGTTAATGGTTATGAACATTTTAGTGCAGGCAGGTCATTTCACAAAACAAAAGTGGAAGGTGGGGGTTAGTGTTTTTTGCACCCCTTATGCTAACATTTTTCTTTAGCTGGTGAAAAGTACTGAATACATCAGGAATGCCATGGTTTTAAACATTTTTAGTATCTTTGAAGTGATGGAAATGTAAAAACAAATTACCTATAGTGCCAACTTATGAAAATAATTCTGCATACCTATTCATCATATCTCTAATAAGACTATTTTAGTTTAGGCAGACTATTTTAAAAAACAAAACAGGAAGGTGTAATTTTGTGATCCTGTCCCCACCTATGATATGTCAAGCCATACCAACTGGGTGCCATTTTTCTTGGATGAGTAGTAGCTAAGGAATGCAGTAAGAAATTTCATAGTTTTCAAAAATGTGTGCACATTTGGAAAGGTAAATGTGTATGAGGGAGATTCACTGAGAGGTGATAAAGAGGTGATAAAGTGAAGTTAGAGTGGACATAACTTCTCTAGTTTATCATTTCTCCAATTCCTATATTAGTCTATGGAGCCTATACAATAAGATCTCCTTAAAGGGATAGTAATACTTCGTTTTAACTTTATTTTATTTTGTAGGCATTAAAAAAACATGAAGGATGATATAAGTCTTATCTCTCAAACCTTTATGGTTTATGAGATATTCACAAGCAAAGTTCCCCTCCCCGCCCCTTTTACCTAGTGTAAGCCATCTCTTCTCAGATGTGAGTCTGGTTGTATGACAGGACAGATAACAGCAGGGGACAATTTTCTTTGTATGAAAGCCCTTCCCCCCTTGACAAGTTTTTCAGCTTTTTCCATTATCTTAATTGAAGATTGTCCCTCTCTGCAGTCTACCTGGACATCTCCCTTCTGATCTGGTTGAACAGGGGGGGATACTTTGTTTGTGAATATCTCTTAAACCATAAAGGTTTCAGAGATAAGACTTATATCATTCTTCATGTTTTTTTAATGCCTACAAAATAAAATAAAGTTAAAATGAAGTATTACTATCCCTTTAAGAAATGTTATTGAATTGGCTCCACAGGAAAACATAGGAATTGGAGAAGTAATAAACTGGATAAGTCATCTCCATTTTATCACCTCTTTATCACTGCTTAGTGAATCTATTCCTATTATTTCCTTTAGCACCACATTCTGTAAATATTTGTGCACACCAGGTTAGGGGTGGAAAAGCAAGTGACCCCTAATTTGATGCAGTGGACTATCTACTTTCATGAAATATATGCTTTTCTATAGTTATTGAGTTGTTTTAGGTTAGTTTTACCATGTAATGAATGGAATGTGCATTTTAGTTCATAAAAAATACCTTTTTTGCCATCCTGGAAAATTAGGGGTCCATGCATGTAGGTTAAACTATACATATTTGTATTTTTGTACTGAGTGGGTTCAAGGCTTAAAAGTAATTGAAATGTTCATTACTAACATAAATATTTATGATATTCAGTATAGTTTATGATAGTGGTAAAATATGTAGTTTTTATTTTAATTATGTTTAAAGGGATAGTAATGTTTTCACAAAAAGAGCAGCTCCAATTAATCTTCATAGTATTTGAGCCATAGAGAGTATTATTTCAATACTGTCAGAGTTGTAGTTCAAGAGTAATTGAATGATGAAGTTTCCTCCTCCTGTCCCCTTTTACCTAGTGTAAGCCACCTCCCCTCAGATGTGGAATCTGGTCTCTTGACCAGACAGATCTCAGCAAGGGACAATCTTCTTACTGTGAGAAAAATGAAAGCCCTGCCCCACTGACAGGTTTTCAGGTTTTTCCTTTATGTTAATTGAAGATTGTCCCTCTCTGCAATCCACTTGAACACCACCTTTCTGTTCTGATGTGAGCAGAGTTACATCAGTAAAAGGGGCGGGAGGGGGATATTTATCATTGAATTACTCTTAAACTACAACTCTGATAGTACTGAAATAACATTCTCTATGGCCCAACTACTACGAAGATTAATTGGAGCAGCTTTTATTGTGAAACATTACTATCCCTTTAAGATTTCACACCTTGCTGTATGATACAAAATGTAGATTTTATGAGATACCTTAAAAAAGCTGGATTTGTTCTAAAGAAAAAAAACTATATATAGTTTTCCACATAGAACTAGAAAGATTCCGATGGGAATCACACCTAAACAGATGGAGAGAGAAAAAATGCTGAAAGTGTGCCTGACCAGCAACATACAAAAAAAATCCTCAAGTCTTTGGAAATGAAAGGGTTAAATATTTCCCCATTCATCTGGTTGCAAGAAGAAAAAAAAAATGATTTGCTAAGAAATGGAGCAAAGCTATTGTACTATATGGAGCAAATAAAATGCAACGCATTGGACACCTCTTTGGAACGCAAAGGAATTGATATGGGGGATTTAACCCGTGATAATGTTTATGTTAACACTTTGGTTTGTTACAGAATTGTTTCAGTTCCTCTCCGTAATCGGACTGTATTTATGCTTTCATGTAGACACTTTGTAATGCTTGATGCACGACCATCATAGTTATAAACTGCCGGGATGTAAAGATTAATCCCGTTACTGTGAGACAGACCCTTCTGCACAAGAGGGAGTAGAAATGGATTACCTTACTGCAGCTCTAGAGGAGAGATGTAATGGATCTTTTTCTCCAATCATCAGCACCCAATCTAAAGCCTATCAGCGCAATTTGTTTCACTGTTTGGAAATACACATATATATTTCCATCAAGAAAATCCATTAGCCACCCGAGCTGTTTGCGCAACAAAGGAAAAAAAAGGGGAAAGGAAACCTGTCATTCTCCCTACGTGTTTTGACAGCATAATCTGAATTTAGCTATCAGACTGGCAGCATCCGTTAGGATAGCGAGAGCTTTGTCTCCTAAGAATTCTATTAAAAATGAAACAGAACCTTGATTCTACACTCTGTAAGCTGAACTGAGCAGAGCACCCCCCGAGGGACCTGCATCTAGTAATAAACAATTCCAATTGTACTCAGGAGAACCACCAAGTCTATCAGTAACTGCAGATCCTCCACTCACAGCCGTGAGCCAGTAATGATCAAAATGCAGGAGGAACCTTTCAGCTCAGCCAAAAAATGTAAACCTGCATGTACCCAACCGAGACAAAAGGTACTGACCTGGTTAAAAAAAAAGACACAGGAAAAGATAATCTCTCATCGCACCTGCACTGAATGGCGATACACAGTGCAAAAAGAAGGTGTTTATCTGTTAACCCTTTAAAGTAACTGTAAACCTCATTTTGACTTTACATCTTAGAAAAGGACATACTATGCAAAATCAGATTGTCTATATTTTTCATTGTTTTATATATATTTTTTGTCTTTGCCTAATTTTTTTATATTTTTATAAAAGCAGAGTGTGCAACAATGTAAAAAAAAAACAAAAAAAGAAAAAAGTACAAATAAAAAAGACAGTGAAACAATGTAGAAAATCCATCACTACAGCATATAGATCATTCAGTGCTACAGGGAAACTGCAACATTGTATGAATAGCTCTAATTCTTTCACAGTCTCTGACTACAAACTCTTTGGAAACAGAGATCCAGGAAGCTTATTGTCAAGGACACAAATAAGAACTGGTACAATTTTGACCTTTTTGACTTTGTTCAGCAGTGTATTCCCTCTAAGTCTTTTATTCCAGCACACAAATTATATTCTGTTTTTTCATGCACTAATAGGGCTTTCTTTTGATACTTATATGGATAACCCACCATTTATTTTATTAGAATTAAAGAAAACCATAAAAAAAAATAAAAAAACACCATTTCAATTTTTTCTCTTGTGACCATTTGGATGCAATGGGTTCTGTACCACTCTGGCACTCAAAGGGTTAAAGTTTTATGAAGACTGCATGAAAGGTATGACGGGTCATTCATACCTACAAAATGGGCAGTTTTAGGGGGTACTGTCCCACTGGGGCAAAAATCTCCATGTTCCTCTTTCTCTCCCTATTTTGCCACTTTTTTACAAATATATGTTAGGTGTGTATAAGTGTATTACTTTGCTCCATAACAGTGAAACGGACATTAATGTTTGTTCAAATTATGGAAATGTTTTTTTTAATATAAATTTGAGCAAGCTAATATATATTATTTAAACAGACCAATGTATAAGACACAAGTTGCTGTTAGCAGGTCATAAATTGACCTGCATTCATCCAGCCCCCAGCTCCAGCGCTGAAGGGGTTAATACCCCCAACTCTGGCCTCAATTTCTTCTTTTATTTGTCTGCTTTCTGCTTCTCTCTCCCTTACTTTCATAGTAAGGAAGAGAGAGCCAGAGAGCAGTCACAAAGGCAATGTGTAAAACACATTGCCTTTGTGAATGAAAATGCCGCTACATGTGATCGCACCTGGAGCGATCATATGTACCCAGGGGCAGATTGTAGGGGAATACCAGCCCAGGCATTTTTTTTTTTAAAGCAGCCCACTAGCTGCGCCAACGTCCCTATCAACACCCCCTTGTGGTCCCTGTGCGGCATGGGAGAGCAGGCGCCAGGATATTATGTCATATCCTGGCGCTCTGCATTAACCCATTGAGTGCCACAGGGGTATGCAACGCATTGCAAAGCAATGTGTTGCGTACCCCTCTGGCACTCAAAGGGTTAACAAGGAATGTGAAGGCTGTCACAGAGAGTGCCTGTGGCAACACAGACCTCTCCTTCAAAATATCGTGGGACGGTGAGGTGAGATCCTCTGTTCTCCCCCACTGACCCATGATCTAACGGCCCACCGGGGGATGCCTGATCCCCCGATAGGACAATCCGCCCATGCATGTACCAGCACAACAGAGAAGGACTGAAACTGAGCTCTCCGGTTCTGGAGTGCTCAGCTTCAGTCTGTTCAACATGATAGCAGTGTACAATGAGGCATGCTGCTATCATTTAACTCATGACGTGCCAGGACCATCATGGGTCCTTATGGAAGTTTACCCATGATGGTTCTGGCACTTCATGGGTTGTTAAGGGTTTAAGGAAAGGTGATGGGCCTGGCCGTCATGAACTTCATGATTGCAAACCATATCAGGGCCTGTTACTGACTGATCCAAGACCTGAGCAGTCAGTTTAAGCCTTTCCCCGATGAGGCGGTAATGTGATCGCTGCTACACTGGTACATGTGATTGTTGTTGCAATGCCTAGGATACCTCTCTGGCACTCAAAGTGTTAAAGCTTTCATGTTGATGCAAAACATGCTGTTTTTTGCTCAAGTTGTCTTGATAGTGGATTTTAGCACATAGCTTGTATGAAGTTCACCTCCTTGGATACAGAGTCATGATTTGAAGTCAGCACTGGGCACTGGGAAAAGGAAGACTTTATCACTGGGATTCTAGAGAGGTCTCTGGCATACAAAGATGTAAAGGAATACTAATATACCCTAATAATAATGTTCTACTTATATTGGTATCTCCAAAAAATCCTAATGGCCCCTAAGTATTTTGACCTTGTGCCTTTGTTCAAGAGATAACCTCATCATTCGGTCCTGGATGTCCATGGAGGAAGACAGGACACTTTCTTGCAGTTTTTCATGAACCTTCTTAACCCTTTAAAGACCAGAAGTATGCACAATGTATTGCCCTTAAAGTGTTAAGATTACCATGTCCAGTGGGTGGTCCTGCCAGTAACTATCATGTCTGCCTCCATGGACAACCAGGAGTGATTGAAGATGACATCCCTTGAACTAATGTGCATGCTCAAAATGTATAAGTCATTTGCATTTTCTGGCTAGACTAAGGTAAGTTGGGGGGGTTAGTATTTTTAGGTGTTAGTGTTCCTTTAATAGTTCCTTTAAAAGTATATCCACATACCTTTTATCTTACATTACATTACAGTAGCTTCATAGACTGTTATGTGCTTTCTAGGGATGGGAGAAATGTTTGCCTCAAAAGAGGAACTGGAGAAAAATGGTTCTTCCCACCTAGTGGGAAATTTCCAACGAAAAGTGTCGTTTTTTCGTTTTTTTCCACCTAATTCATTGGATTGAAATCAATGTGAAGAATTTGTCCCCACCACATGACACATTTCTCTTCTTTTCCCACAGGCATAGTATAAAAGGGGAGTCAGCCTCTCACAGTGTGCCTCCTGTGTTTGTGAGAGGAAGAAAAAGCAGCACATTTTGAGTTAAAGGGATAGTAATACTTAAAATGTAAAAAAAAAATATGTTGTAGGGTTTATCCCCCTGAGTAAAACAAGAGTACTCCCACTGCTGAAAGGTGTTTCATTCAAAAGTTATTAATTTTCAAAGTTGAATTTTTTAAGTGCAATATCACAGTGGCCTGAAATTGTACAGTGGCGCTGTTGCTACACCATCCTATAGAGATTTATGGTCCTGGGATCAGAGCTGTCCATAGGATGGTGTAGCAATAGCGCCACTGTACAATTTCAGGCCACTATGATATTGCACCTAAAAAATTCAACTTTGAAAATTAATAACTTTTGAATGAAACACCTTTCAGCAGTGGGAGTACTCTTGTTTCACTCAGGGGGATAAACCCTGCAACATATATATATTTTTACATTTTAAGTATTACTGTTCCTTTAAAGAAGGAAAGCTAATAAAGTAGCATTGAAGCTCAGTTTAGGGAGTCTTGTGGATAGGACATTTGTTCTCTTCATTAGGGAAGTCCGGGGTCACTCTGGGGGACAGGAAGGGAGAAAGGAGGTTGATTTCAAAAACATATCACACAGAAAATAAAGATGATAGAAAAGAATCGAGCATAAAGCTCATAGGGAATAAGACCAGTTCAATACTGTATATTCGTGTACCATGAAAAAACCCCACAAAGGAAAGAAGAGCGCACACGCTCTAGATGCAGACTGTGATAACTTATTGGAACCCTCACCACTGGTAATCACCCTTGTAAGTGCTCAACTATTCAACTCACATGTTCCAGAGGCATAGATTCACCTCTAAATACAAATGCATCCAGTGGATTACCCCCAGTGCAGGTATCTGTGAGGCTGGATCCCCATTTTCATCCCTTTTCCTCCTGGGTATGGTCTTCCACTCCGCACACACTTCCTTGATTTTTTTTATCCACAAGGTATAGTTACTGGGATATATATTGGGGCTGGGAAACCTCTAACTACCAATTGGGAGGAGTCTCTATGGAATAGGCCTCACTAAATATCATGTAGAGACTATGGCAAAAACACTATTATATAAAAAATCTATCAAATTAAATATTTAATAAGTCTGTACATTCACACAATAAAATACATGTGCACATACAATAAATTGTAAAAGATTGTTAGACCTCTATTCCACCCTACGCATTACGTATCTCAAGGCCACTTCATCAGGCTCTCACAGTGTGCCTCCTGTGTTTGTGAGAGGAAGAAAAAGCAACACATTTTGAGCTAAAGAAGGAAAGCTAATAAAGTGGCATTGAAGCTTAGTTTAGGGAGTCTTGTAGACAGGACATTTGTTCTCTTCATTAGGGAAGTCTGGGGTCACTCTGGGGGACAGGAAGGGAGAAAGGAGGTTGACTTCAAAAACATATCATACAGAAAATAAAGATGATAGAAAAGAATCGAGCATAAAGCTCATAGGGAATAAGACCAGTTCAATACTGTATATTCGTGTACCACTATAGATAAGTGACAACTACTAACACCCTTAAAAATACTTTCTTTATTAATTTCCAAATAGAAAAAAGTACAAATTAAAACCAACTGGACTGAAAATGATTTAACTCTTCGGTATCTAAAACAGTCATTTTCTTGTGACAACGAGGCTGCCCGTAACTATACTGTCCTGCTGATGATATTGTCAAAGAAGAAGGTCTAGCAGCTCAACCAACTGATACATTTAAAAGTGAGACAACCAAGCACAAAACACACATCCTGAAAGTAGTATTGAACATTTTAAAAATAAAAAGAAATTGTTTGAGACCTCTAATAGCCTAGAGGAATATAAAAGTAGTGGGCAAGACGTGGTGGACGATGCTGAGGATGACCTAATGATCACTGATGATGATAATGTAGATCTAGACTATATCCCTCCAGTATTCTCCTCTTCTTCAGATACAGATGAAGTTGTGAGTGTGTGTGTGTCACGGTTTATTATGACTCTCAGACACAAGTTTTAGGTAAAAAAATAAATTTTATTGAAATAATAAATGATAACTTAGGATGGCAATAACATACATATATATATATATACAGAATATAGCACAGACAGAAGGCAGACTCTACCGGTCCTGTCAATATACCGGACAGGACAGTCTTTAGGCTCTACCGGCCTTGCTAATACCGGGTAAGGCAACCTGCAGATGGAATAGCATAACGGTTTTACCGGCCTTACCAAATTACCGGGCAAGGCAGCCTCAATAGATACACAATGTAGGCTATACCGGCCCTGCCAATACCGGGTAAGGCAACCTCAGATGGAATGTGGTAAAAGGTTCTACCGGCCTTACCAATACCGGGCAGGGCAGCCCAGAGATAATAGCAGCAGTCAGATGGAACTGGCAAATTAGCAGAATCGTTAAGCAGCAAGGCTTTGGAGCAAACCAGCGTCCGCACGCTGGAAACAACACTGAATAGTATAGCCGTTAGGCTTAGCGAGCAAACCAGTGACCGCACACTGGAGTAACAAGCGAGTAGTATAGCCGCAAGGCTTAGGAGCAAACCAGCGTCCGCAAGCTGGGACCAACACAGATTAGTATAGCTGATAGGCTTTGGAGCAAACCAGTGACCGCACACTGGTGTAACAAGCGAGTTTGTATAGCCGCAAGGCTTAGGAGCAAACCAGCGTCCGCACGCTGGGACCAACACAGATTTGTATAGCTGAAAGGCTTTGGAGCAAACCAGTGACCGCACACTGGTGTAACAAGTGAGTTTGTATAGCCGCAAGGCTTAGGAGCAAACCAGCGTCCGCACGCTGGGACCAACACAGATTTGTATAGCTGATAGGCTTTGGAGCAAACCAGTGACCGCACACTGGTGTAACAAGTGAGTTTGTATAGCCGCAAGGCTTAGGAGCAAACCAGCGTCCGCACGCTGGGACCAACACAGATTTGTATAGCTGATAGGCTTTGGAGCAAACCAGTGACCGCACACTGGTGTAACAAGTGAGTTTGTATAGCCGCAAGGCTTAGGAGCAAACCAGCGTCCGCACGCTGGGACCAACACAGATTTGTATAGCTGATAGGCTTTGGAGCAAACCAGTGACCGCACACTGGTGTAACAAGTGAGTTTGTATAGCCGCAAGGCTTAGGAGCAAACCAGCGTCCGCACGCTGGGACCAACACAGATTTGTATAGCTGATAGGCTTTGGAGCAAACCAGTGACCGCACACTGGTGTAACAAGCGAGTTAGTATAGCCGCAAGGCTTGGGAGCAAACCAGCGTCCGCACGCTGGGACCAACACGGAATTGTAGCAATGTCACCAACGCGACCAGGCAGAAGGTCGCCAGGATACTGAAGACAGGTGATGAGATGACAGGAACCAGCAACGATCAGTCAGGTCAGAAAACAGCAGAGAAGTTCAGCAGGAACTGCAACACCAGAGACTAGGCCGGAACCAGGACTGGAAGTACTTCAGCATGCAGGAAACACTGGAACAGTAGAGATCAGGAACTCAGGAACACATGAGATCAGGAACTCAGGAACACTGGAACAGAGGCCCAGCTATCACTAGCATAGTGATAGCAAGAAGGTCAGAAACAACACGAAAGGGCACTCAAAGGGTGCCCAATCCAGGTTTAAATAGTCAATAAGAGGCGGCTATCTGCAGACAGCCAATAGAAGCCCCCTACTGGTGACAGACAAGTAACTGCAGCAAATCACGGGCACCGTGATAGTACCCCCCTTTCAAAGACCCCCTCTCCTAGAATAGGGTTTAGGTTTCTGCGGGTAATTGGCATGAAAGGCCCTAGTTAACCTAGGTGCATGAAGGTCCGTACTATCCACCCATGACCGATCCTCAGGACCATACCCTTTCCAATGTACCAGGTACTGTACCCTTCCTCTAAGCCTACGGGAATCAATAATGCTCTGAACCTCGTACTCCTCCTGGCCCTCGACCTCAACAGGTCCTGGCAGCACAGGTGTGGTAGTATAGCGATTGCAAACCAGAGGCTTAAGAAGGGACACATGGAACACATTATGGATACGCATGGATGCAGGTAGGTCTAGTGCATAGGAGACAGGATTAATTTTGCGAATAACTCTGTATGGACCAATAAACCGAGGAGCCAACTTATTAGACGGAACCTGCAGCTTGAGATTTCTGGAGGAAAGCCATACTCTATCCCCAACCTGAAAGGAAACCGCTGGAAGCCTTCTGCGATTAGCATGGCGCTGATGACGCTGAAATGACTGACCAAGTGCCCTCTGAACTTGTGCCCATGTGGAACGGAGTTGCTCGATATGCTCATCCAGAGCTGGAATCTGTTGCGTCTGAAATGAGTCTGGAAGCAAACAGGGCTGGAACCCATAATTAATCAGAAACGGAGAGCTCCCAGATGAAGAATTGACCGCACAGTTCCTGGCGAACTCTGCCCAAGGCAACAAGTCGGACCAATTATCATGATGGTCAGTAACGAAACAACGGAGAAATTGTTCCAAGCCCTGATTAGCTCGTTCAGCGGCTCCATTGGTCTGGGGATGGTAGGCAGAGGAGAAGGACAGCTGTATGCCCATCTGTTGGCAAAATGCCCTCCAAAATCTAGACACAAACTGGCTCCCCCTGTCAGACACCAGTACCCTAGGCACTCCATGCAACCGGAATACTTCTCTGGCGAACACCATTGCCAATTCCTTCGCTGAAGGAAGACCACGGAGGGGCACGAAATGAGCCATTTTAGAAAACCTGTCCACCACCATGAATATAAAGGAGTACCCCTTCGACATAGGCAACTCTCCCATAAAATCAATGGAAACATGAGACCAGGGGCGTTCGCCATTAGGCACCGGTTGAAGCAAGCCCACAGGGAGATGTCTCGGGGTCTTAGCGCGGGCGCAGGTGGCACAGGCATTCGTAAATTCGGCACAATCGTTTCTCATGGAAGGCCACCAAAATAACTGAGAAAGGGACCATAACAATTGGTCTCTACCAATATGTCCCGCAGCCTTAGAGGAATGGTAGGTTTCGAGCAGCCTAGTATGAAATGATTCAGCGACAAAACATTTGCCCACTGGGGTTTCATGGGGAGCGGACCCCTGAGAGGCCAGGATCTCCTCCCCTAGAGGAAAAGTGATACTCGTGCGTATAGTAGCCAGTATTCTATCAGGTTGGATGATAGGAGCTGGTGCTTCCACTCTGTCACTGTCGGCCTCAAATTGTCTTGACAGTGCATCAGCCCTGATATTTTTTGACCCTGGCAAATATGATACAATGAAATTAAATCGAGACAGGAACAGTGCCCACCTGGCCTGACGAGAGGACAATCTCTTGGCCTCCGAGAGATAGGTCAGATTCTTATGATCTGTTAGGATTAAGACAGGATTCTTAGTACCTTCAAGCAAATGACGCCATTCCTTAAGAGCAAGGATAATGGCCAATAATTCTCTGTCACCTATCTCATAGTGGCTTTGAGTGACAGTCAACTTTTTAGAGAAAAACCCACAAGGTCTGAGAGTTCCACCTTTCTCGTGTCGCTGCGAAAGTACTGCCCCGACCCCAATATCTGAGGCATCAACCTCTAACGTAAATGGAAGTAAAGGATTGGGGTGGGATAACACAGGAGCCGCAGCAAATGCCAGCTTCAAATTCTCAAAGGCTTTCTCAGCAGATACCGGCCAACAAGAAGGATTAGCACCCTTGTGCGTAAGATCGGACAGAGGTTTGACAATGGAAGAAAAGTTCTTAATAAACCTCCTATAATAATTAGCGAAACCCAGGAAACGCTGTATGGCTTTAAGACCCTTGGGTTTTGGCCATTGTAGGACAGCTGACAACTTTTCTTTGTCCATGGCAATGCCATCATTGCCAATTATGAACCCCAAGAATGGCACACTGGTTCTATGAAACTCACATTTTTCCATTTTACAAAATAATTTGTTCTCACGGAGTCGTAGCAATACTGCGGATACATCTTTGATGTGCTGTGCCATGTTTTGGGAGTAAATCAGTATATCGTCGAGGTACACCACAACACATGTCTGTAACATATCTCTCAGAACATCATTTATCAGTTCCTGGAAAACTGCGGGTGCATTACACAGCCCAAAAGGCATTACTAGATACTCGTAGTGCCCAGCTCGAGTATTAAAGGCAGTTTTCCACTCATCACCTGCTCGAATGCGAACCAGATTGTAAGCGGCCCGTAGGTCCAACTTGGTAAATATCGAAGCGCCCTTAAGCCTGTCAAAAAGCTCGGTGATGAGTGGTATTGGGTATGCGTTTTTTGCCATTAGTTTATTCAAGCCCCGGTAGTCAATGCATGGTCTTAATTCGCCATTTTTCTTTTTTACAAAAAAGAACCCAGCCCCAGCTGGAGAGGTAGATTTACGTATGATCCCTCTAGCAAGGGCATCAGAAATGTAATCCTCCATAGCCTTATTTTCATCACAAGATAATGGATAAGTGCGTCCTTTCGGAGGTACTGCACCAGGCTGCAATTCAATGCAACAATCATAAGGTCTATGCTGGGGTAGCATACTAGCCTCTCCTTTGCTAAAAACATCGCCAAACTGTTGGTACACATCCGGCATAGCAGAGGAGGTGCACATGACCTTAATAGGCTGGATGACGCACTTGTCCATACAAAACTGGGACCAAGCAGCAATTTCACACTTTTTCCAATCGAATTGTGGGTTATGTAACTGTAACCACGGAAATCCCAATATCACCGCATGGTGCGGGGAATTAATCAGTTGAAACTGCTGCTCTTCTCTGTGAAGTGCCCCAATAGTCATAGACAATGGCATAGTTTCAAATATAACCTGAGGCGGTTCTAAGGGTCTACCATCAATCGCTTCAATAGTCAAGGGGTTTTCTCTTTCAATGCGTGGAACTCCGTGCAATTCAGCAAAGGTATTATCCATAAAATACCCTGCTGCACCAGAGTCAACCAAGGCCAAAACCTCCACAGAGCGTTGTGCCCAAGACAATACCACCTGTATGGTGGGTTTCATTATGCCCGACACTGGGGACGATTGTACACCACCTAGGGCCTGTCCCCCAAGATACCCTAGGTGTGTGCGTTTCCCGGACGTACCGGACAGGAATTTAGCAAGTGCCCTTTTTTACCGCAGTATAAACATAACCCTTGTTTTTTGCGATATAGTCTCTCTGCCTTGGATAGTCTAGTGAAGCCTATTTCCATAGGTTCACTTGTTTCCCGTACTGGTTCACTAGACTTCAATGCCAAGGGAGGGATGGGTGGGCAAAACATGCTACTAGGCTCATTATTTTTTGACCGTAACTTACGATCTCTGGCAATTGATCTCTCACGTATTCTGGAGTCAATTATCATAACATACTCAATGTAATCATCTAGATCAATAGGTAGATCTTTAGCAGCGATTTCGTCTTTAATGTGGTCATTCAGGCCTTGAGAGAAGGCTGCCAATAATGCCTCGTTATTCCAACCTACCTCTGCTGCCAATGTGCGGAATTCGATGGCATAGTCGCCCACTGTACGCCTGCCCTGTTGTATCTCCATAAGGCGTTTGGCAGCAGAGGTGGTTCTACCAGGAGGCTCAAACACTCTTCGAAAGGAACGCACAAATTCACTAAAGTTCTTAGTACAAGGTTTAGCATTCTCCCACAAGGGGTTAGCCCAGGCCAATGCTCTACCAGTGAGCAGTGATATCGTGAACCCCACTTTACTACGATCATTGGGAAATGCGTGTGCCGTCAATTCCATAAAGATTTCGAGTTGATTGATGAACCCTCTGCAGAGACTAGGGTCACCATCATATCTTAGCGGCAAGGGTGCAGAAGCCGTTAACCCTTTAACAGTACCCCCTAGGGGTCTGGTATCACTTTCCGGTGTCTGACTTGGCGAGACCACCGGGCTAGAGCTAGATTGGTCAGCAGGTACCGTGCGTTCAAGGATCGTTTGAATTGCAACTGCCAACTGATCCAAACGTTGCTCGAGCACATCCATCCTCCAATGGATATTCTGTGCGTTACCTTGACCCTTGCTGTCTGAGGTCATGGCCCTTTCGTACTGTCACGGTTTATTATGACTCTCAGACACAAGTTTTAGGTAAAAAAATAAATTTTATTGAAATAATAAATGATAACTTAGGATGGCAATAACATACATATATATATATACAGAATATAGCACAGACAGAAGGCAGACTCTACCGGTCCTGTCAATATACCGGACAGGACAGTCTTTAGGCTCTACCGGCCTTGCCAATACCGGGTAAGGCAACCTGCAGATGGAATAGCATAACGGTTTTACCGGCCTTACCAAATTACCGGGCAAGGCAGCCTCAATAGATACACAATGTAGGCTATACCGGCCCTGCCAATACCGGGTAAGGCAACCTCAGATGGAATGTGGTAAAAGGTTCTACCGGCCTTACCAATACCGGGCAGGGCAGCCCAGAGATAATAGCAGCAGTCAGATGGAACTGGCAAATTAGCAGAATCGTTAAGCAGCAAGGCTTTGGAGCAAACCAGCGTCCGCACGCTGGAAACAACACTGAATAGTATAGCCGTTAGGCTTAGCGAGCAAACCAGTGACCGCACACTGGAGTAACAAGCGAGTAGTATAGCCGCAAGGCTTAGGAGCAAACCAGCGTCCGCAAGCTGGGACCAACACAGATTAGTATAGCTGATAGGCTTTGGAGCAAACCAGTGACCGCACACTGGTGTAACAAGCGAGTTTGTATAGCCGCAAGGCTTAGGAGCAAACCAGCGTCCGCACGCTGGGACCAACACAGATTTGTATAGCTGAAAGGCTTTGGAGCAAACCAGTGACCGCACACTGGTGTAACAAGTGAGTTTGTATAGCCGCAAGGCTTAGGAGCAAACCAGCGTCCGCACGCTGGGACCAACACAGATTTGTATAGCTGATAGGCTTTGGAGCAAACCAGTGACCGCACACTGGTGTAACAAGTGAGTTTGTATAGCCGCAAGGCTTAGGAGCAAACCAGCGTCCGCACGCTGGGACCAACACAGATTTGTATAGCTGATAGGCTTTGGAGCAAACCAGTGACCGCACACTGGTGTAACAAGTGAGTTTGTATAGCCGCAAGGCTTAGGAGCAAACCAGCGTCCGCACGCTGGGACCAACACAGATTTGTATAGCTGATAGGCTTTGGAGCAAACCAGTGACCGCACACTGGTGTAACAAGTGAGTTTGTATAGCCGCAAGGCTTAGGAGCAAACCAGCGTCCGCACGCTGGGACCAACACAGATTTGTATAGCTGATAGGCTTTGGAGCAAACCAGTGACCGCACACTGGTGTAACAAGCGAGTTAGTATAGCCGCAAGGCTTGGGAGCAAACCAGCGTCCGCACGCTGGGACCAACACGGAATTGTAGCAATGTCACCAACGCGACCAGGCAGAAGGTCGCCAGGATACTGAAGACAGGTGATGAGATGACAGGAACCAGCAACGATCAGTCAGGTCAGAAAACAGCAGAGAAGTTCAGCAGGAACTGCAACACCAGAGACTAGGCCGGAACCAGGACTGGAAGTACTTCAGCATGCAGGAAACACTGGAACAGTAGAGATCAGGAACTCAGGAACACATGAGATCAGGAACTCAGGAACACTGGAACAGAGGCCCAGCTATCACTAGCATAGTGATAGCAAGAAGGTCAGAAACAACACGAAAGGGCACTCAAAGGGTGCCCAATCCAGGTTTAAATAGTCAATAAGAGGCGGGCTATCTGCAGACAGCCAATAGAAGCCCCCTACTGGTGACAGACAAGTAACTGCAGCAAATCACGGGCACCGTGATAGTGTGTGAGAGAGAGAGATGCTGACAAAGCCACACATTTAGCTGAAAGGCAAAGGCTCAGTCTTTCACCACTGAAAATGAGCAGTGTACCTGTCTATAAGGTGTTTGAGAAAACAATTGGAAAGTCTGACCCTGGAGAAGCAACGATGCCCAAAAATACACAGTCTTCATGTCAGTCATCAATATCATCATCACCACTTCTAAGTCCGAGCCCCACTCAGCCACACACACAGTAGTGTTGAGTAACTAGCAGCAACAACACAGGCTATTAACATCCACAACTTTAGCTATGATGAGTACCTCTGCTGCTGTTGGAAGTGCAGCACATTTGATACTTTGTAGTGTAGTACTAGGAGTAGTAGTAGTAGTAGTAGCAGAATTGCATTAACATCTATCCCCAGTAGTAGTAGTAGTAGCAGTGAATCAGGACAGGAACCATCACTCTGTAAAGTCCTCAGTATGGAGGTACTTCACTCATGGTCTAAAAGCTAAGGATGTTGCTATCTGTTTTCTGTGTAAAAAGCATGTGAGCAGGGGGAAAGCAGTCTCACACCTAGACACCTCCTCTATGAGATCCCACCTAAAGCACAACCACAGGTCTGACTGGGGGACACACCATCATCAGGTCAGAGGTGCCCCTTCTAGCAGCAGCAGCAGGAGCACTCCTTAAAGTTCCCAGGGCTCTGGGGAACATAAGAGAATTGTGTCAGAGAAGGTACCAGGAGTCTATTAATTTGATATAACTCTATGTCTTCTGACTCTGGGTTTGTTGTAGGAGATGAAAAGAGTCACAATCTGTCCATGCCCAAACATGCTGCCTCCACCTCCACCACCTCCTACATGTTAGCGTGTTTTGAGCAAGATCCTCGTATAGTGTCCATTAAAAGCAATGAAGAATACATTCTTACCACTTTGATGAATCCCTGCTTTAAACAACACATTTCAGCGTTTCTTCCAAAGCATGACCAGTGTGTCACAACAAGGAGTCATGATGATCAGCAGCATCTCTCTGAGAAATACAAAGATATGCTTATTGATTGAGTGACGTGTTGCATTGTGGAGGATGAGAGAGAGAGACACAATTAGGGCCAAAAACCTTCTAGAAAACATAATGAAAAGGTAGGGAGCAAAGGATTAATAAAAGCAGCTGCATCGTCACCCAGAAGACCCCATTCCCATTGTGAACACAGGGTGGTGATGGTGAGGGTTGCACTGGTGGCAGCACATCTCTTTACAACTTGTTCCCTGAATATGGGTTGATAATTGATACACAGGAACACCTTGCAGCTCCTAGGAGTGGCCCCACTCTGTTATCAGCAGAAACAATGACCCCATGGACTACTGTCAAACAAAACAATGTGTGTGTGGCCAGCACTGAAGCAAACAGCCATGTAAACCCTTAGTTGCCCAACAGCAAGCATCAAGTCTGAGAGTGTTTACTGTGCAGTGAGTTATATTACAAAAGAACATAGGACAAGGCTATAAAGCAGCAGTGCTGGGAGACTAACATTCTTAAAAATGAACCAACATCAAATATCATCTGAGTTTCAAGTAGGGGAAGTGGACCAAACCACATAAGACAGGGACTGAGAGGCCACATGTATGGAAGGGTTGTGAGGCAGAGATGGATTAAGGCTCCATAGGGCCCTAGGCAAGGTATTATTTTGGGACCCCACATCTCTTGATCAGGTGCTTCTGACACAGAATGTGACTAGCTGGTACTGGCATTGTGTCTCTAATGGGGGTGGAAGCAAGAGAGTGTTGCTGGTCTCTTTCAACAATAAGAGAGTCTGACATAAGATGTTAATGACAGCAACAGCAGGACCTCTGTCTGTGACCCATCAGTTGCAGCTAGGGCCCCTCTTATTGCTATGGGGCCCTAGGCAGTAGCCTAGGTTGCCATAATGGATGATCTGGCCCTGTTGTGAAGGGTTGATTCCATCTACCTCTGGGGGATTACTGCTATGAACACTGATTGTGTGTCAGTCTGAGATAATGATATCTTACATTTGACTTAGACATGATAATGGTAATAATTGCTGTAGGAAACATGTAGAGTATGTATAAATCTATAAATATGCATAGAGATATACATCAACCACACCTCACCTATCCACCACCATACATATGTGCTACATTCTATTTGATTTTAGTAACCTTTTTTTAATTATTTCTTTATTTCTCTTTATAAACAATGGCTAGGCAGCATATAATCAGTATACAAAAAAACTGAAAGATATTGGGATGTGTGTGTGTGTGTGTGTGTGTGCACTGTTCAGGACTCAGGTTACCCAAACACAAGCCCTGAGAAGAAATGTATTTCTAGGCCTTAGACTTTTTGGGCACAAGCCCTGAGAAAACACTGATTTGTAGGACTTAGATTTGTTAGGCACAAGCCCTGAGGACAAATGTATTTGTTGGACTTAGACTTGTTACAACACAAGTCCTGAGGAAAAATTGATGTGTTGGACTTAGACTTGTTAAGGCACAAGCCCTGATATAATATTGATTTGTTGGACTTAGGCTTGTTAGGCCCAAACTCCTTCCAAACAAAATTGGTTTGTAGAGGCCTCTGGCTTGCCAAAAAGAAGCCCAGATACAAAAAAAACCCCAAAAAACACAAAAGAAATATATATATATGCTGTACCGGCCTAGTGCCAGCAGGTCATTTTTTTTTTGGCAAATGCAGTGGTCACACTGAGGCATTTGTGACTGTTGTTATTGCTGCTGAGTTGTCAAAGCAGAAAGACTATTAGGCAGTTTTAAGGGAATGGGATCAATAGCAGCGAAATGAGGAAGGTGATGGTGGTTCCACTTGTCAGTAGCCTCAGTATGTGCCTGAGGCAGTAGCAGCAACACAACTATCCCCTGTCATGACTTCAGGTATATCTGGAGAAAAGAAGATGGCCAATAATGCTTCTCTTCCTGCACCTCCTCCAAAATCACGGGTGTATTGTTTGAACACAAATTTTTACCTTGAGAGCAGGAAGTAACTGTGCTTTTCATCAGCAACTAAAATGTGCACAGTGTGTGTGAATGTGTGTGAAGGAAAGTAGTGACATAGAAGAAAGACTGGGAACAATGGAAACCTCTGCACTCCTATCAAACAACTGCTACAACTGCAACCAATCACCTTGATGCTTAGGTCAACAATGTCAAATCATCCCCCCCAGAAACCAAGTACTGCTGTCACTATACTATTGTGACAACTAGCAGTAATAATGATGAATCCTCCCTGCCACCAGCTCAGTGTATACTGTGGATGGGATCACCTCAGATGCTCCTTGATTCCCTTGCGATTAGCCTCCATCACATTGCCATGTGTGGTCAGTGTACCACACAATGTGCAATGGGTGGACATAAACTGCCACATCTTTACATCTAGAGAATAGATATCAGCTGGTGGGGGAGGTAAGAATGACTGATGTGGTACACCAGAAGAGGAGGACGTAGAGGGCCCTGAGGGTGCCAGGGGCAGGGACAGTTGCTACTTCTTCCCAAACCTGTTCAGCAGCGAAACAAGTTGATGACGAGGCATGTGTTTAGCTCACCATCGAACTTTCAGGCTTAAGCTAGGTTTCTTTACTTTTCTTCCTCTTTGATGTCCACCTACATTCTTTGTGCCCTTGGGGCACAAAGGGGGTTTGGCTTTAATGTGCATCACATAAATGTCATGTAGTCTGTATTGCATGTGTTTTATGAGGGCAGTTGTGCCAAGTTGTGTCCACTCCATTCCCTTTTTCACTGAATGTCATGCATAGCACACAGTGCCATCGCTGATGACTGCAATGTGCCTGCCCCAAGAGAAAAATACTCCCACACCCATGACTTCAAGGAGGGGATAGGTGGAGAAGAATGGCCTCTTTCTTTTTTTCCTACAATCCTCTTCATTGGCCGGTGAAGATACTGCCTCAGAATCAGCGCTAGAAATAGGACCAGGATTATTGCTTGCAGGTAGTACCTGCCCAAGTCCCACATCACTACTGCTGGAACCCAGTCCAACTGTGGCTACGGTGGTCTGTGGCACACTAGCCTACACATCATCATCCTGCTGCTGAGCCATATCAACATCTGGCTTGTGACTCAACAGTAAGAATTATAAAAGCAGCAAACTCTGCAATGTCACTGCTGGTGGTGATGCCCATCCCCATTTGCATATCTGTCTCCCATTCCTTTTCACTTTCTGCTAATATGGCCTCATTCTCTCCTCCACCCCAGCTGCTCCACCATCACCCACACTCTCATCACCACTACCCCCTGTCTCATGCTGTTGCTCTACTGGACTGGTTGGTGATGATGACAAATGTGGCAAAGGGCCCATAACTGTCACCCTTTCCATTTCTTCAGGTGAAGAAGGTACACGGCAACACTAGCAGCAGGCACAGACAGCTGATGTGTGCTGATGCTAATACTGCTAGATAGTTATTTCTTCTTCAGCATCAGGTTCCAGAGGGACAATGCCATATGAATGGGAATCACAGGGTCAGGGGGATGTTGTGGGCTCCCTTGACTGGTAGTCTGGCTGCTCAGTTCCCCTTCCACCTCAGCATTACAGTTACTGAAAATGGAGAAAATTTTAAGGGTATTGCTAGGGTAGAATTTCTCGCAAAAATAAAAAATCAGAGAATCATGGTTTTCGTAGCCGTTTTCTCGAGAACACAAAGGGACGTTTCACCCATCCCTAGTGGTTTCATTTTAGCTCCTACAGTAGCCTGACAGCATAATAGTGGCACTGTTCAAAAATGACTTTCACTTTACTAAAAATATATTTTAGCAATAGTAACCAATATGAGACATTTCAGTTTTGCAGGATGCTATGAAGGTCAGAACATTTTGTTATATCCTTAGAACACCTCTGGAAAAAAAGTTGATATTGTACATGGCAGACACAATTAATTCATCTTTGGAGTTCTCCTGAGTGCTGGTAACAGTTCCCCTGTGCTGACACATAGCACGCCTGGGCAGGCAGTTCCATCCAAGTGGTTCCTCTGCCCATCAATATGGAAGGAGGAGAGAGAACTAGCAGCTTTCTAACAATGAAAGTGGATCATATTAGTATTTAGTCTAAATGTCTACAATAAAATAAAAACCCAAATAGATAGGCAATATCATATTATAATACATGTTCATTGTTATTTGTTATTCCTCTCAAATAACTGGAGTATATTTAATAAGCTGGCATAAATAAATGTATTGAATACCCCTCTGGCAGTCAAAGGATATAAAACTGCAGGTAGACGTTCACCCTTCATCATCTAAATGACAGACCTGAACAGTGGCTTCTTCCTGCTCATTCAGCCAGAAATCGATTTGTTTCAGCCGGTTCATAATGAAACAATATGATGTTTGTCTGTGTGAACAAAAGAAAATACCTCTATTCAGTTCTGAGTGTTTAGATGATGCAGGGAGAACATCATCTTTATATCTGAATCTCCACATAGTGTAAACATTGGGGGGATATTAGTACTGGCGCTAAAGTCATTATAAATAAAGTGCACCACTTCATTTATAGTGGCACTGTCATAGTCCCAGCTTATTAACCTTTTAAGGACCAGATGTGTTCTGCATCACTGTGGTCCGTGAGGGGTTAAATAGACCTGACTGAACATAATGTGAGATGTACTTAAAGGGATAGTAATACTTCATTTTATTTTGTAGGCATTAAAAAAACATGAAGAATGATATGTCTTATCTCTCAAACCTTTATGGTTTAAGAGATATTCAGTTAAATTGATATTTTCTTACCTGTTCTAATGAATTAGTTAAAATGTATAATTAATCACCATTATTGGAATGTCTCCAGGAACCCCCTGAATTCATCTGATCTGCTCTTCTTTTTGTCTCTTTCTTTGTTTAACACTTTCAGTGCCAGAGGGATACGCAATGCATTGCTTTGCAAAAATGTGCAGTAATTTTTAAATTTACTCTATTTTTATACATCCATCCCATTTTTCTTTGTGGAACCATGATACTATTGTGTATTAGACCAAGAACCAGTCTGTGTATTGAGAGCATCATTCTCACTGTTGCTCATTTGGATGTCCACTTCTGCTCCATAGTTAAAACAACCCTTCTTGAAGATTAGGCCCATATTTACAGCCCTGGCATCCCTAGGCAAGGCACTCTAGGTGCCCTTGGCTCTGCTTATAGGCACACCCCCAACTTCTCACATGATCCCAACCCTAGTCACAACCACTGTTTTCAGGCACAGAAAATACCTTTGACCTATAACAATCAAGGACAAAAAAAGCTTAAACCCCTTGGTCACTATAGAGATCCCCAAAGTATTGTGAAGCCTTTAAATGGGTATATAAACTGGGGCAGGTACATTGAGTTTCCTTTGGCCACACCCACAATTTAGAATGTGGGTGTGACCAGCACAACTAAGACTCCCCACAAAATCTGAAGCTCCTATTTTGCCTGTTGGGAAATCCAGTCTTGGATGCGATCCTGTTGCAGAAGATAAAGATGTTTAAGAAATGGAAATTAAGGTAAAATGTAACGGAAGCCTCAGATACTTTTCCGATTCCTGCTTTAAAACCACATCACATTTCAGGACAATTCAGAAAGAATTCAAGCTCATCTTTGCAATGCTGAACTGATGCCAATTTTTATCTTTATTAACCTGCAGGTATTTTAATTAACATTTGAAATGTCTGCAGGTTAATGCTGGAACATTGCCAATGAGCATTCAGTCAGTAATTAAATTTTACTGAATATTTCCCTCACACGAAGATCTCCAGTACAAATAGATCTGATTCGTCAAATCCCTTTCAGCCAAATAGCCACTTAACTAATCTTAGATTGAATATCTTAGTCGTGATTGTAAAATATTCTTTATCCTCAAGGACTTTCAGAAAGAAGAAAGCTTTAACGGTCTGGTTTTACTGTACTATAAATGCAAGCTGAGATTAGAATGTACCTACGGCTCAGTTACCTTAAAGAAATCACTCCGAAGCTGATGTATAAATTGGAACAATTCCATACCTCCAAACATTTCAAATGACCAAAGAAGGAACAATTTTATTTTAGGTGGTATTGCTGGGGAAGGGTGGGGTGGCTGGTGAGCATGGCATTACCAAGAATGTTTAGCTGATTTCATGACCTATTGTCACCTCTCTGTGTAACTGAATAAATTATATAGAGGAACCTAACATGCAGTCATCAATTTTCAGGGCACACCTAACGTTTGTCAAAGAGAAATGAAGAATACAAATACATAACTATATAGTTATTTTTAGGCCTTACAATAAGAATTAAAAGAAAAAATCTATTGTTCATAACAAATTCCATAAATATGTATCTGAATCTAAAATTCACATATTTTTAAAGTTTTTATAAAAAACTAGTTGAACAGCCCGTTACACGGGCCACAGTGCCACTGCCACACGGTCGCGGGGCAGTCACGCGCAGTGGAGACTGCCCGTGCCACGGCTGATACAAGCTGGATGCTCCTTCGGAGCGCCCAGCTCTGTATCAGCCGTAGCGCGGGCAGTTTCTACTGCGCATGACTGCATCACGCGCAGCAGTGTCTACTACGCATGTCGCATCGTTACACATGATTTAGCAAATTATTATATAGGATAGGGGCACCCTGAATAAATGTCAATGGCACACCAAAGTGCCACGGCACCCTGGTTGTGAATCACTGATTAAGAGCAAGACCACAATATTTTGTTTATACAGTTTAATGTATAAACACATATACTGAAGTTTAAACAAACATTAAGGTGATTTTGATTACTGTGGAGCAATGCGATATACTCATATGCAACTCACACAGTCTAAAAAGTAGGGCAGCAGGGTGGGAAAGAGAGAGAGGAGGAATTTGGATCTCAAAGAGGAACTGTCCTTCTAAAGAGGGAAACCATAGCAAGGAAGCAGAGCACTCAGTCTTCATAAATAAAACTTCACTTTTATTTAAAACATAATAAAAAGACATGACTTCTTATATCGATGTGTCAGACGAATCTTTCATCCAGCGTTTCAGTCCTCACTGGGACTTTCTTCAGGGACACGTTCATTACAGACTACTCACGTAGTCTGGCCTTAAATGCTCCTTTGTTGAGTTTCTCACCCAGTCAGTGTACCTGGTTGTAATAGCAACCTAGGATGCTATCTCAGCGTACACACAACACTAAAACCAATAAATCTAGATCTACATACTGTGATGCCAACTAGAACATGATATTGACTGTGTCAAAGAAACTATAACCAAATCAGATATAATTGATCAGGCTGAATTGCTCATTCAGCCCGTTGGGCAATAGAGTTCCTAAGGTGTATACCCAAAACATCTCCTCCCTCTTCGCTAATTGGGACTCCCTATCACCACCCTGTGGAGTTTGCTTGACAACCTCAAAAGGAAAACATTTCAATACTTTGATACTATGGGCATGTGTTCAAAGAAGTAGCGAAATAGCTTTTGTCGTTTGTAACGACTGTTGAAAGTACAGTGTCATTTGGATCATTAATATTTTCAGAGAGTGTCGGCTGTGATTGGAAATATGTCGTTTGTAAAGACAAAAAATTTCTTAACTAACAACAAAATGTGTTACCTAAAGACAAAAATGTTTTAACTAAAGACAAAAATTCTCACATTCTTAATTTCACATTCCCTCCACTTTTTTCTTAATGTACAAATTTTGTCTTTTGCAAGACTTTTTTTGTCGTTACTTATGACAAATTTTCTTTTCCTCTATATGACACTGGAGAATAATTTAGCCACGTCCTTTCCCCACCCCTTTTGACCGGCAGTTCTGGAGTTGTGTCTTACACAATGGACATTACTAGTTTTTTGTCGTATGCTCTATAGAAAAAATGTTGTTCATGCATACAATTACTTATTTTTGTCGTTCATACAACATTTCTTTGTCGCTACCTCTTTGAACATATGGCCGTATGTTTCTGTGTGATGAAATGCCTTGCCACTGGGGATGTACTAAGTCTGTTCATTGGTATCACAGTATGTAGATCTAGACTTATTGTTTTTTAGATGTTTTAGTGTTGTGGAGTGAATGCCGAGTTAGTGTCCTAGGTTGGATGAAAGCTTCATCTCAAACAAATTATGAACGCTGAGTTCTCAGCTTCCTTGCTATGGTTTTACGCTAAAGAGATTGAGCCTGGAGCACCCCATGAGAAGTGATAGAGTGTGTGCAACAATTTCTGGAGGTACTTCTAAAGGGGGACACGTGGGAGGTGTGCAGTTCTGGGGAAAACTAACTGCACTATAGGAGACATAAAAAATTCACATTCATTTCAAATCCGGCTTTTAATTAATACATTGAATGCTAGGGAAGTCTCCAACTCATTAACTCACAATTCTTTGGACACCACTCTATCTATCTAGTGGTTAAATGACCGACTTAAATCAGTGGGAATCTGGATAATATTTTTTTATAACTTAACTGTTATTTTTATATTTTCCATCTTCTAGGAGAGGTGAATGAAGTTTTAGAATCATAATTATATGCTAGCTAACAGGTAGGTCTCCCTTAACCCTTTGCATTACGTTCCATACCCCTCTGGCACTCAAAAGGCTAAAGTGGAATTTTCACCTTCAAGGCACTATGCATAGAATGTGCGCAATATCTATCTGAGCATGAAAATGCCTTTAGCGCATGTGCATGTTTCTTGCATTCCGCCCTTTATCTCATTAGTTGTATCTATATGATGTTGAAGATAATATTCAAGATTTACCTCTAACAGGAGAACCAGTTAGGTTGGATATTTTCACATAAATAGATAAATAATAGTATTAAATAAATTTGAGAACTTTACACAATACTAGGTATTGACACGCTACTTCACAGTAAAGAATTGATAAAATAATCAATTACGCATATTTGTGCAAAAATATATATAACTTACTTAAGTAAAATATACTATATATATATACAATGATATAAATGAGTGAATACCAATTTCAATAGAGATACAATAACTCAAACCACAATTAGCACAATTAGCATTACAAGAAATTAAAAGGTTAACCACACATATGTATGTTCAGAGGTATTAAATAACAATAATTGAACCCAGCAGCATAGAAAAGGATAATTGATCCTATAATTAATTAAAATACAGTTGGCAACAGCATATAAATACCTCTGCCCCAGAAACTGTATAAACTAAGTTAATTGAGGTTTAAGATAGGTTGTCAGGTGAGTAAGCTTTAATATTAAGCCAGGTCCTCTGACAATTTCCATATACCATATGCAATAACAAAATTTAGAGAAACTAACTGGAATAAAATCCCAGATTTAGATCATTATAAATTAATTATCTACCGATTTCAAATATTGCATACCTTCTGAATAAAACATATCAATTGCAATTAATATAGTCAATAATAGATTATGCCAAGAGTATACTTAGAATCAAATCCAATAATATATGTCCAGCCAGTATACCAAACTTCATGCAACATATATCATAAACATGACCATAGCAATCCTAGGAAAAATCTATAGGGTACTCCAAGGGTTAACCCTTTGAGAATCAAATCAAAGGGTTAATCACTTATTACTATAGTATGGTGGCTTCTTTTGTCTAGGGAGAGGTTTAAATAAACTTCCCACTGTACACAAGTTTAGACCCAAAAACATAAACAAAGAAATGCAAAGAAATACCTCAAAATAAACAGACAAATAGCAGTTGAAGGGTTAATAAATTAATTCAAAGAATTCCCCAGATCAAATATTAGCTATAATAAGCTTTCTAGAAATACAATTTATTCTAGAAATATCAACGATTATATTAACTAATATGTATAAACAAGGATATATAGATCTCACTGCTATCAACTATTTTACACTTATCTGGCAAAATATGACAATTTACCAATTAATCAATTCTGCGTAATTCCAGAATCACTACAGCCATATTATTATAATTTCTAAAAATGGGTGGCCAGTCCACTAAGAAAATTATGTTTCTTCAAATATAGAAGAAATAATTATTTGATTCTGAAATTTTGCAGAGTTAAAATAAGGAAACATATAGTTACCAGTCAATGAGTGTTTCTCAGGATCTCTTTAGCAGCCAGCCATGAATACTTTGATGAAGCAAATTCAAAAAACCAAGAGAGTGAACTACCTTAGGCCTTACTATTTTATAAGGTAAAATTAACCTTATCAGAATCTCCTCTGATTGGATAAAGATCCATCTCATTATGCAGTGACATCATCAGCATTATCTAATTGGATACTCTGAATTCCTAATTTCCCTATGACAATTTGAGAATCACTAGTAATAATGCTATATACCCTGGAGATGGTGCTCTTACACAACATTAAAATTCCCACCTAAAATGACACCTGATTCTGGCTTCTGTCATCAGTGATATGTCAAAGGTTATCCCACTTGATATAAATATGTCACCCTAGCAGACTTTCCCATATGGGAGTATATCTTCTTCCCAGGCTTTGAGATTTTTACATAGATAATGAACCTTCTTTTAGACCTTATTGCCTGTAACAAAGTCATTAATATCCCTAAAACTCACTCAAATATTTCGCACTCATATTGACGCAAAGAGGCCACCTTTGGCTAGAAGAATGAGCTAATTTAAACACATTTTAAACAGACTTTCAAACAATTCTGCTTTTTAAAATTAACTCTCTACTCTCCACCAGGACAAAGTCTCTGACATAAAATTATCTATAGATTGTTTAATTATTTTTAAAAAATATTTGATTTGATACCGGCTTTTTAAAATGTCACCATTTCTGTTGCTGCAGTTCAAGCTTCAGGATGCCTCCATAGGTTCTGCTGTGCACCCACCTCCCTTTCCAGCTCTCCTTAGGAGCGAGTGAGCTCACTTCATTAGGTGTAGCCTATGGAATGGATAGATGAAAGCTTTCCAAAATGGAAAAAAAAAATTAATGTAAATGTGTTTATAATATGTAAGAGCTGGAAAGCAGAGGAAGGGACAGACAGAGAAGTGGAGGCACGAAGCTGGAGAAGGAATAGATTACGGACCTTTGATCTTCAGAGTCAACAGCAGATCCTAGTAGTAAATAAAGAGGAGAATATTCAGGGCATTATGTCGAGATCGTATTCAATTATATAGCCCTTTAAGAACCAGAAGGGGTGTGCATCCTCGTTTTCTTAATCCTTTCAGTGCCAGAGGGGTATGCAACTTTGCATACCCATCTGGCACTCAATGGGTTACAGGACTAGCAAGCACGTCATATGGGACATGAGAGTAATAAGGAATTGCTCACTGATTGCCCTGGTGAATGGCGAGTGTCTCCAGTGCTAGGGTTTGTGACAGAAGAAGCTTTAGGTTCTTACCTTAACATGTTACACCGCTTATCACAATTTTGCCCTGGGTTGCTCAGCAAATTTAACCCTTTGAGTTGCAAGAGAAGTATCCAACACATTGCTTTGGATACCTCTGCAGCACTGAAGGAGGTAATATACCAAACATCAGATGGGAGATTGTCAGAGATCAGGGGGGAAATGGGGAGGAGGAAGGAGATGGAGAGGAGGAGAGAAAATTCTTATGCGAATACTTGGATTCATAAGTGCGGCCCCAATACAGGAAACACTGGGGGCCAGCGTAGTAGAGCACTGCCAATCATTCTTCACGTTAACAAGATGGCCCTCTTGCTAAAGGAGAAAACAAAGGCAGATATTCATCATAAGTGGGACAAATGTTAAAATTGCATGGGTTTTTGAAGCTTGTTGGGGGTATATAAATCAATGTTACTATGTTACTATGTTACTATGTTATTGGAGGAGGGGAGTTGGACAGTTTGACAGTTACACTTTAAGTTAAGATTTTACCATACAAGTCTCAGTTTTTGGGAATACTAAAGTTGCCCAGGATGATTAAAATTAAAGAGTCTGGATTTCTGCATTCTGAGTAGACAATGCTGTGATTAGGTACCCACCAGCCATTCACAGTAGAGTAAAAAGCAGGGAGGCACAGAGGCTATGTCCTCTATATTAATTTAATAGAAAATGAATGCTATCACCCTGCAAAACCATGCACCCTGTCCCTGGGAACTAGCCTGGTAATGGACGGACCCAGTCGCACTAGACAAGGAACAGGCAGCGGCACCACTCTTAGAAAAATGGAATGTAGAACTCACTGACACAGTTATAACTCGAGGTCAGGGTGCTAAATGGTTGAAATGAGACAATTTCATCAAATGACCAAAAATCTGTTGCACTCAAAACTGCTTCATTTTAAAATCACATATTTTATTGAAAAGTTTTCAGAACACTGGAAATAACATTCTCACGCATTTCGCATGGATGTGCTTAATCATAGACATGTCTATGATTAGTATTGTTTAGACTAACTGAGCAGTATGCTCCCTCCAGATCTCTATACTAACTATAACCTCCATTCCACTGCTATCAACTCACTGCGTATACCACAATACATGAAAGAAGCTGGTCGATCTTTCTTCTCCTTCAGAGCTCCGAAAGTGTGGAATAATCTTGCCGAAAAAGAAATCAGATCTTTGTACAGTCTAAAATCCCTAAAAATAACTGCTTGTTTGTACCTAAAAACAATATGTAAAAATGTTTATATGAATGTATATGTGTGTGTATATATTTTGTTTCTCTATTTTGTGTAATTGAGTATCTTTTTACTGTAAAAGCTCTACAGAACAGATCTGAAAACTCGAGAATTCTCAATGTATTCTTCCTGGTAAAAAAATAAAATAAAAAAAAAAACATGTATATAATCAATGTACCATTTTGCTGTTGGTAATGTTTTTCTGCTTTAGAAGTGCTGTTTACAGCCAGTAAGGGAAAAAGACACCAAGGAAGAAACCCACCTTTGTACAGCAGCTTTCCTATAGCTGGAACTGTAAATGGTGGCCAAAATTCAAGTTGTGCCCAAACGCTCATTGTAGAGTTTTGCTCACCGAACTCATGCTAAATAGCGTGCGTTTTGGGAACATCAAAGGAAAATAGCCAACTCTTGTTATCTGACACAGTGTCAAATAACAAGAGTGAGTTCAAAACACAGTCACCTACCCCATACACTAACCCTACACAATCATCAACTTGACAGTTAAACAATACTAGCCCTAACACTATCCTAACATCCAGAACTGCGTCATTCACTGTCCATCTTCTTTAATTTCTCTCTTCTGTCTTCTTCTTTCTGTAATCCTCCTTTTCTTCTAATCTTCTTCCTCTTTCCAAAAATCTGTATTTGAAAAAAAAAAAAAATACCAATGAATGATGCTTTAGAAAAAAAATACACCCCAAAGATATGCTTGAGTTAACCCTTTGAGTTCTGGCGGGGTACCCCTCTGGCATTCTAAGGGTTAAATGCATGCTGGCATATCATAAAAATAAGCCAAAACTATTATTTTTATTGATGCTGGCATTCCTTCCCCAAAAAGCTAATCAGGCATTCTTTGGGTTTCAAAAATGCAGCCATCCCAAGGGTTAATATTCCTTTTTTGCCACCTCCACCGCTGCCACCGGTGGAAGGAATACAGAGTAAAACATCCTCATCCCCCTTCATACCTTCATACCTATTGGGCTGTTGCCCGGGTCAGAATGCAGGAATTTTGAACAGAGACTGTTTTTTATGGTTCCCACGTTACAATTGGCTGGGATGTGTCCTTACGCACTTCCCAGCCAATCAGCTTCTAGGGGGGGATGATCAAACCCCCCTAAAGAGGTTTCCAACTCATTCCTTCACTATTTGCACTTATATTTCTAGATAGTATTTATGGACGGGTTACCTTAAACCTTTGAATGTCAAAGGGTGTCCAACACGCCTCTGACATGCAAAGGGTTAAAGCATGGTGATTTGCACCATGATGTTCTGTGGGAACAGGCTTTGTAAAATGCACTGTGCTGCCCCAAAATGGCTTCTATCAGCTGTATTGGGGGTCATCAGCTGGAAAGCAATCCAAATGTATGTGGATCTCAGCTCTGCGTGCAGCCTCTATAATCCAGCTGTGTTGGGTTTCAAGCCGGAAGCAGAGGATTTCTGGGGACAGCATCACACAGGAAAGAGGCTGAATGGAGAGACACCAATCTACTAGTTCAGTAACCTCTTGCAGTACCAGTGAGGGATCCTCATGGTCTCCTTTAAGAGCCCTGTTGTTCTCTCCTATTGATCTGCCCAGGCTTCTTGGCACAATGCAAATGATGTTTGCCCTTTAACTTTTTAAAAGTAAACTTTGGATATTAGCACATGCAGCACTCCCTAGCATAACCTGTCAGTTACAAGTAAAGGTTAATTGAAACCGTCACCGGTGGACGTACAGATCTCTCCTGAAACAACTTTATCTTGTACTGCCATACAGCAATATCTTAATAACGCATTTTAGACTTGTGCGAATGTATTTGGCGACAATCTGAATTCGTCGAATATAGGGTTATTTGGCAATATTCGGACCATCCGATACGCAAGGGTCATTCGACAAAAAAGATCCGAATCCGAGCACCCCTGCTCCGAAAGTCAGCGAAACTTTCGGAAATTCAGTGACTAATACGCACACGATAACTTCCCTCCATACTTTCCCTCCATGTCTCTAGTTCAATCACCTTCTGTGTTCCATGCACTACTTTCCCGCTTTGTCTGTATTCCAATAAGCTTCTTTGTTTTATGATGGGGGTTGGACTAATGACACAGACACCCAGACAGACAGCCTGCATTTCCTCATTGTGTTGTTGGAGCTCAGAGAGAGAGAGGGAGACAGAGTGTCCAGTTGTTGTGTAGGCAGGCAGGTAGCATTAGGCTAGGCATAGGCAAGCAGCCAGCATTAGTGCCAGTTACTGCCACTGCAAGGGAGGGTCATGTTTGCTCCTGTGCAAAATGTCGAAACAATTATGTTGAAGGTATCCAAGGGGTTAAAACAAGAGAACCAATCAGGTTGGATATCTTCACATAAATACATAAATGACAATATTAAATAATTTTGAGAACTTTACACTATATTAGGTATTGACATGCTACTTCACAGTAAAGAGTTGATTAAAATAATCAATCCTGCATATTTGTGCAAAAATATATATATTTTATGAAAGTGTAAACAGCAAGTAAGTAAGGAGTAAGTACTCCTCTGGCACTCACAGGGTTAATAGTGCAGCATACTGTACATTCCCCATCTATACAAAATTAGTTTTTTTTTACATTTACAAGTATAGTTTTAAAAAAATTCAACTCCCAGCATTAACCAATACATAACAGTAAAGTCTGTCTGTCTTGCAAACAAACCTTCAAATTACTGTCTCTTAATCTTTCAAACTACAACAGGCTTCAGGAAAAAAAACAACCTGTCTCTGCTGAGGTAAATCTTCAGCTGATGCTGTTCATGTAGCCTATTCCTATTCTAGCAGACACTCCCCCTCAGCACCAGCCACCAACAGCTGATTTCTAAATGCCTCAGAAAGTTTGATCCTCCTACTGACCTTTCCAAGTCGACGACGTGAATTCCCTAACCTAAATGATGCCACTAGGGGGAGCTCATGATTAAAAAACACAAACTTAAAATGGGAATTACTCCTTAACCAAAAATCCCTCAGAAAAAAAAAGACAGCACTGAATACACCATCACTTAATCTACTTATATAATGTAAGTACTTTTTTAAGTTTACTGCTCCTTTAATATTAAGCCAGGTCCTCTGACAATTCCCTTATACCACATATAATAACCAAATTTAGAGACTCACTGGAATAGAATCCCAGATTTAAATCACAATAATTTAATTATCTACTGATTACAAATCTTGCATACCTTCTGAATAAAACATATAGATTACATTTAATATAGTCAGTAACAGATTAGACCAGAAAATATTTAGCATCAATTCAATAATATATGTCTAGACAGTATATTAAACTTTGTGCAACATATATCACAAATATGACTATAGCAATATTATGTAAAACCTATATGGTACTTTAAGGGTTAATCCACTTATTAAGATAGGGTGCCCCACCCAAGATAGCAGCTTCTGTTGTCTAGTGAAAGTTTAAAAGAAACCTTCACTTTACAAAAATTAGGCTTAGTACACACAAAGTAATCCAAAGAAACACCACAACTAAATAGACAAATAGCGATTAAAGGGTTAATCAATGAATTCAAAGAATTCCTCAGATCAGCATTAGCTATATAACCTTTCCAGAAACACAAGCTATTTAACTATATTACATGTATCTGGCAAAATAGAACAATTTACCAATAAATGAATGAATTCTGCTTAAAGGGATAGTAATAATTTGTTTTATCTTTATTTTATTTTGTAGGCATTAAAAAAACATGAAGAACGATATAAGTCTTATCTCTCAAACCTTTATGGTTTAAGAGATATTCACAAGCAAATAATCCCCCCCCCCGTTCAGTCAGATTAGAAGGGAGGTGCCCAGGTAGACTGCAGAGAGGGACAATCTTCAATTAAGATAAGAGAAAAAGCTGAAAAACTTGTCAAGGGGAGCAGGGCTTTCATTGTTCTCATAGGAAGAAGATTGTCCCCTTGCTGTTATTTGTCTGGTCTATGGACTGGATTCAACATCTGAGAAGAGGTGGCTTACACCAGGTAAAAGGAGCGGGAGGGGAAACTTTGCTTGTGAATATCTCTTAAACCATAAAGCTTTGAGACATAAGAATTATATCATTCTTCATGTTTTTTTATTGCCTACAAAATAAAATAAAGTTAAAACGAAGTATTACTATCCCTTTGATTTCAGAATTTCTAGAGCTAAAATAGCTTATTATAATTGATCCTAAATGGTTGGCCAGTCCAATTAAGACAAATTATAAGAAAATTAGATTTCTTCAAATATAGAAGAAATGTGTATATGATTCTGAACTTTTGCAGAATTTAAATAAGGAAAATAAATAGTTTTCAGTCCACTAAGTGTTTCTTTGTATCTCTCAGCTAGGTACACTTCTAGAACAGGAACCACCAGGAAAGAAAAAGCTAACCCAGACCAAGAGGAAACAGCCCCTTTTCTCTCTCAACTGGCATATTTATAATATAAAATTCCTCTTATCAAAATCTTCTCTGATTGATTAAAGGACCATCTCATTATACAGTGACATCACCCGTATTACCTGATTGGGTGCTTCTAACCCTTAATTTTCATATGACATCATGCATAAATTATGATAACAATATGAGGAATTTTAAGGCATCAGTAATAACGCTACACATCCACAAGATGGCCCTCTCTCTTCATGTTAAAATTTTCTTTGATAATTTGAGAACCACTAGTAATGACATCTTGTCTGGCAATCATCTCAAAAGGGAGAGATCATAAGTATATCAGAGACCCTACAAACATGTCATTCTACCAGCCTTTCTCACATAGGAGTACATCTTCTTCCCAGACTTTGAGATTTTCTCATAAGATGATAATACTGCTTGAGACTGTGGTTGCCTTCAATTTGATATCCATCACCATAAAAGTCACCCAAATATTTCCCCCCTACATTGAGGAAGAGAAGCTCATTGTCTCTTTTACATGAGGTAATTTAAACACATTTAAAAACACAGATTTTTAGAGAATTTGGTTCAAAAGAAAAATTAACCATTTCCTCCCCACCATGGCAATGTCTCTGACAAAAATATAAAAATATTAGGGATTTGTTTGAATAATTTTCCGAGTGACACATCAGCCAGTTTGAGAGTTGTGTAGGCAGGCAGGCAGGCCTTGTACCTCATTGTCACTGCAAGGGAGATTCATTTTTGTTCCTGTTAAAAATATAAAAAAATATGATATACTTGAACAATTTTCAGAGTCACACAGCCAGTGTCACAGTTGTATAGGCAGGCAGGGTACCTTTTCACCACCGAAAGGGAGAGTCACCTGTGTTGGTTTTATAAAAAATATTAAAAATACAAGTTATTCAAACTGTGGAGGGGGTACTAGAAAGACAGATTCCTTTAACATCTAAAGTCTGTGTTTTGGCAATCTTCCTGGACGAGATACAGGGGGGCGAGGTGAAGACACTTCTCAGAGAGCTTTTTGTCATGGCCAGGAAAACGGTGGCTATGAATTGGATGGCGGACAGGGCTCCTACTCGTAAACTTTGGCTTGACCTGGTAACGCAAATTTTACCAGACTACAAAATGGTCCAGGGGTACTCCTCAAAAGTATGATAAGGGGCTGCTGGCATTTAAGGGCTCCGCTTAGCTGGGATTGAAGAGATAAGAGGGTCCACTTGGGTAGGCATACATTCATATACATTTTTATACACTGTACCCTTGGTGCTGCTCTGGCATGGAGGGGGAGGTTGGGCACTATTGCCTTCTCAGGGAATGTGGGTATGCCTGGTGGGGCCGGGGGGTGGAGGAAAGCGAGCTAGGGGAGTGAGGGGATGAGTGGTTGGGGGGGATAGGGGGATTTTTAAACTGGGGGAAAAATTGGTGGGCTGTGTCAGACTGATCGCATTATTGTGTACTCTGTAATTACTGTCATGTATGTATTGAGATCCTGGTAACATGTATCCTATATGTATCTGTTTCATTTTGTATGTGATTGGCTTAGTATGGCTTGTTTATAAAAACAATTTGAAAAAAAAAAATGTAAGTTATTTGAATAATTTTCAGTCACACAGACAGTGTCACAGTTGTATAGGCAGACAGGGTGCCTTTTCACCACCGCAAGGGAGAGTCACCTGTGTTGGTTTTATAAAAAATATTAAAAATACAAGTTATTTGTTTGAATAATTTTCAGTCACACTGCCAGTGTCACAGTTGTCATATTGTAAAACTATAATAGTTCACTACTAGTGTTGAGCGAGCATGCTCGGCCGATGCTCGGATCGGCTCGAGCATCGCTCTGCTCGGCACATGTCGGTACTCGTACGAGTACCGCATGTGCTCGCCCGCCATGTTCGGGTCTCCTCCCCGCACGTTTTGCGGCTGCTGCGCAGCCAATAAACGTGCAGGGAGGCTCTGACATCGGTGTAATGCCAGCAGCCATGTTGGCTGCTGGCATTACACTGATTGGCTGGCCAGAACCCGTGGTCAGGTGCTGTATAGCACCTGACCAGCGAGTTCGGCTCAGTCTGAGCCAGGGAGAGCTGAGGATAGGAAGGGAAAGGCAGTGTAGGGAGGAAAAAAACAAAAATTGTGAAAAAAAAAGAACCAAAAGTCCTTTTTAGGACTACTGTGTGTGGGGGCAGCAGGTTATTTGGTGTGGGGGGAAAAAAACAAAAAAAAAAAAAAAAATATATATATATTCTGTTTAGTGTGCAAAGTTGCAGATTAGAGCACATTCTGTTTAGTGTGCACAGTTGCAGATTAGAGCACATTCTGTTTAGTGTGCAAAGTTGCAGATTAGAGCACATTCTGTTTAGTGTGCAAAGTTGCAGATTAGAGCACATTCTGTTTAGTGTGCAAAGTTGCAGATTAGAGCACATTCTGTTTAGTCTTCAAACTAAAATATCAAAGTCACGTATTCCATTCAGTGTGCGTCGCCGCAGTTTAGCAGCACATTCTGAGTACTGTGCAGAGTTGCAGAATAGGAAGAAATACTGTTAAGTCTTCAAACTAAAATATCAAAGTCACATATTCCATTCAGTGTGCTTCGCCGCAGTGTAGCAGCACATTCTGTGTACTGTGCAGAGTTGCAGAATAGGAAGAAATACTGTTAAGTCTTCAAACTAAAATATCAAAGTCACATATTCCATTCAGTGTGCTTCGCCGCAGTGTAGCAGCACATTCTGTGTACTGTGCAGAGTTGCAGAATAGGAAGAAATACTGTTAAGTCTTCAAACTAAAATATCAAAGTCACATATTCCATTCAGTGTGCTTCGCCGCAGTGTAGCAGCACATTCTGTGTACTGTGCAGAGTTGCAGAATAGGAAGAAATACTGTTAAGTCTTCAAACTAAAATATCAAAGTCACATATTCCATTCAGTGTGCTTCGCCGCAGTGTAGCAGCACATTCTGTGTACTGTGCAGAGTTGCAGAATAGGAAGAAATACTGTTAAGTCTTCAAACTAAAATATCAAAGTCACATATTCCATTCAGTGTGCTTCGCCGCAGTGTAGCAGCACATTCTGTGTACTGTGCAGAGTTGCAGAATAGGAAGAAATACTGTTAAGTCTTCAAACTAAAATATCAAAGTCACATATTCCATTCAGTGTGCTTCGCCGCAGTGTAGCAGCACATTCTGTGTACTGTGCAGAGTTGCAGAATAGGAAGAAATACTGTTAAGTCTTCAAACTAAAATATCAAAGTCACATATTCCATTCAGTGTCTTTCACCGCCGTTTAACAGCCTATTCTGTGTACTCTGCAGAGTTGCAAAATTATAAGAAATACTGTTAAGTTTTCAAACTCAAATATTAAAGTCACATATTCCATTCAGTGTCTTTCACCGCCGTTTAACAGCCTATTCTGTGTACTCTGTACAGTTGCAGAATTATAAGAAATACTGTTAAGTTTTCAAACTAAAATATCAAAGTCACATATTCCATTCAGTGTCTTTCACCGCCGTTTAACAGCCTATTCTGTGTACTCTGCAGAGTTGCAGAATTATAAGAAATAAAGAAATACTGTTAAGTTTTCAAACTCAAATATTAAAGTCACATATTCCATTCAGTGTCTTTCACCGCCGTTTAACAGCCTATTCTGTGTACTCTGCAGAGTTGCAGAATTATAAGAAATACTGTTAAGTTTTCAAACTCAAATATTAAAGTCACATATTCCATTCAGTGTGTTTCAACGCCGTTTAACAGCCTATTCTGTGTACTCTGTACAGTTGCAGAATTATAAGAAATACTGTTAAGTTTTCAAACTCAAATATTAAAGTCACATATTCCATTCAGTGTGTTTCAACGCCGTTTAACAGCCTATTCTGTGTACTCTGTACAGTTGCAGAATTATAAGAAATACTGTTAAGTTTTCAAACTCAAATATTAAAGTCACATATTCCATTCAGTGTGTTTCAACGCCGTTTAACAGCCTATTCTGTGTACTCTGTACAGTTGCAGAATTATAAGAAATACTGTTAAGTTTTCAAACTCAAATATTAAAGTCACATATTCCATTCAGTGTCTTTCACCGCCGTTTAACAGCCTATTCTGTGTACTCTGCAGAGTTGCAGAATTATAAGAAATAAAGAAATACTGTTAAGTTTTCAAACTCAAATATTAAAGTCACATATTCCATTCAGTGTCTTTCACCGCCGTTTAACAGCCTATTCTGTGTACTCTGCAGAGTTGCAGAATTATAAGAAATACTGTTAAGTTTTCAAACTCAAATATTAAAGTCACATATTCCATTCAGTGTGTTTCAACGCCGTTTAACAGCCTATTCTGTGTACTCTGTACAGTTGCAGAATTATAAGAAATACTGTTAAGTTTTCAAACTCAAATATTAAAGTCACATATTCCATTCAGTGTGTTTCAACGCCGTTTAACAGCCTATTCTGTGTACTCTGTACAGTTGCAGAATTATAAGAAATACTGTTAAGTTTTCAAATTCAAATATTAAAGTCACATATTCCATTCAGTGTGTTTCAACGCCGTTTAACAGCCTATTCTGTGTACTGTGCAGAGTTGCAGAATAGGAAGAAATACTGTTAAGTCTTCAAACTAAAATATCAAAGTCACATATTCCATTCAGTGTGTTTCAACGCCGTTTAACAGCCTATTCTGTGTACTCTGTACAGTTGCAGAATTATAAGAAATACTGTTAAGTTTTCAAACTCAAATATTAAAGTCACATATTCTGTGTAAGATGAAGAAGGCGGGTAAAAAGGGACGGGGAAGTGGACGTGATCCTGAAAGTTCAGGGCGCGGGTCAGGACGCGGAGAAACTGTGCCTGGTGCCAGAGCACAAGAAAGAAAGACATCCACCATACCTAGCTTCATGTCTGATTTCACAGGGCGTCGCAGGACATCACTCTCGAGGTCCGACCAGTGCGAACAGGTGGTCGGTTGGATGACAGCTGATACTGCTTCCAGTCGGTTAAGCACCACCCTGTCTTCCACCAAGTCCACTCTCAGTAGCCAAGAGTCTGGTCAACATAATCCTCACTCTGATCATCCTTCCTCCCACCATACACGGTCTGGTCAAAGAAGTGATCCCACACTGGGATATAGTGATGAGCTCGTCTCATCACCAATCCTTCATTTGACCCTCTCTCCAAGCACGCTTGCAGAGGAACATGACATCTTGTGCCCTGATTCACAACCTCTAGAGGCTACCCAATCACAAGAAGATGACAGATGTGAACGGCATTTAAGGTCAAAGGAAGTAGTGGATGATGATGATGATGATGATGAGACACAGTTGCCATTAAATCAACCACTATTTCCGTCTCAAGACCTTGTTGAGGAGAATGTTATACAGTTGTCAATGACTGAGTATGTGGTGGGATCAAGACTTGAGGAGGATGATCAGAGTGAGGAAGTGGAGGAGGACTTGGTGGACGATGAGGTGACTGACCCCACCTGGGAAGGTGTAGAGCCGAGCGATGACAGCAGTCCTGAGGGTGAGCCATCTGCAGCACCGCAACAGGCTGGAAGAGGCAGTGGTGTGGCTACAGAAAGAAGGCGGACCGCACCAAACCGGCCCGCAAATGTTCCACGGAGCACCCCCTTGCGTAAATCTACCTTGCCAAAGGGTAGGTGTTCCGCGGTATGGCGTTTTTTTAAGGAAAGTGCGGACGACAAAAGAATTGTAGTTTGCAACCTGTGCCACACCAGAATGAGCCGAGGCATGAACACTAGAAACCTCACCACCACCAGCATGATCCGACACATGGCATCCAAGCACCGTAGTAAGTGGGAGGAACGCCTGGATCGCCCACCTGTGTCTGCAGGCCACACCACTGCCTCCTCTTCCCCTGTTTTCGGTGCCGGCCAATCGCCTGTCGAAGGCGCAGGCCCGCATACCTCCCGCCCTGCACCTGTACCATCTGAAGCACCATCAGCGACCACATCCACTTCCCTGTCCCAGCACAGCGTCCAAATGTCGTTACCCCAGGCATTTGAGCGCAAGAGAAAGTACCCAGCCACCCACCCACAGGCCATAGCACTAACCTCACACCTTTCAAAATTACTGGCCATCGAAATGCTGCCATTTAGGCTTGTGGACACTGAGTCCTTCCGCAGCCTGATGGCAGCAGCTGTCCCTCGGTACGCGGTCCCCAGCCGCCACTACTTTTCCCGGTGTGCCATCCCCGCATTACACCACCATGTGTCCCGTAACATCACCCGTGCCCTGACCAACGCAGTTACTGGGAAGGTCCACTTAACGACTGACACATGGACAAGTGCTTGTGGCCAGGGACGCTACATTTCCCTGACGGCACACTGGGTGAATGTCGTGGAGGCTGGGAGCGACTCGGACCCTGGGATGGCACGGGTGCTACCCACGCCGAGGATTGCGGGCCCTACCTCCATCAGGGTTTCCACCAGCACCTACGTTATTGGCTCCTCCTCCTCCGTTTCCACCTCCGAATTCTCTACACACACCGCCACTCCCCCATCAGCCAGTAGCTGGAAGCAGTGTAGCACTGCAGTGGGGAAGCGTCAACAGGCCGTGCTGAAGCTGATCTGCCTTGGGGACAAACAGCACACGGCCTCAGAGCTGTTGCAGGGGATTAGTCACCAGACCGAGCAGTGGCTCTCGCCACTCAACCTGCAAGCAGGCATGGTTGTGTGTGATAATGGGCGTAACTTGGTGGCGGCTTTGGAGCTCGGCAAGCTCACACACGTACCATGCCTAGCGCATGTATTTAATTTAGTGGTGCAGCGATTTCTAAAAACCTACCCCAATGTGCATGATCTCTTGACCAAGGTGCGCCGCGTGTGTGCACATTTCCGTAAGTCATCAACAGCTTCGGCCGGCCTGTTGAAGCTGCAGCAGCGCTTACAATTGCCAGCTCACCGGCTGCTGTGTGACGTGAGCACGCGCTGGAACTCCACCTTCCACATGTTGGCCCGGCTTTGTGAGCAGCAGAGGGCAGTAGTGGAGTACCAGCTGTTACACGGTCGTCGCCTCTCCGTTCAACTTCCTGTAATCAGAAGTGAGGAGTGGGAATGGATGTCAGACCTCTGCGAGGTTTTACGCAATTTTGAGGAATCGACACAGATGGTGAGCGGCGATAACGCTATTATCAGTGTAACCATCCCACTTCTGTGTCTACTGAAACGCTCGCTGCTCACAATTAAAACCGACGCTTTGCATGTGGAAGAGGTGGAAATGGGGGAGGAAGAGCTTACACAAGGTGATAGCCAGAGCACCCTCACTTCGTCTTCTCAGCGACAATTGGAGGAGGCGGAGGAGGAGGAGGAGGAGGAGGAGGAGGAAGACACGGTTGCCTCCGCTACAGAGGGTAGCCATGGAACTTTAGTTCCATCTCTTCAGCGTGGGTGGGCAGAAGAGGAGGAAGAGGATGAGGATATTGAGAGTCAGCCTCCTGGTGAGGACAGCGAAATCTTGACTGTTGGTACTCTGGCACACATGGCTGACTTTATGTTAGGCTGCCTTTCCCGTGACCCACGCGTTGTACGCATTTTAGACAACACGGATTACTGGGTGTTCACCCTTCTGGACCCCCGCTACAAAGAGAATTTCTCATCTCTCATTCCTCCGGTGGAGAGGACAAGCAAAATGGTGCAATACCAGAAGGTTCTTGTTGAAAAATTGCTCCAAAATTTTCCATCTGACAACGCTGGTGGCAGAGTACGTGCTACCTTGGCCAACCGAGAAGGGGAGAAAAGGGGAGCACACAGCAGTTCCGAGAAAGGCAGGGCAACACTCTCCAAGGCGTGGGACACCTTCATGACACCCCGGCAGCACCCTCACCCTGATGCGCAGCCTAGTGTCACAAGGAGGGAAAAGTTTTGGAAGATGGTGAAGGAGTACGTAGCAGACCGTGTCAGCGTCCTCAATGATCCCTCTGTGCCTTACAACTACTGGGTGTCCAAGCTGGACACGTGGTATGAACTGGCACTCTACGCCTTGGAGGTGCTGGCCTGCCCTGCCGCCAGCGTTCTGTCTGAGCGGGTATTTAGTGCTGCTGGTGGCATCATAACAGATAAGCGTATCCGCCTTTCCACCGACAATGCTGATAGGTTGACACTTATAAAAATGAACAAGGCCTGGATTTCCCCTGACTTCTCCACTCCACTGGAGGAAAGCCCCGGGGGAACATAAACTCACTTTATATATGTTATTTACAATGATGGGAATACTCTGTATTCCCATTCACCCCTTCCACCCAAAAAACGGGTATATGGTTGACTCTTAATCTTCTCATCCTCCTCCTCCTCTTCCATATGCCCTGGGATATAATTTTTATATAGGGCCAGCTCACCAGCGTGCCCTGGGATATAATTTTTATATAGGGCCAGCTCACCAGCGGGCCCTGTGATATAATTTTTATATAGGGCCAGCTCACCAGCGGGCCCTGTTTGCCAATTTTTATATAGGTCAGCTCACCAGCGGGCCTTCTCATATAATGTTTTATTGGGTCAGCTCTCTAGCGGGCCCTCTCATATAATGTTTTATAGCGTCAGCTCACTAGCGGGCCTTCGCATATAATGTTTAGGATGGTCAGCTCTGCAGCAGACCCTCACCCATAATGTTTTAGATGGTCAGCTCAGCGCACGTTTCCCTCTTAATCATGGCCTCAGTTCTGAAAATCAAGGAAATTTTTGGGAGAATTTGCCTCTGCGCACGTTTCCCTCTTAATCATGGCCTCAGTTCTGAAAATCAAGGAAATTTTTGGGAGAATTTGCAGATGATATACAAGTAAATATACAGCAAATATTGTTTGGTAACAATTTTTCGCCTAAAGTCGTTTTTATTTTCCTTTTTGTGTGTTTTATGGTCAGTCTGTAAAAATGGCGTACTACGGGCGAAAGATCGTTCCCAGCAGCGATGTTGGAGTCCAAGGTGCATCCAGACATCCTCCCTATGCTGTCCCTGAACCATTTCTGTAGTGTTTCCATCTTTTTCTGCCCTTTTCCTATGGACCAGGCACCCTCCCCTCATCAGAGCAGGGGGTGCCTGGTGTAATGCTCGAGTCCTCCCATTGACTTCAATGGGGCTCGGATGCTCGGCCGAGCACTCGAGCCTCAGGGGGTGCTCGGTCAGAGCACCCGAACATCCGAGCATTGGGGTGCTCGCTCATCACTATTCACTACCTACCTATATGTAATGGATTTGAGTCCTAGTGAACAAACTGATGTTCCTTGTCCTAGTACCAGCTGCATTGACCCAACAACCACCAACACCACCACAGTGCAGTTGCTTTCAAGCACAGCTAACAGCAGGCATGGCAAAAAGAGTAATTTCAGTAGTACTAGTCAGACTCAGCAGCAGCAGTCCAAACCAAAAACTAGAAAGAAGGGAACTGCAGGTCGTTCTACCTCTACTAGCAGGGTAGAGAGGTCCAGTTCCTCCTCTAAGACCACGAAGCAGCTGTCATCCATCTCTCATCAGCTGTTTCATGATGATCCCCTCAGAACCACCTGCACAATGACTAGTGTCACTACCAGTTCCAGTTGAACATGAACACTACTGGTTGGAAACTGCAGGCAGTATCAATGTCCGTGTAAACAGCCCAAACTTTAATTATTGGAGTATTTTGAGAACATTTCTCCTGCCAGCACTATCACTGACACTGAGAGCATATCTTCTCCAAAAAAGGTTATTGAGGGAGATAGTTTACCATTTGCTGGTAGCCATCAGGCAGAAGAGGGAATTAGGCAGGTCTCCCCAAAATCTGCTGCTGATTTTTATTCCTGTCCAAACTTACAAGAGATAGAAGAAGGATATGAGGGACCAAGGCCTGCTAAGCTTGATTTTTCCACTGACCTTGATTATTTTCCTGAGCTTAATTTTTCCACTGCTGCCCATAGTACTCCTCCTGTTTCTCCAGCTACAATTCTGTCTTCTATTGATGAAAACTCACCACCTGCCTCTCCAGTTCCGAATGAGTCTCCCAGGCAGGTAGTAGCTGCTAGTGTCTCTGCCACCAGTGTTACTCCATCCTCCTCCAATCCCAGTCCCAACATCCCTGTTGCCATCTTTGGTTCTACCAGTACTCCTGTAAAGGTACGTAGAAAAAAAAAGCATAGTGAGGTTGCTTCAGCATGTGAAAATGAAGAAAGTGTCACCTCAGTTTCTTCTTCACCACCTTCCAAAGTCATCCGTCGCTTCAACGTGTGGGACCATTTTGTGACACTTGGCGATGGCTGGCTAGCGAAATGTAAATTGTTTGAAAGGCAAGTCAGCCGTGGGAGGATGTTGGGTCATCTAACCATCTCCGGGATGAACCAACACCTGAACCACTACCACAAGTCAGTGTTCATGAGAGCAGAATGTGGCGGCACTACTACATTTACCATTATCACACTCACCACCAGTAGGCAGGAGAAAGGGCATGGGGATAATCCCACATCTGGTCCTTCCTAGTAAAAGCAGCAGACAGTCACAGCCCATCCCAAAGTCAATACAGGCCAGGAAAATTACATGCCTCATTGCTCAGTTCATAGAAGTTGGGGGTGCTACTTTTAATTTGGTGGACGGGGAGCCCTTCCATCAACTTATAGAGGCTGTCACACCCTGATATAAAATTTCATCCCGCACCACATTTAGTAGAACTATAGTGCCCTCACTGTACTGGTCATGCATGTGGCTTTTGAAGGACCTGCTAGGAAAGGCTGGTGGCCAGTCAGTGAACTTTACCACTGACTTATGGAGTGCTCCGAGTGGCCAGCATGGCTTCCTGTCATCGATGGCGCATTGGTGGCAGTCCAATGTGTTGCAAGACACACCGATAGCAACAACAAGTTTGGGTTCAGTAGCAAAGCAGGCAGGGCACTGCTCTTTCTCCTCCATGCTGAGTTAATGGATCAGCAGCAAACCTCAGATAACATTCACAAAGCACTGCAGAACATGGTGGCGCAGTGGCTAGGGGAACAGGCAGGCACACAGGCTCAAATGGGGTTTGTGGTTACTAATGGTGCAGTTAACATGATCAAGGCTCTCCGGGATGGCAAATTTGTGGGTGTGCGCTGCTCAGCGCATGCCCTGCATCTGGTAGTGAAGGCTGCTATCTAGGATGGCAGTAAGACTGGAAGGTTACCAGCACTTCTGGAGTCATGCCGACAAATTGCTGGTCACTTCCATCGGAGCGTCAAAGATAGCCAGCTCTTCAGGGAGGAACAGAAAAAGTCAGATCTCCCAGAGCGCCGCCTAAAACAGGATGCTGGGACCAGGTGGAACTCCACCTTAGATATGCTAGAGAGTATCCTGGAGCAGAAAAAGGCCATTCACGCAATGTCATGTCACCATTTCATTGGCAGTAACAGAACACTGGGCAGGGCTGACTGGTCCCGGTGGAACAGGTAGTGACAGTCCTTGTGCCTTTCCGTGCTTTGGCAGAAATTTTTGAGCAAAGAGAACGCTAGCCTGGACAAAGTCATTCCCCTCTTCATGCACCTCTCCTTAAAATTGGATGATTTCCTTGCCCATAGGGAACGCTTGCCTGGTGCTGAGGGTAATAAACTTCCCAATGTTGCTGCCTTTCTAATGAGGCTGAAGAAGGAACTGACTCGGCGCATGGAAGAGTGCATGGACAATTGTCCCAAGGTAATGCATGCCATAATTTGCGATCCTCGAATCAAAGGCACTGCCTGGTGGGAACAATTGATAGCATGGGTGCGTGAGAGGCAAAGAAAAAATTGAATGCAGTCACTGGAGGCTGGACAAGATTCCGAAGATGAGCTGGAGGAATGTGATGGTCTTCTGGAGCCTATTAGTAGCAGTACCAGGAACACTTAATCTTTTACTGGTGGAGCAGCTGCTGCTTTTTATACTGAGGCAATGGACAGATTATGCTTCAGACAAAACAAACAGCTCCCCATCAATACAAAAAGTGCTGAGTTTGAGGTTAAGGATTACCTTGTGGAACCTTCTTTGGCCCCAAGTACAGATCCCTTGACTTTCTGGGATAACAAGAGGGCTGTGTGACCTACATTGACCCTGGTAGCCCAGAAGTTGCTTTCTTGCCCCCCAACCACTGTCCAAAGTGAGTGGGTATTCTCCTTAATAGGAAATATACTTAGCCCCAGCGCTCTCAATTGGCCTCCCACCCATGGAGCAAATTACTTTTAAAAAAGTCAACTTGCCAAAGCTGGGTTACCCTGCTCTCAGGTTTGATGCAGATTAGAAAAACAAAAAGGACTTCAGACATCTACAATCATCCATGTTGCTGTCATGCTCAGTCCTTCACGCACCAGTCATCCTCAGTTGCTATCCATCTACTGACCGAGTCCTGCCTGATCCAGTGTTCTGCAGTTCTAGCTACATCTCCAGTGTTTCTGTCATCCTGAATCTGCCTTGCACCAGTTGGTTCCCTTTTGAAATGTTGTTGCATTAAAGAGAGCTGGGCAACACAAGGTATGGATGCTGGGAGTTGCAGCCAGTACATAGCGACGTTTAATGATGCAACTTGACAACCTAGCACTTTTATGCAGTGCAAGGTTTTCATGTCGCTATCTTAAAAACTGCGCCAGGGTTAATGCGGCTTCTAGCTGCGCAATATTTTTCTTTGCAATGTTTCAAAAGGATACCACACCAGTCATCCTCACTTTTCCTTCTTCCTTCTAATTTAGCTACATCCATATGTATATAACACCTGTGCTACATATAGTAAATGAAACATGCTACATATTATGTATTACCTTTGTTACAGTTGGTAAATTACAGATGCTCATGCTACACATATATTGTATTTCACCTCTACAACAGAAATGGCGAATGCAACAGACAATATTAAAAATACTGGGAATAATTTGTCTGAATAATTTTCAGAGTGACACATCAGCCAGTCTAACATTTGTCTCAGGTGTATAAAAACATGTTTAAATCACTTTGTGTTTAGTGTCATTATTCCACTGAAAAACATGCATCCAATTTTGTATAATCTGTATATGAATAGGAAACCCACAGTGCACAAACTGAAATTATAAAACTTGGACAAGGAGCCTGGGAATAATTATTACAAACAAGCCAGCTTCCTACAACAGAATAAATGTGGAAAACAAAGACCTTGGATATATGGACATTTTTCATACTATTCAGCATCTTGTTGGGGGGGTGGAGGTTTAGTCGTAATGGTTCTCATCTAACATAATACTTTTAGGGCCAGATGGGTGTGCAACTAATTACTGCTCAGAGCTTTGCAAACACCTCGGGTCCTAATAGGGTTAAGGGTGCAACACACTCAATTATTAAAAATGACAGTTTATCTAGTTATAGGTCTGTCTGTCTATTTAGCTAGCTATCTGTATTTTTTTGTTTTGTCTATAGTTTTAGCATACTAAGGTTTACAACATTATTAAATCGTATACCAATAAACTACCAGTCCCAACAAGATACTAAGCATATGGAAATGCCCAACTACCTGAGCTGTGACTTTCACTATTTAATCTATCTATCTACCTATATTTGTCTATCCATCCATCTATGTATATTCTTTTGTTTCTGTCAAAAGTTTTATCATAATAAGGTTTACGACATTATTAAATAGTAACATAGTAACATAGTTGATGATGCTGACAAAAGACATGCCAAAAACAACCCTGTTGATCCAGTGGAAGGCAAAAAAGCCCTCTGAAGCCATTTCCAATTTAGCCCCAAATAGGTAAAAAAAAATTCCTTCCTGACTCCAAATGGCAGTCAGATATTTCCCTGGATCATCATCCTATCTGCATTGAAGCCAGCTGTCATAATTTTCAATATTGTTCTGTGCTAGATAGGCATCCATTGCTTTTATGAAAGCAGTTGCATTATCTGCAAGTACAACATTCCAAGGCAAGGAATTCCATATCTTTACCACCCTTACTGTAAAGAGTATCTGCGTTTGTTTTAGTCGAAAGCACCTTTCCTCTAGTTTTAATGGAAAACCTCTTGTTCTTAGCTCAGCTCTTTGCGTAAATAATTCAAATCTTATGCAAACAAGTTATACAACTAAAGGTCCAGTTCAAACAAGATACTAAGTATATGGAAAATGGCCAACTACCCGAACTGTGTATTTCACTATTTAATCTGCTGTAGAGCATTGGCTTGTTTATAATAATTCTATCTATCTATCTGTATTTTGTCTCTTTCTGTCAATAGTTTTATCATAATAAGGTTTACTACAACATTAAATCTGATGCCAAAATCTATAAGTTCTACAAGCTAAGCTCCATTTCCAACAAGATACTAAAAATATGGAAAATGTCCAACTACCCTTGTTTTTGCCTGTTTAATCTGATGTAGGGGATTGGCTAGTTCATAATAATTGCTCCCATGTCTCTTTGTTCAAATTCCATTATTTCAGTTTGTCCAGTATGGGCTTCCTATTGATATACAGATTATAAAAAAAAATAGATTTATCATTTTTATATGTTAGGACTTTTACTGTTGAGTTAAAACAGGGCTACTCCCATTTTTGGGATATGTTTAATTTAAAGAGGATCTGTCACCATGAATTCAAGAAAACTTCAATAAAACTAGAAATCATGCCCAGCAGATGCATAGTTTAGGAGACATTCTTACATGTATTTCTTTATGGCGAGCTCTCTGATTGTAGTACACGTTACTAAGTTATAAATGGACATATAACTACTCTCTGTTTATAGACTTCTGCATACATGTACACTAGAGACAAAGAAATGTGAGGCGCACCCATCAAGCACAAACAAGATAAAGTGTCTTGTTCTAGGCATGGTAGCATCACAATGGTGCTACAAGTCACGTTTTTCACTCCCATGTGCCAGAGAGGAAATCTCCATATCCATATCAGACTGGTCCCGCCCACAGACAGTCCAGCTCCAAAATGTCAGGCAAATCCTCTCTGCATGAGAGAAACAGCATAAACACAGACGTATGTTTCGGCCTATGTGGGCCTCGTCAGCATAGTGCAGCTGAATCCCTCTAGGCACATGGAAGCAAGGGTCCATGTCTGGGATTCCCTTATACTCAGAGAGACAAAGAAATGTGAGGAGCACCCATCAAGCACAAACAAGATAAAGTGTCTTGTTCTAGGCATGGTAGCCTCTCAATGGTGCTACAACTCGTACGTTTGTGGTTTTGCTGATTCTCTCGTACGGGGAGGATTTGACTGACATTTCGGAGCTGGACTGTCTGACAGCGGGACTAGTCTGGTGTGAATATGGAAATTTCCTCTCTGCAATGGCACATGGGAGTGAAAAGCATGACTTGTAGCACCATTGAGGGGTCACTATGCCCAAGAACAAGACACTGTATCTTGTTTGTTCTCGGTGGGTGCTCATCACATTTGTTTCTTTATACATGTACACTACTCTTTGAATGTTGTTGGAGAGTATTAAAACAAGCCCACCCAGCCTCAGTAATTATAGCAAAAAACACACCCTTACACTATAAGCTCACCACAAACAACTCACTAAATTTTTATGCATTGTATTACTTGCTTTGGCAAATGACATGGAAACCAACCCTGGCCCTCAGATAGCAATAAACTTCACCTTTAAAACATGTCTCTCTTTTGAACACTGCAACATACACAGTATACTACCCAAAATGGAGGAACTAAAAGCATGGTGTTATGTGTACAAGCCAAAAAACTCTATTCTTACTGAATCCTGGTTAAGCAGCCAAGATACCTGATGCTGATGTTGCCATAGAAGGATCCTCATGCTTTAGGAAAAACTATGTAAGTGAGGAGGAAGTGTAATCATATACATCTCCTCCCCTACACACATAAATATTAAAACATCCAAGCATACTGGATCCTTCCATCCTGCACAAGTAGAATCCAAGATTCAGGTAGACTAACAAATGTGTTAAGAAATCACTCCATAGTTTACTCGCAAAATAAAACCAGTCAAGTCTAGTTCCAAAGTCATACTTATGAGATCATTTAGAAAATGTAATCTTCAGTCCTTCTTAAATGATTTAAGAAATGGTTCATGGTACAGAATACACCTAATACCTGACCTAGACTCAGCAATTGACTTTTTAACTCTTACAGGTCTGTAATACAATGTCCCACTAAGAAAGATCAGGGTTAGGATGGCCCATCTACCCTGGGTCGTGGCTGACTTGATCCAGTTATACAGTTTCACAGATGTCTATGGACAAAATTTACTGGGTTCTCTTATGATTACAGTATATACAGGCAATTGATGAATACATGCACAAAACAAACAAAACTAGCAAAAGCACAATATTTTACTGACAGCTTCAACAGTAATAAATCAAAACATGCCAACTTTTGGAAGGTTATAAAAAACATCTACAACTCAACCATTCTCACCCATCAACCATATAAATAAGCAAACAATACAGTGTCCAATAGCAATAGCTATTGCATTCAACAGCTACTTGGTTGGATGTGCCACCACCCTGATTACATAAAACAAAGGTCATTCTGAAGTACAACCGTACACAGAACAATGACTGTCACCTGCTACCAGGTCCAATTATGCTAATAAATTAAATTGCATGGCAGTAAATGAAAGCAAAATATATGATCACCTCCTCAACCCCAAAAATTAAATCACAATCTAGCCTTGACCAGCTACCAGCAATGTTATTAAAATTCACTGCCCAACCTATTGCATCTTTAATGAATGCCTCTTTGTCATCCGGGTATATGCCCAAAGCCTGGAAGGTGGCTAGTGCTGTGCCTATTAGCAAAGGTCGGGATAAAAATGTAGTATCAAATTACAGACCAATATCTCTACTCCCCACATTATCTAACATCCTAGAGAAATGTGTATATGAGCAATAGACCAGTTTTCTCACCCCCCTTCAATCAGTCTTTTGATCACATCACTCAACAGTCACAACCCTCACTAAAAGTATGCATTGATATCCAGACTGGCATGGAAAATGGTGAAAACACAATAAAAGAGAGAGATCGCTACTCAATGCCTAACTGCATCTAAAGAGAACTCCTTCCCCAATATGTAAACTACTCACCACGGCTACAGCCGCTGCGGATCCTGAGCTACCCCACAGTCCTGGCCACGGACTTCAGCAAACAAGAAGACACAGGAGGAGGTGCTACAACGGAACCCCCATGCTTCCCCAGCCAAAAAATTCAATCCGTATTCAATAAAACACAATTTTATTCTTCCATGTTAAGAACATCATTCCATAAATCAACAGATTGTTAATGGACTACAAATAGTAGATGTGCAAGGAAACGAAGAGCCTAACGCGTTTCGTGAATATATCACTTAATCTTAGGCTATTTAAACCTCGTATCCTGACATCTTATATACACAAAAACCTAACTTTCAACAAAAACACATTCAATCAATTAACCAATCACCCAGCTAAATTAAAATTCAAATAGTCCAATCAAAAAACTGGATCCAAAATGGGTGAATGAGTAATTGTTACATCTTCAATAGGAACTAATTTTAACCCCATAATCACCTGAAAAATAAAGTGAAAATAAATACTATTTCCTTTAACCCCCTTAATCTATTAATGCAATAGTGAGTGATATCATAAATATAATCCAAACTGTGCCCCTAACCTCAAAAGGGACATAATATTGTACAAATAAACTTGTGATAAGAATGACTTTCAACAATGTAATCAAACATATACGATTGTATAATGGAAAATGGTGAACTCACTGGAGCAATTTTCCTAGATTTTACAAAGGCTTTTGACACATTAGACCATATTAACCAAACTCCAAAGCTCAGGATTGGGTATTAATTCTCTAAACTGATTCTGATCTTATTTATCAGACAGTAAGCAGTATGTGTCAGTTGCTGACAAAACTTCCTTCCGTTCAATGTAACAAGTGGGGTTCACCAAGGCTCCATTCGTGGCCCTCTTCTATATTCTTTTCTTATAAATGATCTGCCCACGGTTTGCAAAGCATCTTCTGTACACATGTATGCAGATGACACCATAATCTATGCTAAAAACTGAAACGTATCACAACTTGAGGCCAAATTACAACATGATTTCTCTGAAGTTGAAAGATGGATAGCAAAGGACAAACTGTTCTTAACCCCTTAATGACCAGCGGTACTGGGGTGTGTGGTCCTTTAAGGACCAGATAGGGAATTTCGGCGTGCCGCCCCACGTGACTGATCATGTGGGGTGGCATGCTGAACGGAGGGACTGAAAGAGATCGCTGGTATTACTCACCGCGCTCCTGAACAATATCTCCTAAATCTTCTCCTCTTTTGACTAACATGTCTGTCTGTCTAATCCATTGTCTTTTCAAGTTTACATACTCTTTTAAAATAATAAAGTTATGTCACAGTCTTGTTGTGTGTGTGTGTGTGTGTGTGTGTGTATGTGTCTTTCCTCTGCAGGTTAATTGCTATGAAGTGAACTGGCATTGAATTAATGCTAATTAGTAAACCTGTTATTATATGAAAGAGCACATTAAATATTCACAGATTTACATGTAGAATAGGGTGACCACACGTCCTGGAATGTCCGGGACTGTCCCTTATTGGGGGTCTGTGTCACGCGTCCCAGGTCACTCCCCACCGGGACAACAAAGAGTCCTGGAATTGAGCAACACATGCCAGTCCAGCCAGCCAATGAAATGTATTTGCTATATGGTCCTCATTGGCTGGCTGAGCCAGTCAATGAAGACCATATAGCAAATACATTTCATTGGCTGGCTGGACTGGTGCGTGCAAGACAGTTGGGATGGAGCAGGTATGCTGGCGCTACAAGTGAGACTCGCGGATGAGGCTCCAGCCGGCGCTGATCATCTTTCTGAGGCTGATACAGAGTAAGAGTTCCCACTGGGAACAGCCTCAGAAAGATGGTCAGCACCGGCGGGAGCCTCAGCCGCGGGACTAGGGTGACCACATGTCCTGGAATGGCAGAATGGAAATATGGTCACCCTAATGTAGAAGTCTTCATACTTTCATGTAAAAGATATAAGGTATAAATGAGGGATACCACACCTTAACTGGATTGAACGGGACAACTTTTATTTCTATAATTAACTATTAGTTATACCGTTGTACACATGTTCATTAAATCACATAACTTCCCAATCCCAACATCCTTTGCATGTCCAAATTGAACGGGCTCATGCTTAAAGGGATAGTAATACCTGAAAATAAGTTTATTTTATATTGTAGCCCTTAAAAAACCATGAAAGATGATATAAGTCTTATCTCCCAAACCTTTATGGTTTGGGAGATATTCAGAAGTAAAGTTTACCCTGGAGTGACGTCATTGCTCCACCCTTCAGATTTGGAATCCGGTCCCCGGACCGGCTGTGCCTCTCCAGAAGTGCTGAGATCATGATCTTTAAAAAGAATTTCTTAATTGGAATGGTCTACAAAGTGTGCTTTCAAGTCAGGCACATTTTGTACACAGTTCCAATTAAGTAGTTCTTTTCAAAGATCGTGATCTCGGCACTGCTAAAGAGCTGCTGGTTGCTATGTGGACCGAATTCCAAATCTGTCCACGAGATGGCAGACTTGGCTGAAACAGCAAGGAAAAGTTAGGAGATAAGACATATCATCTTTCGGGGTTTTTTAAGGGCTACAATATAAAAAAAACTTATTTTCAGGTATTACTATCCCTTTGAAGTGATTGTAATGTCTATTTAAAATTACTTGCCCGAGTCTTCTGTATAGTAAAAGGAACATATTGAGCTATGTCTAAGCACTTACTTCTTTGTAGTTTAAATGTTATGAAGCACTGAAGATCATTGCTGAATCTGCAGGCTGGTGAGGACGGCTGCAGCGAGGGACAATCTTCAGTAAGCAAAGGGAAATCCTGCCCTGCTTCATCAAGGGAGGCAGGATTTCCTTTATATTTACTGAAGCTTTTCCCTTGTTGCAGCTGTTGAGTCGTACGCACCGATCTCAGATTCCATGGGAGGAGGCCAGAAAGGGGCAGGCAGTGGATCTTCAGTGCTTCATAACTTTTGAACTGCAAAGAAGTAAGCTCTTAGACATAGAACAATATGTTCCTTTTAATATACAGAAGACTCGGGCAACTAATCTTACATAGATATTACTATCACTTTAACATTCACCACCAACTACATCACAACAGAGTTAACCAATTACCCCACTTTTGCCAGACCGAGCCAGTTGCAGCGTGTAACGTAACCCACCGTAACATCTGTCCAGGGAAAAGTACCTTAGGTTGCTTCCTAAGGAACAGTTATTTCCATTAACATTTATTCACCCTCAAACAATTCTATAGCACTGCCCAAACATTCGTCCCCACCATGTAACATCAGGAGGGAGGGTGGTGATGGGTCTCCTAACACTGCCAAACTTTGACCCCCACACACTTCCTGTTCCTCTTCCTTAAATCTACTCCCCCTTAACCACTCCTCATAACCCTTCCCTTTTACATGTCCCCAATAAGCTATATCTCCTTGGGGTTCTTATAATGATAAGTGCTGATTGGAGCTGATATTATTGTAATAATTTTTCACCTGATAATAGTTATTATAGTCCATATTTAGTGTTTTCCACCAAATCATTTTTGTGGGGTTTCACTGAAAAAAACAACAACAACAAAAAAGCTGTAGATTAAAGACATTGTGAAATGACAAGAAATGAACAGTAGGAGGAGCTCCAGATTATATGAAAAGAAGCGCTGTCACTGGTTTAAATAAAAAGTGATTCTCTGTCAAGGGACAGCAGTAATACACTTGATTTATATCACAGTGCTATTGCATTTAGACATTGTGGTGTGAAAATAGCACAGTCCCAGATGTGTCGGACCTGCGTGGGCTTCATGTCACTTAGTCAGGGATTTCTTCAAACTGTGTAAAATCAAAAGTGACACAAATCTGAGGCAAACCAACAGCACAAACAAAGAATGTGACGAACGCACACCGAAAAAGAACAAAATTAAGTAATTTGCTCAAGTCATTTGTGGCCTCTCAGGATCTCCTCAAGTCACGTTTCTCGCTCCCATGTGCCATTGCAGAGAGGAAATTTCCATATTCATATCAGTCTGGTCCCACCCACAGGCAGTCCAACCCCGAAATATCAGGCAAATCCTCTCTGCATGAGAGAAACAGCACAACCCCAGATGTACATTTCGGTCTGTGTGGTCCTAGTCAGTGGGGGTGCAGCTGATTCCCTCTAGGCACATGGAAGCAAGGGCCCATGCCTGGGATGCCCTTCCGCTTAGGGAGGCTACAAAAACAAAGAATGTGATGAATGCACACCGAGAAAGAACAAAATGAAGTAATTTCCTCAAGGCCTGTGTAGCCTTTCAGGTGCTGCTCAAGTCATGTTTTAGCTCTCATGTGCCATTGCAGAGAGGAAATTTCTATATTCATATCAGTCTGGTCCCACCCACAGGCAGTTCAGCCCGAAACGTTACCTTTGCTTCCATATGCCTAGAGGGAATCAGCTGCACCTCACTGACGAGGCCCACATAGACCGAAATGTACGTCTGGGGTTGTGTGGTTTCTCTAATGCAGGGAGGATTTGCCTGACATTTCGGAGCTGGACTGCCTGTGGGCGGGACCAGACTGATATGAAAATGGAAATTTCCTCTCGGCAATGGCACATGGGAGTGAAAAACGTGACTTGAGCAGCACCTGAGAGGCCACACATACCTTGAGCAAACCACTCTATTTTGCTCTCTCGGTGTGCGCTCGTCACATTCAAACCAACAGCCCCACTGGAAAAAAAAATTAAATTTAAATTTGAATTAAAAAGGGGCTCTTATCTTAACCTCTTTAATGCTATAGGAATGTGTTGGAGACCTCTCCAACATTCACTAGGTTAAAGCAACATTTAAATGAGTAAATCCACACAACGTTGCCCCCTTGCAAAATCTATTGAGGTGGCCCTAGTGCCCTTCCCCTGTAATTGTCATACCTCCCCCAACTTTGCAGCCCCGCCTCACAATAACAAGAACAGTGACAAAAAAAATATGGTTTAAAAGGTAGTGGTTCTCAAACTGTATTCTGTAGTGAGACCTTTTAGTGAGGATCACTAGCTGTTCAGGACTACAATTCCCAACATCCCAAGCTAGTTCTACTCTTCACTGGTAGTCAGAAAACCACACATACAGTGTCTGATACTCCAGCCTTGTTCCACTGTCTACTGGTAGTCACAAACCAACACATACATACACTGTCTGATTCTCCAGCCTTATTCCACTATCCACTGGTTGCCACAGAATCACACATACACTGTCTGCCATCCCAGGATTATTCACCTTTATCCTAGTGGTCATAGAACCACTAATGCACTGTCTGGACACCTCAGCCTTGTTTCACTGTTTACTGGTAGTCATATAATCACACATACACTGTCTGACACCCCAGCCTTGTTTCACTGTTCACTGGTAGTCATATAATCACACATACACTGTCTGACACCTCAGCCTTGTTTCACTATCCACTGATAGTCACAGAACTACACATACATTGTCTGATACCCCAGTCTTGTTTCTCAATCCGCTTGTAGTCACAGAACCACATCTACTCTGCCTGACACCACAGCCTTATTCCACTGCCCATGAGTAATAACAGAACCATACCTACACTGTCTGACTAGTCATCCTTGTTGGACTGTCTACTGGTAAGCACAGAATCACATGCACACCCTGACATCCCACCATTATTGCATGGTTCACTGGTAGTCAGAGAATCAAACATTCACTGTATGTCCTACCAGTCTTGTTCCACTATCCACTATATACGGTATTTGCAATAACTAACACCCAAGCCTTTTTCTTTTCACAGAACCACACATGCACTGTCGGACACTCCACGTTTAGCCCATAGGGATGGGTGAAATGTCAGAGAATTTTCCCACAGGACTTTTTGTGAAAAAGAAAAAAAAAAAAAAGAGTTTCCTTTTTTTTTTCTTAAAAGTTTTCCACATAGACAATTTATAAAATGTTTTCCTTTTTCGCCACTGCCAATAAATTTCCTGCTAGAAATTTGCCGTATTTTACCTATGTTTTCCATGACAGCAACATTTCCCACCACAATATTACTTCTTCTTAGGGCTGAGTGCCTTTGTCGTTTGCCCACAACACTAACTTCTTTCTTAAGTAATATTGGCACAACCATCCTTGAAAAATAACTGCGGCTTGGGGATATCCCAGGAAGGTGCAACACATGACATCAGTTCTTTAAAGCCTCTGTTTTCAACAAAAGAAAAGGGCAGCATGTCAACCGCCCACACTTTGGCAAGCTCACTATTCCATAGACATACTTGTGAATTATTTTTGTGCAGGTTCTGACTTCTTTCTAAGAACTTAGTAAGTGTGGGATGGCAGTATACTAGAAGAACCGTGTAACTTTATTGATTTAATGACATGACTTGTGGAGGTGGTGGTATATGTGTAGTAACTTTATGACTCTTATCATCTCCAAAAACAAAGTCAGAGTCTTACTCCTCTGCAGCAGGAGCAGCACACCTTGGCACACTCTTCAACACATCAACAGTACTTCTGTTATGTACCCCAGAGTCCAAGAAACACTTGGGAGTACTTCTGCTGCTGCTAGCTGTGGCATTTCTGACCTGTTGGTGGTGTGTCTCAAGTCAGACCTGCAGTTGTACATCAGGAGGTGCCTAGGTGAGAGTCTGATTTCCACCAGCTCACATTGTTCTTACACAGACAACAGATAACAACATGCTTATTTTTTGGATCCTGAGTGAAATATCTTGATACTTTAGACTTCAAAAACTGTGAGATTCTTGAGAGGCTGCTGCTACTACTACTAGGGTTAGATGTTGCTGAATTTGTCCTACTATGTGTCACAGGTGCTACACTTCCAAGAGCAGTAGAGGCACTCAAAGCTAAGGCTGTAGATCCTGATATCCTGTGTTGTTGCTGGTTACTCAACACTATTAGTGTGTGTGGTTGAGTGGAACTTGGAAACGGTGATGATGCTGAAGAGGACAGATAGGATGACTGTTTACTTTTTGCCATCTTTGCTTGTCCAGGGTCAGACTTTCCAATTGTTTTCTCAAACAGTTTATAGACAGGTACAGTGCTCCTATTCAGTGGTGGAAGACTGAGCCTTTGTCTTTAAGCTAACTTTTGAGCTATGTCATCATCTCTCTCCCTCTCAACTTCACCTGTATCTGAAGAAAAAGAGAATGCTGGATGGATATATTCTAACTCTATATCATCATCATCATGAGTTATTAGATCATCCTTAGCATTGCCTTCCACTTCTTCCTCACTACTTTCATATTCCTCTAGTCTTTAAGTGGTCACAAACAATTTCTTTTTACTTTTCTCCTTTGAAAGATTTTTACAACGTTCACTACTACTTTCAGGACAGGAGTTTTTGTGCTTGTTTGTCTCACTGTTAGATGCAGCAGTTGGTTGAGTTGCTACATCTTCTTGCACTATGCCAACAATACTGCAATGTGGCTCATTGTCATTTTCATTGCTTTTAGGTGGCTTATTAATAGTACTGTTTGGTGGTGGTACTTTTTGGTGGGACTTTGATAAATTCCATCCTCCTGGAGAGGAAAGGGACCACCATCATGCTTATGCTGCACCAACCATGACTACAGTCAGTTTTTTGTACCACCACTTTAATCACACATCCCTGCACTGCTCCTAATCCTTTCACCCTACCCCTTGCACATTTACTGGGCATTACTCAACTACTGTGAGTGTTTTTACTGTAAAGTGCACAATATAACTGATTGCGTGTCATGTCTTGCTTTGGATCTCTACAAAATTCTCTATCTCGCCTAGTATTAGTCTGCCACAGGCACAGATCACTTATTAATTTTTTTTATTGTATTTATTTATTTGTTTACTTTAATTAACTGTCTCCCCTATCCCTATCACTGTCAACAAAAACAAAAAATACTCCCTGTTCAGCGGCTTCTTCCCCCATACTCCGCTAGGACAGGAACAACAGACAGATCAGGAAACAACTTGGATCTTGGTTGCCTGTGTCTTCCCAGTCAGTCTCTCAGATTTTTGGGGTGGTTCACTTTTGTTCTTTTCTCACACCCCTAGACTCCCCTAGGACAGAGATAACAGTCAGATCAGGACGAACTTGGGTCACAGGTTCCTGTGTTTACTTGGTCACATACATATTTGGGCAAACCTCATTTGCTCCCTTCTCACACCTACAGACTCCACTAGGATAGATATAACAACCAGAGCAGTAAGAAATTTGGATCTTTGTTGCCTATGTGTTTCCATTCAGTCACACAGAGTTTTGGGGTATTTTAGTGGTAATACCAGATCAAAAAGAACTTGGATCACAGCTGCCTGTGTCTACCTAATCTTCTCACATCCCTGGACTCCCACAGAACAGAGCTAACAGTCACATCAGGAAGAAAATTAGAACATTGCTGCATGTGTCTTCCCAGACAGTCCCACAGAATTTTTGGTATTTGAGATCAAACTCCTTACTGTCCCCCAGGCTCCCCTAATACAAAGGGCAAATTTCCTGCCTACAAGACTCCATAAACTAACCTTCAACTACACTTTATTAGCTTGTCTTCTCTATTCTTTCTCTTCTTCTCACAAACAGAATGGCATGCTTTGGGAACCTAACACCCTTTTATAGGTCTCTGGGGAAAAAAGAGAACATTGCACTGTGGTGGGGAGAAATTATGTCTTTCCACTGATTTCAATGCAAGGAAATAGGTGAAAAATGTGGGAAACTGGCAATCAATACAGATAGGCTGTTGATCCAGGGAACTATCTGACTGCCATTTGGAGTCAGGAAGGAATTTTTACCCACTTGGGGCTTAATTGGAAATGGCTTCAGTGTTTTATTTTTACCTTCCTCTGGATGAACGGGGGTGATTTGGCATGGGCTGGGCTTGATGGACGCATGTCTTTTTTCAGCCTCAACAACCAGGTTACTATGTTACTTTTTGCGAAATATTTTCTGTTTGGAGAAAAGTCCCATTTTTCTCCTGTTTCTCTTTTCAGGCGAAAACGTTCGCCCATCTCTAATAGCCAAACTTGGTTTATTTACTATAGAGAAAAGGCTACTAAGAGAGAATCTTCTTATGTTGTATAAGTACATATAACATCAGTATAAGAATCTCTCTAGTGAGCTTTTCAATTAGAGGAAAGAAGGTTTCAACTTCAGCACAGTAAGGGTCCATTACAGTAAAACCTGTTAAATTAAGGAAATCTTTGCCCAGCGATGTGGTAATGACAGATACAATGGATACATTTAAGAGATGATTAGATATATTTCTAGCAGAAGGGAACATGCAGGGTTATAGTATGCACTAGTTGGTTAATCAGGAAGTTATAATAAATAGACTATCAACATCTTGGAGTCTGGAAGAATTATGTAATTCTCATTTTCTGGGTTATACAGTGGAAAAGGTCAAACTTGATGGGCTTGTGTCTCTCTTCTAAGTAATTTACTATGTAAATATATCACCTCGCTCCACTGTTTGACATACATTTATTTTCTTTCCTTTATCTCTAAAGTAATGTTGCAGTACCTGTAGATTTCCATTAATAGTGCAATGCTTTGATTGGTTTGTGTACTAATATAAAGCTTTGTTGGTCTGGTGCAATGTTCTGCTCTTCTCCTCTAATTATGTAATTATCTGCTGGTCGCATGTAATGATGCAAATATCTATTGTTTTATCTAATCTTAAAGGGATAGTATTGCTTGAAAATAATTTTATTTTATATTGTAGCCCTTAAAAAAACATTAAAAAGGATATGTCTTATCTCCCAAACGTTTATGGTTTGGGAGATATTAGCAAGTAAAGTTTCCCCTGGAGTGACGTCACTGCTCAGGCCTTCAGATTTGGAATCCGGTCCGCGGACTGTCCGCGGCTCTTCAGCAGTGCCGAGATCATGATCTTTAAAAATAATTTCTTCATTGGAATGGTCTACAAAGTGTGTTTGCAAGCCAGGCACACTTTGTAGACAGCTCCAGTGAAGTAGTTCTTTTTAAAGATTGTGATCTCGGCACTGCTAAAGAGCTGCCCGCTTATCTGTGGACCGGATTCCAAATCTGTCCACTAGATGGCAGACTTGGCTAAAACAGCCAGGAAAAGGGACCTTTACTTTTATTATTATTAACTTTACTTGCTAATAGCTCATTTTTAGATATATCATTTTTAATGTTTTAAGGGCTACTATATAAAATAAAATTATTTTCAAGCGATACTATCCCTTTAATGATGCATATGAAGTAAAAGTCCTGTCGTATATGGCTCTAACATTGAAGATATTTTTTTTCCTGGAGGTATACACCAAACAATGCATAGTCATAGACAAAAGAAAAACTGGGGGAAGTAGGGTTTAGAATTACACTCTGGCAGCCATATTGCCTGGAAATTACCCTGCTGATAACCACAGAATCTCACATACACATGCTGACAACAAAGCCTCCTTTTACTGTTACATATTCCAAGGGCTGGATTTAAAGGGATAGTAATACTTCGTTTTATCTTTATTTTATTTTGTAGGCATTAAAAAAACATGAAGAACGATATAAGTCTTATCTCTCAAACCTTTATGGTTTAAGAGATATTCACAAGCAAAGTTTCCCCTCCCCCGTTCAGCCAGATCAGAAGGGAGGTGCCCAGGTAGACTGCAGAGAGGGACAATCTTCAATTAAGATAAGGGAAAAAGCTGAAAAACTTGTCAAGGGGGGCAGGGCTTTCATTGTTCTCATAGGAAGAAGATTATCCCCTGTTGTTATCTGTCTGGTCTATGGACTGCATTCCACATCTGAGAAGAGATGGCTTACACTAGGTAAAAGGGGCGGGAGGGGAAACTTTGCTTGTGAATATCTCTTAAACCATAAAGGTTTGAGAGATAAGACATATCATTCTTCATGTTTTTTTAATGCCTACAAAATAAAATAAAGTTCAAACGAAGTATTACTATCCCTTTAAATTCCAGGTGTCCCTGGGCAAGATAGTCTAGGCACACTTAGCTCCACCCATGACTGCTCCTCACTTAACCACACTCCCAGACTCATCCACTGTTTAATGGCACAGAAAATAACCTTGGCCTATAACAAGCAAGGACAAAAAAACACTTTATAATATAATATCATTATTATATTATAAATAATAGCTGTAAAGGGATATACAACTGGTGCAGGGACACTGAGATTGCTGTGGCCACACCCACAATGCTTAATGTGGGTGTGGCCAGCAAAGCTGAGACACCGCCCCTCAAAATCTGGAGCTCTGCCTATTGGGAAATGTGTCCCTGAATATTACTTTCATTTGTTATTCTTTCGGGGTCACACTATTTCTTTCTGGGTCTCTGGTCCATTGTTATAATGCTATAGGAGTCCTACTGGTTCTGTTTTTTTAATATTGAATAATGAAGCTATTTTATAAGGATTTATTAAGAACATAATCTATCTTTATCTAAAACATGATTTTAAACATCATGCCTGTAAAATAGAATCCGAGCTCTGAAAATCACCCAGTTCCATTATAATAGCTGTTGTTATGTTGATTTCCTGCTCTTCTGCCTGCAGAATACATCCCAGCGGCTCATTAGATGGTTTTCCAAATCAGAGGTTATTAAAATGAAAAAATATATATATGTGCATTTCTACTGCAGACCTTTATGAAAAAGAAACCTTGAATAAAATAATGCGCAAAACTACCTCACTGTTTTTCTCATTATAAGGAATTAAAATAATAGTAAGGCATAATAAAAGTGTGCTTTAACTTTTTCAATGCCAGGGGGAATCCAATGCATTGAGAAGCAATGTGTTGGAGACCTGTCTGGCACTCAAAATTTAATGGACCCCCTCCCAAAAATAGAGAAACATTTTTTAACCCCTTAAGGACCCTTGACGGTCCTGGAACGTCATGGGTTGGGGAGCGATAAGGACCCATGACGTGCCAGGGCAGTCATGGAATTCAGGGTTCCCCACTCAGCTGCACTCAGTTCGGGGAGCTCTGAACTAGATGCTGGGAAAAAAAATGGTCCGTGGTCCTTCAGTGCCGGCCAGGTACGCAATCAGCTGGTCCTTAAGGGGTTAACCCTTTGAGTGCCAGAGGGGTACGCAACGCATTGCTTCGCAATGTGTTGCGTACCTCTCTGGCACTCAAAGGGTTAAGAGATGAATTTTAAAATACTAGCACACCTTCAATTCTAAACATAAACAAACTGATTCAACTTAAAATCTTACAAAGAACTTATTACACTCCAATCCGACTGGTAAAGATGGGGACACTGACTGATGATTCATGCATTAAATGTAAATAGGAGCAGGGCACATTTTGGCACCTGCTGTGGACCTGACAACCAGTAAATCATTTCTGGCATCAGGTGGTAGAAAAAATATCCAGTGTATTACAAATCCCTATTCCACTCCTGCCCAAACTTTGTACATATTCTATTATGCCAGACTAGTTGAACAGCCCGTTACACAGGCCACAGTGCCTCTGGCACCCGGTCGCGGGGCAGTCACAAGCAGTGCAGACTGCCCGCGCCACTGCTGATATAGAGCTGGACGCTCCTTTGGAGCGCCCAGCTCTGTATCAGCCGTGGCGCGGGCAGTCTGTACTGCGGATGACTGCCGCACGCACAGCACTGTCTACTGCGCATGTCGGGCATTACACACGATTTAACAAATTATTATATAGGATGGTCTACTTTCGACCCACCAATTAAAATTAGTTAGGGACTTCTGATTATGGCGAGGAAAACAGTAGCGATGACCTGGATATTGGCTGAGGCCCCTTCATAAAATACTTGGATTCACTGAGTACACCAAAACATTCCCCATTATCACCTAGTTTATATTCATAGGTAGTGTTGAGCGAGCATGCTCGGCCGATGCTCGGATCGGCTCGAGCATCGCTCTGCTCGGCACATGGCGGTACTCGTATGAGTACCGCATGTGCTCGCCCGCCATGTTCGGGTCTCCTCCCCGCACGTTTTGCGGCTGCTGCGCAGCCAATAAACGTGCAGGGAGGCTCTGACATCGGTGTAATGCCAGCAGCCATGTTGGCTGCTGGCATTACACTGATTGGCTGGCCAGAACCCGTGGTCGGGTGCTGTATAGCACCTGACCATCGAGTTCGGCTCAGTCTGAGCCAGGGAGAGCTGAGGATAGGAAGGGAAAGGCAGTGTAGGGAGGAAAAAAACAAAAATTGTGAAAAAAAAAGAACCAAAAGTCCTTTTTAGGACTACTGTGTGTGGGGGCAGCAGGTTATTTGGTGTGGGGGGAAAAAAACAAAAAAAAAAAAAAAAAATATATATATATTCTGTTTAGTGTGCAAAGTTGCAGATTAGAGCACATTCTGTTTAGTGTGCACAGTTGCAGATTAGAGCACAGTCTGTTTAGTGTGCAAAGTTGCAGATTAGAGCACATTCTGTTTAGTGTGCAAAGTTGCAGATTAGAGCACATTCTGTTTAGTGTGCAAAGTTGCAGATTAGAGCACATTCTGTTAAGTCTTCAAACTAAAATATCAAAGTCACGTATTCCATTCAGTGTGCGTCGCCGCAGTTTAGCAGCACATTCTGAGTACTGTGCAGAGTTGCAGAATAGGAAGAAATACTGTTAAGTCTTCAAACTAAAATATCAAAGTCACATATTCCATTCAGTGTGCTTCGCCGCAGTTTAGCAGCACATTCTGTGTACTGTGCAGAGTTGCAGAATAGGAAGAAATACTGTTAAGTCTTCAAACTAAAATATCAAAGTCACATATTCTATTCAGTGTGCTTCGCCGCAGTTTAGCAGCACATTCTGTGTACTGTGCAGAGTTGCAGAATAGTAAGAAATACTGTTAAGTCTTCAAACTAAAATATCAAAGTCACATATTCCATTCATTGTGTATCACCGCCGTTTAACAGCCTATTCTGTGTACTCTGTACAGTTCCAGAATTATAAGAAATACTGTTAAGTTTTCAAACTCAAATATTAAAGTCACATATTCCATTCAGTGTGTTTCAACGCCGTTTAACAGCCTATTCTGTGTACTCTGCAGAGTTGCAGAATAGTAAGAAATACTGTTAAGTTTTCAAACTCAAATATTAAAGTCACATATTCCATTCAGTGTCTTTCACCGCCGTTTAACAGCCTATTCTGTGTACTCTGTACAGTTCCAGAATTATAAGAAATACTGTTAAGTTTTCAAACTCAAATATTAAAGTCACATATTCCATTCAGTGTCTTTCACCGCCGTTTAACAGCCTATTCTGTGTACTCTGTACAGTTGCAGAATTATAAGAAATACTGTTAAGTTTTCAAACTCAAATATTAAAGTCACATATTCCATTCAGTGTGTTTCAACGCCGTTTAACAGCCTATTCTGTGTACTCTGCAGAGTTGCAGAATAGTAAGAAATACTGTTAAGTTTTCAAACTCAAATATTAAAGTCACATATTCCATTCAGTGTCTTTCACCGCCGTTTAACAGCCTATTCTGTGTACTCTGTACAGTTCCAGAATTATAAGAAATACTGTTAAGTTTTCAAACTCAAATATTAAAGTCACATATTCCATTCAGTGTGTTTCAACGCCGTTTAACAGCCTATTCTGTGTACTCTGCAGAGTTGCAGAATAGTAAGAAATACTGTTAAGTTTTCAAACTCAAATATTAAAGTCACATATTCCATTCAGTGTCTTTCACCGCCGTTTAACAGCCTATTCTGTGTACTCTGTACAGTTCCAGAATTATAAGAAATACTGTTAAGTTTTCAAACTCAAATATTAAAGTCAGATATTCCATTCAGTGTCTTTCACCGCCGTTTAACAGCCTATTCTGTGTACTCTGTACAGTTGCAGAATTATAAGAAATACTGTTAAGTTTTCAAACTCAAATATTAAAGTCACATATTCCATTCAGTGTGTTTCAACGCCGTTTAACAGCCTATTCTGTGTACTCTGCAGAGTTGCAGAATAGTAAGAAATACTGTTAATTTTTCAAACTCAAATATCAAAGTCACATATTCCATTCAGTGTCTTTCACCGCCGTTTAACAGCCTATTCTGTGTACTCTGTACAGTTCCAGAATTATAAGAAATACTGTTAAGTTTTCAAACTCAAATATTAAAGTCACATATTCCATTCAGTGTGTTTCAACGCCGTTTAACAGCCTATTCTGTGTACTCTGCAGAGTTGCAGAATAGTAAGAAATACTGTTAAGTTTTCAAACTCAAATATTAAAGTCACATATTCCATTCAGTGTCTTTCACCGCCGTTTAACAGCCTATTCTGTGTACTCTGTACAGTTCCAGAATTATAAGAAATACTGTTAAGTTTTCAAACTCAAATATTAAAGTCACATATTCCATTCAGTGTCTTTCACCGCCGTTTAACAGCCTATTCTGTGTACTCTGTACAGTTGCAGAATTATAAGAAATACTGTTAAGTTTTCAAACTCAAATATTAAAGTCACATATTCCATTCAGTGTGTTTCAACGCCGTTTAACAGCCTATTCTGTGTACTCTGCAGAGTTGCAGAATAGTAAGAAATACTGTTAAGTTTTCAAACTCAAATATTAAAGTCACTTATTCCATTCAGTGTGTGTCACCGCAGTTTAGCAGCCTATTCTGTGTACTCTGCAGAGTTGCAGAATAGTAAGAAATACTGTTAATTTTTCAAACTCAAATATTAAAGTCACTTATTCCATTCAGTGTGTGTCACCGCAGTTTAGCAGCCTATTCTGTGTACTCTGCAGAGTTGCAGAATAGTAAGAAATACTGTTAAGTTTTCAAACTCATATATATTAAAGTCATATATATCGTGTAAGATGAAGAAGGCGGGTAAAAAGGGACGGGGAAGTGGACGTGATCCTGAAAGTTCAGGGCGCGGGTCAGGACGCGGAGAAACTGTGCCTGGTGCCAGAGCACAAGAAAGAAAGACATCCACCATACCTAGCTTCATGTCTGATTTCACAGGGCGTCGCAGGACATCACTCTCGAGGTCCGACCAGTGCGAACAGGTGGTCGGTTGGATGACAGCTGATACTGCTTCCAGTCGGTTAAGCACCACCCTGTCTTCCACCAAGTCCACTCTCAGTAGCCAAGAGTCTGGTCAACATAATCCTCACTCTGATCATCCTTCCTCCCACCATACACGGTCTGGTCAAAGAAGTGATCCCACACTGGGATATAGTGATGAGCTCGTCTCATCACCAATCCTTCATTTGACCCTCTCTCCAAGCACGCTTGCAGAGGAACATGACATCTTGTGCCCTGATTCACAACCTCTAGAGGCTACCCAATCACAAGAAGATGACAGATGTGAACGGCATTTAAGGTCAAAGGAAGTAGTGGATGATGATGATGATGATGATGAGACACAGTTGCCATTAAATCAACCACTATTTCCGTCTCAAGACCTTGTTGAGGAGAATGTTATACAGTTGTCAATGACTGAGTATGTGGTGGGATCAAGACTTGAGGAGGATGATCAGAGTGAGGAAGTGGAGGAGGACTTGGTGGACGATGAGGTGACTGACCCCACCTGGGAAGGTGTAGAGCCGAGCGATGACAGCAGTCCTGAGGGTGAGCCATCTGCAGCACCGCAACAGGCTGGAAGAGGCAGTGGTGTGGCTACAGAAAGAAGGCGGACCGCACCAAACCGGCCCGCAAATGTTCCACGGAGCACCCCCTTGCGTAAATCTACCTTGCCAAGGGGTAGGTGTTCCGCGGTATGGCGTTTTTTTAAGGAAAGTGCGGACGACAAAAGATTTGTAGTTTGCAACCTGTGCCACACCAGAATGAGCCGAGGCATGAACACTAGAAACCTCACCACCACCAGCATGATCCGACACATGGCATCCAAGCACCGTAGTAAGTGGGAGGAACGCCTGGATCGCCCATCTGTGTCTGCAGGCCACACCACTGCCTCCTCTTCCCCTGTTTTCGGTGCCGGCCAATCGCCTGTCGAAGGCGCAGGCCCGCATACCTCCCGCCCTGCACCTGTAGCATCTGAAGCACCATCAGCGACCACATCCACTTCCCTGTCCCAGCACAGCGTCCAAATGTCGTTACCCCAGGCATTTGAGCGCAAGAGAAAATACCCAGCCACCCACCCACAGGCCATAGCACTAACCTCACACCTTTCAAAATTACTGGCCATCGAAATGCTGCCATTTAGGCTTGTGGACACTGAGTCCTTCCGCAGCCTGATGGCAGCAGCTGTCCCTCGGTACGCGGTCCCCAGCCGCCACTACTTTTCCCGGTGTGCCATCCCCGCATTACACCACCATGTGTCCCGTAACATCACCCGTGCCCTGACCAACGCAGTTACTGGGAAGGTCCACTTAACGACTGACACATGGACAAGTGCTTGTGGCCAGGGACGCTACATTTCCCTGACGGCACACTGGGTGAATGTCGTGGAGGCTGGGAGCGACTCGGACCCTGGGATGGCACGGGTGCTACCCACGCCGAGGATTGCGGGCCCTACCTCCATCAGGGTTTCCACCAGCACCTACGTTATTGGCTCCTCCTCCTCCGTTTCCACCTCCGAATTCTCTACACACACCGCCACTCCCCCATCAGCCAGTAGCTGGAAGCAGTGTAGCACTGCAGTGGGGAAGCGTCAACAGGCCGTGCTGAAGCTGATCTGCCTTGGGGACAAACAGCACACGGCCTCAGAGCTGTTGCAGGGGATTAGTCACCAGACCGAGCAGTGGCTCTCGCCACTCAACCTGCAAGCAGGCATGGTTGTGTGTGATAATGGGCGTAACTTGGTGGCGGCTTTGGAGCTCGGCAAGCTCACACACGTACCATGCCTAGCGCATGTATTTAATTTAGTGGTGCAGCGATTTCTAAAAACCTACCCCAATGTGCATGATCTCTTGACCAAGGTGCGCCGCGTGTGTGCACATTTCCGTAAGTCATCTACAGCTTCGGCCGGCCTGTTGAAGCTGCAGCAGCGCTTACAATTGCCAGCTCAACGGCTGCTGTGTGACGTGAGCACGCGCTGGAACTCCACCTTCCACATGTTGGCCCGGCTTTGTGAGCAGCAGAGGGCAGTAGTGGAGTACCAGCTGTTACATGGTCGTCGCCTCTCCGTTCAACTTCCTGTAATCAGAAGTGAGGAGTGGGAATGGATGTCAGACCTCTGCGAGGTTTTACGCAATTTTGAGGAATCGACACAGATGGTGAGCGGCGATAACGCTATTATCAGTGTAACCATCCCACTTCTGTGTCTACTGAAACGCTCGCTGCTCACAATTAAAACCGACGCTTTGCATGTGGAAGAGGTGGAAATGGGGGAGGAAGAGCTTACACAAGGTGATAGCCAGAGCACCCTCACTTCGTCTTCTCAGCGACAATTGGAAGAGGCGGAGGAGGAGGAGGAGGAGGAGGAGGAGGAGGAAGACACGGTTGCCTCCGCTACAGAGGGTAGCCATGGAACTTTAGTTCCATCTCTTCAGCGTGGGTGGGCAGAAGAGGAGGAAGAGGATGAGGATATTGAGAGTCAGCCTCCTGGTGAGGACAGCGAAATCTTGACTGTTGGTACTCTGGCACACATGGCTGACTTTATGTTAGGCTGCCTTTCCCGTGACCCACGCGTTGTACGCATTTTAGACAACACGGATTACTGGGTGTTCACCCTTCTGGACCCCCGCTACAAAGAGAATTTCTCATCTCTCATTCCTCCGGTGGAGAGGACAAGCAAAATGGTGCAATACCAGAAGGTTCTTGTTGAAAAATTGCTCCAAAATTTTCCATCTGACAACGCTGGCGGCAGAGTACGTGCTACCTTGGCCAACCGAGAAGGGGAGAAAAGGGGAGCACACAGCAGTTCCGACAAAGGCAGGGCAACACTCTCCAAGGCGTGGGACACCTTCATGACACCCCGCCAGCACCCTCACCCTGATGCGCAGCCTAGTGTCACAAGGAGGGAAAAGTTTTGGAAGATGGTGAAGGAGTACGTAGCAGACCGTGTCAGCGTCCTCAATGATCCCTCTGTGCCTTACAACTACTGGGTGTCCAAGCTGGACACGTGGTATGAACTGGCACTCTATGCCTTGGAGGTGCTGGCCTGCCCTGCCGCCAGCGTTCTGTCTGAGCGGGTATTTAGTGCTGCTGGTGGCATCATAACAGATAAGCGTATCCGCCTTTCCACCGACAATGCTGATAGGTTGACACTTATAAAAATGAACAAGGCCTGGATTTCCCCTGACTTCTCCACTCCACTGGAGGAAAGCCCCGGGGGAACATAAACTCACTTTATATATGTTATTTACAATGATGGGAATACTCTGTATTCCCATTCACCCCTTCCACCCCAAAAACGGGTATATGGTTGACTCTTAATGTTCTCATCCTCCTCCTCCTCTTCCATATGCCCTGGGATATAATTTTTATATAGGGCCAGCTCACCAGCGTGCCCTGGGATATAATTTTTATATAGGGCCAGCTCACCAGCGGGCCCTGTGATATAATTTTTATATAGGGCCAGCTCACCAGCGGGCCCTGTTTGCCAATTTTTATATAGGTCAGCTCACCAGCGGGCCTTCTCATATAATGTTTTATTGGGTCAGCTCTCTAGCGGGCCCTCTCATATAATGTTTTATAGCGTCAGCTCACTAGCGGGCCTTCGCATCTAATGTTTAGGATGGTCAGCTCTGCAGCAGACCCTCACCCATAATGTTTTAGATGGTCAGCTCAGCGCACGTTTCCCTCTTAATCATGGCCTCAGTTCTGAAAATCAAGGAAATTTTTGGGAGAATTTGCCTCTGCGCACGTTTCCCCTCTTAATCATGGCCTCAGTTCTGAAAATCAAGAAAATTTTTGGGATAATTTGCCTCTGCGCACGTTTCCCTCTTAATCATGGCCTCAGTTCTGAAAATCAAGGAAATTTTTGGGAGAATTTGCCTCTGCGCACGTTTCCTTCTTAATCATGGCCTCAGTTCTGAAAATCAAGGAAATTTTTGGGATAATTTGCCTCTGCGCACGTTTCCCTCTTAATCATGGCCTCACTTCAGAAAATCGATGAAATTTTTGGGAGAATTTGCAGATGATATACAAGTAAATATACAGCAAATACTGTTTGGTAACAATTTTTCGCCTAAAGTCGTTTTTATTTTCCTTTTTGTGTGTTTTACGGTCAGTCTGTAAAAATGGCGTACTACGGGCGAAAGATCGTTCCCAGCAGCGATGTTGGAGTCCAAGGTGCATCCAGACATCCTCCCTATGCTGTCCCTGAACCATTTCTGTAGTGTTTCCATCTTTTTCTGCCCTTTTCCTATGGACCAGGCACCCTCCCCTCATCAGAGCAGGGGGTGCCTGGTGTAATGCTCGAGTCCTCCCATTGACTTCAATGGGGCTCGGGTGCTCAGCCGAGCACTCGAGCCTCAGGGGGTGCTCGGTCAGAGCACCCGAACATCCGAGCATTGGGGTGCTCGCTCATCACTATTCATAGGGGATCTCTACAACTGCTTCTTAAAGACGATCAACCACGTTAGGTAAAATCTCCCTGCAATAATTAGGCAGGTAGCAAATAGCTTAATAATAGTGATATTACATCTCAAAAGTAGCTGACTGTAAAGTAATCATTAATCTTCCAAGACCGGAATCCAGGCATTAGCGCAGATATCTAGTCTGTGTGCCTGTGCTGTCAGTCCCGGTCTCAATTAAAAAGCATTGCACTGGCCCGGAAGGCACCCGGAAGGGACTGACAGTGCAGGAGTGCAGACTGCACTAACCTGGCCATCAGTCTCGGAATATTAAGGATTACTTTACAGTCAACTACTTTTGAGAGGTAATATAACTATTATTAAGCTAGTCGCCACCTGCCTAATTATTGCAGGGCTACTTTATCTAGTGTGGTAGTTCCGCTTTAAAATATGGGCACCATGGATTGAGACTGAGTAGACTCACCACACCGGGCACTGCATGTCCGTGATGCATTTATGGAGATCAAGGGGGCAGAAGTTCACTGGGGGGTTGCTCGATCTGGAAAGGGGTAGGTTTTAGGATTTTGATGGTTAAGTTGGTTTTCTGGTTAGGTTTAAATGGAAAATATGGGAAACAGAGCAATATAGCAATCTGCTTATGATATGATACTGATATACTCTATCCTATGTGACTTATTGTGCCAATTTCTTGTACAACTTTATTGTTCCTGAAATGCCCATTTTCCAATTAATAAAATCAATCAATCAAAAAAAAAAATACTATCACACCTTATTTGTGTTCATTTCAACAATATAGAGAAAACACCCACTTAGGGGTTATCGTTCTGAATAAAACAGGTGTTGCTGCTGAAATTTATTCAAAAGTTATTGAAGCTCAGACTTGAATTTGTTAGGTGCAGTATCACAGTGACCTGAAATTGTACAGAGGCACTGTTGGTACACCATCCTATGGAGGTTTATGGTCAACTGACCAGAGCTGTCCATAGGATGATGTAACAACAGCACCACTGTAATATTTCAGGCCATTGAGATACTGCACCTAATAAAATCTTTCTACAATTACTTTTGAATAAAACTTTCAGCAGTGGGAGGCCCTTGTTTTACTCAAGGGAAAAACAATCCAATATATATATTTGTTTTACATATTCAGTATTACTATCCTTTTACATTTTACATTTATTGTTACACATTGGGTTAACAAAGCAGCTGTCAGAGTATACCTGTGGTGTCCGCCTTCAGTTATAAAAGATACCCCAATGTTACCCTAGCAATCAAACCTTTAACATAGTAAGAATTTCAATTGTATTTGATTGCTAGGTACATTAAAAGAATGGTGTACACTAGATCAGGGGTTCTCTTATCTTTGCTCAAGGCATTTCTGACTTGCTGTCTGGAATTTTCCGGGCATCCCTATGATTTTATAGGTAACTAGTGTAAAAGCCTGTGGACACAGTCAAGCGCATGACTGCATAGGACAAACATACATCGGACAAACATACATCTGACCTGCGTTCAGGCAGTCTCTACTGCACATGACTGCATCAGACAAACATACATCCGGCCTGTGTTCGGGCAGTCTCTACTGCACATGACTGCATCAGACAAACATACATCTGGCCTGCGTTCGGGCAGTCTCTACTGCGCATGACTGCATCGAACATACATGTGGCCTTTTATCTATATATATAAAAGAAGACTTTGTGCCTGGCAAAATACACCCAGGGGCGACAGTAAAGAGAGAATTGGGTAATTCAATGGGGGTGTGATTTTTGGCCCGCCCCCACTATCCAGCCCACCCACTACTATATAAGGCTGAAAAAAAATGGCTGCCACTCACTCCTACACCACAGACACACACACATGCTCCCCACACACTGGCAGACACATACACACACTCATACAGAGACACACACACATGCTGAGCAGCTGAGGATGATGGGGACTATGTTCAAGCTACAGCTGGAAGGCCATGGTCCAATCTGTATTATGCAGCTTCTTCATTCCCTGTCTGTGAGCCTGCACAGCCCCGCCAATTAACCCCTTAACGACCCTTGACGTACCAGGACCGTCAAGGGTAAATTTGCTTTAAGGACCAGTGACGGTCCTGGTACGTCAAGAGTTAAATGGTAGCAGCGCGCCGCCGTGCACGCTGCTACCATTCAATCCAGGCTGAGACTGAACGGTCCAATACCGGACCGTTCAGTCTCAGCCTCTGTCGGTAGTGCCGGGTCATGTGATCGCTGAGTCAGCAATCACATGTACCGGCATTCTAAGTCTGTGAATGAGGCAGTGCTACTCACTGCCTCTAGTGTCTCCTCTCTGCTAATGCGTCCCTTACATCAAAGTAAGGGACACAAAAGCAGAGAGGAGACACCTAGTGGAAATAAAAAATACAGCAGCTGGGGGTGTTAACCCCTTCACTGCTGGTACAGGAGGATGGCTAAATGCAGGTCAATTTCTGACCTGCTAAATACACTTTTTTTTTTTTAAATAAAAACAACACACTTTTTTTTTTTTTTTTTACAAATAAAATATTTTATAAAAAAAAAACAAAACATCTCAAGAAACAAAATTGGAAGTGTGACTGTTGTGGAGTCATGTAATACACTTACACATGCCAAATATAATTAACAAAAAAGTGGGAAAATAGGGTGGGAAAAAGGGACATGGGGATTTTCACCCAGGGGGGACAGTGGCTACTTTAAACTGCACATTTTGTAGGTATGACTGACTAGTCATACCTTTCATGCAGTCTCCATAAATATTTAACCCTTTGCGCCCAATTGATCCCAAGAGAAAAATCAAAAATGATGGTTTTTTACATTTTTTTTTACCTTTTTCTTTAATTTTAATAAAGTAAATGGTGGGTTATCCATATAAGTGGGGTATCAAAGGAAAGCCCTATTTGTTTGTAAAAAAACAGTATATAATTTATGGGGGTGGAATAAAAGCCTAAGAGGGAAAACACTGTTGAACAAAGACATAGTCAAAAAGGTCAGAATTGCTCCGGTCCTTAAGTCAAATCCACCTCTGATTTTACCGGTCCTTAAGGGGTTAATACAAGTGATCTGATTTCTAAACAATCAGCAGGCATGATGCTGGGAAAGTGGAACAACGGCAGAGACATGATCAGGCAGTGCAGAGCAGGACTTCAGCTGAGCTGGTAAGTGGCAGAGACATGGTTGTGACTGTATTTATATATTGCACAAAGACAGAGAAAAAGAGCATATTGTTTGTCAGTCTGTCTGTAAGTAGAGGTGCCAGTTCCTGCAATCATCTCCATGCTGTAGATAGCTCACTGTATAGCATGTATGACAAACTATTTATATATGGTTTGGCATTGTATAGTATACAGTCTGTGTATAAGGACTGGCACTATACAGTATAGGAGGGACAGTCCCTGTTTGACACCCAAATCCCTCTGCTCCTCTATTTAGGAGATCACACTGTGTGGTGTATATACCAGTGTATCAGATTGCTCCACATCAATAAAACCCACAGTAATGTGGATATAAACTTCTGTATATATCTGTTAAATTAGTCTGTGTAAAAAAATACTTTCATCTTCTTCTAAATCATTCACTTACAGAAAGAGTAACTTAACCATTTCAATACCAGAGGGGATGCAATGCATTAGTTCCCCCTGTCACTCAAAGTGTTAAAAATTCTCTACAATGGTCTGGCACTGTATAGCAGTTGTTCTCAACCTGTGCTCTCAGTGGCTATTAACAGGCCAGGATTTTAGAATTTCCTTTTAAGAGCACAGGTGACCAGACCTCACCTTTAACCGGGGATTCAGAGGAGAAATGCATACTGCAGGACTGCATTGATTTCAGTGAAGTACTGCAAAATGGCTATTTCCTATGTGTCCCCGGTTAAAGGTGAGATCTGGTCAGCCTATTTTAAGAGCACAGGTAAGTTAATCAATATAACTGAGCCTCTAATCAACACACTTGTGTTCTAGCAGGGAAATTCCTGGCCTGTTAGTGGCCACTGAGGACATGGATTGAGAACCTCTGCTGTATAGTATACAGTCTGCATGTGTTTGTGTATGAGGACTGTAACTGGAGGGACAGTCCCTGTTTGACACCCAAATCCCTCTGCTACTCTATTTCTTCTAAATCATTCACTTATGTAACTTAACCATTTCAATGCCAGAGGGGGATGCAATGCATTACTTACCCCCTGGCACTCAAAGGGTTAAAAATTCTCTAAAATACACCACTAGCCACGCCCCCAGTAACACCACCTAAAACACAAGTGTCCCTCTTTGGCCATTTGAAATGTTGGGAGGTATGTTACTTACACTGCTCACACTGTGTGGATGTATGTTCTGATTTGCATGTGTGTGTCACGGTCTGTGTATGTCAGTGCATGTGTGTGTGTGTTGCATGTGTCCTGTCTATCACTGTCCCCCCTGTATATGTGTGTGTGTATCACTGTGTGTACCTTTCTGACATATAAACCCTACGTTATATTTCACTATCATGACATTTAAAAAAACCCAAAAAACATTCCCTGCATAACATGACGGGCAACGCCGTCCCAAATTGTTAGTATATATATATATATATATATATATATAGATAAGATATGTAATGGGAGTAATGAATGAGGCAAATGCAAAAATATACAGTTATTATTGGGTCTCACCATCAGTATGAAATAAACAAGTATATTGTGTATAAAAAGTTCCATTAATAAACAGCAGAAACTTCAAGATTAACTCTTTGAATGCCAGAGGGGTACATATTTGTTAAGGTCTTCACTGAAAAAAAAAATCATAGCACCCTAAGCTTTTGCCCAATACACAGCTCCACTTCAAGCAGTTTGAGAACCACTACACTAGACAGAAACTTACTTAAAGGAGAAGTAACATCTACTAATAATATCCACCACTTATCTGACCATGGCCAGAAAATCCTAATGCCCCTTATGAATGTTGCCCTTGGGCCTTTGTTCAATCAGTTCTGGATGTCCAGTCCTTGGAGACAGGTTCGACAATTGCCTAATGTTATCACAATGAATGTGGCAGAGAACATGATTGTACCTAACACTTTAAGAGACCAGTATGGGGGTTGTTGTTAGGTGCCAATAAGACTGCTCCTGAATAATAAAGCAGTGATTCTGTGCAGGAAGATATTCATACATATGTCGCTGCTCTCAGAATGTCACAGTGAAAATGACGTGTTCCAAATAAAATTGTCACAACAAGCTGCCTCGTTTCTGACACTTATCTGCCATATCTCTTTTTGTAGGAGGCATTTGGCATGAAGACAGAATGCATGAATATCTTATTTTTTATGGTTTATATTTATTTTTTTTTACATCTTGTATGTATTCAAAATTCAGGTGTGACAGACTTGTGTACTGGAGGTGTCTCTAACAGACAAAGTTTACAACTGCTAAGTCTTCCCCTTCTAATATCCCATTGAAAAGGGCTCTGTGCTATTGGCCATGTTACTGGTGGCCAAGGCCATCATTCCTGCTCACTGGAAGTCCATTGACTGGTACCTGGAAACAACAAGTTAATGTGTATATGTCAGCTGAAAAGCTTCGTGCTTTTCTTTCAGGTGAGACTACAGATTTTCAAAAAGAATGGGGCCTCTTACTAGCACTCTCTTCTACAGAGAGAGATCTTGACAAATTTTAATTCTGGAGGTATTCTGGATGTCACTAACCCCCACCCCCACCCCCGCTTTACATCTTCCCCAGTACCACTGGGGTACTGTACTTTGAAAACAAAAACAAAAGCAAAAAAAAAAGAATGAACAGTCTTAGGGTATAGGGAAATACTTTTATCTCACTAACACACACACCTTCTCTCCATCACACACTCTTACTTTCACACACAGACATACACACACACACACACACACACACTCTCTTACTTTCTGACACACACACACTCACATACATGCACACTATCTCTCACTCACTTACACACACATAAACTCCCTCAAACAAACACACAAACATTCTCCCACTTGCACACATGCATAAATACTGACACACTTGCCCATACACTCTAGCTCTCACTCACACTCACACACATTCTCTCTCCCTCTCTTTCTCACATACACACACTCTCACATGCACACATTCTCACAGACACATAACATACCTCCCAACATTTCAAGTGGCTAAAGAGGGATATTTTTCTTTCAGGTAGTGGGTATGGGTGCGTGGCTGGTGGGTGGGGCATTACCAAGAATTTTTAGGTTATTTCATGACCTATTGACACCTATTTGTGTAACCTAATAAATCATTGATAACAAGACCAAAGTATTTTATTTACACAGACTCATTTATAAACACATATACTGCAGTTTCAAGAAACAATAATGTGAGTTTTATTGCTGTAGAGCAAAATTATACACTTATATGCACATCACAAAGTCTGATTCCCTAAAAAGAGGGACATCAGGGTGGGAAAGAGCGACAGGGGTATTTGGGTCAAAAAGAGAGACTCTCCCTCCTAAAGAGGAACACTTGGGAGGTATGCATATAATCACACACTGATACACATACATACATTCTTTCACACAAAGATACACTCTCACACACATACATTCGCATACACAAAACATACACACAAATACGCAAACTCTCTCTTTCGTACACACACACACCCTCTCTTTCTCTCTCTGTTTTACACACACACTCTGGGTCTCACAAATACACATACTTGGGAAGTTTCCATTGATGTCCTCCCGGAGGGGAGTCCTCTGGTGCAGCAAGGGGTGAGAATAATTATGTGAACCGTGTCAAAAAGGGGCGGGGCTTGAGGGGGGGAGAGGGCTTAAAGGTGTGAGACAGAGCTCAAAAGAAGGCTGGGGAAGGAGTTACAATGGGGGAAACAGCAGAGACCCGGTAGAGCAGTGTCATAACCGGAGTCTCCGGGGCAAATCCAGAGAGTTCCCAGGTATGCAAATACACATATTTTCTAACAAACATGCATGGACACACACACACACACTATCCCTTGGTATCTGGATATCTGCTTTATATATCCTGGTGCAGACACATGTCATTCTATCCAATGCAGTGATCATTTATTGCAGGGGGGTGGGGTACCCAGTAAACTTACCACTCGTAGTTATCTCCTTCAAATGGGTTCCTCATTTTAATCAACTACATGGCATTGACTAACTTTTAAGTCCTCAATATCTGAACTACTTTCCATAAAGGGAATAACAGCTAAATAATTTATATTATTAAAATGACTGTACTTTATCTGTCATCCTTACCAGCATTTGTAAAATAAAAATTTCTTCTTAAACCCAATGAATGAAAGAAAGGTCAAAGGTTTTGTGTAACAGCTGAGAATGGGCATCCGTCACAATATGTCACATAATATGTTTGCCCTTTGAAGACCAGAGTATTCTACATACCCCTCTGTTATTTAAGGATAAATAATAATAATAATTATAGTAATAATATCAACCTAGTAATAAGGATCTGTGGGGGTGTTAATATCGTAACTATGTTTTCTCATAATTTTACTGACATCCCAGTGCTTTTATGACTTTACTAATGAATCCAATTACAGTTAATTAATACTGACTGCCCATAAATTATGACTGAAGCTGGCAGTCATGTGTGTTATGGTGGTGATTTAAGGGGCAGTGCCTTCTGTGATAACACTGAGATAAGTACAGAAGCATGTTATGGGTAGAAAATAAAACATTATTATTTTAAACGCTATACACTGTACGCCAAATACTATAACAAAATGCTATACAGCAAACTCTATACACAAGACACTGTAACCAAAAGATATATGCAAGAGGAATGGTGCTATAAGTACGCAAAATGCGATATGGGATACGCTATATGTAATAGGCAAAATGGAATACATAAAATGCAATATGCACAATGCTATTAGGCAATATTCTATACACAATGCACTCTATGCAAAAGACTATACACAATAAACACAAAACACACAAGCTCACAGGGTCTCACTCACCCAAGGTCACACATACTGTCACTCACACGTGTGCTTGCTCTCACAACCTGTTGCTCGCACACATTCAAACACGCACACAAACACACACAGTGATGGAGATTTGTGCAACACAATGAGTTGCACACCTTTCTGGAGCTGAAAGGCCTAAGAATTGAGAATTCAACAAGCCACTCATGAAAGCAGTCATTATTAACCACACGGGCAACGCCATGCCAAGCAACTCAACTATGAACGAAAACACAGGAACTGGGATGCAGACAAATGGCAGTGGGTGCTCTGGACTGACAAGTCAAAATTTAATATATTTGTCTGTAACAGAAGGCTTTTTGTTCATTGAATGGCTGGAGAGAGGTACAAGAATGATTGTCTGCAGGCAACAGTGAAGCATGGTGGAGATTTCTTGCAAGTTTGGGGCTGCATTTCTGCAAATGGAGTTGGAGATTTGGTCAGAATTAAAGCTCTCTTCAATGCTGAGAAGTACAGGCAGATACTTACCCATCATGCAATACCATCAGGGAGGCATCTGATTGGCCCCAAATTTATTCTGCAACATGACAACGACCCCAAACATACAGCCAAGGTCATTAAGAACCATCTCCATCCTAAAGAAGAACAAGGAGTCCTAGAAGTGATGGTATGGCTCCCACAGAGTCCTGATCTCAACATCATTGAATCGGTCTGGGATTACATGAAGATAAGGAATTAACTGAGGCCCCAAAATCCACAGAACAACCGTGGTTAATTCTTCAAGATGTGTGGAGATGCAAAACCCTATGGTGTTTAAAGGTTTAAAGTTTGAGGTGCCACACATACACACCATGTATCCTATGCTGTATTTATTATGAAAAAAAAAAAAAAATTTGTTGCTTTTAAAGAAGGGAGAACAATATACAAAATGACTAACTATAATGATAAAACAAAATACTAGGAGCTGGATTCTATTACAGGTGCTAATTTTATCACTGCTTTTGGGCTGGATTCTATTACAGGTGCTAAATGTTAACACCCGTTTTATCAAAGATTTTTGCTATTGAAGTCTATGGGGAAAACTGGAGATAAAATCGGTGATCAAATTAGCACCTGTAATAGAATCCAGCCCTTTATCTCTGGTTTTCTCCATATAATTCAATAGGAAAATGTTTGATGAAACGGGTGTTAACATTTAGCACCTGCAATAGAATCCAGCCCTACGTATGAAAGTATAACAGTTATTTAAAAATATACTAAAAAATCCTAGTTTTTTGTTTTGTGGCAACTGGCAAACATGCCACTTCATCAGGAGGAATACAGTGTATTTGTTGTTACATTATATTCCTCCTGATGAAGTGCCATGTTTGCCACGAAACGTATTGAGGATTTTTTTTAGTATATTTTTAACCCCTTCGTGACACAGGACGTACATGTACGTCCCGGAAATCTGGCTCCCCGCGTGGCTGCGCGCCGTTCGGGGACTCCGGATTGTTTAAAAAAAAAAAAAAAAAAAAATGTTAGACGGACGTTAAGTGACGGCCGCGTCTGCACGCGGCCGTCACTAAGGGGTTAAATAAAATGTATACTTTCACATCTGGGGCTAGATTCTATTGCAGGTGCTAAATGTTAACACCCGTTTTCTCAAATATTTTCCTATCGAAGTCTATAGGAAAACTGGAGATAAAAGCAGAGATAAAATTAGCACCTGTAATAGAATCTAGCCCCTGGTCTGCTGTTTTTGGATCTTTTGTAAGCTGGCTAGTGGCGTGACAATAGGGGTCGCACCTGCGACCAGGCCCGTCACTCCAGGGCCCAGGCCGCCCCCTGCGACCCCATCGCCACATGCCCGCAGCAACTCAGCTGATCTCCTGGCGCTCTAGTAATGCAGTGCGCTGGAAGATGACATCATCTCCCAGTGATCTGCATTACCGAGAACCACGCGGGAGCAGGGAAGGTGATAAAGGTAGGAGGTTAACGCGGGTCAATGTGATGGTTTGTGGGGAGGCAAAATATGGAGACAATGTGGTCATGGGCATACCTGGGAACTCTCCGGTTTTGCCCCGGAGACTCCGGATTTCAGACTGAATTACCGGGTCTCCGGGGCAATGTGTGGATCACCTTGGGGGCAGAGTTTAAATAGAAACTCTGCCCACTTGTGCTCCGTCCCGCCTGGCTCCTCCCACTCCCTGCCCTCTTAGAGACATTTTGCAGGTTTTTTTTTGTCCCCCCCTGCGACTAAGCCCCGCCCCTTTTATGACGCGAATCGTGTCATTTTCCTCCCAGGTCGGCACTGACAGGGTTACCCTGCGGGTAGCCCTGTTTCAAAAGTTCCCAGGTATGGTCATGGGGTGGCCGGGCCCATGGCAATTTCTGCACCAGGGCACGGTTGCTTCTAGTTACGCCACTGAAGCTGACTATCCTTGCTGAAATGGAGATGTGATGCAAGTTTGTGTGGTTTTGTTGCGGGGAGAACCGGCATCAGAAATACCCGTTGGCTTCAAAAAACCGGTTGCTGTTGTTTATAGCTGGTTAAATATCACATGTGAGTATCAGCTCTCTATTGTATCCTGATCTATGTGCTGTTAAAGAGGAACAGTTTAGCTCTCCTAGGGCTGAATTTTTTTATCAAAACATTTTCCTATTGAAGTCTATGGGGAAAACCTGAGATAAAAGCAGTGATAAAATTAGCACTTGTAATAGAATCCAGCCCCTAGTATTTTTTCCAAGCCCTGCTGGGAGGTGGTGGTCCTGAAAAGGATTGATAGAGAAGGATCCGGATAACTTTGAGGTGGCAGTAAAATATCCTCCACAAGTTATTTTTGTCATTGTGATTAACCCTTTGAGTGCCAAAAGGGTACGGAACGCATTGTAAAGCAATGCGTTTCATACTGGCACTCAAAGGGTTAACCCCTTAAGGGCCAGATGTCCCAAGGTGTGCAGTCCTTTAAGAACCAGATAGGAAACTTTGACGTGCCGTCCCTCGTGACTGATCACGTGTGCCGGCACGCTGAACGGGGGACTGAAAGAGATCGCTCCGGTCTTGGAGCGATCAACTTCAGTCCCCAGTATTACTCACCACGCTCCTACAGGAGCGCGGTGAGTAAAAGTACGTGACGTGCCAGGACCGTCACTGGACCTTAAGTGCCGGACCAGCGTGACGGTCCTGCCACGTCAATGGTCCTTAAGGTTTTAAAATCCATGACAAAATGTAAATACAGTACATTTCTGATCTGTCTATTTCCATTGATGGTCAAGATCTCTACACTATGATTCTCTCCCCTCTCTTTTGTGTTTTTGGTTTAACTATAATGAACAACTCCAAGCAAAAGCAAATTAACTTTAATCTAAGCTACACAACATTTACATGATGTACTTCCTTTAAAGGAGTAGGAAACTATTTAGGAAAACACATATGTTGTAAGGGGTTTCCTCTTGAATTCAACAAGTTTGTGTTTAATGATAAGAGAGGCATATTTCCAGAGTCATTACAGTTTAAACTCTTGTTTTCGTACATTAACAATGCCCTCTTGTGGACAGATTTCAATTAGTTATTCTGTTGCGTTCACTAGAGGCTAGAGTCTATGGGCTCAATTCTATTACCAGCGCTAAAAATAAAACAAGCGTTTTTTTAAAGTCAGTTTTTGCTACCCTTTTACCCGACTTGTGAAAACAAAATCAGTGGTAATTATACCTACCGCCGGTCTAAAAAAAGGCCATAGGAAACAGCTAAAAACAACATGCAATTAGTATCCTATTACCCACGCTCAGTATTAGCACCTCTTTTGTAGTTACATTTAAGTCGGAAATTCTGCGTCTCAGAGGTTGAGGCGTAGAAGCCATGACGACAGTCTCAAAACCATTGTTATTTGAACAAAAGCAGTGTAGAATACAGTATACAGCATAGAAATCAGACATAAAGTGGCCCCCTTTGACATATTAACCGCCTCTTTTAAAATTCAACTTACAATACTTTCTTTCACCACTTTAATTCGACTAATATTGTTCACATTCCACATTTTAACCCTTCCCCTTCAAAATTCGACTTACATGCTTTCTTTCACCAAATTCATTCGACAAATAATATACATTTGACATTTTAACCCTTCCCCTTGAAAATTTGACTACAGTGCTCCCATGACTTTCTTTCACCATTTAAATTCGACAAATATTGTTCACATTCAACATTTTAATTTGAATAATATTGCTCCCATTCAACATTGTTTATTCTCCAATTTTACTGCAAAATACAGACTCTTTATGTGTCACAGTCATTCCTGTACAAGATATGCTACAGTAAGAAGTGTCTCCTTCTTAGAATAGTTTCACTTATTGTTATATAAATTGGGTCACACTTATTCAGTAACTTTCCTCACAAAAGTAAAGGAGGGGTTAGTATTACTTCTTACTGTAGGTTTAGCCATCAAATAGTAGGAGTGAGAGGTCTTTCACACTTAGCACAGCAAGTTATACATTCTTGTACAGGATTCTCTGTGACACATAAAGAGTCTGTATTTTGCAGTAAAATTGGAGACTAAAGAGTGTTGAATAGGAGCAATATTATTCAAATTAAAATGGAGAAAGAAGGTCATAGGAACACTATAAGTTGAATTTTCAAGGGGAAGGGTTAAAATGTTGAATGTGAACAATATTTGTCAAATTTAAATGGTGAAAGAAAGTCATGGGAGCACTGTAGTCGAATTTGTAAGGGAAAGGGTTAAAATGTCAAATGTATAATATTTGTCAAGTTAATTTGGTGAAAGAAAGCACTGTAAGTCGAATTTTGAAGGGGAAGGGTTAAAATGTGGAATGTGAACAATATTAGTCGAATTATAGTGGGGAAAGAAAGCATTGTAAGTCGATATTTAAGGGGGTGTAAATATGTTGAAGGGGGGCGCTCAACGTCAGATTTTGATAATGTGGGGGACACATCTAACTCTGAACTTGATCCTTCTGTCATCAAACATATGCCTATTTCCTTGGACTTTGACATTTTCAATGTTTTTTTTAGGCGGTAGTCAAATAAAAGCAGACAGCGCCAATTTTGTTAGTTCTTTGAAGTATGCTTTCTACGTCAGTTTTGTTTTACTGTGGTTCTGCAATAGAATACCACTGTAACACATGTTTGCAAAATACACATTGCTTGTTTTTCTTGTAACGCCAGAATCAAGCCCCAGGTCAGGTGCTAATTTTATCTCTCCTTTTATCTCCAGTTTTCTCCATAGACTTCAATAAGAAAATGTTTGATAAAACGGGAGTAAACATTTAGCAGCTGCAATAGAATCTAGCCCTAGGAGAGGTGAGCCACTGACAATCAGTTCTCCATAGAATGTGACTGAAACTGCTGAGTTACTTCCTGTCAGGAAGTAATCACACTGTAATTTGCTTCCCAACAATTTGAACTGTTGTATTATTTGACCAAGGCAATTGACAGCAGTGGTATGTCCATGCTTTACACTGCAGCAGCAACCCTATTGTATATGTATTTTCATGAAAAAATATTTACTGCTCCTTTAAGTGATGTATGCATTGTGCTATGAACGCCATTAAAAAGAAGTAACCCTTTTCCTGCATATATAAAAAAACAGTAAAAAGAGGGTGCTAGATAAAAGCTTAGCAAATAATAAACATTAGTAAATACCCTGCAATGTGCTAATTATTTAAAGCGATTAAATGTAGTGGGTCCAATGTACTGCAGAGAGATAAGTATATAGCTAGTTGATGTACAACTCCAGAACTAGAACACATGAATGTAAATGATAATATGAAGTACAAACTGATTAGACGAGGATGACAAATTGAATTTAAAGGAGCAGTAAACTTTTTTTATGAAAAAAATATATATTGTAGGGATTTTCCTATTGAGTAAAATAAGGGTACTCCCAATGCCAAGACATTTATATTTCCAGAGTTATTAAAGTTTAAACCCATGATTTTATACTTTAGCAGTGCCCTCTAGTGATCAAATTCTAATTAGATTTCCTGTTAGATTCTAATGGAGAGGAAAGTCAGAAAAGTCAGAGACATACAGTTCTCCTAAGAATGTGATAGAAACTGCTGAGTCACTTCCTGTCAGTTAGAACTATCAGGAAGTAATCACAGTAAATTCACTTCCTGTCAGAACTATCAGGAAGTAATCACAGTAAATTCACTTCCTGTCAGTTAGAACTATCAGGAAGTAAACACAGTAAATTCACTTCCTGATTATTTAAACTGCTATAAATTTTTGAATAAAACACCTGGCAGTGATGGGAGTGACCTTGTTTTATTCAGCAGGAAATGCTCTATAAAATATGTGTTTTCATAAAAAAAAGTTTACTGCTCCTTTAAGGTCCACAACAGGTCTCATTGTCCAGATGTCACATAAGAGCAAAACGAAAAACAAGAAAAAAGGCACGTAGTGGAAACAGTGAGTGTGTGTGTTTAATGCTACATTCTCTTTCATATGAAAACTCTCACCAGTAATGAGAAGGTTAATACACTGCATCTGAAAATCTCATTTTGAATTAGATTCACTAGGGACTCATCATAATACAATGGTAATTAAATTGCTAGCATGAACTAAAAAATTATTAATAACATATTGGATTGATAATGTCATTCTAAACTTCATTAGGAGAAGCTATCAGTTTTAGCATTTGCTTTTAATGCTACACAAATGTGTCATTAGGCGATACCATTTACAGCCAGCGGATAAATTACTTTATCTTTCAGTTTGCTTTGTAGGAGGAGTAGTCAACTGGTGGACCTTCAGCTGCTGGGACCCACCACTCCGACAGGTGTGGACGTTCACCAGTTGACTTCTCCTACTACAAAGCAAGCTGATGAGAGTGGAAGTCCACACCAGCTGGAGATCCAGTAATTGTCTATACCTGCTTCATGGTAGAAGGTAGAAGGTCTTGTTGCCAGCTTTGGGGCATGTAATGGTTCTAATCTCATTACCAGTAATGATGTAGTTGGGCTACGCAGTGCACATATAATGCATTAGATTGATTAAAACCCAGATCACTTGAGAACCTAAAATAGTGATGTTCAACCATTGTTCCATGGCCAGGTCTGTGCCAAAGGAGGCACATACAGACCTCTTCTGCCGCTGGACCACCAGGGAAGATGTAGGAAACGGACACTGGGGGCAATGTGGAAATGATGGGGCAATACGGATCTGATGGGGGGCAAGATGGAGATGATGGCAATGTAGAGATGATGGGGCAATGTATGTGAGGGTAAGTTGGAGCTGATGGCAATATGGAGCTGATGGGGGGCAATATGGTGATGAAGGGGCAATGTGAGGATAAGTTGGAGCTGATGGGGGCAATGTGAGGGTAAGTTAGAGCTGATGGGGCAATATGGAGCTAATGGGGGCAATGTGAGGGTAAGTTGGAGCTGATGAGGGCAATATGGAGATGATGGGGGCAATGTAGAGCTGACAGGGGACAATGTAAGGGCAATATGGAGATGATGGGGGGCAATGTGGAGATTAGGAGCACTGTGGAGGTGTCCAGTGGAGATGGCCAGTGGGGGGGGTGCTTCAGATTTCTGTGCCTACAGGCTCCTGAGATGTAAATTCTTTTCTTTTTTTTTAAATATATTATATTTTGAATAAATAATTATGAGAAGTGCCCTTTTTTTCATTTGAGCCCCTGCCACCCAAAATGTCTGTGCACGTCCCTGCTTAACATTGATAATGCTTTTACCCACACCGTGACACTCACACTTATATTTGTACACTCACATGGTCATTTATTGATTTGAGAGGGTAATGTGGCACACACACACACACACACACACCAATTCTTCCATATGTTGGAAACATTAGAAGGAGACTGTCTTCTACCTCCGGTGAATGGAAATTTAATTTCTTAATTATCTCATATCCTGTTTGAATACATTATATTAGTTTCCACAGGATTCACATGTTCATATTTAAACTTCAATTTGACATTTTTATTTGACATCACATTGATGTCATGACATTCAATATATTAATATGTCATAATCTATTTTGTAATTTGCAATGTTACAATGTATTTCAAACTTTGCTTTTGATTGTTATTCTACACTGATTTGTATGTATGTATATTTATTCCTAATATTTAATAAAGTTATATAAAAAAAAAAGACTGAGAATCACTGACTTAGAAACTCCCCTGCTGTTGGTTCTGTGACTTTGAGCCATATGTTCAAAGCAGTAGCGAAATAGCTTTTGTCGTTTGTAAAGACTTTTCAAAGTAGTGTCATTGGGATCATTAATATTTTCAGAGTATCGGTTGTGATCGAAAAGATGTCGTTTGTCCTGACTGAAATTGTCGTATGTAACAACAAAAAACATCTTAACTAATGACAAAAATGTCTTAACAACAAAAATGTCTTTAAAAATGTCTTAACTAAAGACAAAAATTCTCACATTCAGAACACATTACCTCCACTTTTTTCTTAAAGTACACATTTTGTCTTTTGAAAGACGTTTTTTTGTCATTAGTTACGACAAATTTTCTTTTCCTCTATAGGACACTGGAGAATAGTTTAGCCACACCCTTGCCCCGCTCCTTTGCCCGTCAGTTCTGGAGTTGTGTCGTACACATCGGACATTACTAGTTTTTTGTCGTATACGCTATAGAAAAGATGTAATTCATGCATTCAATTACTTATTTTTGTCTTTAATATGACAATTTTTTGTCATTATCCCTTTGAACGTACGGCCCATAGTATGTTTAGTTGTATGTAGCAGCATAAACAGTGCATACTCACAATGGAACTTAAAGGGGAACGCTTAACTCTGTAAAAGTTCTCCTCATCCTAATGTTCCTTTAGAGTTAACCTGTAATCCATTTTTTTATTTAATGCAAGATATGCCAAGATTTAACATTTTAAAAATGAGCTGGTGATGTCACTTCAGGACAAGCTTCAGGTCAGCTCTGTCCCACAGGCTGTCAATCTTCAATTCTTCCCCTCCCCAAGTAGAGCCTCGTTCTCACCTCCTACTCTGACGGAGGTTTCCTCCATGTGAGTTGGAGCGTTATCATTGTCAAGAAAGCACTCCAGCACACATGGAGGAAGCCTCTGTCATCAGAGGAGGTGAGAATGAGGTGCTAATTGGGGAGGGGAAAAGACGAAGATTGACAGGAGGTGGGACGGATTTGACTCGCAGCCTATTCTGAAGTGATGTCAACGGCTCATTTTTTTTTTATATATATAGAATTGTTTTTATTATTTTTATTACTGAGGAATCAGAAGGAGATACAGCACAACAAATATCAGCATTGACAACAACTCAATAAATGTCACATACAAATATCAAAGTATTATAGTTATCTTTCAATCAATTTCCAGAACAACATCCCCCACTGAGAACCTCGAGAATTTTCATTTAAAAAGAAAATCCCAAAACTCCCAAGAACCCAAAACTAACCCTAACAATACCTAAAACTAATTGGTCAGGAACCCCTCTCTCACCCCCCCCCCCGTGGGTGTCTCCCCCCATAGCACTTCAACAGGGCCAAGCCTGTTGAGTCTAACCTGAGTCACGGGGAATCATGCCAGTGCTGTTATTCACTTCGATCCAAGGATCCCATATTGCGTGGAATTTGTGTGGAGTACCTCTATGTAAATAAAGTAATTTGTACTTAGGCAGATTGTGGTTGACTAAATTAACCCACTGCTGAAACTCTGGAGGAGGAGTAGCCATCCAGGATGTATAATCCACCTTCCTCGCCATCACCAACAGTTCACCAAGTAACCTACATCTGGGCCCTTGGCTAAGAGTCTGGTAGAGTGGATAAGGCACCTATCTTCAAAGAGACAGGAACCGGTTCAGCCAAGGTTACAGATATCTCCTCCATCACCCGCCTCTAGAAAGTATGAACCATAGGGTAGTCCCAGAGCAGGAGAAAGAAATTACCACCCTGTCTCTCACAATGATGACAACAGTCAGTTTCTCTCCGTCCCATTCTAAGAGGCACCTCGAGGTATAATAAGTTCTATGCAACATTTTTAACTGAATCAGCTGGTGTCTAGTTGTGGTCGCCACCTCCATGGGTCCACCCCTGGCCATGTTCCATTCCCAGTCTTCTAACGGTCCCAGGTCTGTCTCTCATTTGGCCCTCAATGTTTGATTGTCTGTAGAGGTATTTTGTCCACCAGTTAGTGAGAAAGATATGGGTCTAGATGGATATTTCGCATCAATGAGTGTCGCCAGAGGAGATCTACATATGCGCATAGTGGGTATCTTCCATTGTGCCTGCACAGAGTGTCTCAGACATAAATACAAATAGAAAAGAGTAGCGGGAAGACTGAACTCCCCATGCAGCTGCTCAAAATATTTGAAAACATAATCCTGGAACAGTTGTCCCAAGATGAGGATACCGTATGCCTGGCATACAAGCCTGAATTCCAGACCACAGAGGTGTTGTGGACTAGCATCTCCCCAAAGAAGGAAATCGGCATCAAAAACAAATTAGCATCAGTGCCCTGAAGCTTACCCCACATTTTATGTATCACCCATGTGGCTGCTGTCGGAGAGGAGCACACCACCGGACCCATGATGATCATATACTAGACTCTGCGATGCTACATAATACAACTGCTCATTTTTTAAAATGGTAAATCGCTGCATATCCTACACAAAAAAAACAAACAAACAAACTAAAAAACGGATTACAGGTTAACTCTAAAGGAACATTACGATGAAGAGAGTATATATAGAGGTAAGAGAGTTCCCCTTTGAGGAAACTCACATTATTTTATATAGCACATAGAAATCAAGAACAAAGCAAACACAAAATCACAGCCAACTCGCTCTTTTAGCAACATAGCAACTTTGTTAAAGAAACTGAAAAAATTCAAGTCATTTGTTTCTGACCCCCAAGCTGAGTCATGTATTGTGAAACTGATGTGAGTCCATTAAATTCAACCTTTGCCAGTTCCCTTTTGTTGATCCAGAAGAAGGCAAACAAAACAGGCATAAAAGCCATTTCCAGTGATACTCAAAGTATATAACACAAATTCCTTCCTGACTCCAGAACGCAATTGTCATCATTTGCTTAGCTGGAAAGGTATCCTGTACGTTTTTGAAAATATCTACAGAGTATCTGCCTCCTGGGACAGAATTTCATGTAATTACTGCCATTACCTTTGGTGTAATAATACAATGGCTACCTCCTTGGCACTCAAAGGGTTAAACCTTTACGTGCCAGTGGGCTACTCATTTCACACCCCCTGGCACTCAAAGGGTAAATGAATGTCCCCTTGTTTTCTCCTCTAGGCACACGTAGCTCTACTCACGGCTACACCCCAGTTCTTCACATGGTCCTATCCCCAATCTCATCCACTATTTACTAGCCTATACCAAGCAAGGATAAATAAACACATTATCCCCCTCTGTTGTTAGAGTGATCTCTCAACATAGTAACATAGTAAATTAGGTTGAAAAAAGACACAAGTCCATCAAGTTCAACCTTCGCCTCGTACCTCAGAACTGAGAATTTTATAGCTTTCCTGCTACCAATAAAATTAGTCTTTATCAGACCTTCCTGATCATCCTACTGATAAACAGCATAACTCTGTATGTTCCCTTTTGAAAGAAATGTATCTAATCTTCTCTTAAATGTATCCATTGTATTTGCCATCACTACCTCCCTGGGCAATGAATTCCACAATTTAATAGACCTTACCGTAAAAAAACCCTTCCTCTGCTGAAGTTTAAACTTCCTTTCCTCTAATCTCAAGGGGTGTCCCCTGGTCACCTGATCAGGCCTTGGAATAAATAGCTCACCGCAGAGATCCTTGTATTGACCTCTCATATACTTGTACAATGTGATAAGGTCTCCTCTTAGTCGTCTTTTCTCTAGAGTAAATAAACCAAGTCTGTCTAGTTGTTCCTCATATGTCAAGTCCTCCATTCCCTTAATTCATTTTGTTGCTCTCCGATGTACCCTCTCTAGTTCTAGTATATCCTTTTTCAGAACCTGTGCCCAAAATTGCACTGCATACTCAAGGTAAGATCTTACCAATGATTTGTATAATGGCAAAATAATGTTATCCACTCTTGCTTCGATACCTCTTTTTATGCAAGACAGGACTTTGTTTGCCTTTGCTACTGCTGTTTGACACTGGTCACTGTTTCTAAGTCTGTAGTTGACAAGGATACCCAGGTCTTTCTCTAGTAATGAGTCTCCTAAAATTATTCCATTAAGTTTATAAGTAGCCTTGGGATTGTTTACTCCCAAATGCATGACTTTACACTTCCCCACATTAAACTTCATATTCCACATGTTTGCCCAATCTGACATTGTATGTAAGTCCCTCTGTAGAGAGAAAATATCCTGTTCTGAATTAATGACTTTGCATAATTTAGTATCATCTGCAAATATTGATATTTTGCTTTCTATATCTATTTCCAGGTCATTTATAAACATGTTAAAACATCCAAGGAGTTAAATAATAACCTGTAAGTGGGTATATAACGGATTCGGGGACAATGAGATTGCTTTAGCCACAGTCACAAACCAGAAAATGGGTGTGGTGAGCACAGCTGCGGCACTGTCCCAAAAATATTCAGTTCTAGGCATTTGCCTACTTTGCCTGTTGGGAAATCTAACCCTGTGCATCCTATAAAATTGCATATGTTTGTGCTTGTGGTATGGTGTGTGTAAGTTACACAACAATTATACCTCATTAGAAACATGCAGCAACTATTCATTGCTCTAAATGACTATTTAGGGCAGTGGTGTCCAAGTTCAGTCCTCAGGGGCCACGGACAGGACAAGATGTAAGGATTTCCCTGATTTAGCACAGGTGAGTTAATCCGTGGATCATTCATTGTGACTGACTCACCTGTGATTAATCAGGGAAATCCTTACATGCTGGCCTGTTGGTGGAGCTTAAGGACTGAACGTGGACAGCCCTGAATTAGAAAGTGGGGCATTAGGTAAAACTTTAGTAAATCTGGAGATGAACAATGACTCTGTAAAGTTGTACAAAGTTGTACAAAGAAAATTGAAGAAAATCTGCAACAAATCAACTGCCCCACAGGGAAGAAAAAGAAATACCCACTGATTTAAATGAGACTGTTAGTGACATCATCATACAGTAATATAAAAGGTAGGATGTATGTTTGTCCGATACAGTCATGTGCAGTAGAGACTGCCTGAATACACAGAAGAAGTCATGTGCAGTAGAGACTGCCCAAATACACAGAAGCAGTCATGCACAGTAGAGACTGTCAGCAAGAGTGTAAGAGAGAGGAGAAACACCAGCAAGGGGAGAGTGTAAGAGAGAGAAGAAACACCAGCAACGGGAGAGTGTAAGAGAGAAGAGAAACACCAGCAAGGGGAGAGTGTAAGAGAGAAGAGAAACACCAGCAAGGGGAGAGTGTAAGAGAGAGGAGAAACACCAGCAAGGGGAGAGTGTAAGAGAGAGGAGATACACCAGCAACGGGAGAGTGTAAGAGAGAAGAGAAACACCAGCAAGGGGAGAGTGTAAGAGAGAGGAGATACACCAGCAAGGGGAGAGTGTAAGAGAGAGGAGAAACACCAGCAAGGGGAGAGTGTAAGAGAGAAGAGAAACACCACAAGAGGAGAGTGTAAGAGAGAAGAGAAACACCAGCAAGGGGAGAGTGTAAGAGAGAAGAGAAACACCACAAGAGGAGAGTGTAAGAGAGAAGAGAAACACCAGCAAGGGGAGAGTGTAAGAGAGAGGAGAAACACCAGCAAGGGGAGAGTGTAAGAGAGAGGAGATACACCAGCAAGGGGAGAGTGTAAGAGAGAAGAGAAACACCAGCAAGGGGAGAGTGTAAGAGAGAGGAGATACACCAGCAAGGGGAGAGTGTAAGAGAGAGGAGAAACACCAGCAAGGGGAGCATGTAAGAGAGAAGAGAAACACCAGCAAGGGGAGAGTGTAAGAGAAGAGAAACACCAGCAAGGGGAGAGTGTAAGAGAAGAGAAACACCAGCAAGGGGAGAGTGTAAGAGAGAGGAGAAACACCAGCAAGGGGAGAGTGTAAGAGAGAGGAGAAACATCAGCAAGGGGAAAGTGTAAGAGAGAAGAGAAACAGCAGCAAGGGGAGAGTGTAAGAGAGAAAAGAAACACCAGCAAGGGGAAAGTGTAAGAGAGAAGAGAAACAGCAGCAAGGGGAGAGTGTAAGAGAGAAGAAATACCAGCAAGGGGAGAGTGTAAGAGAGAGGAGAAACACCAGGAAGGGGAGAGTGTAAGAGAGAAGAGAAACACCAGCAAGGGGAGAGTGTAAGAGAGAGGAGATACACCAGCAAGAGGAGAGTGTAAGAGAGAAGAGAGACACCAGCAAGGGGAGAGTGTAAGAGAGAAGAGAAACACTAGCAAGGGGAGCATGTAAGAGAGGAGAAACACCAGCAAAGGGAGAGTGTAAGAGAGAGATGGAGAGAGAAGACACCAGTAAAGGGAGAGTGGGAGAGACAGCTTGTGAAAGGAAGTAAAGGCAGACTGCCCGAACGGCATTCTGTATTGCGCATGGCTGCTTCTGTGCATTCGGACAGTCTCTACTGTACATCACTGCTTCTGTGCATTTGGTCACTCTCTACTTCACATGACTGCATCAGACAAACATATATCAGGTCTTTTATCACGCACTTTTGCCCGTCTACTCAGGCTTTTACACTAGTAGTAACATAAAATTAGGTTGAATAAAGACACAAGTCCATCAAGTTCAACCTTTGCCTCATAACCCAGAGAAATGTGAATCATATAGTTTTCTTGCTGCCAAAAAATTAAATCATTATCAGACCTTCCTGTTTTGCCTACTAATATACAGGATAACCCTGTATGTTCCCTCCTGAAAGAAATGTATGTAATCTTCTCTTAAATGTATCCATTGTATCTGCCATAACCACATCCTTTGGCAAGGAGTTCCATAATTTAATAGACCTTACTGTAAAAAAACCCTTTCCACTGCTGAAGTCGAGATCTCCTTTCCTCTAATCTCAAGGGGTGTCCCCTGGTCAACTGATCAGGCCTTGGAATGTAAAGCTCACCAGAGATATCCTCGTATTAACCTCTAATATACTTGTACATTGGATACCTCTCTAACATGTAAGGGGTTAAAATCCCCATTTCTATCAATGGGAATATTTATTTGTCAGTTTTCTCCATACTTGCTCAGCTTTTCCTAACACATTATTCTCTTTGTGTTGCAAAGAAAATATTCCATCGGTTTAGATGGGACATGTTTTTGGGCATATAAATTACAATAAGTTTGCTCCAGATTTGACCCTTTTGAGTGCCATAGAGGTACGCAACCCATTGCTTTGCAATTTGTTGTGTACCCCTCTGTTACTCAAGGGGTTAATAAAACATTTGCACACATATATGCCTCAGTTTATCACAGCTAGTGATATATTCATGACGTTTTATTCATTCTAACATCCCCCACCCGGGCCCGATATTTAACCCTTTCAGTGCCAGAGAGGTATCCAACACTTTGCAACAGGCAGACCAAGTGTTTTTATTTTATGTGTGTCATATTGTGTACAGCACAGTATGGAACTCTGGATAATTCAGAACACAAAGCTCAGTTACTCTTTAAAGGGTTAGTGATACTTGACTTTCATAATGTTTAATTCTGTTCACATTAAAAAAGTAAGCATAAGGATGTAAGTCCCGTTGTTTAAATTTGTCTGGTTTTATAGATAAAAAGCTTACAAGGCCCCCCCCCCCGCCCCAGACGTCAGTGTTCTATCTGACAGATTGAGATTCTGGTCATCTGACCGGACGGCTCTTCAGCAGAGCTGAAATAGCATTATCAATAAAGATATAGTTCGTTAGAGTGGTCTAGAAAGTGTGCCTGTAGACCGTTCCAATTAAGTATTTCTTTATAGATAACGCTATTTCGGCTCTGCTGAAGAGCTGTCTGGTCACATGACCAGAATCTCTATCTGTCATCTACAGCGCTGATGGGAGTAAAAGGGGCGGGGGGGATTTATAAGCTTATATGTGTAAAACCAGAGAACTTTAAACAACGGGACTTACATCCTTATGTTTACTTTTTTTTTAATATGAACACAATAACACTTTATGAAAATTAAGTATTACTATTCCTTTAACCCCTTGGATGCTAAGCCATACATTGAAGACATCTGTAGCATGCAAGGTGTTAATAGAGCATTGCGTCTATAATTAAGACAGGCTGACCAGACCTCACCTTTAACTGGGGACATATATGAAAAATGCATACTGCAGGGCTGCTTGATTTCAGTGCAGTCCTGAAATATGCCTATTTCCTATGTGTCCCCGGTTAAAGGGGAGGTCTGGTCAGCTTAAATTAAGATAAATAGAGTATTACAGAAGACCTGCAGTGTATTATCCCATAACATGAGACCAACTGAGCATTATCCAAAACGTGAGATCACATTGCCGCATTTACAAAAAAAAGTATTAACCCTTTGAGTGCCAGAGGGTGTGCAACACATTGCAGAGCAATGAGTTTCGTACCCCTCAGGCACTCAAAGGGTTAAACAGACCACAGGATTTAACTCAGATAGTATAATATTACCAGACAAGAGTTTAACACAAAACTATGGAAAAAAATACATAAAACAAAAACTTGACAGCACAATGCACAGACAAGCCAAAACCTAGGGAGGGGGTCAATAAGATGTTTGGGGCTGGATTCTATTGTATGTGTTAATTTTATCTCTGTGTTTATCTCCAGATTTCCCCATAGACTTCAATAGGAAAATGTTTGATAAAACGGGTGTCAACATTTAGCACCTGCAGTAGAATCCAGCCCTTAATGCCTAGCATGTTTTTTGTATTCACCTTTCTTGCTTAGTCCAGAAGATTCACTTGGCTGTTTTAAAGTGATAGTAATACTTCGTTTTATCTTTATTTTATTTTGTAGGCATGAAAAAAAAACACGAAGAACGATATAAGTCTTATCTCTCAAACCTTTATGGTTTAAGAGATATTCACAAGCAAAGTTTCCCCCTCCTGCCCCTTTTACCTAGTGTAAACAATCTCTTCTCAGATGTGGAATACAGTCCATAGACCAGACAGATAACAGCAGGGGACAATCTTCTTCCTATGAGAACAATGAAAGCCCTGCCCCCCTTCACAAGTTTTTCAGGTTTTTCCCTTATCTTAATTGAAGATTGTCCCTCTCTGCAGTCTACCTGGGCACCTCCCTTCTGATTTGGCTGAACAGGGGGGGGGGAACTTTGCTTGTGAATATCTCTTAAACCATAAAGGCTTGAGAGATAAGACTTATATCGTTCTTCATGTTTTTTTTAATGCCTACAAAATAAAATAAAGATAAAACGAAGTATTACTATCCCTTTAACAAGGTAGTGAGCACAAACAATTTCTGTCTTCTGCTACATGATGGGAAGTTAGAAAGTGCAAGGAAATGTATTTTGTGACGATCAGAACGTATTATTATGAGATGAAGCTCCACTGGATTACACAATGTGGTGCATTGCCCACCTATAGATACATGGCTAAGAGAAAACAAAACATTTCCCATATTTCCCACCTACCTGATGGACTGAGCAATGTGAGGTGAGTTACAAACAAGCACAGGAACATTTTATAGTGTGTGGGTGGGGTGCAGATTGGATTGGCAGTAATGAGTTCTAAGGGGATGACTGAGATTCATCCCCAGGAATATATATGTTTTTCCTCCTGTTCTGCAGACCAATCAGATCACACAACAAAAGCGAAATGTGTATGTGCAAATAATACTCAATGGAAACTTTGCTGCCTATCTCCAGTCCTAACTATGGTTTCTGGTGTATGAGGGAGCATAGTTAGAGCTGGGGATAGGCACCAAAATCCCCACTGAGTGCTATCTGTGCAGGAAAATATAGCTTTGTGCGATCTGCATACCTGGAAAGGATGTCTTCTTGAGCCCCTGTGGATGTGGTGTGACTGGGAATACACATGGCACGATTCACATCACAAAGAGGTGGGACTTATTTGTATGTGGGGGTCTGGCTTAATGACCTTGTGTCATAAAGTGGGTGGGAAGTGGGCATAAAAGGATGGGAATCAGAATCTGTCCCTGGAGACCTGGTAATTACCTGCAAAAACCTGAGTCTCTGGGGCAAATCCTAGAATTCCCACGTATGGTATGATTGGCTAGAAAATCTATGGGAGGGAAAAAAAAATATTACTGGCGATGACTCTTGATTATCCACTTTTCACATTCACAATCCACTACATAAGGGCCTCCAGTGACTTTATTTTTGTAAGTCAACTATTTATTTTAAACAAAAATGTATGAGGTAGTTAGCTTTATTTATTTGTCAGTTCATGCTAATGTGCTAGCACTCTCTGCCAGGGAGTGGAGGTTGGGAGGGAGACTAGAGTGGAATATTAGTATTTGTCTAACAGGGACTGGAAGTTAGAATGTGTAGCAGTGTGGAATGTTTGTATCTGACTGACTGGAAGTGACAGGGAGGATGGAGAGCAGTGCGGGATGTTAGTATCTGACTGGCTGGAAGTGACAGGGAGAATGGAGAGCAGTGCGGAATGTTCGTATCTGACTGACTGGAAGTGACAGGGAGGATGGAGAGCAGTGTGGAATGTTTGTATCTGACTGACTGGAAGTGACAGGGAGAATGGAGAGCAGTGCGGAATGTTTGTATCTGACTGACTGGAAGTGACAGGGAGGATGGAGAGCAGTGTGGGATGTTAGTATCTGACTGGCTGGAAGTGACAGGGAGAACGGAGAGCAGTGCGGAATGTTCGTATCTGACTGACTGGAAGTGACAGGGAGGATGGAGAGCAGTGTGGAATGTTTGTATCTGACTGACTGGAAGTGACAGGGAGAATGGAGAGCAGTGCGGAATGTTAGTATCTGACTGGCTGGGAGTGACAGGGGGATGGGGAGCAGTGCGGGATGTTAGTATCTGACTGACTGGGAGTGACAGGAGGATGGAGAGCAGTGCGGAATGTTAGTATCTGACTGACTGGGAGTGACAGGAGGATGGAGAGCAGTGCGGAATGTTAGTATCTGACTGGCTTGGAGTGACAGGGAGAATGGAGAGCAGTGCGGAATGTTAGTATCTGACTGACTGGGAGTGACAGGAGGATGGAGAGCAGTGCGGGATGTTAGTATCTGACTGACTGGAAGTTACAGGGAGAATGGAGAGCAGTGCGGAATGTTAGTATCTGACTGGCTGGGAGTGACAGGGGGATGGGGAGCAGTGCGGGATGTTAGTATCTGACTGACTGGGAGTGACAGGAGGATGGAGAGCAGTGCGGAATGTTAGTATCTGACTGACTGGGAGTGACAGGAGGATGGAGAGCAGTGCGGAATGTTAGTATCTGACTGACTGGAAGTGACAGGGAGAATGGAGAGCAGTGCGGAATGTTAGTATCTGACTGGCTGGGAGTGACAGGGGGATGGGGAGCAGTGCGGGATGTTAGTATCTGACTGACTGGGAGTGACAGGAGGATGGAGAGCAGTGCGGAATGTTAGTATCTGACTGACTGGGAGTGACAGGAGGATGGGGAGCAGTGCGGGATGTTAGTATCTGACTGACTGGGAGTGACAGGAGGATGGGGAGCAGTGCGGAATGTTAGTATCTGACTGGCTGGGAGTGACAGGGGGATGGGGAGCAGTGCGGGATGTTAGTATCTGACTGACTGGGAGTGGCAAGGAGGATGGGGAGCAGTGTGGGATGTTAGTATCTGACTGACTGGGAGTGACAGGGGGATGGGGCAGGTAGCAGTGCGGAATGTTAGTATCTGACTGACTGGGAGTGACAGGGAGAATGGAGAGCAGTGCGGAATGTTAGTATCTGACTGGCTGGGAGTGACAGGGGGATGGGGAGCAGTGCGGGATGTTAGTATCTGACTGACTGGGAGTGACAGGAGGATGGAGAGCAGTGCGGAATGTTAGTATCTGACTGACTGGGAGTGACAGGAGGATGGGGAGCAGTGCGGGATGTTAGTATCTGACTGACTGGGAGTGACAGGAGGATGGGGAGCAGTGCGGAATGTTAGTATCTGACTGGCTGGGAGTGACAGGGGGATGGGGAGCAGTGCGGGATGTTAGTATCTGACTGACTGGGAGTGGCAAGGAGGATGGGGAGCAGTGTGGGATGTTAGTATCTGACTGACTGGGAGTGACAGGGGGATGGGGCAGGTAGCAGTGCGGAATGTTAGTATCTGACTGACTGGAAGTGACAGGGAGAATGGAGAGCAGTGTGGGATGTTAGTATCTGACTGGCTGGGAGTGACAGGGGGATGGGGAGCAGTGCGGGATGTTAGTATCTGACTGACTGGGAGTGACAGGAGGATGGAGAGCAGTGCGGAATGTTAGTATCTGACTGACTGGGAGTGACAGGAGGATGGGGAGCAGTGCGGGATGTTAGTATCTGACTGACTGGGAGTGACAGGAGGATGGGGAGCAGTGCGGAATGTTAGTATCTGACTGGCTGGGAGTGACAGGGGGATGGGGAGCAGTGTGGGATGTTAGTATCTGACTGACTGGGAGTGACAGGGGGATGGGGCAGGTAGCAGTGCGGAATGTTAGTATCTGACTGACTGGAAGTGACAGGGAGAATGGAGAGCAGTGTGGGATGTTAGTATCTGACTGACTGGGAGAGGCAGGGAGGATGGGGAGCAGTGTGGAATGTTAGTATCTGACTGACTGGGAGTGACAGGGAGAATGGAGAGCAGTGTGGGATGTTAGTATCTGGCCGACGTGCCTGAATGTAATCTTATTTACATAAATGAATACATAAAGTAAAATATCTCATAAACTATTAAACAAAAATAAGAAAATTAAGGATCTATTGGAAAGCTTTTTCAAAATTATGTAGTTGTTACAAACGGACACTTCCATTTTAAAGGCTTGAATAAAACAAAGTTGTAGCCTGGTAATTTCATATATATAAATGTAAAGCTCTGGATTGCAGCCTGGTTTCACTTGCCAGGATTGTTCTTCTGCTTCCCCAGTGATCTCATCATTGGGGGCAAGGGGGTGATGGATGCATGACTGATTGACTGATGGCCAACCCGTGTGGGAATCAGCCAAGCATTAGCGGCTGACACCCACATGGGGGAATCATTGATGGGGTTATTGCAGTGAGCAACACAGAGATCCAGTCATCCATATGAACAATCTGCCCTGCGGCCCCATAGACCACCATGCAGATCTGCTCTGATGAAATGTTCCTGCTTTGTATGATGAACGTAGGAAAGTGCCAGCAAGCTGCGTTTGGTGTACGACATATGAGATGAAATCTCCTGAAATCTCCTTCAATCTGCAACTACGTGTTGTAATTTCCGGCATCTAGCAAAGCATAAGAAACTCCTGGCAAAAATGTTGTGTAAATTAAGCCTGAATTTTCATTTGAATGCTAATTAACCTTATGTGTGCCAGGTGTATGTTAGTCACCCATTCAAGTACTGTTTAAAGGGATAGTAATACTTCGTTTTAATTTATATTATTTTGTAGGCATTAAAAAAACATGAAGAATGATATAAGTCTTATCTCTCAAACCTTTATGGTTTATGAGATATTCACAAGCAAAGTTTCCCCTCCCTCCCCTTTTTCCTAGTGTAAGCAATCTCTTCTCAGATGTGGAATCCAGTCCATAGACCAGACAGATAACAGCAAGGGACAATCTTCTTCCTATGAAAACAATGAAAGCCCTGCCCCCCTTGACAAGCTTTTCAGGTTTTTCCCTTATCTTAATTGAAGATTGTCCCTCTCTGCAATCTACCTGGGCACCTCCCTTCTGCTCTAGCTGAACAGTGTGACATCATTAAAAGGGGCAGGAGGGGGATACTTTGTCATTGAATTACTCTGGAACTACAACTCTGACAGAATTGAAATAACGCTCTCCAAAGTCCAAATACTATGATGATTAATTAGAGCTGCTTTTATTATGAAACATTACTATCCCTTTAATCTCCTGGCTATTAATCATTTAAAGGGATAGTAATGTTCACAAAAAAAGCAACTTTGGACTGATCTACATTGTATTTGAGCCATAGGAGAGTGTTATTTCAATACTGTCAGAGTTGTAGTTCAAGAGTAATTGAACTGATAAAGTATCCCCCTCCGCACCTTTTACTAGTGTAACCAGCCTCCCCTCAGATGTGGAATCTGTCTCTTGAACGGATCAGATCACGAGCAAGGGACAATCATAAGGAAAAACCTGAAATACCTGTCAAGGGGGGCAGGGTTTTCTTTATGTTTACAGTAAGAAGATTGTCCCTTGCTGTGATCTGTCCGTTCAAGAGACCAGATTCCACATCTGAGGGGAGGTGGCTTACACTAGATAAAAGGTGCGGGAGGGGGATACTTTATCGTTCAATTACTCTTGAACTACAACTCTGACAGTATTGAAATAACACTCTCTATGGCTCAAATACTATGAAGATTAATTGGAGCTGCTGTTTTTGTGAAACATCACTATACCTTTAAGGATAAGAGGGGTGTGCAATGCAATGGCCCTTAAAATATAAAAATGTTTAACCCTTTGAGTGTCAGAGAGGTATCCAAGGCAGCTACCTAGTTTTCCTAGTTCTTGCACAGGCCCCGCTCTATTACTTTGTAATGCAATACACTGGAGACGTCAATATCATCTTAGTGATTAATATACATTGGTTCCATGTTATTATTATCAGCATACACCTACGCTTCCCTCTCCAGGCAATATATTCTACACACCGTTGTGTTGATGCAACTTTCGGAATTACCGGGACACCTATTAATTTCCCATCAGTATCTGCTGAAATTGACTGAACTCTGTAAAGTGTATTTTGCCCTTGCATAAATCCTACCAAGAACATTACAGTATTACACTTGCTCCTACACGTTTGCGCTCAAAAAAACAACTCCTGCTACTATTAATTTAGAGAGGATAATGCATCCCTTGAAATGCGCTCACTCTCACAAGACATCATAACTCTGCCCTAATCCACTTCATTAACATTGAGTTTCAGCTTCATTGAAAGAGTTCTAATTAATCCTGCATAAATATGGCTTGGTCTGGTTCTAAAGTCTAAAGCTAGGCAATTAACAAGCGGAAGACTCTGTTAACACCCTCGCACCCTGCTTGAATTAAGTGAAAAAATATAAAAAAGGATCATATTATTGTTATTTCTACTTAAAGGGTTAGTAATATCCGCATATAAATGTATGCAGTATTGTAGATTTAAAAAAAATACATTATGCAGAGAAAGTCCCATCTCTCAAACCTTTATGGTTTGAGAGATATAACGTTTTAAGTTCCCCCTCCTTCCCTTGCTCTGGCGTCCGACAGAAGGAGATTCCGGTCAATAGACCAGCCGGAGGGTCTTCAGCAGATACGAAATACCGATATCTAAAAATAAATAATTAATTGGAACGGTGTACAAAGTGTGCCTGCAGACACACTTTGTAGACCGTTCCACTGAAGACTCACCGGCTGGTCCATTGACCGGGATCTCCTTCTGTCTGACGTCAGAGCACGGGAAGGAGGGGGAACTTTAAAACGTTATATCACTCAGACCATAAAGGTTTGAGAGATGGGACTTGCTCTACATAATTTTTTTTTTAAATCTACAATATTGTATACATTTATATGCGGATATTGCTAAACCTTTAAGCAGAAATAACAAGAATATGATCCTTTTTTATAATTTTTCACTTAATTCAAGAAGGGTGCGAGGGTGTTAACAGAGTCTTCCGCTTGTTAATTGTCTAGCTTTAGACTTTAGAACCAGACCAAGCCATATTTATGCAGGATTAATTGGCACGCAATGGGTTAAATGCTAGCAGCGCGCCTCCGTGCACTCTGCTATCATTAATTCCCAGCTGAGTCTGAGTGCTTCGGTACCGGAGTGTTCAGTCTCAGCCACTTTCACAAGTGCCGGGTCCTGTGATCGCTGCAGCAGCGATCACATGTACCGGTATTTTGAATGAATGAACGAGGCAGTGTTGCACACTGCCTCTGTGTCTCCTCTATTCCTGTCTGTCCTTTACGATCAAAGTAAGGGACAGAGAAGCAGAGAGGAGACACCTAGTGGACAAATAAAATGCAGCAGCTGGGGATATTAACCCTTCACTGCTGTGCTGGAGGCTGGCTAAATGCAGGTCCATTTTTGACCTGCTAAAATCAACTTTTTTTTTTTGTTTTTTGTTTTTAAAAAGACACAACACTTTTTTTTTTTTTTTTACCAAAAATTTTATTTAAAAAAATGTCAATAACTAAAATTGGGAGTTTGATTGTTCTGGAGCCATGTAATACATTTATACACACCGCCAAATGTCATCTACTAAAAAAGTGGGAAAATAGGGTCGGAAAAAGGGACATGGGGGTTTCACCCGGGGGGGGGGGACAGTGCCCACTTAAAACTGCCCATTTTTAATTTTTTTTTTTGCCATTTTCTTTAGTTTTACTAAAGTAAGTGGTGGGCTATCCATATAAGTGTGGCATCAAAATAAAGCCCTATTTATGCGTAAAAAAAAGGTATAAAAAAAAGGTATATAATTTTCATGGGTAAAATAAAGTACTTAGAGGGAAAACACTGTTGAATAAAGACATAGTCAAAAAGGTCAGAATTGCTCCAGTCCTTAAGTGCAATACACCTCAGATTTTCCCAGTCCTTAAGGGGTTAACATCTTCAATACTGCATAAACTTATATAAGGACAATACTAACTCTTTAAGGGACCCACTGTAACGGTTGGAAATCTGCATCCATTTTTTGGGGCACAGAGTTCCCTAAGGCATGTATAACCCTGCTGGTGCAGGAACTGAAGTGAAAAAAAAGCCTAAATAACCTAATGAGCAGTGAATGTATTTATATGGGGCCCTGAGCTCTATATCAATACATCCAAAGTACTGAACAAAAATGTGTGAAACATGTGAAAAATCACCCTATGAATGCCAGTGAGGTATGCAACGCATTGTACAGTGTTGCATACCCCACTGGCCCTCACAGGGTTAATCCGACAGCATTTAACAACATCACATGAAAATAAACACTGACCTGTAATCCTGATGTGCACCCTGGTCAGCTACTGTCCATCTTCTTCTTTCTCATCATTCTTCTTATCTTATCTTATCTATCTATATATATCTATATATATCTATCTATATATATATACACATATATACATATTCCTGTACCTGTACCTGTGGCTCCCCTTGGTTTCTAGAAAGGTCACCAAAACATTGCTCCATAATGTGTTGGAGATCTCTCTAGCATGCAAGAGGTTAAATAAACTGGTGCAGGGACACTGAGAATGTGGGTGTGTCCAGCACCTCTGAGGCACCGCCCCTCAAAATTTGCACCTCTTGTCAGTTCCCTACTCTGCCTATTGGGAAATCTAACCTGAAAATTTGGTAGCAAACCATCAATCCCCGCTGATTCAACCCCTTAACGCTCAAGGACATACATGTACGTCCCGACCAGATGTCCCTTAAGGACAGAGGACGTACATGTACGTCCTCGAGTTCCGGGTCCCCGCTTGGCTGCATCCTTAAAAAAAAAAAAAAATGCACCTCAGGCGTTAAGTGCCGGCCACGCGCACTAAGGTGTTAAAACAAGCAATCTACGGGGATGAATCCTAATCTTCTTATTACAGTTTAAACCCATGTTTTTTTATATTAGCAGCACCCTCTAGTGGTCAAATTCTAATTAGATTTCCTGTTAGATTCTAATGGAGAGGAAAGTCAAAGACATATAGTTCTCCATAGAATGTGATAGAAACTGCCTGTCACTTCCTGTTAGTTAGAACTATCAGGAAGTAAACACAGTAAATTCACTTCCTGATTATTTAAACTGCTATAACATTCGAATAAAACGTTTAACAGCGATGGAAGTGACCTTGTTTTATTCAGCAAGAAATGCTCTGTAAAATATCTGTTTTCATAAAAAAGTTTACTGCTCCTTTAAAGCAGAATGACATTAGTACATGCCCTGTAAAAACTTGAGGGGTCATCCAGATAATGTAGAACTTGCAAGGACTAGCTTTGGACTGAATACTTGCTGTGACTGCAATCAAAACTTCCACTGAGTTATAAAACTTCAGCAGGTACCTAGTTCACTCTGAAAGCCTTATATAACAATTGATCTGATTAACATCAGTGTAATCTGACAGTGTAATTGCAAAAGTTGTCCAATTAGGCTTGTAATTAAAACATCATTTTAAAGTAAGTCACAAGCTACTAAGTAAAGACAAATGGCGCAGTAGAAAATTACAGATCTTAAATACGAGAGGTTTTGCACTTTAAAATGATCATGAAAAAGCAGGTTGTTCTTATAGATAGATCATGTTGTGATATTTTCTGTTATGTAAGGAAACATTCTATACTTTAATAGAGCAGGAGTAAAGGAGGGCACTCAAGTTACATTTTTGCGTAGGCCCCAGAAAATGTAGGGTTACTTCCGTGCTCTGCTGTGCAAGGTATCACAGGAAGTTATAAGGAAGTTATCAGCCTTTTGCTCCATCCTTTGATATGTTGATAGTTTGATTGCTAATCAATAGTTTGTGGCCTATATATCTGGACACACATTGGGGGAAAGCATTTGCTGGGGGCAGAGCATTTGTACCCCTCTTCCTAAGTGCCCCTCTTCTAAAGTGCCTCCAAGAGTTTAACAACTGAGTTCAATAACGAGGACAACACACAAGGCAAAATACAAGGCACCAGAAATCCTGCATTACCTGTAAAGAGCACCTGCAAGAAGATAATCAGCAAAGACATTTCTTCTCTGGCATCAGATTTGGACTTGCAATGTTTACATCTGCTATTTATTTTGTTGTTATATGTTCAGTGCTCCCCAGGATTCTTGTCAGCCTCAGCTCTCCCCTTGACTTTACAAACTACATACACATCTCTCCCTCTCTCCTCCCCTTCACACCTGTCTGCTCCTACACACTTCTCCAGATTTTAACCCCTTCTACCTCTGCAGTCCCTATTCCTAAGCACCAATACAAATCCCACTCCCACATCTCTGCCCTTTGTCTTATCCTTCTGCTTGCTGCAGGGGATATTGCTCCCAATCCCGGCCCAATCCCCATACCCACCTGCTATCAGCCACGGCCCACCATTTCCTCCCACCGCAACTTGGAGGGTTCTAACCCCTCAAATCTCATAAACATTCCTCTTTATTCACCCTCCTTTCTCCCCTTCTCCTGTGCTCTGTTGAACACCCGCTCCATAGTTAATAAGACAACCCCCATTCATGATTGTTTCTGTGAGCAATCACTGCAGTTGTTTGCCTTCACAGAAACTTGGTTATCTGCACAGGACACAGCTGTGGAGGCTGCACTCTCTCATGGAGGGTTCTGCTTCTCACACACCCCTCGATCCACTGGTCGAGGTGGGGGGGTAGGTCTCCTTCTCTCCTCCCGCTGCCGCTTCCAGACCCTCTCAATCCCACCATGTGTGCACTTTTCTTCATTTGAAGTACACGCAATCCAGCTCTATTACCCCCTGTCTATGCGCGTGGCTGTAATATACAGGCCACCTACTAACTCCTCTTCTCCTTCAAACTTTCTCTCAGATTTTGAATCCTGGCTCTCCTTCTTTCTCTCCACTGACAATCCTGTCCTTATTCTGGGTGATTTTAACTGTCATATTGACAACCCCTCTGTCCCCTGGGCTTCCCGTCTTCTAGATCTAACCGCTTCCCTTGATCTCCAGCAGTGGACCGACAGTGCCACTCACAAAGCTGGTCACTGCCTCGATCTTGTTTTTACTAAGGGTCTGGACCTTTCCTCTCTCACAGTTTCCCCATTCCCTCTATCAGACCACCATCTTATATCCTTCTCTCTTTCTCACACTGCCCCTTCCCCCATCCCTCCCACCAACAGATTTATAAGGGATACCCGCTCACTTGATCTTGCTGGGATGAGCGCCTCACTTAACTCCAATCTTTCCTCTTTGCTAGCCATCTCTGACACAGACATTCTAGTTAACTCCTACAACTCCATTCTATCCTCTGCTATTGATTCCTTTGCCCCACTGAAACCACAACGGAGCCGTCAAGTCAATCCATGACCCTGGCTCAACTCCCACACCCGCTTCCTACGCTCCTGCACTCGTTCTGCTGAACGCCTTTGGAGGAAATCTCGCTCACATGCAGATTTCATCCACTTCAAATTTATGCTGTCCTGCCTGCATTCTGCTTTATCAAAAGCTAAACAAGAATACTACACCATACTAATCCACAACAATAAATCAAACCCGCGCCGTCTCTTTGCAGTCTTTGACTCCTTGCTCCATCCTTCCACTGCTTCCTCTCACCCCATACATTCACCTCAAGCTTTTGCAGATCACTTCAAGCACAAGGTGGAATCTATTCAAAAACAGATTCCTACTATTCCATCTGCCTCCGAACTCTCTCTCCCCAAACCCCCCTCATCATACTTTGATAGTTTTACCCCAATAACAGAGGAAGAAGTTTCTCAACTTCTCCTATCTACCCACCTCACTACCTGCTCCTTGGACCCTTTGCCCTCCCACTTACTCAAACCACTTGCACCAGTCCTTACACCTATATTAACACACATCTTCAACACTTCTCTCTCCACAGGCACCTTCCCTTCTTCCTTCAAACAGGCCCAAATTAAACCCCTGCTCAAAAAGACTAACCTCGACCCCTCCTGTCTCTCTAACTATCGACCTGTCTCCCTTCTGCCACTTACCTCAAAACTCCTAGAACGCCTGGTCTTCTCCCAAATAACCAAATTCCTCAACTCTAACTGTCTTTTGGATCCGATGCAGTCTGGTTTCCGGTGCGGTCATTCAACTGAGACCGCTCTCTGCAGGGTGGCTAATGATCTCCAGACTGCAAAAGCCAAAGGACAGTTTTCAATACTTATACTACTCGATTTAACCTCTGCCTTTGACACAGTTAACCATTCTCTGCTTGCTCAAATTCTCCACAGTCTTGGTTTCCGAAATCAAGCTGCTTCATGGCTCTCCTCCTATCTCTCACAACGTTCCTTTTTTGTGTCCTCTAACAATAACACCTCCTCCACGGTCCCTCTGTCTGTGGGGGTGCCTCAAGGCTCCGTTCTGGGTCCTCTGCTTTTCTCACTGTACACTCTTTCATTGGGTGAACTTATTAGTTCATTTGGCTTTAAATACCATCTATATGCTGACGATACCCAAATTTACATCTCCACTCCTGATCTTTCACCACAAATCCAGCTGCAAATTTCAGACTGCCTCTTGGCCATTTCCTCCTGGATGGCACAGCGTCAGCTGAAGATTAACATGGCCAAAACCGAACTGCTAATCTTCCCACCAAGACCTTGCCGAACCCCTAGCTTCACCATTACAGTTGGGGCCATATTTGATTCCTCTCTTTCCTTCTCCCCTCACATTAACTCTGTGGCTAGATCATCTCGGTTCTTTCTCCGTAACATTGCTAAAATCCGCCCGTTCCTCTCCCAACAAACTACTAAAACTCTTATACGTGCTCTCATTCTGTCCCGCTTAGACTATTGCAATGTCCTACTAACTGGCCTCCCTGCTACTCATCTTTCACCTATGCAATCTGTTTTAAACTCAGCTGCACGAATCACCACACTCTCCCCAAAAACTGAACCTGCCCACATAATTCTCAGACATCTGTCATGGCTCCCAGTTCAGCAGCGCATCAATTACAAAGTCCTTCTTCTCACCTTTAACGCTCTCCACACTGCTACCCCTCCTTACATCTCTTCCCTCATCTCCTATTATGTTCCTGGCCGCCTCCTTCGCTCAGCACACAATGCACTTCTTGTTGCACCATCCACACCCTCTGCCCTCTCCCGTCTCAAACCTTTCTCGCTTTCTGCTCCATACCTATGGAACTCCATACCCCTCTCCTTACGCCTAGAAAAATCCCCCTCTGTCTTTAAGTCTACCCTGAAGTCTTATCTTCTGGAGCACTAGGACCATGCACTGCCTTTGGCCAAACTCAGCACTTGTAATCTCAGCACTTAACACCCTCTTACCCCATTGTATGTCTCCCTTTATCCATTTAGACTGTAAGCTCCTTGGGGCAGGGAACTCTCTCCCATTGTTTCTATGAATGTCGCACTTATTTCATCCCCTCTTATTTATTGTAACATATGTCTATTGTAAGGCGCTGCGTACACTGTGTGGCGCCATATAAATAAAGATACATACATACATACATACATACAAAATAGAACTGTTTTCCTCAAGAGACAACAACAGCGACAGCACACTAGTGACACCGATAGTATATGTTTCCACGATATCTCTGCTTTAGTTCAGGTGCATCAGTCAGTGGCACGGTCACTTTAATTGAGCCACCTCTTAAAGTAACAATACCCTGTTGGTGACACCTGAGGGCCAACTTTGCCAACCCCTAAAATATCATCATCATCATCTTAGTGAACATTTAGCCCATCAGCTGAGGAAGGTTGAGATTCCATTACAGACAGAAATATTTGCTGAATGGGTATTTTTCAGTTGGCTACAATCACATTCTAGCCAAAGGACATAGCTAAATTGCTAAATTGCATTTCTTGTGGCCTGAAAATACCTCACTGGAATCCTTTTGGAGTGCTGAAAAATGTTGCAAAAGAACCCCAAAAAGAGGCCAGGAGAAGCCCAAGGAAAGCAGAAAATCATCAGCTGGTCCTTGATCTGGATCCCCTAATCCCCCATTTGTCAGAATACATTCCCAAAATCCCTGGTACCATGGTTAACCCCTTAAGGACTACGTGACGTACTATGACCGTCATGGTCCTTAAATACTTAAGGACCGATGATGGTCATAGTACGTCACATACTTTTTACTTATAGTCCTCCACCGGGAGCGATGTAAGTAAAAATGAGGCCTGAAATTGACCGCTGCAAGACTGAAGCAATCTCTTTTAGGCCTCAAAGCTGTGCACCGATACACGCAACAGGTCACGTGTACCAGCGCATTGGCAAGGATCAAAGCAGTCCTTATGGGATGGAAACGTCCCAGGACCTCTGGTTCTTAAGGGGTTAACTCCTTTGTTGCTGGATCACAGCAATCTTGCTGCTCTGACAATGAAGGGATTAATTGTCATGTACAAAACACCCTGTTCTGTGCCTTCCAGCCAGAGCATGGGGAAAATTAAACAAGAATTAGCTGTATAAAAGCCAGTCCTTATTTTGTCTCAACGTGACTGGCAGCAGCCCAGGCTAGTTTGGAATGTTTGTATGTCTGTTTTTGTCTATGTTTAGTTGCAGTAAGTGTGGCGGTGGGATTTTAGTTTTTTTTTTTTTTTTTTTTTTACATATCTCTTCAGTTGAATGATGTGGAGGACCAGGGCATCATGGAGACTGCTGACATGGCTGTTTTAAGACCTTCTGTGCCTCCCATGTAATTGTATAAGGAGCTCCCCCCGACACAAAGAAACGTTAATGTTTTTTGTTTTATACAAACACATCTGATGTTCAGTAATGTGATGGTACGATTATTTGTTTGATGTACTGTACTAACTGTTTGTTTAACCCTTTGAGTGCCAGAGGGGTACGCAATGCGTTGGTACCACTCTGGCACTCAAAGGGTTAAAAATTACTACTCGTCCAGTTTGATATTGTTTTAGTTATGAGAAAAGACTAGAAAAGTTAAACGTATACACACTAGAGAAATGGCATCTAGATGGGATATGATAACATTATATAAATATGTTTGGGGCCCATACAAAGGGCTCTCCAAAGACCTGTTCAGTAACGGAACAGAACAAAGGACAAGGGGCCACCCGCTTAGACCTGAGGAAAGGAGATTTCATCTACAACAGTGGAAGGGATTCTTTACGGTAAGGACAATAAAGGTATGGAATTCACTGCTCTACATTAATGTACATGAATACATTAGATGCCTTTAAAAAGGGGCCTGGATACTTTTTTTTATAAGAGTAGAACATAGTGGGCTATGTATGTTAGTACTGGGAATAATATTTATTTAGTACTTGTTGATCCAAGGAGAAGTCTGATTGCCATTTGGAATTAAGAAGGAATTCCCCCCACCCCCATTCAAAGCAGAATTTAAAATTGCTGTATTGAGGGTTTTTTTTGCCTTCTTTTGGATCAATAGCGGTAAACAGGAAAAGGATTGAACTTGATGAACACAAGTCTTTTTTCAACCTAAACTACTATGTAAATATGTAACTATATAAATTAAGTATGCTGCAGAGTAGGGATGGGGAAAACGTTTCGCCCCAAAAGAGGAAAGAGCGAAAAGTCAAATGATTATAAACTCTGAGAATTCTATCTGGGGCTTATGGGCTGCAAACACGTGGTGTATTTGTTTGTGGCTATCGAGCACACATTTCTAGACTGCATAGAGCATACTGCTAGGCAAACAGGTGACGGACGTTTTTTGTTTGTTTTATCTAATATTTCAATGTTTATTAAAGCAAATGCAGCATGAAAACAGTTACGAAATACAATTTGAATACAATCAGAGAAACGGCAGACACTATTTCCAGTATGCTTTGATATATATCACAAGCGGTATAATATGATTTAAAGGAATAGTAATACTTAAAATGTAAAAAAAAATATGTTGTAGGGTTTATCCCCCTCAGTATAACAAGAGTACTCCCACAGCTGAAAGGTGTTTCATTCAAAAGTTATTAATTTTCAAAGTTGAATTTTTTTAGGTGCAATATCACAGTGGCCTGAAATTGTACAGTGGCGCTGTTGCTACACCATCCTATGGAGATTTATGGTCCCGGGACCAGAGCTGTTTAACAAGGAATCACCTTTTTGCCTCAGGAATCTATGTATAAAGTGGAATCTGAGGCAAAAAGGTGATTCCTTATTAAACTTATTTGCATATGCCTACCCAGAATCCCTTGCAGTAGTAACAACACAGCAAATGTGAGATTTCTGTGGGAAAAGCAAGTCTTATGGCTTGACTGGTGTGTCAACTTTTTGTTTAATATTGTACCTACCACCTTTAGAATATGACGGTAGATTAAACTATGTATACTTATAAGACTGCTTTTTTCCTTTGACGGAGATGGCGGAATTGGATGCAAAATTGATGGTAATATGTCTGAGAACTGACAGACCATGGAGTGAGAACTTTTCAATTTTGATTACAGACAATGGGCTAGAATCTATTGCAGGTGCTAAATGTTAATACCCATTGTATCAAATATTTTCCTATTGAAGTCTTTGGGGAAAACTGGAGATAAAAGCAGTGATAAAATTAGCACCTGTAATAGAATCTAGCCCCATATCAGTTACCACAACTTTTTGAACATCTCGTCCTAAGTCTACTACCATATGGTTTTATTTGCATCTTAGGTCAATTAACAATTGCTTGCAGTAACAAGGTAAGCCAGGCTGCTTCTGAAAGCCTGCTTACCTCTCTTCTTTTGCTTACATGTGGTAGTGTATTGTCTGTACTTCCTCATGAAGATCCAACCGCATGGAATCAACCAGAAAGGAAACTCGAGTTTTCACTGACACAATGATCCAGACTCTTGTACAGAAACAGGGAGATCTTTCATTGCTATCCATAGCAACAGTCATGTATAAAGGGTTTACAGGGACAAAACTATGAACAGCAGCTTGATATTTAAAATATTAATTTCTTTAAAGGTATGGAGACATTTTTCAAATATATCAGTGTATTTTACAACATACTATAGTAAATGTATGAATCTGACATGGCTGAGCAGCACCTGAGTGCTTTCCCAGTGTGCACTTGTTGGGGGAGATTCACTAAGAGGTGATAAAGTGAAGATGACTTCTCCAGTGATATCACTTCTCCAATTCCTCTTTTATTCTATGGAGCTTAGGCAATGAGATCTCCAAGGTTGAAGACATCTTAGTGCACAGGCTCTATAGAATAACATAGGAATTGGAGAAGTGATAAACTGGAGAAGTCATCTCCACTTTATCACCGCTTAGTGAATCTCACCCATCATGTCTCTCTCTTTTTTTTTTTTTAATGTTTATTTAACTCTTTGAAAGCCAGGCGTGTGTCCGAAGCTATGTGTTGTGGGGCACCTCTCTTTCAGTGAAAGGGTTGAAATAGCAGAAGTATGTAGTGTCTGGTACAGTAATGGTTAAATTCCTAATAAGAAGAAAGTAGAAGCCCTGATGGTGTCTTTATTCCCTTCTTATCAAAACAGAAGCCTCAGTTTTGACATTTCATGGCATTTAACGAGCAAGGCTAATGGAAACCAAATTAAAAGCTCAGGTCCTTTGGGGTCTACAGTATTAAAGTGTTGTGTTTTACCTGCTCCTGAGCACAGGTTTTGCACTTTGTATCATTTGTGTAATTTCAGCTAAACGCTCATCCCTTCATTTCTCAGGGAAAGAAGTCATTTAACAGAAGGTGACATGAAGCGAAACCACCTGGAGACATGCAAACTGATGCCAGCAAAACAACAACCTTGTTTTCAGATTTCTAGCCCCCTGATTACTGAGCTGTATACTTGGAATTATGTATAAATGTGGAGGATTGAAGAACAGATTGTCCGTATTAAGCTGCACACTCTCCTGTTCCCTCCCTTTCCCAATTAACTCTGTCCCACAGTGTTTACAAACATAATTAGGCAATCTTTCATAACTGGATTTGATCCATTTTCTATGAAATGTTGGGGGATGTTTAATGAAACTAATAAAGTTTTATCTAAGGGAGTAAAAAAACTGCATTTGTGGGTAAGAACTTAAATCAGAGACTTTAGCCATACAGGAAGAAGTATCACGTCCTAATAATGACTCCCACGTACTTTGGCCAGAAGATCCTAATTGCCCATATAAATTTTGCTCTGTGCCTTTGTTCAGTTAATGACATATTCGTTCAGTCCTGCATGGGATGTCCATGGAAGAGCATTCACAGATGCTAGTGGGACCACAAGACCTTAAACTCTGCTCACTGTGTGTGGTAATTTTAAGTTGTCTCATGTACTCTTCAGTTTGAAAAATTGCTAGCAACTGTCATGTCCACCTCCATGGACATGTCTTCCAGGACTGACTGAGGATGGTATCTCTTGAACAAAGTAACAAGAGTAAAATTCATTAGGATTTCATTGTAAGCTAAGCTGGGGATATTATTGGTAGATGTTAATTCTTCTTTATACATTTTTGCAGACAAATAGGATCATTGTTACCTCATCTACAGAGTGGGGGAATTTGGAGACATGAAAGTTGATATACTACGAATTTGATCATTTTAGGGACAAACCATTGGGTACCATAGAGAACAAATAAACATTGTCATTGATTTAAATATGATTTTCAACTAGGGATAAAAGACAAATGTAAGTGGGTGTAGTTATGGATAGGAAAACAATAGAAACTGGGATTTTTTACCATAACTGTAGATTTGTAAGAGAAAGCCATTTATGACAAAATCTTCTGTCTTGCAAAGTTAGGTAAACCTGTTAATGGTTCTCAGTTTTTCATGCTCAAGTCACCCTTGATGTGCATTCTGGAATTTCCAGGGTATCCTAAACCTTTTATAGGTGATTTGTAAAGTGAGTAACAAAGAGTACAAATACTTACCCCTTGCTAGGATGTGCCTATCAAGAACATCTGCACCTCACTGACAAGACCCAACAAGGTTTACATTTATGTCTGGGGTAAACTGCTTTTCTCATTCACAGAGGAATTGCCTGGTTGGACTGTTATCTGGGCAGGATCAGCATGATATGGTTCAGGACATTTCTTCTCTGTTTATGACACTTGTGAGCTAAAAGTGGTTGCATCCTGTGTAGAATAACATTCTATAGAGTCTGCTAAATACCCTGGCAGGCTTGTTCCTAGTTGAGCATGTCTGACCATTACTTTATGTATGCAAATAACTGACCTTGGTCCCCCAACCCCTCATGAATATGAGGAAATCCAGAGGTGGATCCCTTGCTCACAGGTGCTTAGAGATACTAGCTGCATCTAACTGACTAGGCCTAAAATGTCTGAAATACATGTCTGGGGTTGGCTGCTTCTCTCATCCAGAAAAGGATTAGCTGACACTTCAAGGCTGGACTGTCATCTAGGCAGGATCAATGTAATGTGTTTCTGGATGTTTTTTTCTCTGTGTTCGCCATTTCAAGCATTTTCCTGCCCTGGGTAGGGTAGGTCCTACAGAGCCAGCTATACATCCTGGAAGGCTCTTTCATTGTTGAGCATGTCTGACCAGTATTTTGCACATGGCAATCTTAAAGGATAGTAATGTTTCATAATAAAAACAGCTCTAGTTAATCATCATAGTATTTGGATTCTGGAGAGTGTTATTTCAGTTCTGTCAGAGTTGTAGTTCAAGAGTAATTCAATGACAAAGTGTACCCCTCCCGCCCCTTTTACTGATGTAACACTGCTCAGCCAAAGCAGAAGGGTGGTGCCCAGGTAGACTGTAGAGAGGGACAATCTTCAATTAAGATAAGTGAAAAACCTAAAAAACTTGTCAAGGGGGGCAGGGCTTTCATTGTTCTCATAGGGAGAAGATTGTCCCCTGCTGTTATCTGTCTGGTCTTACAACCAGATTCACATCTGAGAAGAGATGGCTTACACTAGGTAAAAGGGGCGGGAGGGGAAACTTTGCTTGTGAATATCTCTTAAACCATAAAGGTTTGAGAGATAAGACTTATATCGTTCCTCATGTTTTTTTAATGCCTAGAAAATAAAATAAAGTTAAAACGAAGTATTACTATCCCTTTAAGTAGACTCGAGCACAGTGCTTGCCTCGGTTTATAAGAACTGGTAGCAACTCTCATGCCTGGGACTTCACTCGGTATGGCATTTTTCAGACCTAAGAATAATAAAATGCAAAATTATTATTTAGGTTTTACAGTCAGAATGACAAAATCATGCATATAGTGCATTTTCTTTAAGAATACATTTAAAATGTGAAATTCAATTTTTTTTTAACTTTTAACAGAAAACGTTTGGTACCCAAAGCTTCTGTATATGGCGCATGTGCCATCTCATCCTGGTTAAGGACCACTGTGTGAATGCACATGTGTTTGTGCCTGTGTATGTGCACTTGTGTATGCACGTGATGATGTATGTGTGCACGTGTATCTATGTGCTGGAACAATGCACTGTAGAAGGCTCTGCTACATTAAAGATGAGAATAATATACCATTACACATCAGAAGAGTGTGCTCTGACACTGCAGATAAACCAGTAAATACATAGCAAATCAAATACAATTACACTGAAAAGTTGTCCATGTAGGGACATGTGTTCTCAATAAATGACATCTGCATGCTGTGTCCATGCTGTCTGAGACATAATGTCATAGGAATAAGATAAAAAGCTATTTCGATGAAAAGTGAAAACAAGATCAAGCGTTTTTAAAGTGGAAAGCACTGATAGATAGGGTTTAATATGAATGCTAATTCCTATCAATTTATGGCCCATTGAAGGTCATAGTTACTTTTGGTTTATCCTCATGGTTACTATACATGCATCTGAAAATGAAGTTGAAATAGTTTCTTTTTTTATTTTCAAATGAACTTTACAGGCTATAGATGTCTAAAATATATGCAAATAGATGTTAATGAAGCATTAAACATGGTTGATGCAAAAACAAAGGCAGGAAATAGAAATACAGCATGCTTTCAGTAGGTTGAGGGACTAATGGGCGACATACTAAATGATGTATTAACAATGTCGCAGGAATGAAAAGAACGACATGAGAATCTTGCTCGCATCAAAAGTGAGAGATTCTCATGTCACTGGCATAAGCATCTCTCATTTGAGTGCCTGCATCAAAAGGGCAAGGTTAGCAAGACTTCTCTAGTTAATGTGGGTTTTTCACAGTGCACCAACGATATACAATTAAAGTACAGTCCGGAAATGAACAGACTTATTTGAGCACCCGCATCTAAAGGACAAGGTTCTCATGAATATCACTTGCTCATATATGAAATGTCGCCATCAAGCCAGAAGACTTCTGTGTGTACTACTGCCATTCTTGACCTGTGTTCGTCGCTCATAATTGCGCGCATGTGTCTTTGCAGATGTGGGGATTTTTTAAATTATTATGACAATTGGACACTGAGAGGAAGGAGAGCAAGAGTACACACAGAAGTCTTCTGGCTTGATGGCGACATTTCATATATGAGCAAGGTATGTTTATGAGAATCTTGCCCTTTAGATGTGGGCACTGAAATGAGTGTTCACTTCAGGAATGTACTTTAAATGTATATAGTTTATGCACTGTGAAAAACCCACATTCACTAAAGTAGTCTTTTTAACTCTTGCTCTGTAGATGTGGGCCCTCAAATGAGTGATGTTTAAGCCCACAACATGAGAATCTCACCCGAGATTCTCATGTAGCCTTTTTCATCCTGGCGATATGGTTAGTGCATGGTTTAGTTGGTCTCCCAATAGTAGGCAACATTTTGATAGAGAACCGAGGGACTCATGGAATCAAATGAGCGGGTGACGTGCCTACTAACTGGAAAGTAACAGGACAAGAGGTATGCTCAATAACATTAACTTCTTTCCAGTGAAAAGAGGAGAGGAGGCTGTATTTGTCACATTTGCACTAAATTTACATAAAAACAGGGGAATCAGTAAAACAGAGGAAAGAAATGAATGACATTAAAGGGAAAACGTTATGGGCAACTGGGAAGAGTAAGGGAAAAGGGAACCATTTGGCCTGTTCCAGTGGGTTTAGAGATTAACAAAATATAGAGTGAGTCTACTGGATCTTAGAGGACCAGCAAACATTTGTAATGGAAAAAAATGGGGCGACACAATGGTAAAAAAAAATGGGGCAACACAATGGTCAAAAACTTTTGCTTGAGGCAGAGTGGTAAGTATGTTTTAAAGACGGTACTACTAAGATTTCCATATGTTTGCCATCCCAATTTTATTCTTCTCTCAATTTCCTTCTGGGTGTTTCCGTCTGTTGACATTTGCTATTAGGTAAACATACTTGTCCACTTCTTCTAGAAGGCTACGTATATCATCATCATCTTCAGCCATTGTTGATTCACTGTAGTCTTCAGTTTTTTGCTTTTTTTGCCACTGCATACCAACAAATTTAGTAGTTTCATCAATCCATCTTAAGTCTTTTCTGGGGCGTTTAGTAAAATTAATTTGCTATGTGACCTGCCAATTTCCATTTAGTAATGTTTACAAAAAAAGCAGCTCTGATTAATCTTCATAGTATATGGGCCATGGAGAGAGTTATTTCAATACTGTCAGAGTTTTAGTTCAAGAGTAATTGAATGATAAAGTATCCCACACCCGCCCCTTTTACTGATGTAACACTGCTCACCACAGAGCAGCAAGACTGTCCTGATGGATTGCAGCGAGGGACAATCTTCAGTGAGCATAAGGAAAAACCTGAAAAACCTGTCAAGGGGGGCAGAGTTTTCCTTATGATCACAGTAAGAAGATTGTCCTTTGCTGTGAGAGGTTCTGTCAAGAGACCAGATTCCACATCTGAGGGGAGGCGGCTTACACTAGGTAAAAGGGGCGGGAGGGGGATATCATTCAATTACTTTTGAACTACAACTCTGACAGTACTGAAATAACACTCTCCATGATCCAAATACTATGAAGAATAATTGGAGCTGCTTTTTGGTGAAACATTACTATCCCTTTAAAAGACAAACATAGATTGAACTGTAATATATTTTGAATTAAAAATCTCCCATCAGTGGGGGCACCCTTGTTTTAGGGGAAAAAAGTTAACTGTGCCTTCAAAAATTAATTCTGGAAAGCTAATCTACACACAATTGAGCCATTTAATAAAAATACATTTTTGGAAATACTGATCTAAAGTTCACTCTTTGAGCGCCAGACGGATGTGCAGCTCATTGCTCTGCATTGCATTGCACAGCTCTTTGGCACTCAATGGTTATGTCTTTTTTTTGGTTTACATTTTCTTTTTTTAACCCTTTGAGTGCCAGAGGGGTACGCAACGCATTGCTTTGCAATGCACTGAGTAACCCTCTGGCACTCAAAGGGCTATTGGGAATATTCTAAAGCAGAATGTAGCTGTAGAATTTCTGGGTCAAACCAACAGCACCAGTGGGGATGAATAAAAACCCCCATTGATTGAAAAGGGGTGTTTAAAGACTTGAGTTCTATAGAATTACAAAATGAATTACAAAACAATGCATTGGAGGCCTTTCTTGCATTCAAAGGGTTAAAATCACTGTTTGAATCCATGGAAATTTGAGGATTTTTTTATTTCTCCCCTGTGGTGCAGTTGGTTTGCCCCAGAATTCCTTCACAATTGTTTTGCTGGTAATTTTTTGGAGTCTAAACTGGGCATTGGACATTGGACATTTGTTTTGTTTTGTTTTGACATTGCTTGACCATAACCAAGTTTAACCCTTTGAGTGCCAGAGGGCCTCTGGCACTCAAAGGGGTTAAGACAATCTCCCTAAAATAGTCTTTCATGGCATTAACTATTTAAAAACTGTATTTGTTTGAAACTATGCCATTTTAAAGAAATTATAACATTCTGGTGTTAATATTGTCTTTCTGAGTTGTCTTTTCTTCTTTTGTATATTGCGCCCAATCTATCTATGCTGATTTTCTACTCAGATTAACAGTTTGAGTGCCAGAAGGGTGTGGAAAGCATTGCTTTGGAAAGTGTTGCATACCTCTCTTGCATTCAAAGGGTTAAGGTAAGTGGGGGTGCTATTATTGGGACGGGGGGTATCCAGGGGAGGGCTGGCTTGGGGGTCAGGGGGTGAATTGCCCCCCAGGCTGTCATAGGTCTGGGCTGGTAGGCCACTGCCTCACTCAGTTTCCCTCTGGCTGATGTAAATGGTTTCCACAGAATTTACAGAGCTACAATAGTAATGTAGCTCCATTTCAGCTGTAAGCTCTATGTTATCACTGGTGTTGTTTCACTTCAATTGTAAGCTATGTGGTATGACTAGTGTAGCATCATTTCAGCTGTAATCTCTGAGATATCATTAGTGTACCACCATTTCAGTTATAAGCTCTGTGATATCACTTGCCTTACTTCATAACATTAATGCCAGCTATAACATTTAAGGGTTGAACTAGATGGACGCAAGTCTTTTTTCAACCTAAATTGCTATGTAACATTAAAAAGGGCTGGGCTGGGACATTGTGCTGAAGCGATAGTACAAACAGGTCGCTTGATTGTACTTGCCCACCCCAGGCCAAGTGTTGCCAGCCCTCCCCTGGGGGTATCATTACATAATCTACAATAGTTTAGTAGAGACTAAACTACAATAGTTTAGTAGAGGCTAATGGGATGAATATGTGAATTATCTGTTGCATCTCTGTTGTCATTAACCTGTAATGTTAGTGGCTGCACATCAGGGTATGCAGTACAGTATATGATTGCTGTAGTGCATACTGGCAGACAATCTCAGATATTGTTAGTACTGTAATACTAGCAAATCCTGCATGCTTGCTCATTGCATGTTCTGTGAAATGGTTTAAAATCACACCATTTCCTCTACATTCGTAGAAGAAAGCAACACCCTGAAACTTCCATAGACTGTTCCATAGTCCTCTCTTTCAATAAAGTGTTTTAATGGGAGAAATGTTGGTGGCTGTAGTATTGACCTATATCAGGCACAGGGGAGGGCTGCCAACATACGGCCTAGGGGGCAAATACAATCAAGTGGCCCATATCTACTATCATTCAAGCCCATTGTCCCAGCCCACCCCTGTTTCTTTAACCCCTTAAGGACCAGTGTTCACGGGACATTTCAGTCCCATAATGACCGCATAGGGGCACTTTGACGCGCCGGTACATGTGACCTGTCATGTGTATCGGCGCGTCACTATGGGGCTTGAAAGAGATCGCTCCGATCTTGGAGCGGTCTATTTCGTGCCCTATTTTTACTTACAGCGCTCCCGGTAGAGCGCTGTAAGTAAAAAGTACGTGACGTACCATGACCGTCATCGGTCCTTGAGTAGTTCAAGGACCGTGACGGTCCTGGTACGTCAAGGGTTCTTAAGGGGTTAATATTAAAATTGTCCTTAATGCTGTGAATTAAAGCAAGTGATACCACAGAGCTTACTGTTGAAATGGGGCTACATTAGTGATACTACAGTGCTACAATTTAAACCTGCGAGTTCCAGAGGGATACATAACACATTGCTTTTTCAATGCGTTGAGTACCCCTCTGGCACTCAAAGGGTTAAGTAATGATAGAATAGTGATGCCATAGAGCTTGCAAGGGAAATGGATTATGCTACTAGTGCAGCTGTTTGTATTGTAGCTCTGCAGTATCACTTGCATTTAGATTAATTTCATAAGTTCTGTGGTATCACTAGTGTAGCTGCATTTACAGCAGCAAGTGGGAGATTGAGTGAGGCACTGGCTCACCAGGCCAGACACGTGGCCAGCCCAGGGGGCAGTTGACCCCCTGCCCCCCAGGCCAGCCCTCCCCTGATCAGGCATAGGATCTAAAAATCAATTCCAGTGTCAGGTTTGGAGCAGAATCACTTTTGTACATTCACTCCACTGTAATCATCAATGGACTTAAACTTTTGTATAGCAAAGAAAAATAACTGATTTAAATTCTGTCTTGAGAGTAAAGTAGAGCCATTAGCTTCCATTACTAAATGCACTACATGCACACACAAGACATTGGAAAGCATTATCGTCTGTCCCAGGTGTACACACTAAATCTCAAAGCATTGAGTATATTCTCAGAGGGCAAATTATCCCGTCCTACTGTTATAAGAGGCAATAAAAGCCACAGCTGACCTATTTTCTCCTGATTTTCCCATTGCAGTTAAATTAGTTCATACAGATCTTTTTACTATTGCAGTCACACGTGACACTGTAAAAGGTGTAAGTACCCCAGTGCATAGTGTCATTATACAACACATCGGCTTTCAACAAGAGTAAGGATGATATTCTATGCAAAGGAGGTGCAATTCTGGATCCGTCAAACCGTACCACAGAGGAGAAATAAAAATGCCCCAGTAATTCCATTTATTTAAACAGAATTGTTAACCCTTTGAATGCTAGAGAGGTATCCAACGCACAAGGGGTTAGAGTACCATCAAATCAATTCAAGGAGAATTTAGTTACTTCTAATTGAACATCACAAAATAGGACAAAAAAGTATCTACATGTGTAAATCATCATCTATTTGATTAGCAGCAAAATAGCTGTGTGAAGCACCGTAAAAAATAATATATATATATAAATGCTGAATGACAAATTATGCCACAAAGAGATGTAAATAGGGAAAATATTGAGTTTATGAAAAAACATATTTTATAGGCATATATTGAAGATAATTGCTCTGAATGTGTTTTGTCTCTCCCCGTATGAATACCCAAAGGGAAATGGGAACGGCAATCCAAACCTCAAAGCAAGTCCCTCATATACTAAAGTGGAACTATCACCCCACATAAAGTTAAACCCCAAAAATTACCCATCTGGCAACTAGCCGAACAATAGTACTAGCCGCCAGAATAATTATCTCCTTATAGCTAAATTCTACTGCTCCCGAGACTGACGGCCAGGGAACAACGCTTTAAAGGAGCAGAAAACTTACTTTTATGAAAACACATATTTTATAGAGTATTTCCTGCTGAATAAAACAATGTCACTCCCATCGCTGTCAGATGTTTTATTCAAAATTTATAGCAGTTCAAATAATCAGGAAGTTAATTTTCTGTGGTTTACTTCCTGAAGCTCTAACTGACAGGAAGTGAATTTACTGTGTTTACTTCCTGAAGTTCTAACTGACAGGAAGTGACTCAGCAGTTTGTATCATATTCTATGGAGAATTGTATGTCTCTGACTTTCCTCTCCATTAGAATCTAACGGAAAATCTAATTAGAATTTGACCACTACAGGGCACTGCTAATGTAAAAAAAACATGGGTTTAAACTGTAATAACTCTGGAAATATAAATCTCTCGGCAATGGGAGTATCCTTATTTTACTCAGTAGGAAAATCCCTACAATATATATTTTTTCATAAAAAAAGTTTACTGCCCCTTTAAAAGAATCTGTGCACCTGCGCTGTCAGTCCCTTCTGGTACCTGAATGTTCCTAGCAACGCCTCCTAGAGCAGACTGGGACTGACAGCACAGGCGTCACTATGCAAAGATGTCTGTGCTGTTTCCTGGCTGTCAGTCCCGGGAGCAGTAAGGAGGTAATAATTTTAGCTACTAGTACTATTGAGCAGCTAGTCGCCAGATGGGTAATTCTTGGAGTTTAACTTTACGTGGGGTGGCAGTTCCACTTAACCACAAAACTATATCAATCTTCAGTATTCATTCAGAGCAATTATCTTCAATACACACGTATAAAATACGTGTTTTTAATAAACTCAATATTTTCCCTATTTATATCTCTTTGTGGCCTCATTTGTCATTCAGCATTTATATATATTTCATTTTTTATGCTGCTTCACACAGCTATTTTGATCAAGATTTGTTATTTTTTTCCTACAAGTGGGGATTTTGTGTGAAATAGCGACAAATAAGAGTATAGGACGCAGAGGAACTTCGGTACAAAACATATCTGATTAGCATCATATAAACTGTCATTAAAGGGATAGTAATACTTTGTTTTATCTTTATTTTATTTTGTAGACATTAAAAAACCATGAAGAATGATATAAGTCTTATCTCTCAAACCTTTCTGGTTTGAGAGAGATTAACAAACAATGTTTCCCCTCCCGCCCCTTTTACCTAGTGTAAGCCATCTCTTCTCAGATGTGGAATCCAGTCCATAGACCAGACAGATAACAGCAGGGGACAATCTTCTTCATATGAGAACAATGAAAGCCCTGACCCCTTGACAAGTTTTTCAGGTTTTTCCCTTATCTTAATTGAAGATTGTCTCTCTCTGCAATCCATATTATGTCTTCATACCTGAGAATGTGAAACCTTTCTCCATGTGCTTTATGGCTGAAACAAGAAAAAAAAAAAAAATTCCCCACAAAAAAATCACCATTTAAATCAAGAACGTCAAACAGTCAGTCTTTGAGCCACATGTAATTCCTAGCTAATAAACTATGGCTCCAAAGAGGATTTATTAATTTCACCAAATGTGACCCCTGATGGTCCAAATTCTATTTTAGATCAGAGCAGTAAGCTGCCTTTTGCGCTTCTGCTGTTGTCTGATTGTGGATGATGGGAGCTGTGGTCTCTGCTTTGCATACCCCTCGGGCACTCAAAGAGTTAAAACACAAATGTTAGTAACCCCCGTTCTAGAGGTAAATTGGACACTTAGGGCGGAATGTAAGATATGTGCACAATTTCTATTTCCAGTGTGAAAATCACTAGCGAATAAGTTTGGTCATTATGTTGTTGAATTTCACACAAAAAAAATCTAAATTAGCATACAGCTATGCGTATTTTTTTGTGGGCGTGGCCGTGTGGGCATGGTCATGATTAACAAATATGTCCGAGTGAAATAGTAGCCAAAAATGATGTGAGAGGCTCTGAGTACGAACAAAAAGCACAATGGCCTGTTCTCCGGCTAGTCACCGCTCAAGAGCGTCACATTTTAGCTCTCTAGTGCCATTACAGAGGAGAAATTTCCACATACATATTAGACTAATCCCGCCCATAAGGGCGGTCCAGTACCAAAATGATGGGCAAGTCTCCTCTGCACGGAAAAACCAGCTAACCCCAGACGTACGTTTCGGCCTTATTTTGGGCCTCGTCAGTGAGGTGCAGCTGCCTTCCCTAGGCACTGAGAGCAAGGGGTCCACGTCTGGATTACCCTTTACACTTAGGGAGAGACCCTAAGTGTTTCTCAAAAACAAGCCAAAAATGATGTGAGAGGCTCTGAGTACGAACAAAAAGCACAATGGCCTGTTCTCCGGCTAGTCACCGCTCAAGAGCGTCACATTTTAGCTCTCTAGTGCCATTACAGAGGAGAAATGTCCACATACATATTAGACTAATCCCGCCCATAAGGGCGGTCCAGTACCAAAATGATGGGCAAGTCTCCTCTGCACGGAAAAACCAGCTAACCCCAGACGTACGTTTCGGCCTTATTTTGGGCCTCGTCAGTGAGGTGCAGCTGCCTTCCCTAGGCACTGAGAGCAAGGGGTCCTTGTCTGGATTACCCTTTACACTTAGGGAGAGACCCTAAGTGTTTCTCTAAAACAAGCCAAAAAGGATGTGAGAGGCTCTGAGTACGAACAAAAAGCACAATGGCCTGTTCTCCGGCTAGTCACCGCTCAAGAGCGTCACATTTTAGCTCTCTAGTGCCATTACAGAGGAGAAATTTCCACATACATATTAGACTAATCCCGCCCATAAGGGCGGTCCAGTACCAAAATGATGGGCAAGTCTCCTCTGCACGGAAAAACCAGCTAACCCCAGACGTACGTTTCGGCCTTATTTTGGGCCTCGTCAGTGAGGTGCAGCTGCCTTCCCTAGGCACTGAGAGCAAGGGGTCCACGTCTGGATTACCCTTTACACTTAGGGAGAGACCCTAAGTGTTTCTCAAAAACAAGCCAAAAATGATGTGAGAGGCTCTGAGTACGAACAAAAAGCACAATGGCCTGTTCTCCGGCTAGTCACCGCTCAAGAGCGTCACATTTTAGCTCTCTAGTGCCATTACAGAGGAGAAATTTCCACATACATATTAGACTAATCCCGCCCATAAGGGCGGTCCAGTACCAAAATGATGGGCAAGTCTCCTCTGCACGGAAAAACCAGCTAACCCCAGACGTACGTTTCGGCCTTATTTTGGGCCTCGTCAGTGAGGTGCAGCTGCCTTCCCTAGGCACTGAGAGCAAGGGGTCCACGTCTGGATTACCCTTTACACTTAGGGAGAGACCCTAAGTGTTTCTCAAAAACAAGCCAAAAATGATGTGAGAGGCTCTGAGTACGAACAAAAAGCACAATGGCCTGTTCTCCGGCTAGTCACCGCTCAAGAGCGTCACATTTTAGCTCTCTAGTGCCATTACAGAGGAGAAATTTCCACATACATATCAGACTAATCCCGCCCATAAGGGCAGTCCAGTACCAAAATGATGGGCAAGTCTCCTCTGCACGGAAAAACCAGCTAACCCCAGACGTACGTTTCGGCCTTATTTTGGGCCTCGTCAGTGAGGTGCAGCTGCCTTCCCTAGGCACTGAGAGCAAGGGGTCCACGTCTGGATTACCCTTTACACTTAGGGAGAGACCCTAAGTGTTTCCCAAAAACAAGCCAAAAATGATGTGAGAGGCTCTGAGTACGAACAAAAAGCACAATGGCCTTCGTGCAGAGGAGACTTGCCCATCATTTTGGTACTGGACCGCCCTTATGGGTGGGATTAGTCTAATATGTATGTGGAAATTTCTCCTCTGTAATGGCACTAGAGAGCTAAAATGTGATGCTCTTGAGCGGTGACTAGCCGGAGAACAGGCCATTGTGCTTTTGTTCGTACTCAGAGCCTCTCACATCATTTCTGGCTTGTTTTTGAGAAACACTTGGGGTCTCTCCCTAAGTGTAAAGGGTAATCCAGACGTGGACCCCTTGCTCTCAGTGCCTAGGGAAGCCAGCTGCACCTCACTGACGAGGCCCAAAATAAGGCCGAAACGTACGTCTGGGGTTAGCTGGTTTTTTCGTGCAGAGGAGACTTGCCCATCATTTTGGTACTGGACCGCCCTTATGGGTGGGATTAGTCTAATATGTATGTGGAAATTTCTCCTCTGTAATGGCACTAGAGAGCTAAAATGTGATGCTCTTGAGCGGTGACTAGCCGGAGAACAGGCCATTGTGCTTTTGTTCGTACTCAGAGCCTCTCACATCATTTCTGGCTTGTTTTTGAGAAACACTTGGGGTCTCTCCCTAAGTGTAAAGGGTAATCCAGACGTGGATCCCTTGCTCTCAGTGCCTAGGGAAGCCAGCTGCACCTCACTGACGAGACCCAAAATAAGGCCGAAACGTACGTCTGGGGTTAGCTGGTTTTTTCGTGCAGAGGAGACTTGCCCATCATTTTGGTACTGGACCGCCCTTATGGGTGGGATTAGTCTAATATGTATGTGGAAATTTCTCCTCTGTAATGGCACTAGAGAGCTAAAATGTGATGCTCTTGAGCGGTGACTAGCCGGAAAACAGGCCATTGTGCTTTTGTTCGTACTCAGAGCCTCTCACATCATTTCTGGCTTGTTTTTGAGAAACACTTGGGGTCTCTCCCTAAGTGTAAAGGGTAATCCAGACGTGGACCCCTTGCTCTCAGTGCCTAGGGAAGCCAGCTGCACCTCACTGACGAGGCCCAAAATAAGGCCGAAACGTACGTCTGGGGTTAGCTGTTTTTTTCGTGCAGAGGAGACTTGCCCATCATTTTGGTACTGGACCGCCCTTATGGGTGGGATTAGTCTAATATGTATGTGGAAATTTCTCCTCTGTAATGGCACTAGAGAGCTAAAATGTGATGCTCTTGAGCGGTGACTAGCCGGAGAACAGGCCATTGTGCTTTTGTTCGTACTCAGAGCCTCTCACATCATTTCTGGCTTGTTTTTGAGAAACACTTGGGGTCTCTCCCTAAGTGTAAAGGGTAATCCAGACGTGGACCCCTTGCTCTCAGTGCCTAGGGAAGCCAGCTGCACCTCACTGACGAGGCCCAAAATAAGGCCGAAACGTACGTCTGGGGTTAGCTGGTTTTTTCGTGCAGAGGAGACTTGCCCATCATTTTGGTACTGGACCGCCCTTATGGGTGGGATTAGTCTAATATGTATGTGGAAATTTCTCCTCTGTAATGGCACTAGAGAGCTAAAATGTGATGCTCTTGAGCGGTGACTAGCCGGAGAACAGGCCATTGTGCTTTTGTTCGTACTCAGAGCCTCTCACATCATTTCTGGCTTGTTTTTGAGAAACACTTGGGGTCTCTCCCTAAGTGTAAAGGGTAATCCAGACGTGGACCCCTTGCTCTCAGTGCCTAGGGAAGCCAGCTGCACCTCACTGACGAGGCCCAAAATAAGGCCGAAACGTACGTCTGGGGTTAGCTGGTTTTTTCGTGCAGAGGAGACTTGCCCATCATTTTGGTACTGGACCGCCCTTATGGGTGGGATTAGTCTAATATGTATGTGGAAATTTCTCCTCTGTAATGGCACTAGAGAGCTAAAATGTGATGCTCTTGAGCGGTGACTAGCCGGAGAACAGGCCATTGTGCTTTTGTTCGTACTCAGAGCCTCTCACATCATTTCTGGCTTGTTTTTGAGAAACACTTGGGGTCTCTCCCTAAGTGTAAAGGGTAATCCAGACATGGACCCCTTGCTCTCAGTGCCTAGGGAAGCCAGCTGCACCTCACTGACGAGGCCCAAAATAAGGCCGAAACGTACGTCTGGGGTTAGCTGGTTTTTTCGTGCAGAGGAGACTTGCCCATCATTTTGGTACTGGACCGCCCTTATGGGTGGGATTAGTCTAATATGTATGTGGAAATTTCTCCTCTGTAATGGCACTAGAGAGCTAAAATGTGATGCTCTTGAGCGGTGACTAGCCGGAGAACAGGCCATTGTGCTTTTGTTCGTACTCAGAGCCTCTCACATCATTTCTGGCTTGTTCGAGTGAAATAGTAATTACATACATGTACACAGTGCTTTACATTATATATATATATGTCTGTATGTATCTTTATTTATATAGCGCCATACATGTACACAGCACTTTACATTATATATATGTGTCTGTATGTATCTTTATTTATATAGCGCCATACATGTACACAGCACTTTACATTATATATATGTCTGTATGTATCTTTATTTATATAGCGCCATACATGTACACAGCGCTTTACATTATATATATATATGTCTGTATGTATCTTTATTTATATAGCGCCATACATGCACACAGCTCTTTACATTATATATATATGTGTCTGCATGTATCTTTATTTATATAGCGCCATACATGTACACAACGCTTTACATTATAGATATATGTCTGTATGTATCTTTATTTATATAGCGCCATACATGTACACAGCGCTTTACATTATATATATATATATGTCTGTATGTATCTTTATTTATATAGCGCCATACATGCACACAGCGCTTTACATTATATATATATATGTCTGTATGTATCTTTATTTATATAGCGCCATACATGCACACAGCGCTTTACATTATATATATATATCTGTATGTATCTTTATTTATATAGCGCCATACATGTACACAACGCTTTACATTATATATATATATATGTCTGTATGTATCTTTATTTATATAGCGCCGTACATGTACACAGCGCTTTACATTATATATATGTCTGTATGTATCTTTATGTATCTTTATTTATATAGCGCCATACATGTACACAGCGCTTTACAGAAATAGTAATAGTACAAAGTACAAAATACAGAACTGGTTAAGAGCATTAAGCTAAAGTGTGATTGTTGCATTATTTGTGGGGGGAAGTGCAGCAAAGGGAATCATACACTGGAAAAGGGACCCTGCCCCAAGGAGCTTACAATCTAATTAGAAATCATGATGACATACAGAGAGTAGAAGGAGAATCATAAGTGCAAGTACAAGGAGTAGTGAAGAAAGAGCAGACTGATTCTGATGTGACTGTCAATGTGCACAAGGAGGATATTGTTACTGAGATATCTCATTGAGCAGGTGGGTTTTGAGGAGATGTTTGAAGTGATGAGAGTGGATGGTGATAGTGAGGGAATTCCAAAGTCGAGGAGCAGCCAGTGAAAAAGATCGCAGCTGAGAGACGGATTGAATTGTGTAGGGAGAGGACAGGAAGAACCCTTGAGAAGAACGCAAGTTACAGAATGGGGTGTAGCGGGAGATAAGAGCAGAAACATAAGAGGGCGCTGAAGAACAAAGAAACTATTGTGCACAATGTTATACGTCTGTGGAGTGTTGACGTAAAAGCAAATTTTTATGCACAATTCAAGAAGCATTTGGTACACAGCTTTGTGGATTAGAACATACACAATGCCTATTTGCTCAGGAAAAATACCTTTAGCGAATGCACACATTTCTTGGTTCCCACACCCATAGCAGAACCGCTAACTATTTATATTTCATCCCTCTGTCCAGACTCCCCCAACAACATAATAGCACAGACATCGGCAGGCAATGTTGTTTCTCTCCTTTGGGCAAATTGTTGCATATGTGGCCCTTGACTATGTTGGAGTTCTTTAAGCCTGATCTAAAGCAATGGGGGTTCTTATATTTAATAATATGAAATTATTGTACCAGGAAGAATATATTTAGATTGTCTCTCATTTTAAAGTATGTCCTGGGAGTACAGATATTATTACCCTATTTAATAATACTTATTTTATCTACCTCGGAAGGAGGAAAGGCTGCGTCGACTCTGTTGGGACTAGAACCTGTGACCGTGTGGTTTAAACAGGTTCTACAGCTGGAGCCTTAACCAACTGAGCCATGTACTCACCTATGATAGAGTAAATTCAGATAGATTTAGGGATGATTCATTTTTTTTTTGTAAGAAATTCATTATGTCACGTTACTCCATAACAGTGTATTGTCCTGTTAGTGGCATGTAATGTTGTAGGGCTGTGGTGACATGTAATACAGAAAAAAAAGGAACCAGTCTATTGACCTGGCATAAACTGGCTTACAATCACCACTAAGTAGTTCCAGCTATATACTGTCTGCAGTTTCCTATATCTCTCTCTGTTGTAGTCTGCTTCTATGTCCTGTCAGCAAACAGTGGGCTTCATTAGACCTGAATGGCTCAGGACGAAGTTCAGTTGTCAGAATGTAACCGAGACCAAATGCAAATAAGACAAATATAGATATAACTGACTGCTGCCTGAAGAACACCTACTTAGGTACTGTGCCCTGCAGATCTCTCTAGCAATGGAGGGATTAAAAACTTAATTTAAAGTACAATGGTAATCAACAAATCAGGTTTAAATTATCACAGTAGTACCAACATCCATCTACATACAGTTACTCAGATTGTAAGCTCTACGGGGCAGAGACCCTTTATCCTAATGTATACTCACCTTTTGTTCCCCTTATGATTGTCCTTATAAGCACTTAATCACCGCATTTATTGTACTCCTTATATCAAATGTAAACTGTAAAGTGCCAAGTATACTTGTTGGCGCTATGTAAATAAAAATATACAATACAATACAATACATAAAGGGCAGATTATAAATAGCCATAAAGAAACGGGGAGAGAAAAAAGGAAATGTCCCCCACTACTACTGGAGAAGGGAACATTAACCCTTTCATTGCCAGAGAGGTACCCCCTATGGCACTTAAAGGGTTAATAGAATTATAGTGTAATGATGACATGTATTCTTAACAGACTTCTATCTTTGGGAAATAAATACTATTTAACCCTTTGAGTGCCAGAGGGGTACGCAACGCATTGCTTTGTAATGCGTTGCATACTCCTCTGTCACTCAAAGAGTTAAATCAGTGGTTATGTGGTGAATTTAGAATTGCCTGTTACAGTACGGTTACGTTACCCAGAGTTTTTTCAATTTTGTATTTACAGATTTTCCCCAATATCTCACAATTTTCCAAAAAATAAAAACATTCTACTTTCCGCTAAATCCAAAGTATGATGACAGAGAATAAAATAATAAAATGTCCCAATGCCTAATGCAAAGCTTTTAACGTTTGACCTAGAAGCTGGTGACATGTTTAGTGAATTACTTTGCAATGCATTTGAGACATCTGTAGCAACCAAGGCATTAACCGTTTGAGTGCCAGAGAGGTCTGCAACACATTACGTAGTAATGCTTTGCACGCCCCTCTGGTACTCAAAGGGTTAATAGCACCTAAAACAAAAAGTCTTGTAAAGAAAAATAAAATGTCAATGTTTAGCAAAGTAAAGTGCAAGGCCCTGAAGGGAGCTTTATGTTGCATGAAACCGAAGTAAAGGTTTGTATTAAACCTACCAGTAGGGGGCAAGAGTGGTTACCTGCCATAAGTGCAGAGCCTGCGGCACACTAAGTTTAGATAAGTCCCACGAGTGGTGTCATTCCACAGGACTGGGATTCTTGGTTTCTGTCCTGTATCATTTTGTTGAACATTTTATATACAGTGATCTTTAACCCCTTAACAACGCAGGATGTACATGTATGTTATGGTTGGATGCAGGGCCAGCCCTTACATGGGTCCCAGTGAGTCCATGGACCCATTCGGAACTTTGACAGAGTGGCAAATTGCTGCCCAGAGGCATGTTTATTTTGTGTGGCACCAGACGCCAAGTCTGTCAGTGTTACAGTGTGTTCCATCAGTGTCACTGTCACTGGCCAGGCGGCGGCCCTATGATGACATGCAGCTGGTAGGAGGGGTACAAGGAGGTGGTGCCCCAGCCCCTGCACCGGACTGTGATGGAGAGCAGCCCTTGGTGCTGGGGCCGAGCAGCCCGGTAATGGAGCTGCCAGGATGGCCCAGGCTACCTGCAGCAGCAATGGGGGGATCGCGGGGAGGAACGGGGAGCTGTCCTTGGATGAGCTTGCCATCTAACAGGGTGTCGGTGGAAGAAAAGCAAAAGGGAGACAACGTATTGTAATAGGCATGGAGATTACAGAGGGCAGAGATGCATGGAAAGTCACTGAGCAGCTGCATGGGAAGTGAGGAAGACTGTAAGGCATAAGGGATCTACCTGATGGCATAGAACAAGGGTATTCCATTTCTGGCCACCAGTTACTGGAATAACAACCCCAAGGCTGTAATCCCCAATAGCTGGGCATCGGGTAGTGAACTACACCTTATATAGTTGGTACAAGTATACACGCAAGGAGAGGGCATAAATAACTATACAAGCATGGGACAATTGTAAAATATCACAAAATAGACGTGGGCATGGTTTGGTGGGGGTGTTTTGGGGGAGCAGCATTTCATCCTTGGACCCAGGCAGCACAATGTCTTGGGCCGGCACTGGGTGGATGTCCCTAAAGGACCCATGACGTACATGTACGTCATCAGTTTCAGGGCTCCCCACACGGCTGCATGCCATTCGGGGAGCTCTGAATCGGAATTAAAAAAAAAAAAGCCCCATGGTCCTTAAGTGCCGGCCATGTGCATGTGCACCAGCCCTTAAGGGGTTAAAGTAGCGCTGTTACTTTGTAACAAATAGGTGATTTTAAAAAGAGTGTCCAAAATCACCCATATTTATTTTAGTAATTTTTTATTTCTAACAATAGTTTCTGAGACATATATATGCAGGCACACAAGCATGTACACACACACGCACACACACAGATAAACTCCAACAATGCAAACGTACAAAAACACACAAATATGTACAAACACTCTTCTCTCTCTACTTGAAAAGAAATCTGATTCACGGTGGAAACCTGTTTATTCCTGGAAACCCAGGTGGATTACAGACTGAGTCGTTTGCCACCTACCTCATTAGAATATTACAATAAAAACAACAGCCTTTGTTTTGATGTTTATTTCTGATATTGTTATATCCTAGTAGATATGAGCAGTCTGCTATACAATGTATACACCATTCTCATTTGTCTGATGGGCAAAATCAACTCCTTCAGCCCCTGCAGGTCAAATCAGCTGCACAAGACTGGGGACATAAAAATTATCTTGATTTAAATGAAACTTTTAACCCCTTAAATTCTAAGAGTTCTCTAATGCTTTGCAAAGCCTACCCCTCTGACACTTAGTAAGGATACATAGTAATGTTTCACAATAAAAGCAGCTCCAGTTAATTTTATTATTTGGATCATGGAGAGTGTTATTTCAATGCGGTCAAAGTTGGAGTAATTGAATGATAAAGTGTCCCCCTCCCGCCCCTTTTACCTAGTGTAAGCCGCCTCCTCTCAGACGTAGAATCTGGTCTCTTGACCGGACAGCTAACAGCAAGGGATAATCTTCTTACTGTGATCATAAGGTTTTTCGGGTTTTTCTCACTGAAGATTGTCCCTCTCTGTGATCCATCCGTACAGTCTTGCTGCTCTGAGGTGAGCAGTGTTACATCGGTAAAAGGGGCACAGTATTGAAATAACACTCTCCATGGCCCAAATACTATTAAGATTAATTGGAGCTGCTTTTATTCTGAAACATTACTATCTCTTTAAGCAGCCTATGTGGGGAATTTTCCTTAACTCTTTAAGTGCCAGAAGGATAGGCAACTCGCTACACAGCAATGCATTGCACACCCCTCCGGCACTCAATTTTAACTGTAAGAATTTTTAAAAAGGCACAAAAATGAGAGGAATCAGGAAAGAAAATAATCTTGTTATGGATGACCCTCTACTTCACCCCTTGGTGACGAGGGCTATAGCAGCAATCATGTATGCGGAGCCACCAGGGAGAGGCTGAAATGGACTGCTCCGGTCCTGGATCAGTTAGTTACAGCAGCCTCTCTGGCATGATCACAGTGCGCCTTGAGAAGCGTTGCGATCTTGAAGTCTTACCGTGCCAAAACCATCACCCGCCCTTAAAGTGCTATCCCAGTTAATTTTTTGATCAGTTTTTATTTTAATGTAGTATAGCCTGAGATTTTACCTTTTGAAAATAAGCCAGTGACGTCAGTTTACCCCTTAAGGACCCATGACGGTCCTGGCATGTCATGGGTCTAACATGCGATAAGGACCCATGACATGCCAGGACCATCATGGATTTTAGGGCTCCCTGTGTGGCTGCACGCCGTTCGGGAAGCCCTGAACCACATCACATAGAAAATGGTCAGTGGTCCTTAAGTCTTATGGTTTGAGAGATATTCACAAGCAAAGTTTCCCCTCCCTCCCCTTTTACCTAGTGTAAGCCATCTCTTCTCAGATGTGGAATGCAGTCCATAGACCAGACAGATAACAGAAGGGGACAATCTTCTTCCTATGAAAACAATGAAGGCCCTGCCCCCCTTGACAAGTTTTTCAGGTTTTTCCCTTATCTTAATTGAAGATTGTCCCTCTCTGCAGTCTACATGGGCACCTCCCTTCTGATCTGGCTGAACAGTGTTACATCAGTAAAAGGGGCGGGAGGGGGATACTTTGTCATTGAATTACCCTCCCTTTCCACCTACACCAATAACGGAGGATTTCTCCATGTGAGCTGGAGCAGTCTGATTGGCACTAGAGCACTCCAGCTTACATGAAGGAAGCCTCTGTCATTGGAGGTTGTGAGAACGAGGCACTACTGGGGAGGGGAAGAGGCGAAGATTGACAGGCTGTGGGACAGAGCTGTACCACAGTCTGTCCTTAACTGAGGTTACCAGCTTATCTTTTTTAACCCTTTGAGTGCCAGAGAGGTATCTAATGCACTGCAGAGCAATGCACTGGATGCCTTTCCTGCGCTCAAAGGGTTAAATGGTAAAATCTCAGGCTATAGTGCATTACATTTAACCCCCCCCCCCCACAGATTAAATATTAACTGGGATAGCACTTTAAGATGATAAGTACCTTAACAGAGGGGAGAGTTCACTTTTAAAGGACAGATTCCTGTGATGGCCTTGCACATCACCCCTTGTTAACGAGTTAATCAAGAGTCCCTGAGGCTGCAGGAAAGATAAGTATTTCTGGAGCCAACCCCCTATGGGGGACAAATAAAAAAATACCCATTTAATTAAATGGGGCATTTAACCTCTCGAGTGCTAGAGAGGTCTTCAACACATTGCAAAGCAATGCGTTGGAGACCTCTTTAGCATTGAAAGTGTTCAAATCTCCATTGAAATCCATGGAGATTTTGAACATTTGTATTTGTCCCCTATGGCTGAATTGATTTGCTCCAGAAATACTGAGTACCAGAGGGATGGGTTTTTCAATGCCTTGTAGACCCTTTTGGCATTAAACAGGTCAAAGGGATAGCAAAACTTAAGATGTAAAAAAAATATATATGTAAGGTTTATGTCTCCGAATAAAACAAGGGTACTCCCACCGCTGAGAGATATGTTATTAAAAAATTATAACAGGTGTAATATCACAGTGGACTGAAAATTTATTGTGGCAATGTTGCTACACGATTCTATGGACTGTTCTGGTCTGTAGACCATAAATCTCCATAGGATGGTGTAGCAACAGCACCACTGTAAATGTTCAGGCCACTGTGATATTACACCTAAAAAAATCCAAGTTTGATCTGTTATAATTTTTTAATAAAATATCTCTCAGCAGTGAGAGTACCCTTGTTTTACTCAGGGGGAATAAACCCTACAACATATGTTTTTTTACATTTTAAGTATTACTATCTCTTTAAAATTCCCATTTCAGTCATGGGGATTTGGGGAATTTTTTTGTCCTGTATGAGCCATACCTGGGAACTTTTTGTTGTGGATTCCTCAGAGAGGGGAGATCTGTGGAGCCGCTGGGGGAGAAAAAGGATGTGGTTTGCGTTAAAAAGGGGTGGGGCTTAATCGTGAGTGGGGGTGGAGCTTATGAAATGAAGTAAAAATATGAGCAGTAGTCTGTAGAAGGAGGAGAAGTGGGTGGGGAGTGGGAGGACAGACTGGGAAGTAGCAGAAGTGGGCAGAGTTTCAGTGGAAGCTCCCACACCCCTGGAGAATCAGCCTCTGCCCTGGAGACCTGTGAATTAGCATAAAAAAATGGAGTCTCCGGGGCAAATCCAGAGAGTTCCCAGCTATGCCTATAAGACAGTCGGTATGCTCCAGCATTGCTCACTTTCAGTTTTCTGCATAAGGCCCCTCGGGTGCTAAATTTTCAAATGCATTGAGAGGCAGCACGTTGGAAACATGTCTAGCATCCAAAGGGTTAAGTTAAAACTTTGGCAAAAATGGTCACTGTGAAGAAGCACCTTCTGCTGTTACATCTCAGTGCTGACTGCTCATTCCTGTAAGTGAATTATTAATCCAGGCAGTGTGTGTGTGATAGAGCGTGCAGTCAGGTTTACCTATCCACAAATCCGAAATGACAAATAGGTGCACTTACAGAGATGCTACTTCGACCAGGATTTCACCAGGGGGCTAAATATATCCAAGTGAATCAGACAATATCACAAACTCATCTGTTTCACTGCTGCAGTGTAACCTTTGTGATGCAGAGATTCCCCCAGGGGCGATAACAGACAGATATGGGAGGAAGGTTTTTGAACGAAAAAATAAAACTGTACTGATCGCTTTCTATATGGAGGTTAATCACTGGGACTGAAAAGAGACCCTCAATGCTATCTGGTTGGTCTGGTGTGAAGAGACTGAGCTGTAACACAAGTCTCAGACTTTAGTCTCTTGTCCTGCACAGTTCTGTCCCCATAGACATTAGGAATTAGGCTTTAAAGCCCAAGGGTCTACGAAGGTTGCTTACAGTGAGAACCACATACTTCTGATTTGCGTTCCAACCAACCTCCCCCAAAATGACTGATAGGGTCTGTTTTTGGTCCTTTTACTAAGTCTTTTCAAATTAAAGCAGAATTTCCACCTGAAATACACTTTAGCTTAAATAACCACCCATCTGGTGACTAGCTGCTTAGTAACACTAGTCTCCAGAATTATTACATTGTTAAATAGATTTACCCTTTCTTTCCGGGCTGACAGCAGGATGGAGTGCAGACATCTTTCCATAGTGACGTCCGTCTGCCTGCGCTGTCAGTACCTTTTGAAGCCAAACGGCTCCTAGCAACGCCTCCTACAGACGGCTAGGACTCACAGCACAGGTGCGCGGACGTCACTATGGCAAGATGTCCGAGCTCCGTCCTGCTGTCAGCCCGGGAAGAAAGGGTAAATCTATTTAACAATGTAAGAATTCTGGCGACTAGTGCTACTAAGCAGCTAGTCGCCAGATGAGGGGTTATTTAACTCCTTAAGGCCTGGAGCGCACACACGTGGCTGGCACTTGAGGACCACGGGCTTTTTTTTTTTGCGATTCCATTTAAGGGCTTCCGGAACGGCGTGCAGCCGCGCCGGGAGCCCTGAACTCCATGACGTACCAGGACCGTCAGTGGTCCTTAAGTGCCTGAACACCGTACGGCAATGGTCCTTAAGGGGTTAAGCTAAAGTATATTTCAGGTGGTAGTTCCGCTTTAAAGGACACATACACAAAGGAAATGGTGAGCAATTCTGCAATCTAACTGCAGCATCGGGGAGAAATGACAGTTCCACTTGCTTTAAAGTAAACTCTCTAGTATCTCAGGGCACAATATTTAAAAAGTTGTCATAATAAAATAAATTATATGTTCATAAAACGGCGGTAAAAGGAGGACAGTATGTTCAGAAGGAAATCCGTCACATCTGAAATGTTGTACTAAAGAATTAAAAATTACAGTAAGAGGAGCTTGATGATTACTGCCCTTAAAAGTTCTGATGTTAAAAGTGTCTTTCATTTTGTCTTTAAAAATGAACATTTTCAGAGAAACAAAGACACTTTTAACAGTTAACGCCACAATACTGCTTCTCACGACTATCTGATAATAGTAGGTTAAAGGGATAGTAATACTTAAAATGTAAAAAAAAATATGTTGTAGGGTTTATCCCTCTGAGTAAAACAAAAGTACTCCCACTGCTGAGAGGTCTTTCATTCAAAAGTTATTAATTTTCAAAGTTGAATTTTTTAGGTGCAATATCACAGTGGCCTGAAGCGCTGTTGCTACACGATCCTATGGACAACTCTGGTCAGTTGACCATAAATCTCCATAGGATGGTGTAGCAACAGTGCCACTGTACAATTTCAGGCCACTGTGATATTGCACCTAAAAATTCAACTTTGAAAATTAATAACTTTTGAATGAAAGACCTCTCAGCAGTGGGAGTACTTTTGTTTTACTCAGGGGGATAAACCCTACAACATATTTTTTTTTACATTTTAAGTATTACTATCCCTTTAACTCCTTGGTGACCACAGCTTTTTTTATACTAGAGGACCAGAGCAATCTTGGCCTTTTTAGTATGTCATTGTTCAACCACTGGTTCTTGAGGGGTTATATTGTCTTTTATTTTGTTGACGTTAATCAGGCAAAAAAGATGGTGATTTTTTTTTTCCTGAAAATACCTTACAATATGACAGTAATTTAAACCCCTCCCATGTTTATGAATGCTTTTTCCTTTTGATGGAGGAATTGGATGCAAAAATGAATGGGACTATGTCTGGGAATTGATGGACGATGGGGTAAGAACTTTTCATTTTGATTACAGATAATTTCAGTTACCACGACATTTTGCACATCTTGTCCTTTTCCCATTCAGGTGATTACAGGTTCATTTAAATCAGTGGATATGTACATTTTACCGCTGTGGTTGGGTTAGTTTGCCGTGGAATTGCTCTAGTGTGCTTTCACAAGCCTCAATGGGTAGATTTGCAAGACAGGCAAATAAGGAAGGGAGTAAAGACAATGGGGGGAGGGTAGGAGAGAAGATTGAGTAGAGGGGAGTACAGGGTAATTTTTGGGATACAGAAAGTCCCTTGGATGTGAAAACAAACTGACATGAGAGAAAGGTTCCAAACCAACAATTAAGCAGTATGTCTGTATGTTTTTTTTTTATATAGCGCCATACATCCACACAGCTTTTTACAGAAACAGTTATAGTATGATAGAAAAATACAGGACAGAGAAAGGTGCTTTTGACTTAAAGGCAGGGATTTTTTACAGTAAGGGCAGTAAAACCATGGAATTCTTTGCCTCGGAATGTTGTGCTTGTAAATAATGTAACAACTTTTAAAAAAAGTAACGTATACCTATCTAGCATAGAAAAATACTGAGAAATATGAACGATGGCTTCAGTGCAGATAGGATGTTGATCCAGGGAAATATCTGATTGCTATTTTTTTTACCCACTTGGGGCTAAATTAAAAATGTATTCAATGTTTTTTTTCCTTCCTCTGGATCAACAGGGTGATTTGGCAGAGGCTGGACTTGATGGACGCTTGTCTTTTTTAAGCCTCATCAACTATATTACTATGTATTGTTACTATGGATAAAAGCAGCAGGCTAAAGTGTGATCATTGCATTATTAGCAGGGGGAAAGTGCAGCAAAGGGAATCATACGTTGGAAAGGGGATCATGTCCCAAGGAGCTTACAATCTAAACAGTAATCATGACAACATACAGAGACAGTAGGGAGAGGTGATCATTTTCTGTGGGTCGAATCACTAGGAGGCTGATTTACTAAGGGAACTGGAGAAATTCTGGAGCACACCAACTGCACCTTAAGGGACAAATCAAAATTCCCCAAATCCGCCATTGATTTAACCCTTTGAGTGCCAGAGAGGTATCAGACGCATTGCAAAGCAACTTTTTTTTTTTTACATTTTAAGTATTACTATCCCTTTAAACAGTAACAATGAAACATAGAAAATTAAAAGAATCAGAGGGTCCCCTGCTGGTGAGATCTTACAGTCTAGAGGAAGGTGAATAAGACCCTGGGGGGGGGGGGATTCGTTAAGTGGTGATAAAGATGTGATAAAGTGGAGATGACTTCTCTAGTGATATCACTTCTCCAGTTCCTATGTTATTCTATGGAGCCTATTCACTAAGATCTCCAAAAATGAAGAACTCTTAGTGCATAGGCATAGGAACTGGAGAAATTCTGTAGATTTTCCCTATTACGCTCAGAAATTACTGAACAATTCGGGACTGGAAACATGGCTGGGGATCTAAAATGTTAGCCATTTTGTCTTTCAATTCAAAAAATAAGCATCTGAAAAAATGATATTTGACTATGCAGTGCAACCTCATTGCTAGATATATGTGGGGCATCCATCTTCCTTCTTGCAATCTCAGAGGACATAATAGAGGGAGGAAAGTACCTGCAAAACTTTCCTTTGGAAAGTGATTCCATTTAGACTGTAAGCTCCTTGGGGCAGGGACCTCTCTCCCATTGTTTCTATGAATGTCGCACTTATTTCATCCCCTCTTATTTATTGTAACATACATCTATTGTAAGGCGCTGCGTACACTGTGTGGCGCCATATAAATAAAGATATACATACATACATACATTCCACTGTGACGTTCACATTCCCACTCTGAGTTCCAAAGTCCCAAAACAGCAAGACACACGCACATATGTCATCATGCATACACAGAGGCATGCACAGTCACACACACTCACTCACACTAGTGATGAAGAAGTCAGAAATAATTAACTCTCAGTGGAACTCCCACTGGAGGCTTAAAGGGATAGTAATACTTCGTTTTAACTTTATTTTATTTTGTAGGCATTAAAAAACATGAGAATGATATAAGTCTTATCTCTCAAACCTTTATGGTTTAAGAGATATTCACAAGCAAAGTTTCCCCTCCCGCCCCTTTTACCTACTGTAAACAATCTCTTCTCAGATGTGGAATCCAGTCCATAGACCAGACAGATAACAGCAGGGGACAATCTTCTTCCTATGAGAACAATGAAAGCCCTGCCCCCCTTGACAAGTTTTTCAGCTTTTTCCCTTATATTAATTGAAGATTGTCCCTCTCTGCAGTCTACCTGGGCACCTCCCTTCTGATCTGGCTGAACAGGGGGGGGGGATACTTTGCTTGTGAATATCTCTTAAACCATAAATGTTTGAGAGATAAGACTTATATTGTTCTTCATGTTTTTTTAATGCCTACAAAATAAAATAAAGATAAAACAAAGTATTACTATCCCTTTAAGACCCTGTCATCCACTGATTTCTTTGTGCCACAGAAAAATCACACATTCCTGTTCCCTGCCATAATAAGATAACAATATCTGGCAAATCCTATTAGTAATGCATAGCATGAAATGTACGCTACATATTTACAGCATTAAAAGTCGTGTGAACAGAATCTGATTGTATTTTCATCTAGAACATGGTAATGGGATTTATGTGAATGAAGAATTCCATATTAGGATTCCTAATACTTATCCAACATTGTATCTTTTCTGCAAACCCTGAGCTTCGTCTATCCTCCTTCATCTGCTTGAAAAGAGCCAGTCCGGTAAATTGAATTGTAATGGCTTGCAATCTATTTCAATTTAAAAGCAATATAACAGAATGGGTAACATTATCTTACATGAAGTAGCAACTTGGCTTTTGTGGAAGGAGTAAAAGCGGGTCACCAAACAGACATCTACTTATATTAATTTATCTCTCTTTTACACTGATTTGTGATATACGAAAATGCTGCTGCATAACACTAGCACTTCTTAATCATTCAGGAACTGGGAAGAAGCTTCTGCGCATTATACAGTTCTGTTGTCAAAATACTGACATTAAAAAAAAGAGCATAAGTACACTATAGCATTGATATCTAACTAAAGCATGGGAACAGAAAGTGACAACCCTATGCTTACTTCTTAAAGACTGCTTAATTAACCCTTGAGTGCTAGATGGGTATTCAACGCATTGCTTTGCAAAAATATATCAATTCATTTTTTTCAAGCTTGTCTGCCTCCCCTAGGCAGTCCGATTTTCCAATATGAATTGAGTTTTTCATTTTTTTTTATTAAAGTGACATGGACTGATTACAGGCTAATATGGGCAGGACAATATCATTAGAACAGTACCATGTTTTGCCCCTTAAAAAACTTCTCCAGTAGTTACCAACAGTCAAGCATACTTAAAATACAGTTTAGTGCATTTCTTTTGCACCAACACTGTCATTTATAACAGAGATCTGACCCGCCTACTTCTATTAAAGGAGCAGTACCTTATAGTGAGAAATTGATAGTACAGTATCATATTAAGGGGAAGAATTAAAATAGATTTGTTTTTGTATCTTTGTATTCGTATCACGTATCCACTTAAAAATATTAAAAACAGTTTAACAAGCTTTTTGTGTTGTTATGGCAACAGATAAAGTCTTTGCTCTCAATTTTTCTACCATGGTGATATAAGATGCTCAAATCCCACCAGTCTTCTTAGCTCAGTCTCTTCTTTCAAATTGATTTCAGTGAATTGGCTTATGATGTGCACCTTTAAAAACGTCTCCTACAGTGACTAATAATTTTGCATATTTAAAATAAATTTATTACAGTGAAAGTTACTAAAACAGTGTGAAAAGGATTCTAGAATGAGGAGAAAATATTTCTATGACTAGAAAAGACACAGCACTTTCAATTTAGTAACGTTCCCTTTTATAATAGACAATGTTAGCATAAAAATAATACACCAAAGTGTACTTGCTATTGGGTGTTTGCTGAGGACTGCAGTTTTTATTGTTACTAACTCTAGAGGAGTAGAAATAAGTGAAACGTGAAAATGGGGGTTTCGGTAAACTGGCATACAAGGGGAAGGTGTGTGGAGCTGGAGATTTGTTAAATTGGCTTGGGAGGAAATGTCTGTGTATTTGTTTTTTGTGTGTGTTTGAATGTGTGTGCATGTAGTTTATGTGTGTGTGTGTGTGTGTGTGTGTGTATGTGTATGCGTGTGTACACGTGTGTGTGTTTGTATGAGTGTGTGTCTGTGTATATAACATAGCTGAAGAGGCTGAGAAAAAACATGCATCTATCAAATTCAACCCATGCCATATTGCCCATATCACCAAAAGACCCTGTTGAAGCCATTTCCAATTAAGCCCCAAGTGAATATAACAATTGTTTCCTGATTCCAAAAGGCAGTTGGCTATTTCTCTGGGTCAACATCCTGTCTGCTTTGAAACCAGCTATCATAACTCTCAATATTATCCTGAGCTAGAAAGGTTTCATTATTTTGTAAAAGTAACTGCAGTATCTACAGCATCCCAAGGTCTAGAATTCCAAAACTTTACTGTCCTTAATGTAACAAAATCCCTGTCTTTATTAGTTGAAAGCACCTTTCTTGATTGATGACTTCTTGTTTTTGCTCAGCTTTTTGAAGTAGTTCTTTAGAGACTTCTTTGTATTTACTCTGAATATATCTGTAAATGGTAATCCTATCACAACTTAGAAGTCTCTTGTCTAGTGCAAACAAGCCCAGTTTGGCTAGTCTATCTTCGTAACTCACTTTATCAGTTTTGCTGCATGTCTTTGCATTATAAAAATGATGACAGTTGGTTTCAAAGCAAATGGGATGTTGATCCAGGGAAATATACCACGGCTTTTTTGGAGGCTTAACTGGAAATGGCTTCAACAGGGCTTTTTTTTGCTTTCTTCTGGATCAACATAGGATAACATAGGATAATAATGGTACTGTGTCTCAGGGTGACCAGACCTCACCTTTAACCGTGGACACATATGAAAAATACATACTGCAGGGCTGCTTTGATTTTAGTGCAGTCCTGAAATATGTCTATTTCCTATGTGTCCCCAGCTAAAGGTGAGGTCTGATCAGCCTAATCTACTTTCCTCCAATCACTGGGCACTATGGCTGATGATAGTGAATCAATAAACATTAAGTAAAAGGATCTTGCTACTACTGACCCTTGTGTGTGCTTGTGTGTGTGTGTATGTCCCTGTGTATGTATGTGTGTCTGGGTGTACATATGTGTATGTACGCTACAGACTCTGCCCATTCTCTGCCCGGTCAAAACCCAATCTTCAAAACACAATATGGATTTTTAATCCCATCCCACCCAGAGGGTACATTTGACTCAATTTTCACTGAAATGAAATGTGGGTAACATGATATAAATCTGGAGCGATGAGAAGGATGTGTTGGATAATAATATAAAGGCTGTGTAACAGGGTTATTAATTGCTACTGGGTTAAACCCTGAATGTAACCATGTTAATTGCAACAGGATTAATGGTTACTACAGAGTTAAACCCTGTTTGTAATCACTCTGGATTAATGACCTGCAGCATCTGCTCATTAACCAGGTACAAGTAGGAGAACTCAGTTTGTCATTGTCAGTGTTAGGGAAGAATATGTACAATCCTGATAGTCAGACTACAGACTGCAACCTGCAGACCTTGATTGACCTGGGCTGAGTGCTGTTTGGTGTTCTCTTGCCTAAGGGAAAAAAAGACATTAACATTTGCTTAAAGCTATGTATTTTTACTTGCTGTTTATAGCTAAATAAAAGCCTACCTTTCTTATCAAACAAAGCTGCCTTCCAGTCTCTTTCTCTGCTGAGATCCCTTACAGGCTGCAATTTACTAAGCTGCAAAATCAGTCACGGACCTTTAACTATCTGAATGCCAGAGGTGTGTCCAACACAATGCATTGGGCACAACTTTATTGAAATGGGAGTTGAGTGCTGCATACGGCATTGCATTACTGAGTGTACATCGGGGGGATGTAGTTACCTGGGAACTTCGGAACGACGTGAGTTGATGGTACTGGGGGGAGATAAATGACAAGATTCATGTAAAAAAAACGGGTGGAGATTGTGAATAGGGCGTCCGGATGGGGGGCAAGGGGGGGCACTTGCCCCCCCCCCACTACAATTATCCCCCCCATATAAACAAAGAGACTGGATGGGCTGGCCTGGGGGTCATATTATGGCTTTGGCCCCCCTGGAAAAATTTCTACGGACACTCCTGGGCGGAGCTTAAGTGGAGTGAAAAAAGTGGTAAAAATAGGCTGGGGAAGGAGGAGAAGTGGGCGGGGGAATAGGAGGAACACACTGGGAAGGAGTAGAAGTGGGCAGAGTTTCAGTAGAAACTCCACACATCTAGCGAATCAGCCTGTGTCCCAGGCGACCCGATAATCAGCAGCAAAAAACAGAGTCTCTGGGGCAAATCTGGAGAGTTCCCAGCTATGCGGATGTTCAATAGGAAACCATGGTAATTCTGTGGCAGTCCAGTTTACAATAGGGGCTGACTACAACTTCCCAGAATATCAACTGATTTAAAGGGGGATTTGAAGGGTAGAGAGGTACCATCCAATGCATTGTGACGTTCTAGGTCAAACCAGTTGTAATACAGGAGAAACTGTAAAATATCAACTGTTTCCTGATTTTTAATTTAAATTGATGGATATGTTTGGAATTTTTAATTTTCCCCTATAGTGCGGATGGTTTACCCTAGAACGCCTCCACTTTTCTTTTGAACGTACGTCCCTAATAGTGTCAGGACTTACTTGCTGTTCTATGAGCAATTTATAGTTTTTAGTGATTATTCAACTAAGGTAGCAGACTACATATCCCTTATCACTTATGTAAACACACATACTGCAGGGTTCCACTAATTCCTGTCCGGTCCTGCAACATGTCGTTTCCATAAAAGTCCCTGATTTGAAGAGATTTGCACTTTACATACAAACTAACCCCTCATTACTGGCTGAACTGCCTTTGGTGCAGCAGTTGCAAATCACCAAGAATCAGCCAACATTAAGAGCCAATTTAATGCTGAAAATCGAAAATGTTTAGGGTTTTTCTGTAGTTTGCAATGAATTGGAGGTCCACAAAATATTTTGTACCAGAGCCCCCAATCACTAGGTTTGCCACAGTGTCATATATTAGGAGAGTGGCATACCTAGCAACATTTCAATTGGCGAAAGAGGGACACTTTTGTTTTAGGGGGTGTTGCTGGAGGCGTGGGTGGGGGAATACCAATAATTTTTAGGTTATTTAAGCTATTGACACCATTGTGTATAGTAGAATAAATGAGTTAGAACAAGATCAAATTATTCTATGTACACAGACTAATTGATAAACACATATAATGACATTTTACCAGACATGAATGTGAGTTTTATTGCTGTGGATCAATACACATTACATTGTGATCTCCTAAACACAGGTACACCAGGGTAGGAAAGAGGGACAGAGGGATTTGGGTCTCAAAGAGGGACTGTCCCTACTAAAGAGGAACACTTGAGAGTTATGGAGGGGGGGATAAGAGAAAAAAGAGAGAGAGACAGTGGTCATGAAAGAGAGGGAGAGTATAATTAAAAATAACAGGACTGGATTTCCCATGAGGCAGAGTAGGTAACTACCTAGGACACCACAGGTTTAAAGGGATAGAAATGATTCATAATAAAAGCAGCTCTAAAAAATCTTCATAGTATTTGGACCTTGGAGAGTGTTATTTCAATACTGTCAGAGTTGTAGTTCAAGAGTAATTCAATGATAAAGTTTCCCCCTCCTGCCCCTTTTACTGATGTAACACTGCTCAACCACAGCAGAAGGGAGGTGCCCAGGTAGACTGCAGAGAGGGACAATCTTCAATTAAGAAAAGGGAAAAACTTGTCAAGGGGGGCAGGGCTTTGATTGTTCTCACAGGAAGAAGATTGTCCCCTTCTGTTATCTGTCTGGTCTATGAACTGCATTCCACATCTGAGAAGAGATGGCTTACACTAGGTAAAAGGGGCGGGAGGGGAACTTTGCTTGTGAATATCTCTCAAATCGTAAAGGTTTGAGAGATAAGGCTTATATCGTTCTTCATGTTTTTTTAATGCCTACAAAATAAAATAAAGATAAAACGAAGTATTACTATCCCTTTAACAAAGAAGATTTGGCAAAGGTTGAATGTGATGGAGTCAGAATAAAACGAGTCAGTTTTATGGGGGCCTTTGTATCTTAGTAAGTCCAATAATCAACAATTCTGCTTAACCCTATCAGTGCCAGATGGGTAAGCAATGAAACGTTTAAGATGTTCATGAGAAAAGAATGTTGCCCAAAGGAAGCTAGTTTCTTTTCCTCTACATGGGCACTGATCCAAACTGAAATCATTGCATGACTTGCAAGGAATTGTCTACCATACTTTATTAAGAAAAAAGCAATAGGATGCTCTCAGCATTTCCCATTCTGCAATAAAAGAAAAAAAGGTCCCCAGAAATTCTCATTTAAAGCATTTTATCCTTTGCTAAAACCTTCGATTCCGGGACGTAATTGCTTTTGCTGCAGAGTTCTTCTGTTTTGTGGAAATAAAGGCGTATGGCAAAATGACAAGATGATCGGATGCACTGTATGCGTTCAGCACAAATACACAAAACAAAGAGCAAGAATGTCTCCTGTATTTAGCTGCTTGTGTGAGTCTAAAGTGAAGCAAAGTCCCTCAATACCTTATGTAATTTGTTATACTATAGATCCATGGAAGAGTCACATAGGCAAAGGGTCCTATGTATTGGCCTCACTAGCCATTGAAAGGCCCCAAGTTCAAAAATTGTTCTGGGCCCTCTAACGCAAACATATTTTCAAAGATGTATAACTAGATCTTATTGCATCCTGGGTCAGATGGTGTTAGGGTTGCCACCCGGCCGGTATTTTACCAGCACAGCCGGTAACTAGCACACTGGAGCCAGTGCTGGTATTATTACTATACCGGCAATTGAAAAACCGGTATTTGTGTGCGTCCGGGGACTGGAGTGGTATCCCCTACAGTGAAATTGTTTTCTTTTGCACATCTGACGCAATTTGAGTGTAAGAAAAGCACAACTCATTATGCATCCAACTAGCACACAATCTAGACCTAATCAAAGAGACACACCACAACCGCAGAAATAAGACTAGCGTGACAAACAACGGGCGTGAAATCTAAGGCAACAACGTCAATTCAAGTCACACATGCACAATGTAGGAAAGACGAAAAGGCCAATGTCAAGGGCAGGATGGGCCAATGATAGCAGTACTCAGTGATTGGGAAAGGGTATGGGCCCATGGCAGGGCTGACTTTCTTTAGGCTTGGTATGGTATCCCCCCAAAGCTTTCACTCTACCAGGTGACACTGCGGTACTAGCAGGCAGTGGAGACTGGAGCAGTGGCCTTTCATTAAGATTACTTCACTATATAACTCACTTTCATTAGTAATAGTAAGTGTTTCTTAACAGTTACTTTCTCTGTAGATGTCTGTCTGGACTCTTGAACATGGTTTGTGTGTTAAATTTATGTATTTTAATTCATTATGTCTATATTCGTAGTTTTATTTGGTCTAAAAGTGTTGTTTAAGGATAACCATGTCAACATGATTACAAATCCCTCTATTAACACCTTAACCCCTTAGCGACAATGGACGTACATGTACGTCCTCTGTGGCTGCCACTTAGTGACAGAGGACGTACATGTATGTCCCGGAAATCCGCATCCCCGCGCGGCTGCACGCTGTTCGGGGACTCCGGATTCCTTTAAAAAAAAAAAAAATGTTAGACGGGCGTTAAGTGACGGGGTTAAGGACCCATGACGGTCCTGGGCAGTAATGGAATTCTAGGGTCCCCATGCATCTGCACGCCATTCGGGGAGTCCGGAATCGGATTCTGAAAAAAAAAAAAATGGTCCCTGGTCCTTAAGTGACGACCGCATGTGTGCGCGGACGGTATTTAAGGGGTTAAAAATAATTTATATTTACCAATGAATTAAGCCGAACACTTTTTGTGTGGGGTTGTCCATCTATGAGTGGCTATTTTATTTCTAGACCTTAAGAAGTAATAAATAAACATGGTTCAAACCACTGTTTGGGCTGCTACTGTGCTTCAGGATATCCACAGTGCTTTATGAGAACTGAGCTCCTGGCACCCGGTACCTGTAACGAGGAGCCTGGAGCTCAATTTTGTAACATGAAGTGGCTCTGCCCCTTTTGTGGCTCCTCCCTTTTGAGGCTCTTCCCTTTTGTGGCTCCTCCCTCATGGACCCACAACTATGACCGGTATTTTCTTGAGGAAAAGGTGACAACCCTAGATGGGGCGCCTGTCGATATTGGGAACCAACACAATTGTACCCTCTGCACCAACTATAGTTATGCCCCTGGTCTTATCTGCAAAAAAAAAAACAGAGGTGCCATTCTGGAGCGAACCAACTTCACTATAGGGGAGAAGTCAGCTTTTCCCAAAACTCTTTTAACCCTTTGAATGCTAGGGAGGTATCCAACACAGTTTGTTGCAATGAGTTAGATACCTCCATGACACTCAAAGGGTTAGGGGTTTTAAAGGGATAGTACCATGTAATATGTAAAAAAAAATATATGTTGTAGGCTTTATCCCCCTGAGTAAAACACAGATACTTCCACTGCTGTGAGGTATTTTATTTAACTGTTATAACAACTCAAACGTGTATTCTTTAGGTGCAATGTGCTGCGTACCCCTCTGACACTCAAAAGGTTAATTTATCCCCTATTTTGATATACGCACCTGTGTATAATATGCAGGTGTATATTATACCCAAGATTTTAGGGGAAAACAAGAGTGCCTATGTATGTATAATACGAACCCTTGTTTTCCCCACTTACTAAAAAAAATATATAGCTGGCAATAACCTTCCCTCCATCCCCCCCCAGCGCAATCCGCTCTCAGAATAAGATTTATTTCTACCCACTGAAGTCCCCCATCTTCCCTCCTGCTCCCCAGCGCAATCAGATGCGATAAAAAAGCCTTACTTTTTCCACAGAAGACCCCATCGTCCCTGCGGGCGGCATGCTTGCATTTGCCGCCCACTTCCTTCAATGGGCTGTCAGGACCTTCTGCCTCCAGCCAATGGTAATTCCTGACCTCACAGGGCATGCCCTCAGAGAAATCACCTATCATGTTGAGAGTTGTAAGAAGGCTGTAGGTTGATCTTTGTTTTGCAGTTAAATGCTAGTAAATGTGTATGTATAGCTGAAGAGTGAACCTGCCTTCCATGTCAGAAACAGAGCCAGTAAAACTATGTAAAATGCTCATATGGATTGTAATTATTGTTGCTTTTTTTGTCTGTATACTATCTAATAAAAATGTGAGGAATTGTCTGGGCAACCAATTTGGAGCTGAATCTACTTTGAATAGGGTTGCCTGTAAAAGTGTTACCCCTGCCTTTTCCATAATTAAAGGGATAGTAATACTACATTTTAACTTTATTTTATTTTGTAGGTATTAAAAAAACATGAAGAACGATATAAGTCTGAACTCTCAAACCTTTATGGTTTAAGAGATATTCACAAGCAAAGTTTCCCCTTCCGCCCCTTTTACCTAGTGTAAGCCATCTCTTCTCAGATGTGGAATGCAGTCCATAGACCAGACAGATAACAGCAGGGGACAATCTTCTTCCTATGAGAACAATGAAAGCCCTGTCCCCCTTGACAAGTTTTTCAGGTTTTTCCCTTATCTTAATTGAAGATTGTCCCTCTCTGCAATCTACCTGGGCACCTCCCTTCTGCTCTGGCTGAGCAGTGTTACATCAGTAAAAGGGGCGGGAGGTGGACACTTTGTCATTGAATTACTCTTGAACTACAACTCTGACAGAATATAAATAACACTCTACAAAGTCCAAATACTATGATGATTAATTAGAGCTGCTTTTATTATGAAACATTACTATCCCTTTAAATCTTGAACAAGCTGAGAACATTTCTGAAGTTCTTGATATGTTTCACATTCAGAGAGAGGACTGTGAGCGAGTCGGGTAAAGACAATTTATGACTTCTGGGTAGAAGTGTAATTTAACAAGATTATTGAAGGGCCAGTGATCAAGTGTAGTAGCTGAATGTAGTGGTTGGAAAATACAAGAACAAATGAGAGGGAAAGGAGTTGGAAGGACATTAAAGAAAATTAAATCAAAATAATAGGGCAAGGGGGAAGGGAGGTGTAACCCTTTGAGTGTCAGAGGTGAATCCAATGCATTGCTTTGCAGAGCAATGCATTGGATACCCCTTCGGCATTCAAGACGTTAAGGGTGGAGTTATGGAGTGAGGTGGGAGTAAATTTAAAGGTGAATGGCCTAAAGATCACTATTGGAGGAAGGGAGACTCCAGCACCCCCACTCCAGATAGGGTAAGTAGTGCATATGAGCCAGTAGGGGCTGTGAAAGTGTACTGGGGCATTAGATGTTGCCTCAACCTTGTAGGTCCCAAGGATGATATAGTGTAAATATATGGGACATAGTGCCCAAGGAACAACAAACATCAATTGGTCAACTAAGAAATGCATGAGAACCAGAAGGACTAGGTGTTTCAAAAAAGTGATAGTTAAAGGGATAGTAATGATTCATAATAAAAGCAGCTCTAATTAATCATCATAGTATTTGGACTTCGGAGAGTGTTATTTCAATTCTGTCAGAGTTGTAGTTCAAGAGTAATTCAATGACAAAGTATCCCCCTCCCGCCCCTTTTACTGAAGTAACACTCTTCAGCCAGAGCAGAAGGGAGGTGCCCAGGTAGACTGCAGAGAGGGACAAGATGGAGAGGAAATTGCCATTTAAATCGAGGTTAAAAGTCCCATTCAATCAATGAAGACCAAAAAGAAAAACAAATAGGAGGCGCCAATAGTGCCTTATCAAACAAATAACAACACAATGTCTAAAATTATAAATTGTACTCACATTAATAATTGCTTGTGCAGATACATATGCATAAACACAGCAAACATCACAGGGGTATCTTACCGCCCTTGCTCAGTATACGTTCATAATAGTTTTCACAGACCGTATATATAGGTCCTCTAACAATAACAAATCCCACTAAGACACTCGTTTTGCAGCGTTACCACTGCTTCTTCAGTAATGCAGGTAATTGAAGTTAGAAGTCCTATATATAGTCTGTGAAAACTATCCTATATAATAATTCGCTAAAACGTGTGTGACGATGCAGTCCTGCGCAGTAGAGACTGCTGCGCGTGCTGCAGTCATGCACAGTAGAGACTGCCCGCACCACGGCTTATACAGGCTCTGTATCAGCTGCGGAACGGGCAGTCTCTACTGCGCATGACTGCCCTGAGACCGGCTGGCAGTGACACTGTGGCCCGTGTAACGGACTCTTCAACTTGTTTAAATAAATTGATACTTTTGGATTTAATATCACTGTTGCAGTGGCTACAATTTTTTCTTGAGATTGTATAATTTCCCTTAAACACTGGAGATCCATGGGAGAGGCATCTAGAGGATCTGGCGGTAAGATACCCCTGTGATGTTTGCTGTGTTTATGCAAATGTATATGCACAGCCAATTATTAATGTGAGTGCAATTTATCATTTTAGACATTGTTTTATTATTTGTTTGATAAGGCACTATTGGCACCCCCTTTCTGTTTTTCTTTTTTGGTCTTTATCGTTTCCCTCGTGAGTGAATGTGGAGGGTGACTAGCCATATACTGACGGTGGGGATAGCTGGATAAGGGACAGCTTACTAAATCCCTGATCCCTATTGCTGGTCAACACATAAGTGTATCACCAGAATGTCTCCTTGTGCATACTATTCTTTGTGGTGGTGGTGGTGTTGAGGTGTCAATCTAAGACAAAGGATATTGAACTAGGAAGCGCCTCTTTTTCTCTTTTTAATTCTGCCATTCAGTCAATGGAAATTTTGAGAATTTGTATTTGTTCTCTACGGTGCAGCTAATTTTCTCCAGCACTACTCCATTTTTGTCTATGTTCATATTGCCTTCAGTTGCAACACCCTTGAAATGCATCCAGAGAGTTCCAAGCAAACAAGCGATTATAATAAGGGATGAGCGAATAGTTTTGTTTATGCTTTGGATGTTGGTGACGTCTCCAACGCAATATCTTCACAATGTATAGGAGACATCGCTATCCATCCATCAGGTTGAGTTCTTTATGATCAGGCACGTGCACACATAGACACCAAGGGGGGCTTGAGCACCTGCCCTTTTTGTCCAAAGTGCCCTTGTGCCCTTTTAACAAAAAAAAATAATAATAATTATGAGAAGTGCCCTTTTTTTCATTTGAGCCCCTGCCCCCCAAATGTCTGTGCACGTCCCTGTTTATGATATTAACTCATTGAGTACCAGAGAGGTACCCAATGCATTGGTGCTCAGAGGGTTAACCCTTTGAGTGCCAGAGGGGTACGCAACGCATTGCATAGCAATGCGTTGCGTACCCCTCTGGCACTCAAAGGGTTAATACCATAAAGAACTCTAAAATCAATCAAGCTGATGCAGATCACTGAGTAATTCTAGTGAAAAAAAATACTTCTTGGAAAAACAAAAGCAAAAACAATTTGCTCTGGAGCTTTTGTAAAATATAATTATTTTTCTGTTTATTTCATACAGCAGGTTGTGTAGGTGGAGCTGGGATCGTTTTTCATGTGCTCTGCAGCAGATTTGCAGATGTGCAGAATTTCTGTTGTGCATTCCATTGATTTAAAGGGGTAGTAAAGTTTCACAAAAAAGCAGCTCCAATTAATCTTCACAGTGTTTGGGGCCATGGAGAGTGTTATTTCATACTGTCCGAGTTGTAGTTCAAGAGTAATTGAATGATAAAGTATCCCCCTCCCGCCCCTTTTACTGATGTAACACTGCTCACCTCAGATGTGGAATCTGGTCTCTTGGACAGGACAGGTCACAGCAAGGGACAATCTTCTTACTGTGATCATAAGGAAAACTCTGCCCCCCTTGACAGGTTTTTTCAGGTTTTTCCTTATGCTCACTGAAGATTGTCCCTCTCTGTATCCCCCTCCCGCCCCTTTTACTTAATGTAAGCCTCCTCCCCTCAGATGTGGAATCTGGTCCTGGGACTGGACAGGTCCCAGCAAGGGACAATCTTCTTACTGTGATCATGAGGAAAACCCTGCCCCCTTGACAGGTTTTTCCTCATGATCACTGAAGATTGTCCCTCTCTGCGATCCATCCAGACAGTCTTGCTGCTCTGAGGTGAGCAGTGTTACATCAGTAAAAGGGTCAGGAGGGGGATACTTTATCATTCAATTACTCTTGAACTACAACTCTGACAGAATTGAACTAACAGTCTCCATGGCCTAAATACTATGAAGATTAATTGGAGCTGCATTTATTGTGAAACATTAAATATTCCTTTAACATCAGTGTACTACATCATATTTGCATAATATAATGCTAAATATTTGCTATTCATGTTGTATAATATCTGCATGTCATCATTTTGTAGCCCCTGGATGTCAGAGAAGTCTCAAATGCATTGCTTCACAATGGGGTTAACAAGTAGAGTTTTGAAACATTAATGTACAGATCACAAATCGCTAAAGTCATCTTTATATGTATAGGAATTTCAGAATGATTCGCGGTCCTTAGAAGAGAGACGAAAGCTTGTCAGGGCACATGCACTGTCCTCAATCTATAATTCATAGATTGCAAATCAATTATATTGCACATTCTGTAATATGATTTATTAAAAAAACAAAGGCTTAATGTACAGCTGAAAACATACACAGCCTTTCACCTTCTCATTCTATCTACAAGAACAAAAAAAAAATGATTGTTCTATTTTCATGTGGAAAGAACTTGTGCTTTTCACCCACTGAATATGCAGACAATAAAGTATCTAATAAATAAAACATTATCATGTATGCTGAGTTTAGCAACATCTCCTCAATAACAGAGCATTACCCAGAATAGAAATTATACTAGAAGGTCCACATTATGCCTCCGTATATTACTAACCTTGGCTAATTAGCTGGTTATATCTGCAACAGTTTTACTGTTTAAACTGTAGACATTATTGCACATTTAAGACCGTGAAAAAGGTCATTTTGCACAGTTGCATTCATTTTTTTTAATCAAATGAAAATACACATACAACACACAATAAAGCTGTGGTTCTGGTTCCATTTCATGGAATTACATAACGTAGATGTTACCAGCTGGAAATGATCACAGCAGATACCAGTATTCATCCAAAACGGAGTTGATTTATAATTCACAAAGCGGGGTGATTTGTAAGCATTTTATACATCATGTTACGCAACAGAAAAATATGACAGACAGATTGTTATTATTTATTAGTTAGTTAGTTAGTTAGTTATTAACAACACTACTTTTTATGGTGCAATGTTAAATATTCATACATATTCACTCTCCCTGTGGGCAGTAGAAAAGGGGTCCTTGGCTCCCCTCATTTGCTAATTTATTTATTAACTAGTATCAAAGCCCGTATACTCTGGCTAAAGTGCACTCCGCGGCCCCGGCTGCTGCCCTGGGAGCAGAGACAGGTGGTGGGCCGTCCGAAGCTCCCAGCACCGGATCAGCACGTTCGGCGAGTCTCTCACCGAATCGCGTTGATCCTTAGCAGGGAGCTCCGGACAGCTCACAGCAAAGCTCCCTTTGTGCGAAACCACACATGCACAGTCTCTACTGTGCATACGCTCACAGGGAGCAATGCATTCTATCACTTTATGTTATAGGATATGGAGTCTCTGAACAACCACATTCATTATTTTAGCCCTTAATCTCCTAGCGGGGAGAGTAGAGAAAGGAGTACTTGAGCCACTTAATGGTTTGAATGCCAGAGAGGTATCCAATGCATTGTGTTACAGTACATTGAATACCTTTCTGGCACTCAAGCAGTTAATCGCAGTTCGTTTTTTTTTTAAATATGGATGTTTTGGACTCCATATTAATTACGAAGCGTCTCCTAGAATAGGTTGATCAGACCTCCCCTTTAATCGGGGACACAGAGGGAATAGGTATATTTCAGGTTTACACTGAAATAAAAGCAGCCCTGCAGTATGAATTCTTCATATCTGTCCCCAGTTAAAGGTCGACGGTCTGGTCACCCTACCCTGAGTCTCTTTGTGCCTTTTTGGCCAGCAGGGTGTTAATCCCTGGAGTTTTGTCATTAGCAGGCGTCCTGTACCAAGTTTCTAAGCTAATGATACACAGATGCAGAAAGATCAGGCAAGGTAGGAGGTGATTACGTTAAGGTGTTGATGCTTCTCCTTTATTACATGACCTTCAGTAATGTTGCAATGATTTTGGCTAGAAGTTCCTGTTGTCAGCTAAACATAACCATAAATAATAAGTCCCATAATCACCATTCAGTTTTTCATAGTTATATATGGGAGACAATCAGAGTAAATGTGATACTGTTACTGGCTGAGTAGTAGAGATGGGTGAAAGTTTTTGCCTCAAAGCAAAATCCGCAAATAATGGCATTCCCTGCTTCTGGGAAAATTTCCAGCGAAAAGTGCAGTTTTTCTGCTTTTTTCACCTACCTCATTGCATTGAAATCAATGGCAACATTGACATTACACAGAACTCAAGCAAATGCTATTTTATTTTCCAAAGACCATAGTATAAAAGGGTATGAGGGTGCATGTGTTCGTGGGGTATGGGGAAACAATTAGCCGAACAGGTAATTTTTGTTTGAGTGGATGGTGCTGACTGGTATTTAGGGGACAGTTAATAACAAAAAAAAATAAAATAAAAATTAAATAAAATAAGAAATTTGTACACAACGTGGACAGAGACAGGACCCCCTGATGTAAGCTGCAAATGGGGCAAACTGATACTTGACAAGATAGAGTATTTTTAGAGGATGATTTGTAGGACTTGGTGTTAGAGTCCCAATCCCAGAGGACACATTGATTAGTAGGACTTAGACTAATTAGAGCCACTAGCCCTGAGAAAACATTGATTGTTGTAGGACTTAGACTAATGTTAGACCCACACCCTGAGGAAACATTGATTTGTAGGTCTTAGACTTGTTTGTCACAGGCCCTGAGAAATCAGTGATTGTAGGACTTAGACTTGTTTGTCACAGGCCCTGAGAAATCAGTGATTTGTAGACTTAGACTTATTTGTCACAGGCCCTGAGGAATCAGTGATTTGTAGGATTTACCCACATATCTTGATAAAGCAGCGGTCAACGTTGTGAAATGTTGGGATACATTATTTCTGTTTTCTAAATATCAACATTTTATTGTTTTAATACATTTATGTTAATACTTGAATTGGAGTGTTTTTTGTGGTTTTTTTCATGAGGACACAGGGAGTTCTGCTGGAAACACCGAGCAGAGACGGTGGTGTGTTCTCTGTCAGCCTGTTTTAGCTGTTGATATACATAAATATATTACAGCAACTATCTAATGTGAGTGCATATTATTGTGGTTATATTTGTATCCATAATATCAGTGTGAAAAGGCACTATTGGCACCTCCTTTCTTTATTTTGTTTGTTGCATGTATACTGACTCCTTTCCCCTTTTCACTGATTTATCACAAAATGTGCACAGTGCTGTTGCTGATGATGGCACTGTGCCTGTTCCAAGAGAATAATAGTCCCACACCCAGGTCTTCAGGGGGAGGGGAAAGGTGAAGAAGAATGGCCTCTTTCTTCGTCTCCTTCACATTCCCCTTCACTGGCTGGGTCAGAGGATGATGTTGCTGCTGTTACTGTTACTGCCTCAAAATCAGGCACTGCAACTAGATCAGGAGTCTTGCTACTGGCAAGTGGAACCTGTCTTACTCCCAAGTTACTACTGCTGGACCCTATTCTCACTGTGTCCACGGTGGTCTGTGGCACACTAGCCTGCTCCTCAGCATCTTCCTACCCTTGCAACTCAGCAGTAATAGGAATTACAGCAGTTGCAAACACCACAAATTCCAAAAGTTCACAGATGGGAGTGGTGCCCATCCCCATCCCTGTCTCCCATTCCTTCTCGGTTTGGGCTAAAAAGGCCATTGATGTCTCTTCCACCCCAGCTTCTCCATCATCATCATCACCATTAGTCCTTCCTTGCTGCTGATGCTGTATTAGAGATGTCTCACCAGTTGCAGGAAGTGATGAGAAATGTGACAGAGGGTCCCCTAATGTCACACCATCTCTTGTTGATCTGAACAAGGCAGACTGGCATCACTAGCAGCAGGCCACAAGCAGCCAATCCGTGTTCATTGTGGTAGTGGTATTATTGCTGCCAGGGCAACAATTCTGCCTTCTTCAGGATCATGTTGCACCTGGACAATGCCGTGGGGGTAAGGCAACTCACACGGTCAGGAGAATGTTGTGGACTACCTTGACCGCTAGTCTGGTCACTCTGTGGAACTTCCCCTCCCACCTCAGCATCAGTAAGAGGATCTACTGTGGTAAAGCTAGTGCCACCAGCTGCTTCACCATCACTGTTACTACTACTAACACCAACCACATCAATTTCAGTCATTGAGTCTTCCTCCTCACTAGCAGTATGATCACCCTATCCCTCAACCCTAACGCTCTAAGTCTGTAGCTGCTGGACATTCTTTTTTTTTAAATATGTTTTATTATCAGATCGCTCCATACAAATCAGAAAAGACAGAGGAAAAACATATAAATCATTCAGAATACAGAAAATGTATACAGACATATAAAAGTGAAAAGAACAAACATATCAATGAATCGTACAGAGCCAACCTGTGGTTTTATAATTACGTAAGAACCAAATCCCACAAAAGAAACTAACCTAACTAAGCCTCAAGTAAACTCCCCTACCCCATTCCCGAGTCCTCTCTCCCCCGAGCCCGCAGCAACCCCCCAGCCCGCCAGCCACCCAGCAAAGCCGTAGGAACTCAAAAGTACAGAGCCCAAACACATCACCACTCACCGACCCCGCCACACAGCCAGGCACCCAATCAGTCAAGACGACTCAACACTACATCAATACCAAGATGTACAGCAGCAATTGCCTAATGAGCAGCGGCAGCTGTGGACATTCTTATACGAGTAGTAGTGATGGGACTTCTTGGGCTTTGTAAGTGTGACTTAGGGTCCCCTGCTGTCACATTTGGCATAATCTCCTCCTTCCTCCTCTTGAGAATACAGAACACCCTAGTAGACACAGCACTGGCAGCAGGAACAGCACTGGCAGCAGTCACAGATAGCTGAACTGTTCTGCTCACACTACTACCCACTTCTTCCTCCCATGGACACACATTTCCCCAAGATCCCTAGAGGTGATGGACTGGCTGTCATTGAATCCAGGAAACAGGGCATCCAGATCCTTTCATGTTGGTAGTGGTCACTTCCTCCTCCTCAGACTCACTGGATGCAAAACGTTCCTCCCAGCTCCTCCTTTTATTATTAAACTTGCTCATAGTGACAGCAGTCACTATGAGCCTCTCCTGCCTCTATTTCACTACTAAAATTCACAATATAACAGTCTAGCACCTCTCTCTCACTCCTTACCCTTTAGCGTCCGGTGACGTACCCAGACCGTCACGCTGGTCCGGCAGTTAAAGACCAGTGACGGTCCTGGTACGTCCGTACTATTACTCACCGCACTCCTGCAGGAGCGCGGTGAGTAATACCGGGGATTGAAGCAATCTCTTTCGTCCCTCAGTTCGGCGTGCCACCCCACGTGATCAGGCACGTGGGGCGGCACGCCAAAATTCTTTATCGGGTCCTTAAAGGACCACACACCCCGCGACCGCTGGTTGTTAAGGGGTTACTGCTTGTATTGTGTTTCACTTCCTGGAAAACAGCATGTTTTTATACAGATAAGGTGAAAAACATGTAATTAAGGGGTGACAATTTTCTAGCCATTGAAAAAAATAGCGACTTTTTTGGCAAGGGAGGGAAAACGGCAAAGATTTTAATTACTTTATTTAAAGTGGATTTTCCTGCGAAAAAGCGGGGCAACCACGTGGGTTTCACTGATTTTTCCACAGGAACACTATGGGACCTTTCGTCCACCCTACTGAGTAGCTTTTCAGCGCAAGCTTTCAACTACTTAACCCTTTGAGCGAAAGAGAGGTATCCAACGCAGTGCAACACACTCAAAGGGCCATATGTTCAAAGCAGTAGCGTAATAGCTTTTGTAGTTTGTAATGACTTTTCAAAGTAAAGTGTCTTTGGGATCATTAATATTTTCAGAGAGTGTCGGTTGCAATCAGAAATATGTTGTTTGTCCTGACTGAAACTGTCTTATGGAACGACAAAAAAAAGTCTTAACTAAAGACAAAAATGTCTTAAAAAATGTCTTAACTAATGACAAAAATGACTTAGCAACAAAAATGTCTTTAAAAATGTCTTAACTAACGATAAAAAATGTCTTAAGTAAAGACAAAAATTCTCACATTCAGAACACATTCCCTCCACTTTTTTCTTAAAGGGATAGTAATACTTTGTTTTATTTTCATTTTATTTTGTAGGCATTAAAAAAACATGAAGAACGATATAAGTCTTATCTCTCAAACCTTTATGGTTTAAGAGATATTCAAAAGCAAAGTATCCCCCCCTTGTTCAGCCAGATCAGAAGGGAGGTGCCCAGGTAGACTGCAGAGAGGGACAATCTTCAATTAAGATAAGGGAAAAAGCTGAAAAACTTGTCAAGGGGGGCAGGGATTTCATTGTTTTCATACAAAGAAGATTGTCCCCTGCTGTTATCTGTCTGGTCTATGGACTGGATTCCACATCTGAGAAGAGATGGCTTACACTAGGTAAAAGGGGCGGGAGGGGAAGCTTTGCTTGTGAATATCTCTCAAACCATAAAGGTTTGAAAGATAAGACTTATATCATTCTTCATGTTTTTTTAATGCCTACAAAATAAAATAAAGTTAAAACGAAGTATTACTATCCCTTTAATGTACAAATTTTGTCTTTTGAAAGACATTTTTTTTTTCGTTAGTTACAACAAATTTTCTTTTCCTCTATACGACACTGGTGAATAGTTTAGCCACGCCCCAGCCACGCCCCTTTACCCGTCAATTCTGGAGTTGCGTTGTACACAACGGACATTACTAGGTTTTTGTTGTATACTCTATAGAAAATATGTCGTTCATGCATTCAATGACTTATTTTTGTCTTTCATACGACATTTTTTTGTCGTTATCCCTTTGAACATACGGCCCAAAGAATTAAGTAGTTGAAAGCTTGTGCTTGAAAGCTACTTAGCCAATAAAGGCTTCATTTTACTCTGCTAGTCGCCTGCTTAATCCATACCTAACATGATACCACCTTTTAAATGTAGTGATATATAATGGATGTTTGAAGATGATAGCAGCTAGAAAGTCACAAATTGGATGTCACTGGTGTAATGCTCCTACAGCTAAAGGGCAGCATTGGAGTAACACAAAACCAAAATTACTTTTTGTCCAGGTTTTCTCTTAGGTCCAGAAAAAGCATTGTCTAAAGAACCTTCTGCCATTTAATCAGTTATGTTTACTTTAAACCAGCAATGCTTCTTTACTGCCCTGCGTTACTTTGCCTAGGAGCCTCTGCCCTTTTTTTATTGCTTCAGAGTTACACTTGAGACGAGTTAATAAAATAACACTCATCTGCCAGAGGTCTTCTGATCCCTGAGTCCCTGTAGCACCAAAGTTTAACCCTTACAGATCAGAGGGATGAGAAGTGAATTGCGAAGCAATGCTTTGATTACATCTGTTCTTTAGAGAGTAAAAATGTATATAAAGTAGCATTACAAGAGGATGCAAAAATAATACTACAGAGCTTTTGAAGATTGATGTTCTAAGAAGAACTGGGGTTATTCTGGATAATGCATACCTCCCAAGTGTCCCTTTTTAGGTGGGACAGTCCCTCTTTCAGACCCAAATCCCTGTGTTTAGGAGATCAGACTGTGTGGTGTGTATATAAGTGTATCACATTAGTGTCCCTGTGTTTAGGAGATCCGACTGTGCGGTGTGTATAGAAGTGTATCACCCTGGTGCCTCTGTGTTTAGGAGATCAGAATGTGTGGTGTGTATATAAGTGTATCACCCTGGTGTCCCTGTGTTTAGGAGATCAGACTGTGTGGTGTGTATATAAGTATATCACCCTGGTGTCGATGTATTTAGGAAATCAGACTGTGCGGTGTGTATAGAAGTGCATCACCCTGGTGTCCCTGTGTTTAGGAGATCAGAATGTGTGGTGTGTATATAAGTGTATCACCCTGGTGTCGATGTATTTAGGAGATCAGACTGTGCGGTGTGTATAGAAGTGCATCACCCTGGTGTCCCTGTGTTTAGGAGATCAGACTGTGTGGTGTGTATAGAAGTGCATCACCCTGGTGTCCCTGTGTTTAAGAGATCAGACTGTGTGGTGTGTATATAAGTGTATCACCCTGGTGTCCCTGTGTTTAGAAGGTCAGACTGTGTGGTGTGTATAGAGGTGTATAACCCTGGTGTCCCTGTGTTTAGGAGATCAGACTGTGCGGTGTGTATAGAAGTGTATCACCCTGGTGTCCCTGGGTTTAGGAGATCAGACTGTGTGATGTGTATATAAGTGTATCACCCTGGTGTTCCTGTGTTTAGGAGATCAGACTGTGTGGTGTGAATATAAGTGTATCACCCTGGTGTCCCTGTATTTAGGAGATCAGACTGGGTGGTGTGTATATAAGTGTATCACCCTGGTGTTCCTGTGTTTAGGAGATCAGACTGTGTGGTGTGTATATAAGTGTATCACCCTGGTGTCACTGTGTTTAGGAGATCAGACTGTGCGGTGTGTACATAAGTTTATCACCCTGGTGTCCCTGTGTTTAGGAGATCAGACTGTGTGGTGTGTATATAAGTGTATCACCCTGGTGTCCCTGTGTTTAGGAGATCAGACCGTGTGGTGTGTATATAAGTGTATCACCCTGGTGTCCCTGTGTTTAGGAGATCAGACTGTGTGGTGCGTATATAAGTGTATCACCCTGGTGTCTCTGTGTTTAGGAGATCAGACTGTATGGTGCATATATAAGTGTATCACCCTGGTGTCCCTGTGTTTAGGAGATCAGATTGTGTGGTGTGTGTATAAGTGTATCATCCTGGTGTCCCTGTGATTAGGAGATCAGTCTGCGTGATGTGTATATAAGTGTATCACCCTGGTGTCCCTGTGGTTAGGAGATCAGACTGTGTGACATGTATAGAAGTGTATCACCCTAGTGTACCTGTGTTTAGGAGATCAGACTGTGTGGTGTGTATATAAGTGTATCACCACAGCTATAAAACTCACATTAATGTTTGTTTAAACATTAGTATCTGTGTGTATATATTAGTCCATGTAAGTAAAATACTTTGATTCTGCTCTAAGTTATTTATTCAGTTACACTAAGAGATGTCAATATGTCATGAAATGACCTAAAAATTATTGGTAATGCCCCGTCCACCAGTCACGCCCCTGACAACACCCCCTAAAACACAAGTGTCCCTCTTTGGCTATTTGAAATGTTGGGAGGTATGATAATGTTAATTTCCCATTAAATGCAAATAATAATATAAGTTAAATATCATATGAGAGTTGGTACCGTGTTAGCCATAGAAATACAGGTGGCAAATATAGTTTTTGATACCTTTTATTGGCTAACTAAGCAGATTTAAATGCAAGCTTTCAAGACCTTAGGTCTCTTCCTCAGGCATGTTATACAGATAAATACGAAAACATCTCTCTTAAATACAAGTACACATCACATTGTTTAGCATGGAAATCAGATAAGAGAACTCAATCCATATCCAGATATCTTTGATCAGTCAGTGGTAAATTGCACTCTTCCTCTGAGGCTTTAGAGGTATTTGGAGTCCAAAATCAGGAAGCAACCCTACACTGGACAGATACATAGAGAGTTTCAGGAACAGAGTCACTACAGAAATACTGGAAAGACAATGTAAACTAACACCCAACCTAACCCAAAAGGAACAGAAAGCCATACAGTCACTTAAGAATAACCAGGACATTATTATTAAGCATGCAGACAAGGGAGGAGCTGTTGTTATAATGAACACTGTGGACTACATTCAGGAAGCAAATAGGCAACTCTCTGATGAAAGATATTATGCAAAATTATAAGAAGATCCCACAAAAAATTATACAAAACAACTTAACAGGATCATAAAAGAACTGCCTTCCAACACTGAAGAACAGATAAGGCCCCTAATACCAGCAGATCCAAAATAGGCTCCTTCTACATGCTATCAAAAATACACAAAGAGGGAAACCCAGGAAGACCCATAATTTCAGGGATTGGTACACTCACAGAGAATATATCTGGCTGGGTAAAAAATACCCTGAAACCCCTGGTAAAACAAACACCCAGCTTCCTTCAGGACACCACGGATCTTTTAAACAAATTAGCTGACTTGAGGCCAATTCCAGAGAGCACAATCCTGGCCACTATGGATATAGAATCCCTTTACACCAACATTCCACACATGGATGGCATAGCAGCATGCCAGGGATATCTGGAAAAAAATAACACACCCATGGAACCGGTAACAAAACTCATACAGTTTATTCTCACCCACAATTACTTCCAGTTTGGACAGGACCTCTACCTTCAGAAAATGGGGACTGCAATTGGTACCCGAATGGCACCACAATATGCCAACCTGTTTATGGCAAAATTGGAAGAGGACTTCCTGTCCACCTGCCAGATAAAACCCCTGGTCTACCTCCGCTACATAGATGATATTCTTATCATCTGGACTGCCAGCAAAGAGGAACTTCTCAAATTCCATGAGAATTACAATACATTCCACCCCAATATCAACCTAACACTCAGTCACTCACGCACAAACACTAACTTCCTTGACACAACTATCAGTATTCAGAACAACTCCATCCACACATCCCTATACCGCAAACCAACAGACAGACCAACCTACCTGAAAAGCAATAGCTCATCCAAAACACACAAAGAACTCCATCATATACAGCCAGGCCATCAGATACTACCGCATCTGTTCTGACATGATGGACCGTGACAAGCACCTCCAGAAACTCAGAGGAGACTTTATAAAACACGGTTACAACGCAACTATTATTGACAGTCAGATACAGAAGGCTACCCAAATACCAAGAAAAAATCTGTTGCGCTACAAAGAACAACATAAGGGAAACCGGGTGCCACTGGTGGTCACTTACCACCCCCAGGTTGAAATGCTACGCAAAATATCAAGAGAACTTCAAAAGAAATTACATACGGATGAAAGACTTAAGAACATATTCCCACAGCCTCCCTTACTCTCATTCAGACAGCCTCCCAATCTGAAACAACTGATGGTGAGGAGTGCCCTGAATAAAAATACAAAAAATGGCACATCTCCTTGCCTACAAAGGAGGTGTGAAACCTGTGCACACATTTACACCACGGACAACATACCAATTCCAAACACCCAGTTACACCATAAGATCAATGGTACCTTCACCTGTAAATCATCCAATGTAATATACCTTATCATGTGTGCAAAATGCCCAACAGCTCTGTATGTGGGAGAAACTGGACAAGCACTACATAGGAGATTTAATTCCCACAGATCCAGTGTTATTAACAAAAAGACAGAGACACCAGTGGGAGAACATTTTTTGCCAAAATGGGCACAGTATCAGGGATATTAAGTTAACTGTATTGATGGGACTGTTCCACACTCAGAGGGACAGAAAGGTATGGGAGGTAAAATTAATGTTAAAATTTCATGCAGTTTGTAGTGGTTTAAATAGGGATAAAGAATTCTTATCAAAATATAATTTAGTTGACTGACCTTTCCAACAGACCCAAGAGCATCGTAAATACCTCTAAAGCCTCAGAGGAAGAGTGCAATTTACCACTGACTGATCAAAGATATCTGGATCTGGACTGCATTCTGTTATCTGATTTCCATGCTAAACAATGTGATGTGTACTTGTATTTAAGAGAGATGTTTTCATATTTATCTGTATAACATGCCTGAGGAAGAGACCTAAGGTCTTGAAAGCTTGCATTTAAATCTGCTTAGTTAGCCAATAAAAGGTATCAAAAACTATATTTGCCTCATAAGTTAAATGTGGCTTTTAACCCTAGAATGCTAGAGAGGTCTGCAATGTACTGTGAAACATTCATAGGGTTAAAAGTCCTATTTGATCATTAGGAACTTTGGTCATTTTTATCTGTTCTCGAATTGTGAGACTATGACTCAGTCACACTGATTGAGCTTTCACAGGAGGGATATAATCACTAAGGATAAGCCAATGAGAGAGCCCATGGGAATATGTGGAGGGAGAGGCCTGTAAAGGGATAGTAACATTTGAAATGTTTAAAAAAAAAAAAAATAACCACCTGGAAAACAAGGGTGCTCCAGAGTTCCACTGCTAAAAGTTGTTGCAGTTTGAACTTGAATTTTTTTTGGTGCAGTATGTCAATGGCCTGGAATGTTACAGTAGTAAAGCTACTTCACCATCCTATGGAGGTCCCCACTATCCCTTTAAGGCCTGTAATGAGCTGCTTATGAAATACATGAGATTCTTCTGTGGAACAATAGTCCTTTTCCATATTCCATAATAATTATTATTATTTTCATATGTGAATTAATTAAAAAAGTTAATAAAAAAGAAATGTAAATAAACATTAAAATAATAACCCCCCACTTACCTTCCTTTGGCCCAAAACTCATACTGGACCTTGTGGATTTTGTCATTTTGTAGGACCTTTCCTGTTCAGTAAAGCAATGAAACTCTCACTACTAAGAGATGCATATTTCCAGAGTTATCACAGTTTAAACTCTTTTTTTATTAAAAGTTCCCTCTAGTGGTCAGATCCCAATAAGTTATTCTGTTGCATTTTCTGGGTGTGGTGAGACACTGTGATATAGTTATCCATAGAATGTGATACAGAACTGCTGAACCACTTCCTGTCAGTTGGAACTTTCTGAAAGTAATTACTCTGTAATTCACCTCCTGACAATTTGAAAATCACAATGTAATTCAGTTCCTGACAATTTGAACAGTTATAACATTTGAATAAAATGGCTGACAGAGCTGGAAATGCCTTTGTTTTACTCATCAGGAAAACTTCCATAACATACAGGCTATTAATAAAACACAGTTTACCTTTCCTTTAACCCTCTGAGTGCCAGAGGGGTATGCAACCCCTCTGGCACTCAAAGGGTTAACTTATATAATATTTCAGGATATATTTGCAAAGCCTCAAGTGAAAAAAATGGAGAAAGCCAGCTGTGTCATAGAGAATCAAGATAAAATAAATACATTTTAAAAGGAAAATTTGATTTCATTTGAGCTTTTAACTCAAGTGGTTTGGACATCTCTCTAGAAATCTAGGGGTTAAAAGCTCCCTTTAATTCCATGGGAATCTTAAAATGGTCCCTATGATGGTTGGACTCGCCCAGGACTCCATTTTCTGTGCCCCAAGCCTAAGATGTGAATGATAATAAAGCTTTTGGAAATATAGTAGCTCTAGTAACATTATAGCTATCAACAGGGCCAGATTTACATCTCAGGAGCCTGTAGGCACAGAAATCTGAAGAGCCCCCCCCATTGGTCATCTCCACTGGACACCTCTACAATGCTCCTAATCTCTACATTGCCCCCATCATCTCCATATTGCCCTCACATTGCCCTCCATCAGCTCCATATTGCCCCCATCAGCTTCATATTGCCCACCATCAGCTCCATATCACCCTTACATTGCCCCCATCATTCATCTCCACATTGCCCCCATCATCTCCATATTGCCCCATTAGCTTCATATTGCCCTCACATTGTACCCATCAGCTCCATATTGTCCTCACATTGCCCCCATCATTCATCTCCACATTGCCCACATCATCTCCATATTGCCCCATTAGCTTCATATTGCCCTCACATTGCCCCCATCAACTCCATATTGCCCTCACATTGCTCCCATCATCTCCAATTTGCCCTCACACTACCCCCCATCAGCTCCAACTTGCCCGTCCATCAGTTCCATATTAGCTGCACAATGCACTTCCCCCACCCCAATGTCCATTTCCTATCTCCTCCCTGGTGGTCCAGCGGTGTGGCAGGACAGGTCTGTACCTCCTTCTGCACAGACCTGTAGCTGCCGGAACTCCCGCGCGGTCTTCTGTTCAGTAATGCAGAGTGCTGGGAAATGATGTCATCTCCCAGGATCTGCATTACTAAAGAGCTCACAAGGGAGCTCAGCAGCTACAGGTCTGTGCCGAAGGAAGCACAGACCTGACCGGGTGGGGGGGGTTAGTGCCCGCGGCAAGGCTAATTAAAAGGCAGATGCCTACTCTACCTTATGAGAAATCCGGCCCTGGCTATCAAGACAAATTATAATACTGCATATCACTGAATCAGCACATGGGCCATGCTTTTTTTTTTTTCTTTGCGATCGTACAGTTTCTTTTCTTTAGAAAACCAAAATTGCTATATGGTGCTGCGCTCATGACAAATTTCCCCAATTATTCCGCTACATTAACTCAATCTCTACACGATCGTTTGTGGATGAAATAAAGACGACTTGTAGTATAGCAGGTCTAACAGAGAGTACACAATAACATCCATTTATTTTATAATGAAGACTGCAAAACACAAAAGGCATATGTATGAAGCCAGGCATATTATGAAATGTAAGTAATTTTTCTAGAAAAACATTATGCTTCTACTCGTTCGTGGATTCAGTAGTTATTGTATTGTTACAAATGAACAGGCAAGATAAGAGGATGGAATCTAGAACCACTTTGTGTGTATTATTCGTGGATGGCATGCAACTATGGATCTGTTTCTATTTAATTTGTTCATAGGGATTTGTGTATAAAACTGGAGCAAATCTGGAGCAAACCAACTGCACAACAGGGGATAAATGGGAATTACTAACATCCAGCTGATTTAATTGGGGTTTTTAACCCAGTGAATCACCAACTCAGAGTGATACACTTATATATACACACCACACAGTCTGATCTCCTAAACACAGGGACATCAGGGTGATACACTTATATACACACCACACAGTCTGATCTCCTAAACACAGGGACACCAGGGCAATACACGTATATACACACCACACAGTCTGATCTCCTAAACACAGGGACACCAGGGTGATACACTTATATACACACCACACAGTCAGATCTCCTAAACACAGGGACCACCAGAGTGATACACTTATATACACACCACACAGTCTGATCTCCTAAACACAGGGACACTAGGGTGATACACTTATATACACACCACACAGTCTGATCTCCTAAACACAGGGACAGCAGGGTGATACACTTCTATACACACATCACACAGTCTGATCTCCTAAGCACAGAGACACCAGGGTGATACACTTATATACACACACTGCACAGTCTGATCTCCTAAACACAGTGACACCGGGGTGATACACTTATATAAACACCACACAGTCTGATCTCCTAAACACAGGGACACCAGGGTGATACACTTATATACACACCACACAGTCTGATCTCCTAAACACAGGGACACTAGGGTGATACACTTATATACACACCACACAGTCTGATCTCCTAAACACAGGGACACCAGGGTGATACACTTCTATACACACCGCACAGTCTGATCTCCTAAACAGAGGGACACCAGGGTGATACACTTCTATACAGACACCACACAGTCTGATCTCCTAAGCACAGGGACACCAGGGTGATACACTTATATACACACACTGCACAGTCTGATCTCCTAAACACAGGAACACCAGGGTGTCACACGTGTACACACACACCACATAGTCTGATCTCCTAAACACAGGGACACCAGCATGATGTACTTATACACACACCACACAGTCTGATCTCCTAAACACAGGGACATCAGCATGGTGTACTTATATACACACCACACAGTCTGATCTCCTAAACACAGGGACACCAGGGTGATACACTTATATACACACCACACAAACTGATCTCCTAAACACAGGGACACCAGGGTGATACACTTATATACACACCACACAGTCTGATCTCCTAAACACAGGGACCCCAGGGTGATACACTTATATACACACCACACAGTCTGATCTCCTAAACACAGGGACACCAGGGTGATACACTTATATACACACCACACAGTCTGATCTCCTAAACACAGGGACACCAGGGTGATACACTTCTATACACACCACACAGTCTGATCTCCTAAACACAGGGACACCAGGGTGATACACTTCTATACACACCACACAGTCTGATCTCCTAAACACAGGGACACCAGGGTGATACACTTATATACACACCACACAAACTGATCTCCTAAACACAGGGACACCAAGGTGGGAAAGAGGGCCAGAAGGATTAAGGTCTTGAAGAGAGTCTGTCCCTACTAAAGAGGGACACATGAGAGGTATGGACCCTTAATATCTCCTAAAGATTGAAATTTGGGAGGGATGTACCCCTAATATCTCCTAAAGAGGGACAGTTGGGAGGTATGTAACCCTAATATCTCCTAAAGAGGGACACTTGGGAGGTATGTAACCCTAATATCTCCTAAAGAGGGAAACTTGGGAGATATGGACCCTTTACATCTTCTAAAGAGGGACAATGGGGAGGCATAGACCCCTAATATCTCCTAAAGAGTGACACTTGGGAGGTATGTACCCCTAATATCACCTAAAGAAGGACACTTGGGAGGTATGGACCCCTAATATCTCCTAAAGAGGGATTCTTGGGAGGTATGGACCCCTAATATCTCCTAGAGAGGGACATATGGGAGATATGTAACCGTAATATCTCCTAAAGAGGGACACTTGGGAGGTATGGACCCCTAACATCTCATAAAAAGGGACACTTGGGAGGTATGGACTAGGGATGAGCGAGCACCCCGATGCTCGGGTGCTCGGGTGCTCTGACCGAGCACCCCCTGATGCTCGAGTGCTCGGCCGAGCACCCGAGCCCCATTCAAATGAATGGGAGCACTCGAGCATTAAACCAGGCACCCCCTGCTCTGATGAGCGGAGGGTGCCTGGTCAATGTCCCCCTTCATCTCCGCTATGCCCCTCTTCCACAATGTCCCCCTTCATCTCCTATGCCATAGCGGAGATGAAGGGGGACATTGTGGAAGAGGGGCATAGCGGAGATGAAGGGGGACATTGTGGAAGAGGGGCATAGAGTCTATGCCCCTCTTCCACAATGTCCCCCTTCATCTCCGCTATGCCCCTCTTCCACAATGTCCCCCTTCATCTCCTCTATGGCATAGGAGATGAAGGGGGACATTGTGGAAGAGGGGCATAGCGGAGATGAAGGGGCACATTGTGGAAGACGGGCATAGCGGAGATGAAGGGGGACATTGTGGAAGAGGGGCATAGAGTCTATGCCCCTCTTCCACAATGTCCCCCTTCATCTCCGCAATGCCCCCTTCATCTCCGCAATGCCCCCGTACCTCCATTCCCTGGTGGTCCAGCGGAGCGTCTTCGGATCTGTGCCTCTTCCGGCACAGATCCTCTTCACCCGAACATGTCGGGCGAGCACATGGCGGTACTCGTACGAGTACCGCCATGTGCCGAGCAGAGCGATGCTCGAGCCGATCCGAGCATCGGCCGAGCACGCTCGCTCAACACTAGTATGGACCCCTAACATCTCCTAAAGAGGGACATTCAGGAGGTGTGAACTTTAAAGTGATAATTTTGAGCTTTAAAGTTAGAGCATATGTAAGACTAGATTTTAGGTCTTGGAAAATAAGTTGAAAATTTGTACAGATTCTAAAGTGAATTTCAGGGCACCTAAAGTAATAATGCTTAATATGCACAAAGGCTATATATATCAGGGTTTATCATACTGAGTTAAACATGGATTCTTCTACTGCAAAGAGATGGTTAGTTAAACCTTTATTGCAGCTCAAACTTGTATTATTTTGGGTGCAGTACCGTGGCCCGAAAATTTATAGAGGTGCCAGTGCTACCGCAGTCTATGCACAGCTATGGAGAGTTGACCATAAACCACCATAGGCTGCTGTTGCAACAGTGCCACTCTAACTTTCAGGCCATGGAGATATTGCAAACAACAAATGTATGTTTGAGCTGCAATATCTTTTGAATAAAATTACTCTTAGCATGGGAGTTCCCTTCTGTAATTGATCACATGCAATTTGAAAATGCTTTTTTTTATCCTCTGCATTTCTGTCTCAATACACTTTTTAAATATGTACCGTAAGCTTAATACTAACAGTCACCAAACATTTTTATGTTGATGATTTCAGCAGAGAGGAGTGCCATGTGTTCCCCCATCCATTTTGCCTTACATAAATAGCAGTTAAAAATGATCATCCTAATCAATTCTTAGTGTCCTAAGGGAAATCAAACATCTTTTGCTGCTGTCACTGAGTCATTTACTTCATTGCTCTCCTGCTTGCTTCCTTTAAATCTAAAATAATGCGCCATAATAATTTTCCAATATTTTTTAGTGGTTACTCTTAGCAGGAGAATGAGCAACCTGGTTTAATTAGAACGCTGCTGATAAAGGCCACATATCCCAGTAGGCAGAACTGGTAAATGCCTAGCAGAAAAGTAAAAAAACACTGACCAAAGCGCTTGTAATTCAATATAAACTGGCCAGCAGGTCTATCAGTCTACTGGGAATATGGCTCATTGAGCTTGTAAACCTCCTGGGACACTGCTCCACGTGACTTGTGCCCTAGATCAGTGGCGTAACTATAGGGGTCGCACCTGCGACCGGCCCCGTGCACTCCAGGGGCCCGTCTGCCCCCTGCGACCCCTCCACCTGGCGCCCGCAATCTCCCTTCGGATCTCTAGTAATGCAGAGCACTGGGACATGACATCATCTCCCAGCGCTCTGCATTACAGAAGAGGACCGCACGGGAGCACAACGTGCCAGCCTGTATCTCCTACCACTCCACTGGACCACCAGGGATTAGGAGATAGGAGATGGGGGCATTGTGGAGGGCCCCAGGGCCAATGTGGTCGGGGGTCCCATGGCACTTCTTGCACCAGGGCCCAGACGGTTCTAGTTACGCCTCTGCCCTAGATGCTTACCCCTGTACGTGTTGGGATCTCTGCTATGTTTTTGTTAGACCACAATTGTTAACCCTTTGAGTGCCCGAGGGGGTACACAGAATCATAGAAAACAAAAAAAAAACCACAGGGTGCCCCATAGTGTAAATCTATTAATAACTCAAGCTGAAAGAAGATATGATGGTACTCCCAAATTTGTTAGTCAGACAGATCTGCCAAAGCCAACAGGTGGAGATATTTCTACATCTCCACTCGGGTATCTCAGGACAATCCGGAGTCTTCAGCGTATCTCAAAGTCAATGGGTAAACAGCCTTTGATGCTGGTATAATGTGATTAGACCGTAAGTAACCAGTCACACACCACAAGTATTGCCGTCTGGACTGATAAATAAAGTAAATAAAAAACTGAAAGGAAAATAAAATAGAAAAATAGCAGCTCAAACTTATATATATATAAAAATCTATTTTATTAATAAAAAATAATTATATCCATGCAATGGACAAATCAGTATCAAATATGTACTTTACTGCGTTTGGGACAGTGTAATATCCCAGAGAAGCTCTATTGCTGTGTATTGACACACGTAGAATCACAACACCAATCTTTGTGGGTATCCAAGTGTTGGGGCCTTTTTGGTAAAGGTCATTTTACATTGAGATATCACACAAGGAGGGGATTCCGTGTTTTCTCTCTTTTTTGTTATATACAGAGGGGGGTACGCAACGCATTGGAAAGAAAAAAGTTAGTGTGTAAAATCATAGTTACTTTCATATTTGTATTTAACACAGTAAAAAAACCCAATACAATTATATATTAACCCTTTGAATCCCAGAGGGGGATGAAACGCATTGCAAAGAAAAAAAGTTAGTGTGAAAAATCATACTTGCTTTCGTGTTTTTGTTTAACACAGTAAAAAAAAAACACAATTCTAAATTAACCCTTTGAATGCCAGAGGGGGACTGTTGCGTCCCCCCCCCTTTTTTTTTACTGTGTTAAATAAAAATACGAAAGCAACTATGATTTTTCACACTAACTTTTTTCTTGAAAAATTTCCCCCGAAATGTCTTGTAGTCCATGCTTATCGATTGCTTTTTATTCCTGTCATCTATCAAGTATTTGAGGCCAATGTACTAAGAAGAACTGTCTTAACCCTTTGAGTGAGCACGGGGTACTCAAAGCATTGCTTTGTCCTGCATTGTGCACCCCTCTGGCACTCAAAATGTTAATTCTGAAACAAGCAAGCTGCACCTTAGGGAACAAATGCACATTCCCACATTCCAGTGGGGCTTTCAACCCATTGAATGATAGAGGGGTATCCAGCGCATAGCTTTACAATTCTTTTGAGAACTCTCTTGCCCCATTTAACCCTTTGAGTGCTAGAGGTATCCATCGCATTGTGTTGCAATGCGTTGCATAAAGCTCTGGCACTCAAAGGGTTAATGTGACAGTCATGCTCCTTTTTTGGCTTTAAGTATTCTGCAGACTGAAACTGCCTATTTTTCTTTTTATTTTTTTATCTTCACCTTTTTTGGACACTTTTGTATCCGTGACCGAGAGAGATGTCTGAATATATTTCCAGAGAGCTTTCTGTGAAAGCAGAAACGGTGCAGCAATATAAAAAAGATGCAATGTAAAAAAGACAGTGAAACAATGTAGCAAAGCCACTTCTGCAGTATACAGATCAGTCAGTGCTGCGGAGAGACAACAACATTAAATGAAAATCTCTGGTCTCACAGTGAATGACAGAAAGCTTTCTTGAAAAAAGATACCCAGGGTGTCCATTACAGGGACATAATAATGTAAAACAAATAGGTAAAGGTGAAAAACACCCTGAAAAGTTTACTGTCCCTTTAAATGTAATGTAATGTTAATACTATTTTTTTGACATGGTAATGTCAAAAAAATAGTATTAACTAAACGGTAGATACAATTAAAAGAGAGTACTTGCACTTATTTGTATCTCTCAAACCCTTATGGTTTGAGAGATATAGGAAAATAAAGTTCCCTGGTCCCTCCCTCTGCTTGACGAGCTGTAAAGCTGTCAGAAGCAGATTCTGGTCACTTGACCAGATTTGGCTCTTCAGCAGCGCCAATATAACAATATCTAAAGATAAATACTTCATTTAGAATGGTCTACAGCGTTTGCCTGGTTTGCAGGCACACTTTGTAGACTGTTCCAATGAAGTATTTATTTCTAAATAGCATGATTTCAGCTCTGCTGAAGAGCCTCTGTCTGGTCAAATGACTGGAATCTGCAGCTGTCACCTAAATGGCAGACTTGAGTGAAACAGCCAGGAAGAGTTAACTTTAGCAAGTTATATCTCTCAAACCATAAAGACTTGAGATAGATAAGAATTACATAGATATTAACTTTAAACCAACTTAAAATGAACCATTACTATCCCTTTAAATCAGTGGATATTTTTATTTCTCCACTATGTTACCACTGGTTTAATCTATAATTATTCCAGAGAGGGAGATGCATGACTAAGGTGAGATACAGTGGTGATGACTTCCCCAGTGTGATCATCTCTCCAACTCTTATCTTATTCTCTGGAGCCAATGCATCTCCAACCTGAGACATCTTAGTGCATAGGCTCCATAGAATATCATAAGACTTAGAGAGATGATCATAATGGAAAAGTAATTTCCACTTTATCATACCTTAGTACATAACCACCAGTGGGGAGATACACTAAGGGTTGACAAAGAGGTGGTAACTTGGAGATAACATCTCCAGAGATATCACTTCTCCAGTTCCTTTTATTCTATGGAGCCAATACACTAAGATCTCTCCCTCTTGAGAAATCTTAGTGCATTGGCTCTATAGAAAAACGTGGTAACTGGAGATGCGATCTCACTGGAGAAGTTAACTCTGCTGCATCACCTCTTTATCACACCAAAAACTCTGCTGCATCACCTCTTTATCACACCTTAGAGTATCTCTCTTAGTATATTTTATTTTTTTATATTTTTATAGATCAACTAGTTGAAGAGTCCATTACACGGGCCAAAGTGCCACTGCCAGCCGGTTGCAGGGCAGTCATGTGCAGTAGAGACTGCCCACGCTGTGGCTGATACAGAGCTGGACGCTTCGAAGGAGCGTCCAGCTCTGTATCAGCCGCAGCACGTGCAGTCTCTACTGCGCATGACTGCAGCACGCGCAGCCGTCTCTACTGCTCATTACTTTGTCGCTACACACGTTTTAGCGAATTATTATATAGGATGCATTGTGTAGGCACATTCCATGTTGCTTTTCACAATGCTGACACTTTATTAACCCCCTAGATTCCAATCTAGACAAACTATTATGCAGGGGAGGACTGGCAACGTGTGGCCCGGGGGTCAAATACCATCAAGTGGCCCATTTCTACTATCGTCCCAGCCCACCTCATTTTGTTAATTTTAGAATTATCATGAATGTTGAGAAGTAAAGCAAGTTAAACCACGGAGCTTACAGTTGAAATGGGGCTACACTAGTGATACTACAGAGCTTACAATTTAAGCAAAGCTACACTAGTAATAGTATAGAGCTTATAAGGGAAATGGGTTATGCTGCTAGGGGAGATCCATTTCAATTGTAAGCTCTGTGGTATCACTAGTGTAGCTACATTCACAGCAGCAAGAGGGAGATCGATTGAGGCAGTGGCCCACTGTCACAGACCTATAACCGGCCCAGGGGCCATTTGCCCCCTTCCCCCCATGCCAGCCCTCCCCTGCTATTATGTGCTTTGCGTCAAAATGCTTTGGAGACATTTCCAACAGCCAAGTGGTTAAACTGAGACTCAGATCTCACGCACAAGCAAATAAAAATAACTTGGCTGCTGTGACCTAGTATTCTGCTGACCTGGATCAATGTTGGTAATTTTACTTCACAAGACCCAATTAAAACTATATAAAGTGGAGTGATTTTATATGTCACAGAGAAAATGATTGTCTGGAATGCACAAGTGTAAGATTTGTTGCCTCACTAAGCAGAACAGTCTCTCATCCTGTGTAATTCCTTTCCTATAAATGTGCGAAGAATGAACTGCCTTATCTGGGTTTTGAAGCAAGTGATCTGATTCCAATTCCCTGTGTCCCATACTTCATTATCTAGCATTAGCTGCTTCCTTTCGCTGGTAAGTTGCACTTATATTATGACTACTTGAATTTATTTTTCTTTGATTTCACTGTTCTATTCATGTTCAATATTTAAAGATCCATAATCCCTGAGACCATTAAAATGTGTGAACATTCCTGCCTAGATATATTAATGCTTGGCGTCTGCTTTGCTTTAATCATGGAATATAAACAGCCCATTTAGAGGCCAATGAAAATCAGCTCGTAGGGATGAGTGAAATAACAGTGACGCATTTTGTAGACAGATCCAGAGGGCCCGAAGTAAATTCTAGGTCCATCCAAATCAATTTGGAACCAGTCATGGAGGGATGGGGGAGGAGGTACAGGATAAGGATGAAAATAGTAGGTGCGTACAGGAGAATGCAGGAAAGAATCAGAGGAGACTGATTATTAATGGGATAGTAATACTTCGTTTTATCTTTATTTTATTTTGTAGGCATTATAAAAACATGAAGAACGATATAAGTCTTATCTCTCAAACCTTTATGGTTTAAGAGATATTCACAAGCAAAGTATCCCCCCCCAGTTCAGCCAGATCAGAAGGGAGGTGCCCAGGTAGACTGCAGAGAGGGACAATCTTCAATTAAGATAAGGGAAAAAGCTGAAAAACTTGTCAAGGGGGGCAGGGCTTTCATTGTTCTCACAGGAAGAAGATTGTCCCCTGCTGTTATCTGTCTGGTCTTACAACCAGATTCACATCTGAGAAGAGATGGCTTACACTAGGAAAAAGGGGCGGGAGGGGGAAACTTTGCTTATGAATATCTCTCAAACCATAAATGTTTGAGAGATAAGACTTATATCGTTCTTCATGTTTTTTTCATGTCTACAAAATAAAATAAAGATAAAACGAAGTATTACTATCCCTTTAAACAGGACAGAGGGATTGGAGCTGGGGATACGGGGAGTGGGCCAGAGGAAGTTAACTTTAGTGGGACAGAGAGTGACTGGGAAAGGGGCCAGAAATGTGGGAGGGAGAAAGCAGGGGGAAGAGGGAGGAGAACTGGGGGGGCTGTGTGGAAAAGTTGGTGAAGTTCTGGAGACCTGGCGGAAGAAGATTTACCTTGTTTAGATTAGTGTCTCAGAGAGGAAAAATATTGTTATTGATGTCTAAATATGTCATTCAGTTTTTGTTTCATCTCTACATCACATGCATGCTGTTCCAGCTATCAAGGGGTTAATGTTTACACAATAACTGTATCGACCCTTAAAAAAAAATTCTTACAGTTAAAATTGAGTGCCGGAGGGGTGTTGTGAGTTGCCTATCCTTCTGGCACTTAAAGAGTTAAGGAAAATTCCCCACATAGGCTGCTTAAAGGGATAGTAATGTTTCATAATAAAAGCAGGTCCAATTAATCTTCATAGTATTTGGGTCGTGGAGAGTGTTATTTCAATACTGTCAGAGTTGTAGTTCAAGAGTAATTGTATGATAAAGTATCCCCCTCCCGTCCCTTCTACTGATGTAACACTGCTCAACTTAGAGCAGCAAGACTGTCCGGATTGATCACATCGAGGGACAATCTTCAGTGAACATAAGGAAAAACTTGAAAAAACTGTCAAAGGGGGTAGGGTTTTCATTGTTCTTACATTAAGAAGATTGACCCTTGATGTGAGCTGTCTGGTCTATGGACTGGATTCCACATCTGAGGAGTGTGGGCTTACACTAGGTAAAAGGGATGGGAGGGGAAAATTTATCATTCAATTACTCTTGAACTAGAACTCTGACAGTACTGAAATAACACTCTCCATGGCTCAAATACTATGAAGATTAATTGGAGCTGCTGTTTTTGTGAAACATTACTATCACTTTAACACCTCACACCTCCTAATAATAAACTCTAACCTTAATCAGGTCAGAAAATCCTAATGTTCAGTATAAAGTAATTTGATCCCCCAAAATTAATCTTTAAATACGATTTGACATCACGGCCATGGAAGCAGACATGTTTCTTTTTGCAGGATTCCAAACTTGTCTTTTTTTGAAAACCTTCAGTTTGAGGGGTGAAAAGTAATTGAGTCATGTCTGTCTCTGTGGACATGAACATGAATATCCAGTAATAAGTAAAGATTCACTTTGAAGAACCAGTCCAGGCAAAATGTATTCATAGTGACCATTAGGAATTTCTGACCAAATTAAAGAGCTAGTAATGTTTCACAGGAAAAGCAGCTCCAATTAATCATCATAGTATTTGGACCTTAAGAGTTTTATTTCAGTACTGTCAGAGATGTAGTTCAAGAGTAATTGAATGATAAAGTATCCCCCTCCCGCCCCTTTTACTGATGTAACACTGCTCAACTTAGAGCAGCAAGACTGTCTGGATGGATCACATCGAGGGACAATCTTCAGTGAGCATAAGGAAAAATGTGAAAAACCTGTCAAGGGAGGTAGGGTTTTCATTGTTCTCACAGTAAGAAGATTGACCCTTGATGTGACCTGTCTGGTCAAGAGACCAGATTCCACATCTGAAGGGAGGCGGCTTACATTAGGTAAAAGGGACGGGAGGGGGATACTTTATTATTCAATTACTCATGAACTACAACTCTGACACTATTGAAATAACACTCTCCATGGTCCAAATACTACAAAGATTAATTGGAGCTGTTATTTTTGTGAAACATTACTATCCCTTTAAGGCAAGAGAGGAAATATCATTAGGAGGTGTCAGACTTCCTTTAAATCACCTCTGATTTTAATTGATCATCCTTGTTTAACAGCAACCTGATCTAGTTAATGGTTTTATGTGGTGATCAGTTTATTATATTTATCAGGAAAATTTGCGCACATAAAAGATGACAGGAGTCATTTGTGCCTCCAGCTTCCATAAAATATTAATATTGTAGAGCAAGCTCTGCTAGAAGGGATAATAAGACGGCACCAGTGTCCGTTATGAAACTAGATTGCTCCAGGAAATTCCTACCACAAGATAATTGAAACATAATTTTCAAAAAGTAAGTGTATCTTTATTTGTACTGTTGACTTTATGGTATTTAAACTCATTAATCAGATTTTATTTTATGTTCTTTATATCTTAAAATTCCACTGCAGCATCACTTTGCTCGTTCTTGTTCTCTTTCTCTTGTGTTCTGTATTAGAATTCTTATATTTGCATTCTTTTTGTGTTAATCCTTATTTTTTCATCCATTTGCTTCTGACCATGAGTAAGCAACCTTTCACTCATCAGCTGATGGAGACTACAGTTCCCATCAACCATAACCAGCCATTGGCTGAATAGGGATGATGAGAGTGATAGTCCTCGACAGCTAGGGAGACAAAGTTTGCTACCCATGCTCTTCACAATCAAGTTTTTCAGGCTTGCTAGTTGGGTGATGTTCAAGCTAGGAATAATCTTTCACTGTGGAAAAGGCCTATGTGGATATTTCAGAAAGTTAGCAGCTATCTCGTTAGAACATAACTCTCAGTCCAAGATATTTGCATAACTCCACTCTTGATGCAGCAAGATATGAGGGAGAAGATGGGGGGTGTCTGCAAGGGATTTGTATGGCTTGCTGGGATTGTATTCTCAGATATGATCTCCTGGGTGGAAGACCTGGTTGAGATGAAGAGGCCATAATGGGTGACAAGTTTGGTGTAGGGAAAGAGGACTTCCTAATAGAAAGACCTAGTTGAGATAAAGCGTATCGCCTTGGTAAAAAACCAAGTGGATAGGGATAAGAGAAACTTGTTGCCTCAATAAATTAAAATGCCAAAAAAAAGGTCTTCCCCACAATCACTGGGAATTACCACAAGAAGTGCAGTTATTCAACTTTTTCATTCCATTGAAATCAATTATTATAATGTATCCCCTCCATGTGTTTCCACTGTGGTAAGTAAAAAAAAGGGCTCTGTTTACCACATGTTCACAGTCTGTGCTTGAGAAAGAAAAATAAACATTATTTTTTTATGCTAGCTAATGTTGTGAGACAGGCAAAAAGAGGGGAACTGGGGTTGCTTGATAGGTGTCACAAGACTTCTGGATGCTGAACTCCGGAAGTGGGAAAGTAGCTGCCCTGGACGTAACTTGAATTGGGAAGGAAAGAAACTATATAGTCAACCCACTGGCGACCACTGACAACAGTTTTCCATTAGATTATAGGATTGGGGTGACAGTATACCGTATTTTTCTGTTACAATAGCTACTGAGATAGCATTCTAGAGTTTGATTGATATGTTCAGACCGGCTTTTTGTCTGTGGATGATATATGGAAGAAAAATGGAGGTGCACACCCAAATGGCCACATATTAATCTCCAAAACCGCGACACAAACTGAGTGTTATGATCCAAAGTAATATGAGTAAGGATTCTGTGACAATTAATATTTCCTTGACAAAATGTCCTTCAAGGGATAGTAATACTTAAATTTTATAACGCTGCATCTTGTAGCCCTTAAAAAAAAGAAATGAAATGCCCCCAGTGCCATCTCTCAACCTTTTTTGGTTTGAGAGGTATCTGCTTTCAAAGTTCCCCCCTCACTGATGTCAGTGCTGTAGCTGACTGCAGGGGAATCCGGTCCTGCAAACCAAGCACATGTAGAAGACTAGTCCAGTGAAGGATTTCTTTTTCATTAACATGATCTCTGCTGTGCTGAAGAGCCTCCACCAGTCCCGGGACCAAATTCCCCTACAGTCAACTAGAGAACTGATGTCAGGGAGAGGGGGAACTTTGAAAGTGTATATCTCTCAAGCCATAAAGGTTTGAGAGATGGCACTGGGGACATTTCATTTCTTTTGTTAAGGGCTACAAGATGCAGTGTTATAAAATGTAATATTACTATCCCCTTCAAGCCCCAAAGAGGAAGGAAGCCTCAGGAACACAATAAAATGCCCCTGTTTTGAAAAATCACGTTTGAAAGAGCAGAAGAGAGAAGGAGGTATTCGACCTGAGAGAGAGTTACATGCTTTCTATCTTTGGGATCCTTTAAGTGTTTTTAAATTATTGCATGTCTTCCAATAAACATGTTACTCTGCTTTTAGATAGCGCTTTTTGCTCTTCTTTTCTAGGTTATTGTACATACCATTAAAAGGGAATAGATTGTTGGGCAGAATATAGTTTCGGCAGCTGTATGGTTGAAAGAATACAAAGAGAGAAGCTGGAATTATATGTTTGTTGGAAGGATCAGTGTCAGGAGGAGAATCAAAAAGATGAGTAAGTTGGCTTTAGAATGCTTGGTCCCAGTTACAACAAAAAGGTGATAAGTTTGAAACAACTTAAAATAAAGCCAAACAGGATTGAGACATTTTGCCTTCTTCAAGTATTCAAGGTATTTATGGTCTGTGAATACTGTGACCGGTGACATTTCTCATTCTATAAGGTATTGCCACTCTTGCAAACCTTGTTTAATGGAGAAAAGCTTCTGATTATCAATTTCACGGATTTTTTTCTGCTAAAGTGAATTTCTTGGAGAAGTAGGAGCATGGATGAATTTTCCCTGTAAGAGAACATCCCTAAAAGAGAATGGTCCCTGCAGCATATTCAGACACATCTACTTCAATTATGAAATGCTGCCCAGGATGAGAATGAACTAAAATCAGGTTCATAACAAAATCTTCCTTAAGAAACGCTAAGACCTGTAAGGTCATAGTGGTGATTGGAGAAATAATTTTAATTACATTTCTAATAATTGTCCATTACTAGTTTGCAAAACTGATAAAAAAAATTATTGCTATAGGTTCACTTGAGAAATCCGTAACTGTCTGGACTTTGGCCAGGAACATTTCAAACCAACAGGTGAAACATTATAACCAAGAAAAGGCATTGTGCTCATATTTGCAGTTCTTCAACTTGATATATGTATGTTCCTGCAACAAAGAGAGGACTTGAGTCATGTGAATCCAGTGTTCTTGAAGGGTCTTCAAGAAAATTAAACTAGCTTCCAAGTAAATGATTACACATGAAATAAGCACATCCCTGAAGATATAATTTACAAATTACTGGAAGACTGCAGGAGCATTGTAGAACCCAGAGTTATTACCATGTTTTTGTAATGACCAAAACATGTGTTAAGAGCTGTCTTCCACTCATCTCCCTTTCCTAACCACATCAGATTATAAGCATCTTGACAAGGCCAATTTGGTCAAATGGTTGCACCCCATATATGATTGGAGAGCTCTGTAATGATGCTAAGGGGGTAGCTATTTCTCCTCATGAAGCTCAAACCACTGTAATTGATACAGTCAAAGAGATTTGTCTTTCTATTCAACAAAGAAGAATCAGAAGGTGGTCTGTAATCTTCCAGAGCCTTATTTTTCTGGGGTAGAAAGGGGGAAGTGTGACCTTTAGATGGAAATATCCCAGATAGGTCAATGGGACAATCATAAGGACTATGAGGTGGAAGCACCTCTGCTTTCCTCTTACTGAAGAGGTAGAATGGGTAATAATTAAGGACCCAGGAGTGAACCAACCACTGATAAGATGCTCACTGGGCTTTCCCTCCTGTTTAAAGAGTGTTTAGAAGTTAAATTAAGAGCAGTAAAAAACCCAGCTGCACCTGAGTTAATAAAGGCTCAAACACTGACCTTCTCTTTAGTCCAGGACAATACTACATGAATCTGGAATTATCTCTTGGACCTCATGGTGATTCTAACCTAAGGGGAAAAGTAAAAATAATGAAAATAATGGGTTGGGAAGCAGATGATGCTGTTGATGACATAATTATTGATTATGATGTTGATTTAGACTCTGTTCCTCCATGCTCCTCAACTTATTTTTCTGATTTAGATGAAGAAGAGATTGAGACTGATGATGATGATATGGACGAAAAATATGTTGTATCTGAGGAAAATTGCTCAGTCTTCCATTGCTGGAAAAGAATGAAACGCCTGTCCATACATATAAACATGCTTAAAAATATGCAATCAGTATATTTTTGGCCACTATCACCAGCATCACAACTTCCAAATGTAATCCCAAGCCAGTAACAGTCACTATTATTGACTAAACAGCAACACAAGGGAATATCAACAACCCTAGCTATGAGTGCTACTGTTGCTATTCAAAGTGCAACAGCACTGACACCTACTGTTAATAAAATGCAACATCTAACCCTAGTAATAGTAGCAGTAATAGTCCCTCCAACATGGAGATGCTTCACTCCAGTATTGTGGAGGGAATTCCCACAGCCATAGAAAGCATAGGTGGAAGTGAAAAGGAAGAAATGTTATATTTTTTCTATGCCCTGGAATTTTTGTGGAATAAGGAGAAAATTGAATTTATTTTCTTATGTTTGCAGGAATGCCTAATGAAATATAAAATTGTGGCGTTTTCACCCATTCCTACCAGTGGAATGGCAGATAACTTCCTGGGTAGGGGTGTGCAGAAGATCCATTTTCCTAATTGAAGGAATTTCCGCAGAAAATTGTCTATATTCCTCTTTTCTACAGAAATTACCTCTAGGTTGAAACACCTGTGAAACTTACATGAGGGTGTTCACATGACAACTTTGTACACACATTATCACAAATGCATATGCACTCACACACTCACTCAATACAGCCCACAGAGCAGAATATATTTGCGGAAAGGCCTTTTCAGCAGAAACTCTTACTGGAGGCTGAAGCAGGCCCTGTTTTCTAACAATTTCTTCCCAAAGCAGAACATTTAGCACATCTGTACTCATGATGAGAAGCCCAGTTGAGACATTCTGTAGTGAAGATTGAATCTTCAGGGAAGGATACTTGGTGTATAAGAGAATATGAGTTGGAGAAAGAGATCAATCTTCCTTTTTGCAACATTTAATACTATCCGACTGCCATTTGGAGTTAGGAAGGATTTTGTTTTTTACCCATTTGTAGCTTAATTGGAAATGGCTTAAAGTGATAGTAATACTTCATTTTATCTTTATTTTATTTTGTAGGCATTAAAAAAACATGAAGAACGATATAAGTCTTATCTCTCAAACCTTTATGGTTTGAGAGATATTCACAAGCAAAGTTTCCCCTCTCGCCCCTTTTACCTAGTGTAAGCCATCTCTTCTCAGATGTGGAATGCAGTCCATAGACCAGACAGATAACAGCAGGGGACAATCTTCTTCCTATCAGAACAATGAAAGCCCTGTCCTCCTTGACAAGCTTTTCAGCTTTTTCCCTTATCTTAATTGAAGATTGTCCCTCTCTGCAGTCTACCTGGGCACCTCCCTTCTGATCTGGATGAGCAGTGTTACATCAGTAAAAGGGGAGGGAGGGGGATACTTTGTCATTGAATTACTCTTGAACTATAACTCTGACAGTATTGAAATAACACTCTCCAAAGTCCAAATACTATGGTGATTAATTAGAGCTGCTTTTATTATGAAACATTACTATCCCTTTAAGAGTTTTTTTTTTCTTGTTTTTGCCTTCCTCTGGATCAATAAGGTGATATTGCATAGGTTAAACTTGATGGAAGCATGTCTTATTTCTTATTTCATCCTCATCAGATATTTAGGATATGTCCTGATGTACTTCTTTTCTGCATGTTTCTTTGAAAGAGTGGTTCTCAAACTGTGGCCCGTGGAGCCTCAGGTGTCCTTAAAGAAGAATAAGTGGTTTCCCAGAACCAGGGACATGCACAGACATTTTGGGGGGCAGGGGCTCAAATGAAAAAAAAAGGCACTTCTCATAATTATTATTATTATGTTTTTTGTTGTTAAAAGAGCACGAGGGTACTTTGGACAAAAAGGGCAGGTGCTCAAGCCCACCTTATTGTCTATGTGTGCATGTGCCTGCCCAGAAGACATTTAGATGGACAGTAGAACAAGACAAGTTTGGCCATTCATGTATGTGTGGTTCAGTGACTGCTGGTGTATGTGTGGAAGAAACATTCCAAAGTTTACCGTCTTAGAATAACTATTACAGTCTAGCCCCTCCATGAGAAAATAATACAAGTGATACAATTATCTGCCCATGTGTTCTAATAATTACACTGTTAGTACCATCTAGCTTTCAACTGAGTTTAATATAAACTGTCAAACAATACATTGGAGGCTTCTGTAGTATGTAAGAAATTAACAAGTTTGTTTGGGTTCCTAGGGAATTTCATTTGAAACTAAAGTGTTCCACAATAGAGGAAAGTGTGAGACCCATAATCATATAATATATAAATAACGATTGCCCTAAACTGAGCATTAAAAATGGAAGACATTAAACCATGTGTATGCAATAAATGTCACTGTGTGTATTAATCACTGACATTTTTACTCTAGAATTATAACTGTCAATAATATTTATTTAGTTCTAACTTTCACTGAAAATAATTTTCTTTTGAATAATACTTCGACATTCACTCAGTGGTATTCAGCTTTATATTGTGTAATTTAGAGACATCTCTTAAATAACGGATCACTTAGTGACAGATTTAAAATTAAATATCACTTTATAACTCATATTTGACATTTCATATTCATCAGTGAAATCTATTTGAAGCTAAATCGCAATGCATTAGAGACAGACAGAAATGGGTTTAAATTTGTCACCAGCAGGAGATAAATATTTCACGATAAGTTTATCTTGGCTAGGTTATCACAGGGTATCACATTGTGTTACTGCAGGGTTAGGCAAACTTTGACACTACAGCTGTTGGAGACTACATGCATCATCATCATCACTGACTGGTTGGGGAAGATGAGAGTTATAGTCACCCACAGCCAGAGTAATGAAGATTCCATAACTCAGTTCTACTGTATATCTTATGAACAAATTGCCACTGGATTTCAACTTGTTTAACCCTTTGACTCTGAAATTTGTGATACATCAAATGTGCTTATTTTTCAAAAGCTGGAGAGGCAAGCTTTAAAGGAACATTACATTTTTTATGAAAATATATATTGTAGGGCATTTCTTGTTGAACAAAATAAGGGTACTGCGACTGTTGAGTGATGCTTATTTCCAGATTATTACAGTTTAACCCTGTGTTTTTTTATATTAGCAGTGCACTCCAGTGGTCAAATTCTAATTAGATTTCCTGTTAGATTCTAATGGAGAGGAAAGTCAGAAAAGTCAGTGACATACAGTTCTCTATAGAATGTGATAGAAACTGCTTAGTCACTTCCTGTCAGTTAGAACTATCAGGAAGTAAACACACAGTAAATTCACTTCCTGATTATTTAAACTGTTATAACATTTGAATAAAACAACTGACAGCGGTGGGAGGGACCTTGTTACACTCAGCAGGAAAAGCTATATAACCTGTAGGATTTCATAACAAAACAAGTTTACTGCTCCTTTAACCCCTTAGTGACGGCCGCGTGCAGACGCGGCCGTCACTTAACGTCCGTCTAACATTTTTTTTTTTTTTTTAAAAAACAATCCGGAGTCCCCGAACGGCGCGCAGCCGCGCGGGGAGCCGGATTTCCGGGACGTACATGTACGTCCTCTGTCACTAAGTGACAGCCACACGGGACGTACATGTACGTCCCGTGTCGCGAAGGGGTTAACATCTTGGGCCATATCAAGAAATAACTGCACCTTTGGGGAGAAATAAACAGTAACTTGATTTAAAAGTGTTCCTAGTGGTGATAAAGTGGTGATAAATAGGTGATAAAGTGGAGATGACTACTCCAGTGATATCTATTCTCCAAATCTATGGAGCCTGTGCACTAATATTTATTTAACTTTGGAGATCTTAGTGTATAGGCTCTATAGAATAACGTAGGAATTGGAGAAGTGATATCACTTGGGAAGTCATCACTACTTTATTACCTCTTTATCACACCTTAGTGAATCTCCCCCAATGCGTTGGATTTACAAGCCCAAAACATTTTTAGCAATGTTTATTTCTCTATTACTGTGATTTTGGTCTGGTCCAGAACTGTACCTCTGTAGCTTATTGATTTGCACCTTTAGGACCTTGTTCATGAAAGAACCAAGAATCAATTGTAGAGTAAATTGTGCACAGACAGGACTAAATATTAATTTCTGTATATCAAGTGTTTCATTATGCAGAATTATATATTGTTGAGTAAAACACTGCTGGGAGATGTAGTGTAAAAAAAAAAAAACAAAGTCTGAATGATGCAGTTTATGTTATGGTCACCAGGTGGCAATGTTGCTAACATTTGAGTGGATAGCTCTAGTCTAAGACTAAAGCCCACCCACAAACAACATTGGTAAAAACAAAAGTTCCCTTCTAGACACCATTAGGTGTTGTAATTCACAGTGTGTTAAAGTGGACCTGTAACCATTAATTCAAGTTTGGATATTTGAAACTTTATTCCAGTTTTATTCCAAATTGCCTATGTATTATGTTATTTAAAAGGCCAGCAGATGCATAGCTTACAGATAATGGGGGAGATGTATAAAGTGACCTAAAAAAAATGCAATAGTGGGATGAGTGTGCTGTTTTCACTAGATCATATGTATAAATCTGTCTGCAAGAGATGTATACATGTCTAATAAGCTTAAAGGGATAGTAATGTTTCAAAATAAAAGAAGCTCCAATTAATCTTCATAGTATTTGGACAATGTAAAGTGTTATTTCAATACTGTCAGAGTTGTAGTTCAAGAGTAATTGAATGATAAAGTATCCCCTCCTGCCCCTTTTACCTAGTGTAAGCCACCTCCGCTCAGATGTGGCATCTGGTCTTAAGACCAGACAAGTCACAGCAAGGGACAATCTTCTGTGAGAACAAGAAAACCCTGCCCCCTTGACAGGTTTTTCAGGTTTTGCCCTTATGCTAATTGAAGATTGTCCTAGTCTGCAAGTCATATGGACACCACCTTTCTGTTCTGAGGTGAGCAGTGTTACATCAGTAAAAGGGGCGGGAGGGGGATATTTTATCATTCAATTACTCTTGAACTACAACACTGACAGTAATGATATAACACTCTCCATGGTCCAAATACTATGAAGATTAATTGGAGTTGCTTTTATTTTGAAACATTACTATCCATTTATTAAAAACATGAAAGACAAAATGGAGGGGGAACAAATAGGGAAGAGCCCCTTGTGTGGAATCTTCTTAACTTCACTTGACCACCCCCACAGGACACCCGGTGGATTTATACTCACAAGAGTATTGGCTGAGGAGTTAATTATATAACCCACAGAAACAGAGCTTAATATGATCATCACACTCAATGGGCATCACATATGATCATCACACTCAATGGGCAGCACACTCATTGGGCAGCTCCTTCAATGATCACGTCTCCCACCACGGTATAGATATAAACATGTAGCAAAAAAGGACACAGAAGTTCCCCCTCCTAAACAAATGCACCTGTGGAGATGACAAACCTCATAATATTGCACTATTGGACGCCCTTCTGTGTTCTTTTTTGCTACATGTTAATAGAAACAAGTCAAACTGCAACTTTTCTTTACCCTACGTCACTCTTCTTCCATCAGATCTGAAAGCTGGTCCGGACGGATCACAACAAGTTGTAATCTTGTAGCAGCATAAGAAAAACCCGTCATGAAGGAGGGCAGGGTTTTCCTCATACAGACAGAGACAAGATTGTCCCTCGTTGTGATCTGTCCGGTCACGCGACCGGCTTCCAGATCTGAAGGGAAGAAGAGGGACGTAGGGAAAAGGAGGAAACATTACAATAAAATTACAATCAACGTACACTGATATGGACACTTAGGGCTGTATGTTCAAAGGGATAATGACAAAAAAATGTATGAACGATAAAAATAAGTAATTGTATGCATTAATATTTTCTATAGCATATACAATAAAAAACTAGTAATGTCCATTGTGTATGACACAACTCCAGAATTGCTGGGCAAAGGGGCAGATCAGGGGCGTGGCTAAACTATTCTCCAGGGTCGTATAGAGGAAAATAAATTTTGTTGTAACTAACGACAAAAAAATGTCTTGTCAAAGACAAAAATTTGTACATTAAGAAAAAAGTGGAGGGAATGTGAAGTTCTGACTGTGAGACTTTTTGTCTATAGTTAAGACATTTTTGTCATTAGGTAAGACATTTTGTGTTGTTACATACAATATTTTTGTCTTTACAGCCGACAATTTCAGTCAGGACAAACATATTTCTGATCACGATCGACACTATGAAAATATTGATAATCCCAACGACACTGCACTTTGAAAAGTCGTTACAAACGACAAAAGCTATTTCACTATTTCTTTGAACATATGGCCCTTAGAATGGTATGGTACATTATAAAAATGTATAATGAATAATCAGATATGCCTTTATATAGTTACATAACTATCCCTTTAATGGGGTGGAATTTGGGGGATCTTTACTTGCCTCCTATGGTTCATTTGGTTTCCTCCACAGTTATTTATAACTAGTTGAAAAGCCCGTTTACACAGGCCCCAGTGCCACCCAGCAACCAGCCGGATCCTGTCTTGTCACTGGCCGCACTGCAGTCATGCGCAGTAGAGTCTGTTTGCGCCACAGCGGATATGGAGTGGGGCGCTGTGAATTCAGACTGGAGTCCGCTCTGCGTACCTTCCTGGGACTGCTTGGACCCAGGAAGGTGTGCAGAGAGGACTCCGGTCTGAATCCAGAGCTCCCCACTCCATATGGAAGTTGCGCAGAGAGGACTCCAGTCTGAATCCAGAGCTCCCCATTCCGTATCAGCCGTGGAGCGGGCAGCCTCTACTGAGCATGACTGCAGCATGCAGCCATCTCTACAGAGCATGACGGCTTAGCGAATTATTATATAGGATACTTCAGCAACAATGCACAAACTACAGAAGTAAACATGAGACATATTTGCATTATTGCGGCCATACTGCTCTTTCTAATCACAATATTACATTACAATAAGAAATCATTGAGAAGCAACGCGCAATATATGTCTCTTTCGTCCGAGGAGTAAAATCCCATCCTGCTCTTTGGTAGATGGATTGAAATGAAAGCATTTTGATGCTGGTTCAGCCCTGTGTGTCCGGTGCAGGATAGAAGCACAGATGTTGCTTATCTGGATTTGTAGTTCAATGTAGGACTTATGGAAAGCTCTGGTTCAAACAGTCTTTTACATTTCAATGAAGATAAGAAGTAAATATCTTCCAAAGGCAAAGACCTAAGTGTTAATGAAAAATATTAATCTTCTAAGACTTAGAATTTCTCCCTTCAATGTTTGTTTGAATATAAATGACATCTTATATTGGGAAGCAAGCAAGGCAAAGTAACAGGAAAAGCAAAAATCCAGTTAACCTTTTGAGTGCCAGAGTGGTACGCACTGTGTACCCCGCTGGCACTCATAGGGTTAATGATCTGCCCTCTTTGTAGGGATAGTAAGTACTTAATATGTAAAAAAAACAACATAAATGTTTTCAATTATGCTTTTAACACCTTGAATTCTAGACTGGTCTCCAAAGCATTGCAAAGCATTCAAGGGGTTAAAATCCCTATATAAATCATTGACATTTTGGGGGATATTTATTTCACCCCTATGTGCAGTTGGTTTCTTTCAGAATTGCTAATTTCTTTTATTACTTACTAGTTGAAGAGCCCGTTACACGGGCCACAGTGCCACTGCCACCCGGTCGCGGGGCAGTCACGCGCAGTAGTGACTGCCCGCGGCGCGGGCAGTCTGTACTGCGCATGACTGTAGCACGTGCAGCAGTGTCTACTGCACATGTTGCGGCGTTACACACGATTTAGTGAATTATTATATAGGATTACTATATACATTGTAGTGTTTATCCCCCTGAATAAAACAAGGGTACTCGTCCCACTGCTGAAAGGTGTTTTATTCAAACTTTATTGCAGCTCAAACTTGAATTTTTTTTAGGTGCAGTATCACACTCCCCTGAAATTGACAGTGGCGCTGTTGCTACACCATCCTATGGGCAGCTCTGCTCAGTTGACTATAATCCTCTGTAGGAGGGCTTGCAACGCTTTGCGATGCGTTGGGAACCCCTCTGGCACTTAAAGGGTTAACCATTTGCGTTGGAAACCTCTCCAGGACTCAAAAGGTTAACTGCATGTGCCTAATAGACGAAAATCACTATTGCTATTTCCATCGATTGCCATGTGCCTCGCTCAGTGACCTGGCAGTTATTACCCATACTTATGCTCTTTAAAGGGAGTTAGAAGATCATCCAGCACATGACTGTGCAGCCCTGGCCTTTTAAGAAGCTTTGACTTCAAAAACTCAACTCTTTCAAAAAGGTTAACACCGTAAAGTACTACCCTGAGGTTCGGTGGCCTTCACATAGTAGCCAGGAGTCTGTGCACAGCAGGAGATATGGGGACCACAAGCTTATCTCAAATAACGTTTTTTCTTCAGCCTTGTTGTGGGCATGAAAGACTCTGATATAAGTCTTGACTGTCTTTCATCAATCTTTCTTCCTGGATTTTAGATATCAAATGACTTTCGTTCGCTGGTTTCCAATTTTCCTATGCATAAAAAAAATATGTAAGTTCATAAATAATATATCATTTTGCATTTGTAAAGAGGCATATTTTTAGATTTAAAGTAAATGCAGTATCTTATTTCCACTTTTAATTCTTCATTTGAAAACTAGTTTAAGAGCCCGTTACGCAGGCCACAGTGCCACTGCCAGCCGGTCGCGGGGCAGTCATGCACAGTAGAGACTGCTCGCGCTGTAGCTGATACAGAGCTGGATGCTCCTTCGGAGCGTTCAGCTCTGTATCAGCTTCTGCACGGGCAGTCTCTATTGCGCATGACTGCAGCATGCACAGCAGTCTCTACTGCGCATGACTGCATCGTTACACAAGTTTTAGTGAATTATTATATAGGACGCAAGATCTACAGTGTATTGCATTGCCTCGTTCTATTTCATTGATTGGAGAACATCATAGTAAGTTCATTACTATTTGACTTGTATGGGAAACACTCCACACTGACCTATACCTTGGTGCCAGTCATGGAATGGAAGCAAATAAACACTGGTCTTGGATGTTCTATGTTGATGTGCATCTATGACTTCACATCAGTCCAGGTGCTGGAATTGATTACCGCTCTGCACCAACCTGATGCCAATTTACTGTCTATCCCTGCACCAACCTGATACCAATTAACTAAGCCGTTTGACAATTATTTAAAAGTCACTGTCTTGCTGTAAATCCAGTGCAAGGTTTTTTTATGGGTGAAAGTATTTTACCAGGAAGAATTCATTGAGATTGCCTCTCATTTTCAAGTATGTCCTCGACTCATTATATCTACTTCAGAAGGGTGAAAGGCTGAGATGACTTTGCCAGAACTAGAATCTGCCACATTGTGGTCTTAAAGGGATAGTAATGTTTCATAATAAAAGCAGCTTCAATTAACCTTCATAGTATTTGGGCCATGGGGAGTGTTATTTCAGTACTGTCAGAGTTGTAGTTCAAGAGTAACTGAATGATAAAGTACCCCCACCCGCCCCTTTTTTCTGATGTAACAGTGCTCACCTCAGAGCAGCAGGGTGGTGTCCAAGTGGATTGCAGAGATGGACAATCTTCAATTAAGATAAGGGAAAAACCCGAAAAATCTGTCAAGGGGACAGGGCTTTCATTGTTCTCACAGTAAGAAGATTGTTCTTTGCTGTGAGCTGTCTGGTCTTTGGACCATATTCCACATCTGAGGTGAGCAGTGTTACACTAGGTAAAAGGGGCAGGAGGGGAATACTTTATCATTCAATTACTCTTGAACTACAACTCTGACAGAATTGAAATAACGCTCTCCATGACCCAATTACTATGAAGATTTATTGGAGCTGTTGTTTTTGTGAAACCTTACTATCCCTTTAACAGATTCTACAACTGGTGCATTAATCAACTGAGCCACCTCCCCGGCTAGGTTATCAGGTTTTCCAGTCTCCATTTATGCATTTAGAAGATGAAGGTGAAGACGATGCTCATGCAAAAATTCAAAGTCTGATGAAATAAAGCCAGCTTTATTGCAGAACATACAACCAGACACTGTCCGGTTGGACTAAGTGGCCTTATATGTTTCTCATGTGCAAAATGTACGAGATCTCTTAAATCAACTTCTAGGTGTCTGTTTGTATGTTCTCCATTAAAGTTGCCTGTTTTTATATGAATTAATTTCTTCTCATGAATGTGGTCTTCTTCTTACCAAATAGTTTCCCTACAGAGCATCTTACTACCTTATTACTATCACCTGTTCCATGTTGAACCCAAGCAACAGGGACACTGATAATGGCTGGCTATGAGAGCAAAACCCCAGTTCTTATGAATAAAGCCTCAGATCTTGCTGGCTGCTTGGAGCATTTACTGATACTAACCCATCTCTACTAGTAATGGTAGCAATGCACCAAAGCAATGCATTGCATACCCTTCTGGCACTCAAAATCAATACCTGAGGATAGAAAGTGAACAGATTTTTTCATGAGTAAAATGACAATTGTCCCCTTGGTAAATACCTGCCATTGGGTTTAGACACACAAGAAAATAAGAGTAATTATGGAGAAAACCAAATGCAGCATTAGGGGACAAATACGATTTCCCCCAAACACCCCTTGTTTTAAACTGGACTTTTAATCCTATGAATGATAGAGAATCCTCCTGTGCACTGCTTCACAATGCATTGGAGACCACAATAAAACTGAAAGGGTTAAAAATCACTGTATAAATCAGTGTAAATGTTTATTCCCCCTGCAGGACATTTGGTTTCTCCCAGAATTGCTGCTCTGTTCATCTGCAGATGAGGCCCAGTGTGTAAAGTAGTGTAAATGTGTGGACTATCATACAATAATATAAATGGCCAGATGTATGTTCGTCCGATGCAGTCATGCACAGTAGAGACTGCCTGAATACACAGAACGCACAGAAGCAGTCATGTGCAGTAGAGACTGCCTGATTGCACAGAACGCATGACTGAATCGGACAAACATACATCTGGCCTTTTTGTCACATAAATGAATTGCTCTTATTGCTTTGATGATGCTCTAACTAATTGAATTTCCATTATAAATTACCAGAATAAAGATATACCATTTGGGTGCCAGAGGAACGTGCAATGTATTGTACACCCCTGTGTCTCTGAAACGGTTGTTGAATTTACAGCAAGAGCAGACAAGAGAGGCTGATGTACTAAGGAGAACAGGGTGGAATGTTCTAAGGTGTTATAAAGAAGTGACAAAGCGGAGATAACACAATAAACTTTCCAATCCTATGTTATTCTATGGAGCCTATGCACTAAGACCTCTCAAGCTGGCTCCATAGAATAACATAGGAACTGGAGAATTTATCACACTGGAGAAGTTATCTCCTCTTTATCACCCCTTTTTACATCTCTCCCTGCAGTCTATAACTAAAGGTGTCCCATATCATAACATATGGAGTAAAGAGCATATCTCACTGGAGAAGTTATCTCCTCTTTATCACACCTTAGTACATGTCCCCCTGTAGTCTATAACTAAATCTCTCCCATAGAATAAACATAGGAACTAGAGAGTTTATCTCACTGGAGAAGTTATCTCCTCTTTATTACCCCTTTATACATCTCTCCCTGCAGTCTATAACTAAAGGTATCCCATAGAATAAACATAGGAACTGGAGAGTTTACATCATTAGATAAGTTATTTCACACCTTAGTAAATTTCTCCTTGTAGTCTATAACTAAAGCTCTCCCATACAATTACGTAGGAACTGGAGTGTTTATCTCAATCTAGAACTTATTTCCTCTTTATCACACCTTAATAATACATCACTCCATGTAGTGTATAACTAAAGCTCTCCCATATTATAGCATAGGATGTGGATAGTTTATCTCTCTGGAGAATTTATCTCCACTTTAGTACACCTTAGTACATATTCCCCTGTAGTCTATAACTAAAGATCTCTCATAGAATAGCATAGGAACTGGGGAGTTTATCCCACTGGAGAAGTTATATCCTCTTTATCACACCTTTGTACATCTTCCCTGTAGTCTATAAATCACTCCCATAGAATAACATAGGAACTGGGGAGTTTATCCCTCTGGAGAAGTTATCTCCTCTTTATCACATTTTTGTACATCTCCCCCTGTAGTATATAACTAATCCTCTCCCATATTATAACATAGGAACTAGTGTTGAGCGAGCATGCTCGGCCGATGCTCGGATCGGCTCGAGCATCGCTCTGCTCGGCACATGGCGGTACTCGTACGAGTACCGCATGTGCTCGCCCGCCATGTTCGGGTCTCCTCCCCGCACGTTTTGCGGCTGCTGCGCAGCCAATAAACGTGCAGGGAGGCTCTGACATCGGTGTAATGCCAGCAGCCATGTTGGCTGCTGGCATTACACTGATTGGCTGGCCAGAACCCGTGGTCAGGTGCTGTATAGCACCTGACCATCGAGTTCGGCTCAGTCTGAGCCAGGGAGAGCTGAGGATAGGAAGGGAAAGGCAGTGTAGGGAGGAAAAAAAAAATTGTGACAAAAAAGAACCAAAAGTCCTTTTTAGGACTACTGTGTGTGGGGGCAGCAGGTTATTTTGTGTGGGGGGAAAAAAACAAAAAAAAAAAAAAAAAAATATTCTGTTTAGTGTGAAAAGTTGCAGATTAGAGCACATTCTGTTTAGTGTGCACAGTTGCAGATTAGAGCACATTCTGTTTAGTGTGCAAAGTTGCAGATTAGAGCACATTCTGTTTAGTGTGCAAAGTTGCAGATTAGAGCACATTCTGTTTAGTGTGCAAAGTTGCAGATTAGAGCACATTCTGTTAAGTCTTCAAACTAAAATATCAAAGTCACGTATTCCATTCAGTGTGCGTCGCCACAGTTTAGCAGCACATTCTGAGTACTGTGCAGAGTTGCAGAATAGGAAGAAATACTGTTAAGTCTTCAAACTAAAATATCAAAGTCACATATTCCATTCAGTGTGCTTCGCCGCAGTTTAGCAGCACATTCTGTGTACTGTGCAGAGTTGCAGAATAGGAAGAAATACTGTTAAGTCTTCAAACTAAAATATCAAAGTCACATATTCCATTCAGTGTGCTTCGCCGCAGTTTAGCAGCCTATTCTGTGTACTGTGCAGAGTTGCAGAATAGGAAGAAATACTGTTAAGTCTTCAAACTAAAATATCAAAGTCACATATTCCATTCAGTGTGCTTCGCCGCAGTTTAGCAGCCTATTCTGTGTACTGTGCAGAGTTGCAGAATAGGAAGAAATACTGTTAAGTCTTCAAACTAAAATATTAAAGTCACATATTCCATTCAGTGTGTTTCACCGCAGTTTAGCAGCCTTTTCTGTGTACTCTGCAGAGTTGCAGAATAATAAGAAATACTGTTAAGTTTTCAAACTCAAATATTAAAGTCACATATTCCATTCAGTGTGTTTCACCGCCGTTTAACAGCCTATTCTGTGTACTCTGTACAGTTGCAGAATAATAAGAAATACTGTTAAGTTTTCAAACTCAAATATTAAAGTCACATATTCCATTCAGTGTGTTTCACCGCCGTTTAACAGCCTATTCTGTGTACTCTGCAGAGTTGCAGAATAATAAGAAATACTGTTAAGTTTTCAAACTCAAATATTAAAGTCACATATTCCATTCAGTGTGTTTCACCGCCGTTTAACAGCCTATTCTGTGTACTCTGTACAGTTGCAGAATAATAAGAAATACTGTTAAGTTTTCAAACTCAAATATTAAAGTCACATATTCCATTCAGTGTGTTTCACCGCCGTTTAACAGCCTATTCTGTGTACTCTGTACAGTTGCAGAATAATAAGAAATACTGTTAAGTTTTCAAACTCAAATATTAAAGTCACATATTCCATTCAGTGTGTTTCACCGCCGTTTAACAGCCTATTCTGTGTACTCTGTACAGTTGCAGAATAATAAGAAATACTGTTAAGTTTTCAAACTCAAATATTAAAGTCACATATTCCATTCAGTGTGTTTCACCGCCGTTTAACAGCCTATTCTGTGTACTCTGTACAGTTGCAGAATAATAAGAAATACTGTTAAGTTTTCAAACTCAAATATTAAAGTCACATATTCCATTCAGTGTGTTTCACCGCCGTTTAACAGCCTATTCTGTGTACTCTGTACAGTTGCAGAATAATAAGAAATACTGTTAAGTTTTCAAACTCAAATATTAAAGTCACATATTCCATTCAGTGTGTTTCACCGCCGTTTAACAGCCTATTCTGTGTACTCTGTACAGTTGCAGAATAATAAGAAATACTGTTAAGTTTTCAAACTCAAATATTAAAGTCACATATTCCATTCAGTGTGTTTCACCGCCGTTGAACAGCCTATTCTGTGTACTCTGTACAGTTGCAGAATAATAAGAAATACTGTTAAGTTTTCAAACTCAAATATTAAAGTCACATATTCCATTCAGTGTGTTTCACCGCCGTTTAACAGCCTATTCTGTGTACTCTGTACAGTTGCAGAATAATAAGAAATACTGTTAAGTTTTCAAACTCAAATATTAAAGTCACATATTCCATTCAGTGTGTTTCACCGCCGTTTAACAGCCTATTCTGTGTACTCTGTACAGTTGCAGAATAATAAGAAATACTGTTAAGTTTTCAAACTCAAATATTAAAGTCACATATTCCATTCAGTATGTTTCACCGCCGTTTAACAGCCTATTCTGTGTACTCTGTACAGTTGCAGAATAATAAGAAATACTGTTAAGTTTTCAAACTCAAATATTAAAGTCACATATTCCATTCAGTGTGTTTCACCGCCGTTTAACAGCCTATTCTGTGTACTCTGTACAGTTGCAGAATAATAAGAAATACTGTTAAGTTTTCAAACTCAAATATTAAAGTCACATATTCCATTCAGTGTGTTTCACCGCCGTTTAACAGCCTATTCTGTGTACTCTGTACAGTTGCAGAATAATAAGAAATACTGTTAAGTTTTCAAACTCAAATATTAAAGTCACATATTCCATTCAGTGTGTTTCACCGCCGTTTAACAGCCTATTCTGTGTACTCTGTACAGTTGCAGAATAATAAGAAATACTGTTAGGTTTTCAAACTCAAATATTAAAGTCACATATTCCATTCAGTGTGTTTCACCGCCGTTTAACAGCCTATTCTGTGTACTCTGTACAGTTGCAGAATAATAAGAAATACTGTTAAGTTTTCAAACTCAAATATTAAAGTCACATATTCCATTCAGTGTGTTTCACCGCCGTTTAACAGCCTATTCTGTGTACTCTGTACAGTTGCAGAATAATAAGAAATACTGTTAAGTTTTCAAACTCAAATATTAAAGTCACATATTCCTTTCAGTATGTTTCACCGCCGTTTAACAGCCTATTCTGTGTACTCTGTACAGTTGCAGAATAATAAGAAATACTGTTAAGTTTTCAAACTCAAATATTAAAGTCACATATTCCATTCAGTGTGTTTCACCGCCGTTTAACAGCCTATTCTGTGTACTCTGTACAGTTGCAGAATAATAAGAAATACTGTTAAGTTTTCAAACTCAAATATTAAAGTCACATATTCCATTCAGTGTGTTTCACCGCCGTTTAACAGCCTATTCTGTGTACTCTGCAGAGTTGCAGAATAATAAGAAATACTGTTATGTTTTCAAACTCAAATATTAAAGTCACATATTCCATTCAGTGTGTTTCACCGCCGTTTAACAGCCTATTCTGTGTACTCTGTACAGTTGCAGAATAATAAGAAATACTGTTAAGTTTTCAAACTCAAATATTAAAGTCACATATTCTGTGTAAGATGAAGAAGGCGGGTAAAAAGGGACGGGGAAGTGGACGTGATCCTGAAAGTTCAGGGCGCGGGTCAGGACGCGGAGAAACTGTGCCTGGTGCCAGAGCACAAGAAAGAAAGACATCCACCATACCTAGCTTCATGTCTAATTTTACAGGGCGTCGCAGGACATCACTCTCGAGGTCCGACCACTGCGAACAGGTGGTCGGTTGGATGACAGCTGATACTGCTTCCAGTCGGTTAAGCACCACCCTGTCTTCCACCAAGTCCACTCTCAGTAGCCAAGAGTCTGGTCAACATAATCCTCACTCTGATCATCCTTCCTCCCACCATACACGGTCTGGTCAAAGAAGTGATCCCACACTGGGATATAGTGAGGAGCTCGTCTCATCACCAATCCTTCATTTGACCCTCTCTCCAAGCACGCTTGCAGAGGAACATGACATCTTGTGCCCTGATTCACAACCTCTAGAGGCTACCCAATCTCAAGAAGATGACAGATGTGAACGGCATTTAAGGTCAAAGGAAGTAGTGGATGATGATGATGATGATGAGACACAGTTGCCATTAAATCAACCACTATTTCCGTCTCAAGACCTTGTTGAGGAGAATGTTATACAGTTGTCAATGACTGAGTATGTGGTGGGATCAAGACTTGAGGAGGATGATCAGAGTGAGGAAGTGGAGGAGGACTTGGTGGACGATGAGGTGACTGACCCCACCTGGGAAGGTGTAGAGCCGAGCGATGACAGCAGTCCTGAGGGTGAGCCATCTGCAGCACCGCAACAGGCTGGAAGAGGCAGTGGTGTGGCTACAGAAAGAAGGCGGACCGCACCAAACCGGCCCGCAAATGTTCCACGGAGCACCCCCTTGCGTAAATCTACCTTGCCAAGGGGTAGGTGTTCCGCGGTATGGCGTTTTTTTAAGGAAAGTGCGGACGACAAAAGAATTGTAGTTTGCAACCTGTGCCACACCAGAATGAGCCGAGGCATGAACACTAGAAACCTCACCACCACCAGCATGATCCGACACATGGCATCCAAGCACCGTAGTAAGTGGGAGGAACGCCTGGATCGCCCATCTGTGTCTGCAGGCCACACCACTGCCTCCTCTTCCCCTGTTTTCGGTGCCGGCCAATCGCCTGTCGAAGGCGCAGGCCCGCATACCTCCCGCCCTGCACCTGTAGCATCTGAAGCACCATCAGCGACCACATCCACTTCCCTGTCCCAGCACAGCGTCCAAATGTCGTTACCCCAGGCATTTGAGCGCAAGAGAAAGTACCCAGCCACCCACCCACAGGCCATAGCACTAACCTCACACCTTTCCAAATTACTGGCCATCGAAATGCTGCCATTTAGGCTTGTGGACACTGAGTCCTTCCGCAGCCTGATGGCAGCAGCTGTCCCTCGGTACGCGGTCCCCAGCCGCCACTACTTTTCCCGGTGTGCCATCCCCGCATTACACCACCATGTGTCCCGTAACATCACCCGTGCCCTGACCAACGCAGTTACTGGGAAGGTCCACTTAACGACTGACACATGGACAAGTGCTTGTGGCCAGGGACGCTACATTTCCCTGACGGCACACTGGGTGAATGTCGTGGAGGCTGGGAGCGACTCGGACCCTGGGATGGCACGGGTGCTACCCACGCCGAGGATTGCGGGCCCTACCTCCATCAGGGTTTCCACCAGCACCTACGTTATTGGCTCCTCCTCCTCCGTTTCCACCTCCGAATTCTCTACACACACCGCCACTCCCCCATCAGCCAGTAGCTGGAAGCAGTGTAGCACTGCAGTGGGGAAGCGTCAACAGGCCGTGCTGAAGCTGATCTGCCTTGGGGACAAACAGCACACGGCCTCAGAGCTGTTGCAGGGGATTAGTCACCAGACCGAGCAGTGGCTCTCGCCACTCAACCTGCAAGCAGGCATGGTTGTGTGTGATAATGGGCGTAACTTGGTGGCGGCTTTGGAGCTCGGCAAGCTCACACACGTACCATGCCTAGCGCATGTATTTAATTTAGTGGTGCAGCGATTTCTAAAAACCTACCCCAATGTGCATGATCTCTTGACCAAGGTGCGCCGCGTGTGTGCACATTTCCGTAAGTCATCAACAGCTTCAGCCGGCCTGTTGAAGCTGCAGCAGCGCTTACAATTGCCAGCTCACCGGCTGCTGTGTGACGTGAGCACGCGCTGGAACTCCACCTTCCACATGTTGGCCCGGCTTTGTGAGCAGCAGAGGGCAGTAGTGGAGTACCAGCTGTTACACGGTCGTCGCCTCTCCGTTCAACTTCCTGTAATCAGAAGTGAGGAGTGGGAATGGATGTCAGACCTCTGTGAGGTTTTACGCAATTTTGAGGAATCGACACAGATGGTGAGCGGCGATAACGCTATTATCAGTGTAACCATCCCACTTCTGTGTCTACTGAAACGCTCGCTGCTCACAATTAAAACCGACGCTTTGCATGTGGAAGAGGTGGAAATGCGGGAGGAAGAGCTTACACAAGGTGATAGCCAGAGCACCCTCACTTCGTCTTCTCAGCGACAATTGGAGGAGGCGGAGGAGGAGGAGGAGGAGGAGGAAGACACGGTTGCCTCCGCTACAGAGGGTAGCCATGGAACTTTAGTTCCATCTCTTCAGCGTGGGTGGGCAGAAGAGGAGGAAGAGGATGAGGAGATTGAGAGTCATCCTCCTGGTGAGGACAGCGAAATCTTGACTGTAGGTACTCTGGCACACATGGCTGACTTTATGTTAGGCTGCCTTTCCCGTGACCCACGCGTTGTACGCATTTTAGACAACACGGATTACTGGGTGTTCACCCTTCTGGACCCCCGCTACAAAGAGAATTTCTCATCTCTCATTCCTCCGGTGGAGAGGACAAGCAAAATGTTGCAATACCAGAAGGTTCTTGTCGAAAAATTGCTCCAAAATTTTCCATCTGACAACGCTGGCGGCAGAGTACGTGCTACCTTGGCCAACCGAGAAGGGGAGAAAAGGGGAGCACACAGCAGTTCCGAGAAAGGCAGGGCAACACTCTCCAAGGCGTGGGACACCTTCATGACACCCCGCCAGCATCCTCACCCTGATGCGCAGCCTAGTGTCACAAGGAGGGAAAAGTTTTGGAAGATGGTGAAGGAGTACGTAGCAGACCGTGTCAGCGTCCTCAATGATCCCTCTGTGCCTTACAACTACTGGGTGTCCAAGCTGGACACGTGGTATGAACTGGCACTCTACGCCTTGGAGGTGCTGGCCTGCCCTGCCGCCAGCGTTCTGTCTGAGCGGGTATTTAGTGCTGCTGGTGGCATCATAACAGATAAGCGTATCCGCCTTTCCACCGACAATGCTGATAGGTTGACACTTATAAAAATGAACAAGGCCTGGATTTCCCCTGACTTCTCCACTCCACTGGAGGAAAGCCCCGGGGGAACATAAACTCACTTTATATATGTTATTTACAATGATGGGAATACTCTGTATTCCCATTCACCCCTTCCACCCAAAAAACGGGTATATGGTTGACTCTTAATCTTCTCATCCTCCTCCTCCTCTTCCATATGCCCTGGGATATAATTTTTATATAGGGCCAGCTCACCAGCGTGCCCTGGGATATAATTTTTATATAGGGCCAGCTCACCAGCGGGCCCTGTGATATAATTTTTATATAGGGCCAGCTCACCAGCGGGCCCTGTTTGACAATTTTTATATAGGTCAGCTCACCAGCGGGCCTTCTCATATAATGTTTTATTGGGTCAGCTCTCTAGCGGGCCCTCTCATATAATGTTTTATAGCGTCAGCTCACTAGCGGGCCTTCGCATATAATGTTTAGGATGGTCAGCTCTGCAGCAGACCCTCACCCATAATGTTTTAGATGGTCAGCTCAGCGCACGTTTCCATCTTAATCATGGCCTCAGTTCTGAAAATCAAGGAAATTTTTGGGAGAATTTGCCTCTGCGCACGTTTCCCTCTTAATCATGGCCTCAGTTCTGAAAATCAAGGAAATTTTTGGGAGAATTTGCCTCTGCGCACGTTTCCCTCTTAATCATGGCCTCAGTTCTGAAAATCAAGGAAATTTTTGGGAGAATTTGCCTCTGCGCACGTTTCCCTCTTAATCATGGCCTCAGTTCTGAAAATCAAGGAAATTTTTGGGAGAATTTGCCTCTGCGCACGTTTCCCTCTTAATCATGGCCTCAGTTCTGAAAATCAAGGAAATTTTTGGGATAATTTGCCTCTGCGCACGTTTCCCTCTTAATCATGGCCTCAGTTCTGAAAATCAAGGAAATTTTTGGGAGAATTTGCAGATGATATACAAGTAAATATACAGCAAATATTGTTTGGTAACAATTTTTCGCCTAAAGTCGTTTTTATTTTCCTTTTTGTGTGTTTTATGGTCAGTCTATAAAAATGGCGTACTACGGGCGAAAGATCGTTCCCAGCAGCGATGTTGGAGTCCAAGGTGCATCCAGACATCCTCCCTATGCTGTCCCTGAACCATTTCTGTAGTGTTTCCATCTTTTTCTGCCCTTTTCCTATGGACCAGGCACCCTCCCCTCATCAGAGCAGGGGGTGCCTGGTGTAATGCTCGAGTCCTCCCATTGACTTCAATGGGGCTCGGATGCTCGGCCGAGCACTCGAGCCTCAGGGGGTGCTCGGTCAGAGCACCCGAACATCCGAGCATTGGGGTGCTCGCTCATCACTAATAGGAACTGGAGAGTTTATCACATTGGAGAAGTTATCTCCTCTCTATCACGCCTTAGTACATCTCTCCCTGTAGTCTATAACTAAATCTCTCCCATAGAATAACATAGGAACTGGAGAGTTTATCTCATTGGAGAAGTCATCTCTTCTTTGTCACAACTAAGTACATATCTCCTGTAGTCTATAACTAAAGCTTTCCTATAGAAGCTAGAATAAAATAGGAACTGGAGAGTTTTGCACACTAGAGAAGTTATCTCCTCTTTATTTCTCCTTAGTGTATATTCATAAATAGAAGACCACCCACTCCACTTTCATAAGTTTAGCAAGGAATTGTATTACTGCATCACGCTGAGCTACTCTTATCTGCCATTAAATCTGTTTTCTCATTTTACAGACTTTACAAAATCCATACATATGTAAAACCACCTTTTCTGAACTATTGCCATCTGAAATCCGCAGTACAGTTTAGAATGGTTTCAAGAGTATTTCAGAAATAAATCTTACTCTTTACTTTGATAAGCCTGTTATTTAATTTGGAGATGCAGTAATCACATGTCAGTTTTGACACACTCTTAATTTACTTGAGGAAAAAATCAATGCATCCCAACAGGAGGTTGTCAGTGTTGGTATCTGCTCAAGGTATCTTTAAATTGGAAAACTTCAGATACTTAGCACAGATATAATATAAAGATTTCAGCAAAGTCATGTTAAAATATCATACAACAATGTTTCCTTGGAGACTGACAATTAAGATATATGGATATAGGGAATTCATGTATGAGATATATGGATATAGGAAATTAATGTTTGTCCTCCCTCACTCTCGGTTAAAGGAAGACTAACTACCTCCCACCACCCTTAGTTAAAGAAACACTAATAACCCCCTCTTACCTTTCCAGAGCCAGTAAATACTAATCATTAGCGTAACTATAGGGGTCGCACCCGTGACCAGGCCCGTCGCTCCAGGGGGCCCAGCCGCCCCCTGCAACCCCTCTGCCTGGCGCCCGCGATCTCTGTCTGGCACTGTAGTAATGCAGAGCGCTGGGAGATGACATCATCTCCCAGAGCTCTGCATTACTGAAGAGGACCACGCGGGAGATCAACACACCTCTCGGGGCTCCTGCCACTCCAGGGAGATAGGCGATGGGGGCATTTTTGAGAGGGCCAATATAGTCGAGGGGGCGAATGTGGTCCGGGGGGGGGGCCATGGCGCTTCTTGCACCAGGGCCTGGAGGCTTCTAGTTATGCCTCTGATACTAATGGCCCCCATGAATGTTGCCATTGTGTTTTGGTTGAAGAGATGACATCTTTAGTCAGTCCTGGATGTCATGTTGATGGAGGCAGACATGTCAATTGCTAGCAGGGCCATAGGACCCCAAACTCTACTTACTACACATGTTAATCTTAACCCTTTAACCCCTTAATGATATATGATATGCCAGAGTGTCACAGAATTCCATCCTTTGAGGACTGATTATGGTCTTGTCACGTCATGGTTTAATGATTGCAGCACATCTCTGGGTGCTCTGTTATCCCGTCAGTGGGGCCTGATTAATAGTCCAGAACCAGAGCTATCTGTATCAGCCATTCCCTGGTGCTTGTTCCTCACATGTGATTCCTGCTACAGCAATGACATGTGCTATGGAGCCACATGACAAAGGTAATGTATTTAAAGATTCCATCTGTCACTGTTCTCTGCCTCTCTCCTCCTCACTGTAATCATGAGGCAGAGAGAGACAGAGAACACACATCCCAACTCTTCAAATGGCCAAAGAGGGGGCACTTTTGTTTTCGGTGGTGTTGCTGGGAACAGGACTGGTGGGTACAGCATTTTTAGGTTACTTCATGACCTATTGACATCCCTTTGTGTAAATGAATAAGTGATTTAAAGCAAGATCAAAAAGTGATTTATTAATACAGACTAATTTATAAACATATACTGTAAGTTTAATAAACATGAATATGAGTTTTATTGCTGTGGAGTAATATGATACATTCATATAAACACCACACTGTCTCATCTCCTATACAGAGGGACATCATGGTAGGAAAGAGGGACATAGGATTTTGTATCAGAGAGACTAAAAGGGACTCTTGGGAGGTAAGTGAATATTCAAAATTTCTGTCCAGTCCCTGTTAAAAATACACTGAGTACAAATCATCAAAGGAAAATCTATAAAAATATAACTTTTTTTTATATTATTATTAGTGTTGAGCGAGCACCCCGATGCTCGGGTGCTCGGGTGCTCTGACCGAGCACCCCCTGAGGCTCGAGTGCTCGGCCGAGCACCCGAGCCCCATTCAAATGCATGGGGCGACACGAGCATTACACCAGGCACCCCCTGCTCTGATGAGGGGAGGGTGCCTGGTCAATGCCCCCCTTCATCTCCGCTATGCCCCCTTCATCTCTGTATGCCCCCTTCATCTCCGCAATGTCCCCCTTCATCTCCGCAATGTCCCCCTTCATCTCCGCTATGCAGGAGATGAAGGGGGACATTGTGGAAGAGGGGCATAGCGGAGATGAAGGGGGACATTGTGGAAGAGGGGCATAGTGGAGATGAAGGGGGACATTGTGGAAGAGGGGCATAGCGGAGATGAAGGGGGACATTGTGGAAGAGGGGCATAGCGGAGATGAAGGGGGACATTGTGGAAGAGGGGCATAGAGTCTATGCCCCTCTTCCACAATGTCCCCCTTCATCTCCGCAATGCCCCCTTCATCTCCGCAATGCCCCCGTACCTCCAGTCCCTGGTGGTCCAGCGGAGCGTCTTCTGATCTGTGCCTCTTCCGGCACAGATCCCCGCCACCCGAACATGGCGGGAGAGCACATGGCGGTACTCGACGAGTACCGCCATGTGCCGAGCAGAGCGATGCTCGAGCCGATCCGAGCATCGGCCGAGCACGCTCGCTCAACACTAATTATTATCAAACTAAATTATGGGTTATGCATATAAATATAGCAGTAAAATAAAGCCCTACTTATCTTTAAAAATAATATGTAATTGTGTGGGTGTACTAAATGAATTAGAGGGAAAATATGGTTGAAAAAGGCATACTTAAAAGACCAAAATTGTTCTTTTCCTCTAGTGTAAAAAAAAGCCCTCGTTACCAGGGGGTTAAGGACCAGAGCAGTGGGTGTGAAATTCATTGCTCTGACGCACACCATTTTGGCATACTGTGACACATACGTTTTGGAATGAATAATCAGCGCTCAAAAATACACACACTCTGGCATGCAGACGCACACACATGATAAGAATAACAGTTAAATGTTTTTCTAGATGTATGCAAACCTTGAGGTTACAGAATTCTTCATAATGATATGGAACTTTACATGACAAGATATACACATACAAATATCCCCAAAAGAAACTGGAACACAATTTTGCATGCACACAAAAATATACACACACAATAGGCATAACATCTGCTGGAATCACTTGCATCCATGCATCTCACTTTGATACAGGACTTAGGCTATGGCCTAGGTTGCTTAGTGGCTAATCGTTTCAGAATTTTATGGAAACTACAACAGTTAGGTTCGCTTCATATGGGCAACATCAACTAAGAGAACCGCCAGTGTAGTTATGAATATGTCACTGCAGGGTGATGCTGTAAAAAAAGTTACCACATGACAAACTTGCATTACTTTGAGATTTTGAACGTAACACTTCCTGTGGCCATTTCATTTTATGGGGGCTCTACCACAGATGAAAACCTGGGTGGAAGCCACCAAGTTCGCTCTGTAAGGTTTTTTTCAATGAAGCATCTTCCAGTAATGACAATACCAGCATCTACCACCAGCTTTACTTAGGAACTATGGAACCCCAGATATGCACACAAAAATACCCCCATAGACACTGGAACAAGAGTCCATGGTTACAAGATTACACATGCAAACAAAATACACTTTAGTGTACTGTGACACACACATATTGGAATGCATAACCTGCACACAAAATATACACACATACACACACACACTCACACACACACTGGAATGCAGTTTAACATGCCCTTGTTAACACATTTCAGCCATTAAATGGATGAGAACATTACCCCATTACATAAGACCAGATCATTACCCAATTAAATAGATTCAGACCATTTGCCCAAGGTATGAGGCCAGGCCATGATATAGAACCAGACCATTACATGAGATCAGACCTCAAACCCATTACATGAGACCAGATCATTAGTATTAAATGGAATCAAACATTTGCCCATTGCATGAGACCGGATCATTACTGAATTTTATGAGAGCTAACCATCACCCAGTAACATGAGGGTTGTCAATTTTTTTTTTCTCAGAAGTTTTCAGGGCAATCCAAACACTTTATAGGCCACTTCTCAAATATATAATGAAGCGTACAAACTCACTAATACACAGGTAATCTTGGGTCTCGCAGAGTAAAGAAAATTAGCATATTGTGGCTAACAATGTTTTTAAATATATATATATATCCACATTTTTGTCAATGTGTTCTTAGAAAATTGCATTTGTGTTAAAGGGTTAGTAATTAATTTTACGTTTCTTTAATATTGTAGGCATTAAAAAATAATTATATAGATGTAAGTCTTGACTCTCAAACCTTTATGGTTTGAGAGATATAACTGACTAAAGTTCCACCCTCCAGGCTGTTTCAGAGAAGTCTGCCCTCTAGCTGACAGCAGGAGATTCCGGTCATTTGTCCGGATGGTGACTCTTCAGCCAGAGCCTAAATCACACTATTTAGAAATAAATATTTCACTGGAATGGTCTACAAACTAGGCACACTTTGTAGACAGTTCCAATAAAGCATTTATTTCTAAATAGTGTGACTTCAGCTCTGCTGGAGAGCTGCCAGCTGGTTCCAGGACCGGAATCTCCTGCAGTCAGCTAGAGGGCACTCTAATTTGAGTCAGTTATATCTCTCAAACCATAAAAAATTGAGAGATAAGACTTACATCAATGTAATTATTTTTTAATGCCTACAATATTAAATAAACTTAAAATCAAACATTACTATCCCTTTAAGAACATTTATAGTTATAGTATGATGAAATGCAGCCCTTAAAGTGTTAGTAATGTCCAAAAAAAGTTTTTTGCATTTAGAAGAGCTTAAAAAGCTGAGCTAAATGCAAAAAAACGTATCTCTCAAACCGCTATGGTTTAAGAGATACAAGCGTTTAAAGTTTGCTGTTTCCTACTGACAGCTGTAAAGCTGTCAGCAGGAGATTCGTGTCGGTCGACACGGTGGCGCTGGAGAAGTGCCGAGATCTTACTTACTAGGAATCCCTTCATTGGAATGGTCTAAAACGTGTGCCTGGTGTGCCAAGATCTCTTTACTTACAAGGAATCCCTTCATTGGAATGGTCTAAAACGTGTGCCTGGTGTTCAGACACGTTTTAGACCATTCCAATGAAGGGATTCCTTGTAAGTAACGAGATCTCGGCACTTCTCAAGTGCCTCCGTGTCGACCGACACGAATCTCCTGCTGACAGCTTTACAGCTGTCAGTAGGAGACAGCGAACTTTAAACGCCTGTATCTCTTAAACCATAGCGGTTTGAGAGATACCATTTTTGCATTTAGCTCAGCTTTTTAAGCTCTTCTAAATGCAAAAAAAAAATTTTTGGACATTACTAACACTTTAATTACTTTTTCTGTTCACAAATAGTAGAGATGGCAAAAATAGAGGAAGGGAAAGGAGGAGAGACAGATAAACTGCTAAAGTATAAGGACAGGAAAGTGATTCAGCATTATCACAGATCAAAGGAAGTATCTTTACTAACAGAGGTCAGGTTGGTAATCAGTATCCTTTTCAGTAGTGGAAGACTGATCCTCACTCTCAATTTCATCTGTACCTGAAGAAGAGGAGGATGCTGAAGGGATATATTCTAGATCTACATCATCATCATCCATCGTTAGGTCATCATCAGCATAGCCATCCTCTTCTTCCCCACTACTTTTATATTCCTCTAAGCTTTTAGAGGTCTCAGACTATTTCTCTTTTACTTTTTCTATTGGTGGGATTTTCACAACTTTCACTACTACTTTCAGGACAGGCATTTTCATGCTTGCTTGTCTCAACTTCAGATGCAGCGGTTGTTTGCACTATGCCATCAACACTGGAATGTGACTCATTGTCATCTTCAGTGCTTTTAGATGGTTTATTAATAGTACTGGAGCTGGTGGTGGAAGAACTTTTGGTAGGACTTTGACATACTACATCTTCCTCAGGAGAGAGGGATCACCATTATTCATTACACACGCTGTAGCAACCATGGCTGTTTTTTTTTACTACACTTTAACTCACCCATCCATGCACTGCACCTAATCCTTTCACCCTACCCCTTGTGTGTTTGCTGGACATTACTCAACTACTGTGCGTGTTGTAACTTTGAAGTACACAATAGAACTGATTGTGTGTAATATCTTGCCCTGGATATCTACAAAATATGGTCTCTCATCTAATATCAGTTTGGCTCAGTCACAGATCACATCAGGGTCCTTGTCCCTTCACCTATCATTTTTTAAAATTATTTTATTTATTTATTTTAATTAACTGTCCCCCTATCACTGTCAACAAAAAACCCCCACTCTCTTTTCAACTGCTTCTTTCCCCAGACTCCCCTAGGACAAAGATCCTAACCAGATCGGGACGAAACGGATCACGGTTGCCTGTGCGTTCCCAGTCTGTCACAGAATTTTGGGGTATTTGGGGTAATTCTCCTTTGCTCCGTTCTCACCCCCCAGACTTCCATGACATAGATAATAGCCAGATCAAAAAGGAACTTGTATCACAGCTGCCTGTGTCTACTCAATCACACAAAATTTGGGGGTATTTGGGGTAAAACACCTTTGCGCCCATAGACTCCTGTAGGTCAGAGATAACAGGAAGTTCAGGAAGAAATGTGGAACATGGGTACCTCTGTCTTCCCAGTCAAACTGAATTCTGGGGTATTTGGGGTTCTCCAGACTCCCTTAATACAGAGAACAGGTTTCCTGCTTATAAGTCTTCCTAAACTATGCTTCAGCTACACTTTAATAGCTTGCCTTCTCTAGCTTAAAAATATCTTTCACCTCCTCTCACAAACACAGAATGAAATGCTGTGAAAGCCTGACACTCTTTTATATGCCTGTGGGAAAAGAAGAGGAAATTGCCTTGTGTTGGGGAAAAATTCAGTTTATTTATTGTTTTCATTGCAATGAGCTAGGAGAAAAAATGTTGTGGAAATGACACTTTATCACCTCTTTGTCACCCCTTAGTGCATAACCCCCATTGTGTTGCATGCTCCTCTGGCACTAAAAGGGTTAATTGAATTAGTTATCTCCCAGTAGTGGGAGTACCCTTTTACTCAGCAGAACATAAAATATATTTTCCATAATAAAATATTACTGTACTTTTAAAGGAGGAAAATGTTAGAAGGAGGGGACAAGCTGAATTTACCAGACCCACAGAAACTCAGAGATGCATTAAAAACTAACATTTCATTATTAAAGGAGCAGTAAACTTTTTTTTATGAAAACACATATTTTAGAGAGCATTTCCTGCTGAATAAAACAAGGTCACTCCCACTGCTGTCAGATGTTTTATTCAACAATTATAACAGTATAAATAACCAGGAAGTGAATTTACTGTGTTTACTTCCTGATAGTTCTAACTGACAGGAAGTGACTCAGCAGTTTCTATCACATTCTATGGAGAACTGTATATCTCTGACTTTTCTGACTTTCCTCTCCATTAGAATCTAACAGGAAATCTAATTAGAATTTGACCACTAGAGGGCACTGCTAATGTAAAAAAACATGGGTTTAAACTGTAATAACTCTGGAAATATAAATCTCTCTGAAGTGGGAGTGCCCTTATTTTACTCAAAAGGAAAATCCCTACAATATATATTTTTTCATAAAAAAAGTTTACTGCTCCTTTAAGGTTTTTGGGGCCAATCAAAATAGCCAGAGCTAAGCTCTCTTATGCTGTATTATTAAAAAATATATTTGACCCTTTTGAGTCACTACTTCTTATAAAGAAGGTTTTGCATATTTCACCAGTTTGCAAATTAGAGTATACCGTATATTTCACAGATATGCAGATTATAGGATACTTTTTTTATCAGTAATTAATTTATTGATTATAATTTTCTAGGTACCATGTATCGGTTAAACATCATTAGGCAAAAGGAAAGAAATCCGGATGGAATTTTCACATGAATTATCAGAAGCAATCAACAGCTAATTTTGTCACTTGTAAAATCCCTATGCAGTATATTGGTACATATTTTATTATTTCAGATCTTTCTGTCATTTGCCTTGTCCAAAGTTTATTATCCTTTAATTAACTCAGCAGGAAAATGAACATAATCACACATAAGACAGGAGAAAATTCATGTAGCTGTAAAAATAAAACATTGCTTTCAGAAGTCTGTAGTATATCAGTGGAAATGTCATTCATCCCTGTCAGGGATCTTGCTGCGTAGAGATACAGACTCTCTGAAAAATTTATTGCATAATTTTATTTATATATTGTGTGCACTGAGCTTTTCAAGATCACAATATTCAAAGTGTACCTTATATTAACTTTACCCTTTGCGTGCCAGAGAGGTTCACAATTCATTGCAAAAGTAGGTAAGCACTCAACTGATTAAGGTGATGTTCAATTGGACAGCTTGTCTCTTGCTTCCTTATCTCTGATGTCCTTCGTTCCCCTGGTAATTCTCTAATATGGGGTCATGTATTATACGTGTACGTAACATGACAGGGACCCCCTGATGTTAGTTGTGACTGTGGCAGACTAATACTTGATGGGATAGAGTGTTTTGTAGAGGATGATTTGTAGGACTTACAATCCCTAAGGAAACATTGATTTGTGGTAGGACTTAGACTTGTGTTAGGCCCAGGCCCTGACGAACATTGATTTGTAGGTTTTAAGCTTGTTAGAAACAAGCCCCCCAAAATTGTTTTTTTTTTTTGTAGGCCTCCAGTTTGTGTTTAAAGAACAAGCCCTGAGAAAAAAATATATGCCCTACTGGCCTAGTTCCAGCAGGTCATATTATGAAAGCCACTGGCCACTGTCAAATGTTCCAATGTAATTGCAGCATTTGTGACTGCTGTTCTTGCTGCTGCTGCTGCTGCTGCTGCTGCAGCTAAGTTGTTTAAACAGCAGGATGATTAGGCAACTCAAAGGGAATGGGATCAACAACAGCAGTAACATGGCTGATGGATGATCATGGTTCCACTTGCCGCTACCATCTCCAGTGATGCTCCTGAGGCAGTAGCAGCACCACGACTAGCCCCCACCACTTCAGGTATATGAGAAGAAAAGAAGTTAGACAATAATGCTACTTTACCTTCCCCCCTCAAAAATCATGGATGTGTTGTTGGAATATACATTTTTACATTGAGAGCAGGAACTGCAATGTGCACAGTGTGTGTGGTAAATAAGGTAAGGACTGGAAACAATGGGCACATTTGCACTCGCTCAAATACTTGACACAACTATATCCAAACACTATGGTGCTTAAGGTCCCCAATGTGAAATCATCCCACCAGAAGAAATGCTGCTGCCACTATGCCCCTTGTCCATTCACCACTATGGACACTCAACAACTTGCAGTTTTAATAGTAATAATGAACCCTCCCTGCAACCAGCTTAGAATATTCTACTGGGTGCAATCTCCTCAGACGCCACTAGATGCCCTTTTTATGATTATCCTCCACCACATTGCCATGTGTGGTCAGCTAGCCACACAGTGTGCAATTGGTGGACACGAACTGCCACATCTTGACATCTACACAATGGCTATCAGTTGTGGGGGGAGTAAGAATGAATGAGATGGATCTTCCTGTGGCCAGACCCTAGAGCAAGAAAGTGATGGCAAGCCACATGTTTCGCTCAACATCGAACTTCCAGTCTCTGGCTGGGTTTCTCTGTTCTTTCTTCTCTTTGATTTCCACCTTCCATCTTGTTGCCTTTGGGGAGAGTCAGGTGGTACAGCAACAGTGGTGGGAGTGTGGCTGCAACATGCTTCACATAAATGTCATGGTGTCTGTGTTTCATATGTGAGATGAGGGCGGTTGTGCCAATGTGTGTTCCCTCCTTTCTCCTTTTCACTGACTTGTCACAAATTGTGCACAGTGCCATTGTTGATGACTGCACTGTGTCTGCCCCAAGAGAGAAATAGCCCCACACTCATTACTTCAGGGGGTAGGGGAAAGGTGGAGAAGAATGGCCTCTGTCTTCTTCTCCACCACATTCCACTTCACTGTCTGGGGCAGAAGATGGTGTTGCTGCAGTTGCTGCTACTGCCACAGAATCAGCACTACAACTAGGACCAGGAGTATTACTATTGGCAAGTGGAACCTGTCCTAGTCCCGCATCACTACTGCTGGACCCATTTCCCACTGTTTCCACCGTGTCTGTGGCACACTAGTCTGCTCTTGCAACTCAGAAGCAGCAGGAATTACAGCATCAGCAAACTTCTCAAAGTTGCCAATCTCACTGCTAGTGATGGTGGTGATGCCCATCCCCATCCCCATATCTGTATCTCATTCCTTCTCAGTTTGGGCTAAAAATTACATTAATGTCTCTTCCACCCCAGCTGATCCACCATCACTCTCATCATCATCACCACCACCAGTCCCTTTTTGCTGCTGCTGCTGCTCTATTACAGTCTCACCAGTTGGAAGTGATGACAAATGTGACAGAGGGTCCCCCACTTTCCATCTCTTGAGCTGAAGAAAAAAACTGACAGCGCAAGCAGCAGGCACAGGCAGCTAATCTGTGCTCATGGTGATGATATTATTGCTGCTAGCATATCAGTTCTACCTTCTTCAGTAGGATGTTGCATAGGGGCAATGTCAGCAGGATGATATACTGCAGTTACTAGTCCCACCAGCTGCTTTGCTATCACAAACAGCAACCACATAATTTAATCTCTGAGTCTTCATTACTACTAGTATCACCCCCTCCATCACTCCTAACACACTACTACCCTCTACTTCCTCTGCCCATGACACAAATTTCCCCAAAATCCCAGTGGTGATGTAGGCAGACTGGCCATCACTGGGTCTGGGGAACCAGGGCATCCAGACCCTTCAATGCTGGTGGTGGTCACTTCCTCCTCCTCCTCAGACTCACTGAATGCATAATGGTCCTTCCAGCTCCCCCTTTTATTAATATGCAGGTACTCATAGAGACAGCACACACTATGACCCTCTCCTGCTTCAGTTTCAATTTAAATCACAGCACAACAGCCCAGCACCCTCTCTCTATCTGCTTGTATTGTGTTTCACCTCCTGGAAACATCACGTTTTTATAGCAAACATGGGAAGGACGTGTAAGTAAAGAGACGAAAAGTTTGTAGCCATTGAAAAAATACTGAACATTTTTTGCTAATGGGCAAAAATGGTGACGATTTTAATTGCTTTATTTTTGTGGATTTTTTTGTGGGAACACAACGGGACCTTTCACCCACCCCTATTAGCAAGGAGCGCTTTGTCTGCCCCCAAGCCTGTTGCATTTGCAGACTGTGATTCACAGCCTCAGAGATCTAATGCAAGCAGTGTGCAGCAGAGTTTCCTGACCCTAGAAAAAATAAATAGGCAATGGGGGGGGGGGGGGGGATCTCCTGTGTTTCTTTTTTAAGGTAACAAGATAAAATTCAGGTGCAGGAGTGGTCACCCACTGGTTCTTAAAGGGTTAACAAAGAAAACTAAATTATTATCTCCATGACCGTTCTTTTTCACTGTTCAGTCTTATGTGTTCTACTTTGTAAATCTGTCCTTTGATGGCTCTGTATACACAGAGAAGGTGTCTTTTATTAATTATACAAATAGGTTTCATGTAGATGCTGCAACTGCTGCTTGTGCCTTTTGTGAAGGATATATAAGGGCATGATAGAGGTGTGCCACATAGTTGGACAACTTGTGCATTGTCAATAGATTATTGCCAATGCCCACATTTGTCAGCCAGACAGTTGAGGATGCTAAGGACATCATGCGCTCCATAATTGTGAATGTGAATGATCTGTGAGGCCATGTAGTTCACGATGCTGAAACCTGGATGGCCCAATGCATGAGTCTTATGTGTTCTGCTTTATAAATCTGTCCTTTGATGGCTCTGTATACACAGAGAAGGTGTCTTTTATTAATTATACAAATAGGTTTCATGTAGATGCTTCAACTGCTGCTTGTGCCTTTTGTGAAGGATATATAAGGGCATGATAGAGGTGTGCCACATAGTTGGACAACTTGTGCATTGTCAATAGATTATTGCCAGTGCCCACATTTGTCAGCCAGACAGTTGGGGATGCTAAGGACATCATGCACTCCATAATTGTGAATGTGAATGATCTGTGAGGCCATGTAGTTCACGATGCTGAAACCTGGATGGCCCAATGCATGAGTCTTATGTGTTCTGCTTTATAAATCTGTCCTTTGATGGCTCTGTATACACAGAGAAGGTGTCTTTTATTAATTATACAAATAGGTTTCATGTAGATGCTGCAACTGCTGCTTGTGCCTTTTGTGAAGGATATATAAGGGCATGATAGAGGTGTGCCACATAGTTGGACAACTTGTGCATTGTCAATAGATTATTGCCAGTGCCCACATTTGTCAGCCAGACAGTTGAAAATAACACAGGAACAGCTCCATTGGTGGCAATATGTTCCACAAGGGCGTATTTATCACAATGTTAATAAAACTGCATTAACTCATTCATACGGACCTGAAGGAAGAAATATATATATGTATAATGTTTCTTATCATTTATTTATAAAGTGGCAACAGATTGTGCATTGCTGTACTCTAGTATTCAGAACAAGGGAGTACTGCTAATTTACTTTAATGTCTTCGTGCAACTTTACTACGTACTGAAGACTTCAAAAGCATCCAAGGGAATAGGTCTATGTTCTTAACCATTAGTCTTAATAAGTCTAGCTGTATTTAATCTGTTTTGCAAAGATATAGGGGAACGAGTATTGGTCATTAGAGATGAATAAAGCAACTGTTATTCAATTGGCAGAACTATTTTACAAAGCATTTGAAATGGTTTGGTTTTCTGTCTAGTTATGTCACGGTACCTACATTGGCCTTATGTATTTATACTGCAGTAAGTCATGACATGAACAGCTTATTTATTTATTTAGAAAATGTTTTACCAGGAAGAATACATTGAGATTTCTCTCGTTTTCAAGTATGTCCTGGATAGTTTTCAGTAGAGGGTTGCATATTTACACAGATTGAGAAACATTATATATTACATGTTATTAATAGTGTTGAGCGAGCATGCTCGGCCGATGCTCGGATCGGCTCGAGCATCGCTCTGCTCGGCACATGGCGGTACTCGTACGAGTACCGCATGTGCTCGCCCGCCATGTTCGGGTCTCCTCCCCGCACGTTTCGCGGCTGCTGCGCAGCCAATAAACGTGCAGGGAGACTCTGACATCAGTGTAATGCCAGCAGCCATGTTGGCTGCTGGCATTACACTGATTGGCTGGCCAGAACCCGTGGTCGGGTGCTGTATAGCACCTGACCAGCGAGTTCGGCTCAGTCTTAGCCAGGGAGAGCTGAGGATAGGAAGGGAAAGTCAGTGTAGGGAGGAAAAAAAGCAAAATTGTGAAAAAAAAGAACCAAAAGTCCTTTTTAGGACTACTGTGTGTGGGGGCAGCAGGTTATTTTGTGTGGGGGGAAAAAAAAAAAAAAAAAAATATATATATATTCTGTTTAGTGTGCAAAGTTGCAGATTAGAGCACATTCTGTTTAGTGTGCACAGTTGCAGATTAGAGCACATTCTGTTTAGTGTGCAAAGTTGCAGATTAGAGCACATTCTGTTTAGTGTGCAAAGTTGCAGATTAGAGCACATTCTGTTTAGTGTGCAAAGTTGCAGAATAGAGCACATTCTGTTAAGTCTTCAAACTAAAATATCAAAGTCACATATTCCATTCAGTGTGCGTCGCCGCAGTTTAGCAGCACATTCTGTGTACTGTGCAGAGTTGCAGAATAGGAAGAAATACTGTTAAGTCTTCAAACTAAAATATCAAAGTCACATATTCCATTCAGTGTGCGTCGCCGCAGTTTAGCAGCACATTCTGTGTACTGTGCAGAGTTGCAGAATAGGAAGAAATACTGTTAAGTCTTCAAACTAAAATATCAAAGTCACATATTCCATTCAGTGTGCGTCGCCGCAGTTTAGCAGCACATTCTGTGTACTGTGCAGAGTTGCAGAATAGGAAGAAATACTGTTAAGTCTTCAAACTAAAATATCAAAGTCACATATTCCATTCAGTGTGCATCGCCGCAGTTTAGCAGCACATTCTGTGTACTGTGCAGAGTTGCAGAATAGGAAGAAATACTGTTAAGTCTTCAAACTAAAATATCAAAGTCACATATTCCATTCAGTGTGCGTCGCCGCAGTTTAGCAGCATATTCTGTGTACTCTGCACAGTTGCAGAATAGGAAGAAATACTGTTAAGTCTTCAAACTCAAATATTAAAGTCACATATTCCATTCAGTGTGTGTCACCGCCGTTTAGCAGCCTATTCTGTGTACTCTGCACAGTTGCAGAATAGGAAGAAATACTGTTAAGTTTTCAAACTCAAATATTAAAGTCACATATTCCATTCAGTGTGTGTCACCGCCGTTTAGCAGCCTATTCTGTGTACTCTGCACAGTTGCAGAATAGGAAGAAATACTGTTAAGTTTTCAAACTAAAATATCAAAGTCACATATTCCATTCAGTGTGCGTCGCCGCAGTTTAGCAGCACATTCTGTGTACTGTGCAGAGTTGCAGAATAGGAAGAAATACTGTTAAGTCTTCAAACTAAAATATCAAAGTCACATATTCCATTCAGTGTGCGTCGCCGCAGTTTAGCAGCATATTCTGTGTACTCTGCACAGTTGCAGAATAGGAAGAAATACTGTTAAGTCTTCAAACTCAAATATTAAAGTCACATATTCCATTCAGTGTGTGTCACCGCCGTTTAGCAGCCTATTCTGTGTACTCTGCACAGTTGCAGAATAGGAAGAAATACTGTTAAGTTTTCAAACTCAAATATTAAAGTCACATATTCCATTCAGTGTGTGTCACCGCCGTTTAGCAGCCTATTCTGTGTACTCTGCACAGTTGCAGAATAGGAAGAAATACTGTTAAGTTTTCAAACTCAAATATTAAAGTCACATATTCCATTCAGTGTGTGTCACCGCCGTTTAGCAGCCTATTCTGTGTACTCTGCACAGTTGCAGAATAGGAAGAAATACTGTTAAGTTTTCAAACTCAAATATTAAAGTCACATATTCCATTCAGTGTGTGTCACCGCCGTTTAGCAGCCTATTCTGTGTACTCTGCACAGTTGCAGAATAGGAAGAAATACTGTTAAGTTTTCAAACTCAAATATTAAAGTCACATATTCCATTCAGTGTGTGTCACTGCCGTTTAGCAGCCTATTCTGTGTACTCTGCACAGTTGCAGAATAGGAAGAAATACTGTTAAGTTTTCAAACTCAAATATTAAAGTCACATATTCCATTCAGTGTGTGTCACCGCCGTTTAGCAGCCTATTCTGTGTACTCTGCACAGTTGCAGAATAGGAAGAAATACTGTTAAGTTTTCAAACTCAAATATTAAAGTCACATATTCCATTCAGTGTGTGTCACCGCCGTTTAGCAGCCTATTCTGTGTACTCTGCACAGTTGCAGAATAGGAAGAAATACTGTTAAGTTTTCAAACTAAAATATCAAAGTCACATATTCCATTCAGTGTGCGTCGCCGCAGTTTAGCAGCACATTCTGTGTACTGTGCAGAGTTGCAGAATAGGAAGAAATACTGTTAAGTCTTCAAACTAAAATATCAAAGTCACATATTCCATTCAGTGTGCGTCGCCGCAGTTTAGCAGCATATTCTGTGTACTCTGCACAGTTGCAGAATAGGAAGAAATACTGTTAAGTCTTCAAACTCAAATATTAAAGTCACATATTCCATTCAGTGTGTGTCACCGCCGTTTAGCAGCCTATTCTGTGTACTCTGCACAGTTGCAGAATAGGAAGAAATACTGTTAAGTTTTCAAACTCAAATATTAAAGTCACATATTCCATTCAGTGTGTGTCACCACCGTTTAGCAGCCTATTCTGTGTACTCTGCACAGTTGCAGAATAGGAAGAAATACTGTTAAGTTTTCAAACTCAAATATTAAAGTCACATATTCCATTCAGTGTGTGTCACCGCCGTTTAGCAGCCTATTCTGTGTACTCTGCACAGTTGCAGAATAGGAAGAAATACTGTTAAGTTTTCAAACTCAAATATTAAAGTCACATATTCCATTCAGTGTGTGTCACCGCCGTTTAGCAGCCTATTCTGTGTACTCTGCACAGTTGCAGAATAGGAAGAAATACTGTTAAGTTTTCAAACTCAAATATTAAAGTCACATATTCCATTCAGTGTGTGTCACCGCCGTTTAGCAGCCTATTCTGTGTACTCTGCACAGTTGCAGAATAGGAAGAAATACTGTTAAGTTTTCAAACTCAAATATTAAAGTCACATATTCCGTGTAAGATGAAGAAGGCGGGTAAAAAGGGACGGGGAAGTGGACGTGATCCTGATAGTTCAGGGCGCGGGTCAGGACGCGGAGAAACTGTGCCTGGTGCCAGAGCACAAGAAAGAAAGACATCCACCATACCTAGCTTCATGTCTCATTTCACAGGGCATCGCAGGACATCACTCTCGAGGTCCGACCACTGCGAACAGGTGGTCGGTTGGATGTCAGCTGATACTGCTTCCAGTCGGTTAAGCACCACCCTGTCTTCCACCAAGTCCACTCTCAGTAGCCAAGAGTCTGGTCAACATAATCCTCACTCTGATCATCCTTCCTCCCACCATACACGGTCTGGTCAAAGAAGTGATCCCACACTGGGATATAGTGAGGAGCTCGTCTCATCACCAATCCTTCATTTGACCCTCTCTCCAAGCACGCTTGCAGAGGAACATGACATCTTGTGCCCTGATTCACAACCTCTAGAGGGTACCCAATCACAAGAAGATGACAGATGTGAACGGCATTTAAGGTCAAAGGAAGTAGTGGATGATGATGATGATGATGAGACACAGTTGCCATTAAATCAACCACTATTTCCGTCTCAAGACCTTGTTGAGGAGAATGTTATACAGTTGTCAATGACTGAGTATGTGGTGGGATCAAGACATGAGGAGGATGATCAGAGTGAGGAAGTGGAGGAGGACTTGGTGGACGATGAGGTGACTGACCCCACCTGGGAAGGTGTAGAGCCGAGCGATGACAGCAGTCCTGAGGGTGAGCCATCTGCAGCACCTCAACAGGCTGGAAGAGGCAGTGGTGTGGCTACAGAAAGAAGGCGGACCGCACCAAACCGGCCCGCAAATGTTCCACGGAGCACCCCCTTGCGTAAATCTACCTTGCCAAAGGGTAGGTGTTCCGCGGTATGGCGTTTTTTTAAGGAAAGTGTGGACGACAAAAGAATTGTAGTTTGCAACCTGTGCCACACCAGAATGAGCCGAGGCATGAACACTAGAAACCTCACCACCACCAGCATGATCCGACACATGGCATCCAAGCACCGTAGTAAGTGGGAGGAACGCCTGGATCGCCCATCTGTGTCTGCAGGCCACACCACTGCCTCCTCTTCCCCTGTTTTCGGTGCCGGCCAATCGCCTGTCGAAGGCGCAGGCCCGCATACCTCCCGCCCTGCACCTGTACCATCTGAAGCACCATCAGCGACCACATCCACTTCCCTGTCCCAGCACAGCGTCCAAATGTCGTTACCCCAGGCATTTGAGCGCAAGAGAAAATACCCAGCCACCCACCCACAGGCCATAGCACTAACCTCACACCTTTCCAAATTACTGGCCATCGAAATGCTGCCATTTAGGCTTGTGGACACTGAGTCCTTCCGCAGCCTGATGGCAGCAGCTGTCCCTCGGTACGCGGTCCCCAGCCGCCACTACTTTTCCCGGTGTGCCATCCCCGCATTACACCACCATGTGTCCCGTAACATCACCCGTGCCCTGACCAACGCAGTTACTGGGAAGGTCCACTTAACGACTGACACATGGACAAGTGCTTGTGGCCAGGGACGCTACATTTCCCTGACGGCACACTGGGTGAATGTCGTGGAGGCTGGGAGCGACTCGGACCCTGGGATGGCACGGGTGCTACCCACGCCGAGGATTGCGGGCCCTACCTCCATCAGGGTTTCCGCCAGCACCTACGTTATTGGCTCCTCCTCCTCCGTTTCCACCTCCGAATTCTCTACACGCAGCGCCACTCCCCCATCAGCCAGTAGCTGGAAGCAGTGTAGCACTGCAGTGGGGAAGCGTCAACAGGCCGTGCTGAAGCTGATCTGCCTTGGGGACAAACAGCACACGGCCTCAGAGCTGTTGCAGGGGATTAGTCACCAGACCGAGCAATGGCTCTCGCCACTCAACCTGCAACCAGGCATGGTTGTGTGTGATAATGGGCGTAACTTGGTGGCGGCTTTGGAGCTCGGCAAGCTCACACACGTACCATGCCTAGCGCATGTATTTAATTTAGTGGTTCAGCGATTTCTAAAAACCTACCCCAATGTGCATGATCTCTTGACCAAGGTGCGCCGCGTGTGTGCACATTTCCGTAAGTCATCTACAGCTTCGGCCGGCCTGTTGAAGCTGCAGCAGCGCTTACAATTGCCAGCTCACCGGCTGCTGTGTGACGTGAGCACGCGCTGGAACTCCACCTTCCACATGTTGGCCCGGCTTTGTGAGCAGCAGAGGGCAGTAGTGGAGTACCAGCTGTTACACGGTCGTCGCCTCTCCGTTCAACTTCCTGTAATCAGAAGTGAGGAGTGGGAATGGATGTCAGACCTCTGCGAGGTTTTACGCAATTTTGAGGAATCGACACAGATGGTGAGCGGCGATAACGCTATTATCAGTGTAACCATCCCACTTCTGTGTCTACTGAAACGCTCGCTGCTCACAATTAAAACCGACGCTTTGCATGTGGAAGAGGTGGAAATGGGGCAGGAAGAGCTTACACAAGGTGATAGCCAGAGCACCCTCACTTCGTCTTCTCAGCGACAATTGGAGGAGGCGGAGGAGGAGGAGGAGGAGGAGGAAGACACGGTTGCCTCCGCTACAGAGGGTAGCCATGGAACTTTAGTTCCATCTCTTCAGCGTGGGTGGGCAGAAGAGGAGGAAGAGGATGAGGATATTGAGAGTCATCCTCCTGGTGAGGACAGCGAAATTTTGACTGTTGGTACTCTGGCACACATGGCTGACTTTATGTTAGGCTGCCTTTCCCGTGACCCACGCGTTGTACGCATTTTAGACAACACGGATTACTGGGTGTTCACCCTTCTGGACCCCCGCTACAAAGAGAATTTCTCATCTCTCATTCCTCCGGTGGAGAGGACAAGCAAAATGGTGCAATACCAGAAGGTTCTTGTTGAAAAATTGCTCCAAAATTTTCCATCTGACAACGCTGGCGGCAGAGTACGTGCTACCTTGGCCAACAGAGAAGGGGAGAAAAGGGGAGCACACAGCAGTTCCGACAAAGGCAGGGCAACACTCTCCAAGGCGTGGGACACCTTCATGACACCCCGCCAGCACCCTCACCCTGATGCGCAGCCTAGTGTCACAAGGAGGGAAAAGTTTTGGAAGATGGTGAAGGAGTAAGTAGCAGACCGTGTCAGCGTCCTCAATGATCCCTCTGTGCCTTACAACTACTGGGTGTCCAAGCTGGACACGTGGTATGAACTGTCACTCTACGCCTTGGAGGTGCTGGCCTGCCCTGCCGCCAGCGTTCTGTCTGAGCGGGTATTTAGTGCTGCTGGTGGCATCATAACAGATAAGCGTATCCGCCTTTCCACCGACAATGCTGATAAGTTGACACTTATAAAAATGAACAAGGCCTGGATTTCCCCTGACTTCTACACTCCACTGGAGGAAAACCCCGGGGGAACATAAACTCACTTTACATATATTATTTACAATGATGGGAATACTCTGTATTCCCATTCACCCCTTCCACCCAAAAAACAGGTATATGGTTGACTCTTAATCTTCTCATCCTCCTCCTCCTCTTCCATATGCCCTGTGCTATAATTTTTATATAGGGCCAGCTCACCAGCGGGCCCTGTGATATAATTTTTATATAGGGCCAGCTCACCAGCGGGCCCTGTTTGCCAATTTTTATATAGGTCAGCTCACCAGCGGGCCTTCTCATATAATGTTTTATTGGGTCAGCTCTCTAGCGGGCCCTCTCATATAATGTTTTATAGCGTCAGCTCACTAGCGGGCCTTCGCATATAATGTTTTATAGCGTCAGCTCACTAGCGGGCCTTCGCATATAATGTTTAGGATGGTCAGCTCTGCAGCAGACCCTCACCCATAATGTTTTAGATGATCAGCTCAGCGCACGTTTCCCTCTTAATCATGGCCTCAGTTCAATAAAATCAAGGAAATTTTGGGGAGAATTTGCCTCTGCGCACGTTTCCCTCTTAATCATGGCCTCAGTTCAGAAAATCAAGGAAATTTTTGGGATAATTTGCCTCTGCGCACGTTTCCCTCTTAATCATGGCCTCAGTTCAGAAAATCAAGGAAATTTTTGGGATAATTTACCTCTGCGCACGTTTCCCTCTTAATCATGGCCTCACTTCAGAAAATCAAGGACATTTTTGGGAGAATTTGCAGATGATATACAAGTAAATATACAGCAAATATTGTTTGGTAACAATTTTTCGCCTAAAGTCGTTTTTATTTTCCTTTTTGTGTGTTTTATGGTCAGTCTGTAAAAATGGCGTACTACGGGCGAAAGATCGTTCCCAGCAGCAATGTTGGAGTCCAAGATGCATCCAGACATCCTCCCTATGCTGTCCCTGAACCATTTCTGTGGTGTTTCCATCCTTTTCTGCCCTTTTCCTATGGACCAGGCACCTGCCTGGTGTAATGCTCGAGTCCTCCCTTTGACTTCAATGGGGCTCGGGTGCTCGGCCGAGCACTCGAGCCTCAGGGGGTGCTCGGTCAGAGCACCCGAACACCCGAGCATTGGGGTGCTCGCTCATCACTAGTTATTAAACATACATACGAATATTCATACATAGGGAAATTTTAAAATTATAAACAGTTACACTATGTTTTTAGATATAGAGAAGCATTTACTTTTAAGGATTTTAGACTGGGAGCAGATGTGATTATTTCAGGCAGATTGTTCCAGGTCTTTGGAGCTCTGAAGGAGAAGGCAGATCTTCCTGCTTCTTTCTTGTATTGTGGTATACGTAGCGAGTTGTTTGTGGTGGAGCGGAGGTTATACTTAGTATGGAGAGCAGGAGTGAGCATACTGCTCAGGTAGTGTGGTAGTTTTCCAGAGAAGTGGTTGTGTACTAAGCAAGAAAGGTGAAGGGCACGTGAACAACTTATAAAAATAATCAACTGAAATGAGCCTGGTATTTTATTATCATAATATGTTTTCTCACAATAATTCAAATTATGTGCAATAAATTAAAACAGCATGGCCTTGATTCAATTGGGCCTGTGGGTTTAGCGTGTGTTGCAATGCACTGGATACCTCTCTGGCACTCAAAGGATTAAATTTATCTGTATAGGAAGCCTGTTGTAACCTTTTCCTGAACAGGGAGATATTACTACTTTGAGAACATATTCATGGCCCTTTAGAATCATGGGTGGAGCTATATAGCTGATCTTTAAAACTAAATATGGATGTAAGACTGAGGCCTAACAAATACAGAGAGCTGCAGATACTATGCAAAAACATAGATAAATAGATGCATTAATGACTTTACCCAGGTAGATCCTTATTTCTATAAGTGTATTCTTCCTTTAAAGGGATAGCATTACTTCAAAATTACTATCCCTCATATTGTAGCTCTTAATAAACTGAGTTAAATGACACCAGCGGCATCTCTCAGACCTTTATGGTTTAAGAGATAGCCGCTTTCAAAGTTTCCTCTCCCCTGCTGTCAGTGTTCTGCTGCCAGCAGGGGAATCCGGTCTCTGAATCAAGAGGAGGCTCTTCAGCAGAGCCGATATCTCATTATAGAAGGAAAAAGGATTAATTGAAACAGTCTTCTAGGTGTGCTTGGTAACCAAGCACACTTAGAAGACTGTTTCAATTAATCATTTTTCCTTCCATAACGAGATATCGGCTCTGTTTAAGAGCCTCCGCCTGTCTCGGGACCGGATTCCCCTGCTGGCAGTAGAACGCTGACAGCAGGGGAGAGGAAACTTTGAAAGCGGCTATCTCTTAAACCATAAAGGTCTGAGAGATGCCGCTGGTGTCATTTAACTCAGTTTATTAAGGGCTATAATATGAGAGATAGTAATTTTGAAGTAATACTATCCCTTTAATATTTAAATAATGATTCAGTTGCAACACATTTGCTTGCTCATGTATTTTAGGCCAAAGCAGAAGTAAGTGGTTCATTTTTATAATAAATGAATAATTGTGCATTGTATTTTTTCCTGCTAGGACACACATGTCTGCCAAAATTGTTCACTGTGTCCATTTCCAAAACAATTTTCTTGCTAGGCAATTAGCCAAGTTGATGATGACTCTGCATTGATGGTAATGAATTAAAATTTCTTACCGGTGCACAAGGAGCAAAAATACCCAAACAGGGTGATTTAGTACTTAAAGAAATAATGTTGTTGTGTGTCTGAGTTTAATTGGGCATTTCTCATTAAAATTGCCTTTTTTTCCCCTACATTGTTTAATTTGGACAAACAACAAAATGCTCCGTTAACACAGTTTAATAAGGAATTAAAGGTATGACTAAGGGCTTTGAAGTATAATTGCAATACAGATTGCCTGGTCCTCATGGATCTATTGATGCATTGCTAAGCACATTTATGTTCAATTGGGTGTTCCAACAGAAAATGACATTAATAGGCAAAGGCAGAGAAAAACTGGAATGTTTCAATACAGTAGCATTTCAGATCTAATTTAGTGAAAGAGCTAATTGCATTAGATCTGTTAGGAGCTTTTCGATGCTATTCTTTTATACAGAAGAAAAATATATAATTGCCTGATAAAGGGTAAGATGAAAATGATATACAGCACTATGCAAAAGTTTTAGGTAGGTGTGAAAAAATGCTGTAAAGTAAGAATGCTTTCAAAAATAGGCATGTTAATAGTTTATTTTTATCAATTAACAAAATGCAAAGTGAGTGATCAGAAGAAAAATCTAAATCAATATTTGGTGTGACCACCCTTTGCCTTCAAATCACCATCAATTCTTCTAGCTACACTTGCACACAGTTTTGTAAGGAACTCGGCAGGTAGGTTTCCAGACATCTTGGAGAATTAATCACAGTTCTTCTGTGGATTTAGGCAGCCCCAGTTGCTTCTCCCTCTTCATGTAATCCCAGACAGACTCGATGATATTGAGATCAGGGCTATGTGGGGGTCATACTCCTTGTTTTTCCTTATGCTGTAGACAGTTCTTAATGACTTTGGCTGTATGTTTAGGATCCTTGTCATGCTGCAGAATAAATTTGGGGCAAATCAGATGCCTCCCTGATGATATTGCATGATGGCTAAGTATCTGCCTGTACTTCTTAGCATTGAGGAGACCATTAATTGTGACCAAATCCCCAACTTCATTTGCAGAAATGCAGCCACAAACATGCAAGGAACCTCCACTATGCATCACTGTTGCCTGCACACAGTTATTCTTATACTGTTCTCCAGCTCTTCGGTACATAAACAGCTTTCTGCTACAGCCAAATATTTCAAATTTTGACTCATCAGTTCAGAGGGTATCCTTTTGAATGGTGGCATGCAGAAGAGCGTGCGGCCATTCAACTATTTCAGCAGGTCACCTGTCTAAAAAGTGCAATGTGACAATCTCGCAGTGCATGACAGTGCGAGATTGTCACGTTGCGCTGTCAATGGGTGCATTAAGTGTGGGGGGGGGGAATTTTGGATTAGTTTTGTGTATACCCTGGTGCCTCTCTCTCTCTGTCCTTATGCCCATTCAGCCTTTTAGCCTCTTGCAGAACAATAGGAAGTGATATAATAAATAAATATACTTCCCCAGGGGAATGTTGACACCACAACGTCACAGAGATTACTACCAGTATTGGATTATCGGACATGTTTTACTTTTGTATCCGGTTTTATCTTCAATGCTGTTTTATGAGATTGTTTTCTTCACACATTCAGAGTGCTACAGTGCTGAGACTGGAGAGGACTTCTCAATTGCTATACAAGTACAAGAGTTTTCAGTGAACTAAGTGCTAGTTTACTTTTATATTCGGCCATATCATATAGACATTATTTTTCTCACCAACACATACTATCTTCTCTCGCAGCACACACAGGGCCAGATTTTCCGTAAGGCAGAGTAGGCATCTGCCTACAGGCGCACGCTACAGAGGGGTGCCTGCTATTGCAATGGATATATATATATATATATATTTTTATTTATTTATTTATTTTTTTTAAGTGGAGTGGCATGCTGCGCCACGCCGCCCACCACACTGTAAGCTGTGCCTCACAGACCTTTAGCTGCTGAGCTCTCCCGGATCTTTAGTAATGCAGAGCGCTGGGAGATGGCATCATCTCCCAGCGCTCTACATTACTAAAGAGAAGACCGTGCAGGAGCTCCAGCAGCTGCAGGTCTGTGCAGAAGCACATATCTCTCCTGCCCTTGGACCACCAGGGAGGTAGGAAATGGATGTGGGGGAGAGAATGTGATGCTTAATTTGGAGATAATGGAGACAATGTAAGGTCAATATGGGGTGATGGGGGGCAAGCAATGTGGAGCTGATGGGGGGCAATGAGGAGCTGATGGGGGGCAATGTGAGGGCAATGTGGAGCTGATGGGGGCAATGTGGAGCTGATGGGGGCAATGTGAGGGCAATATGGAGTTGAATGGGGCAATGTTGAGATGATGGGGGCAATGTGAAGGCAATATGGAGATTTGGAGCATTGTGAAGATGGCCAATGGGGGGGTGCTTCAGATATCTGTACCTACAGGCTCCTGAGATGTAAATCTGTCCCTGAGTACACGGACGCGCTCCAGCTGCCTCCGTGTGCTTAATGCACCCATTGACAGCGCGACGTGACAATCTCGCGCTGTCATGCACTGCGAGATTGTCACGTTGCACTTTTTAGACAGGTGACTTGCTGAAACTGTTGAATGGTCGTAGGCTCTTCTGCGTGCAGCCATTCAAAAGTGAACCTTTTCAGCCATGTTCAGATAGTCATAAGCAATGGGTCCCTACCTGATCAGAGTACAGTGATAAAATCCATACCAGGGTGGATGTCTTGTTTTTTCCACTTGATACAGCACAGCTTACTTATTATCAATGTACAAATAACCAGAATAATAATCATGTAGCAGAACATGCTCATTACCAGAACATACATTACAGAATGCAGCTTATCCACTATCAGCATCTAGGGAATCTCTGCTTTATTATACAATATAACATTTCCATTTTCCATTATAAACTGAAGGGTGATCATCAGTGTACTACACAAACCACGGTAGATCTATACTCATCCATAATCATAGACAGTGGAAGCAGTAAATAGTTAACACTGTAGAATTCTTCAACATATTCACTTGTAAATGTACAGCCACAAAATTCACTTACAATGAAGAAATATTTTGTGTTTTGGAAAAGAGCTCATCTTTATATTCAAACCTTCAGGAGGCTCTGATTGATAGTGGTACTGCTGGGTTAGTGGACATCTGGGAGGCTTTGTATGATAGTTGCAAAGAAAAAGTACTCACAGCGCTAAGACACCATAAATGGACATATATATAATATAAATGGAATTAAGTTCCCAAGTGAATAAAATATGGAGATCAGTAAGGAATGAGGGGGTTCGTTAAGTCCCCAAACTTGGAAAAGAACTAAAAGCAAAAAGGCAAAAGCAATCCTGCTCTAATCCAAAGCAATTACCCAAAATTTTGAACCTTGTGTAAAGTATATATTGGACTATGTATTCATTTATTTCAAACAAATGAGGGTTTTGGAGCATAGTTTGGCCAATGTATGTCTAAGCTCGCCTACCTAGCCAAGGTACCCCATTTCAAGTGAGTCCTATCCAACACATGTTAAATGGATAGTAATACTTAAAATGTAAAAAAAAATATGTTGTAGGGTTTATCCCCCTGAGTAAAACAAGAGTACTCCCACTCCTGAAAGGTGTTTCATTCAAAAGTCATTAATTTTCAAAGTTGAATTTTTTAGGTGCAATATCACAGTGGTCTGAAATTGTACAGTGGCGCTGTTGCTACACCTTCCTATGGAGATTTATGGTCCCGGGACCAGAGGTGTTCATAGGATGGTGTAGCAACAGCGCCACTGTACAATTTCAGGCCACTGTGATATTGCACCTAAAAAATTCAACTTTGAAAATTAATAACTATTGAATGAAACACCTTTCAGCAGTGGGAGTACTCTTGTTTTACTCAGAGGGATAAACCCTACAACATATTTTTTTTTACATTTTAAGTATTACTATCTCTTTAATATTATAACTACTTTACATTAAAAAGTATTCCTAAGGAATTTGTTTTGTGGAAATGAGTCATATGAACATCTGGTTAAAAGGATAGTATTTTTTCACAAAAACTGTAGCTCCAATTAATCTTCATATTATTTGGCCATGGAAAGTGTTATTTCAACACTGTTAGAGTTGAAGTTCAAGAGTAATTGAATGATAAAGTATCCCCCTCCCACCCCTTTTACCTAGTGTAACACTGCTCACCTCAGATGTGGAATATGGTCCTGGGACCAGAGAGGTCACAGCAAGGGACAATCTTCTTACTGTGAGAACAATGAAAACCCTGTTCCCCCCACCTGACAGGTTTTTCAGGTTTTTCCCTTATTGGAATTTTGGGAATGTTTATTACTTTTCTATGCCGTAATTGTGTTTGCTCAGAATTACTCCACTTTTACTTTGTGCTTAAAGCCCTCAGACATAGAACAACAGTAACTAGAACATAATCTACTTTAGTGCATTACTGTAAAATGTAATTGTCTCTTTAGTTTGACTGACTATATCTATTAGTTCAAACTGCACTGCAGATATTTCCCTAAAGTAGCAAACGTATAGATATAGACGTCTGAATATAAGAATTATTAGGTCTGTATTCAGGAAAATAAATATGAGCAATTCTGCAGCAATCCAGCTGCATCATGGAAAAATAAATAAAATACCTATTGATCTAAAAGGATAATAATGTTTCACAATAAAATCAGTTCCAATTAATCTTCATAGTATTTGGGCCATGGAGAGTGTTATTTTATTACTGTCAGAGTTGTAGTTCAAGAGTAATTGAATGATAAAGTGTCCCCCTCCCGCCCCTTTTACTGATGTAACACTGCTCAGCCAGAACAGAAGGGAGGAGTCCAGGTAGACTGCAGAGAGGGACAATCTTCAATTAAGATAAGGGAAAAAACCTGAAAAACTTGTCAAGGGGGGCAGGGCTTTCATTGTTCTCATAGGAAGAAGATTATCCCCTGCTGTTATCTGTCTGGTCTATGGACTGCATTCCACATCTGAGAAGAGATGGCTTACACTTGGAAAAAGGGGCGGAAGGGGAAACTTTGCTTGTGAATATCTCTCAAACCATAAAGGTTTGAGAGATGAGGCTTATATCGTTCTTCATGTTTTTTTTAATGCCTACAAAATAAAATAAAGATAAAACGAAGTATTACTATCCCTTTAAGCCATTTCCAATTAAGCTTCAAATGGGTAAAAAAAAAATCCTTCCTAACTCCAAATGGCAGTCGGATAATATTAAATGTTGCAAAAAGGAAGATTAATCTCTTTCTCCAACTCATATTCTCTTATACACCAAGTATCCTTCCCTGAAGATTCAATCATGTAACAATCATGTAACACTGTTCATCTGAGAGCAGCAAGACTGTCCGGATGGATCGCAGAGAGGGACAATCTTCAGTGAGCATAAGGACAAACCTGAAAAACCTGTTGGGGGGGGCAGGGTTTTCCTTATGATCACAGTAAGAAGATTGTCCCTTGCTGTGACCTGTCTGGTCAAGAGACCAGATTCCACATCTGAGGGGGGGGGGGGCTTAAACTAATTAAAAGGGGCAGGAGGGGGATACTTTATCATTCATTTATTCTTGAACTACAACTCTGACAGTATGGAAATAGCACTCTCCATGGCCCAAATACTATGAAGATTAAAGCAGAACTACCACCCCGCCTAAAGTTACCCCCAAAGAATTACCCATCTGGTGACTAGCTGTTCACTAGTACTAGTCACCAGAATTATTACCTTGTTATAGAGAATTCCTACTGCTCCTGGGACTGACAGCCAGGAAACAGCGCAGACATCTTTGCATAGTGACATCTGAGCGCCTGTGCTGTCAGTCCCTTACAGTACCATATGGCTTTTAGCAACGCCTCCTAGAGCCGGCTGGGACTGACAGCGCAGGTGCACAGACGTCACTATGCAAAGACATCTGCGCTGTTTCCTGACTGTCAGTCCTGGGAGCAGTAGGAATTCTCTATAAGGAGGTAATAATTCTGGCGACTAGAACTGTTGAGTAGCTAGTCGTCAGATGAGTAATTCTTTGGGGGCAACTTTAGGTGGGGTGGTAGTTCCGCATTAATTGAAGCTTTTGTTTTTATGAAACATTACAATCCCTTTAAATATGGCTTTTAACCCCTTGAATGCTGAACAGTCTTCCTGGGAACCTTCGTGTCCAACATTCCTCAGAAACACTGTAGAGCTGAGGAGAAAAGTGGTCAAATGATGAATTTTGCCTCATGTTGCGAGTGGGGGTTATTTAAGTGGGTGTGGCCGATAGATGAAAGGTGGAGTTTGCTATGAAGTGGGTGGGAAAGTGGATGGGGTGGGAGTCGGCTGAGTGGAATGGAAAGTGGGTGGGGTTACAGCTGAACGCATCAAGCCAGAGAATTAGTCTCTGTCTCTGGAGACCTGGTCATTCAGTCTGAAGACAGGAGTCTCAAGGGCAGATCCAAAGACTTCTAAGATGTGTTCAAGGGGTCTCTAAAGCATGGCGAAGCTACAGAATTCAGGGGTTAACCCCTTCCCGACAATGGACGTACATGTACGCCTCACAAAAACTGTCACTTAGTGACAGAGGACGTACATGTACGTCCGGGTCCCCGTGCTGCTACACGCCGTTCTGGGACACCGGAATAATTTAAAAAAAAGAAAAAATTGTTAGCCGGACGTTAAGGGGTTAAAGTGGAACTACCACCTTGAAAATACTTTATCATCAATAACGCCCCATCTGGCGACTAGCAGCTTAGTAGTGCTAGTCGCCAGAATTATGACCTTATTCAAAAGAAATATGCATTCTTACTGGGCTGACAGCAGCACAGAGCGCGGGCATCTTGTCATAGTGACGTCTGTGCTCCTGCACTGTCAGTCCCTTTTGGAGCCACCCGGCTCCTAGCAACGCCTCCTAGACCTGGCTGGGACTAACAGCGCAGGCACGTGGACGTCACTATGGCAAGATGACCGCGCTCCGTGCTGCTGTCAGCCCGGTAAGAATGCACATTTCTTTGTAAAGGTAATGCGTTCCGTACCCCTATGGCACACAAAGGGTTAAAAGCTGTATTAAAATAAATTGGAATTTTGTTAATCTTTATTTGTCCCCTATGGTGCAGTTGTTTTTCCCCAGAATTGCGCTCTCTGCATGTGGCCAGTCGCACCATATGCAATAATGTATGTATATCTATATTTATATAACATACAGTGTGCGCAGCGCCGTACAACAGACGTATGTTACAATAAATAAGAGGGGATAAAATAAGTGTCACAGTCATAGAAACAATAGGAGAGGGGTCCCTGCCCCAAGGAGCTTACAGTTAAATGGGTAAAAGGAGACAGACAACAGGGTAGGAGGGTGTCGAGTGCTGAGATTACAAGTGCTGAATTTGCCCAATGCTCCAGTGTTCCTGTAGATAAGATTTAGGGTAGACTTAAAGACAGAGGGGGATTGTTCTAGACATAGGGAGAGGGGTATGGAGTTCTATAGGTAGGGAGTGGAAAGTGAAAAAGGTTTGAGATGGGAGAGGGCAGAGGGTGTGGATGTTGTAACAAAAAGTGCGTTGTGTGCTGAGAGAAGGAGCCGGCCAGGAACATAAGAGGAGATGAGGGAAGAGACGTAAGCAGGGGCAGCGGTGTGCAGAGCATTAAAGGGACACTAAAAAATTCTTCTAGTTTTGTAGAGGTTAAAAAACAAAATTATGTGGCACAAATCCTACATTCGCATGTAAATCTCCACCCTCCCTCCCCTTCTCCTGACGTCAGACCTGTGCCGACAGCAGAAGATCCCTGTCCTGGGACCAGCCGGCGGCTCTGCAGTAGAGCGGAAATAGCGATATTTAAAAATAATTTCTTGATTGCAAAGGTCTACAAAGTGTGCCTGGTTTGCAAGCACACTTTGTAGACCATTCCAATGAAGTAGTTCTTTTTAAATAATGCAAATTCAGCTCTGCTGAAGAGCCGCCTTGAGTCAGCCAACTTGAATCTCCTAATGTCAGCTTTACAGACAATATCAGGAGAAGGGGGGGGGGAGGGGGAACTTTCAATGAGACTATCTCTCAAACCATAGTGGTCTGAGAGATGGGATTTGTGCCACATTATTTTTTTAACCTCTACAAAACTATAATTTTTTTTTATGGGACATTACTGTCCTTTTAAAAGTGAGAAGAAGGACTTTGTGAGTGATGTGTTGCTGAATAGGGAGCCATGACAGATGTGAGCAGGTTCAGTTTTTGGGGAGAGTGTGGTGATTCGTGCTGCTGAATAATAAAATAAAGATGTGCAATACTGGAGCAAACCAACCGCATCGTAGGGATATTAGTGCCCACTGATTTTAATGAAAACTTTGCCTCATTTGACAGGTTTTTCAGGTTTTTCCCTTATGCTCACTGAAGATTGTCCCTCTCTGTGATCCATCCGGACAGTCTTGCTGCTGTAAGGTGATCAGTGTTACATCAGTAAAAGGGGCGGGAACGGGATACTTTATCATTCAATTAATCTTGAACTACAACTCTGACAGATCTGAAATAACACTCTCCATGGCCCAAGTACTATGAAGATTATTCGGAGCTGCTTTTACTGTTTATCATTACTATCCCTTTAATACTTTTATCACTACCAAAGACAATCTTACAGCCATTTTAACTCTCCTTTTAGATTAACTCCAGTTTTATAAATCTCCCCAATGTAACTCATATAAGAAATATAATCACCGTTACCGATGATGACAAGAACAATCGACAAAGGTTAAAAGATCGTTCAGTCTTTCAAAGTTAAAGGTAAATGTATGATACTAATTGCATTTCACCTTTTAAGCTGCATACTCAGTTTAGCATACACAAGCATTATCTGCATTACATTTTTTAAAAAGAAATCCATGTCTAATCTCCTTTGGAGCCAAGCAAACAGCGCTATCTGTATCATCACAATTGGTTTCTGTCACTGTTCATCGGAAACTGCTTGCCCTAATGAAATACACATGTTTAATAAGAATGCTTTGCTTCCAAACAAACTTTTAGCATTTTACTAAATAGATGCAATTAATTTTCCTCTATATTTAATGAGAATGTCTTCCTGTAATTGCAACAGAGAATTGGCAGATAGCTGTACCGGATCTACTTAAAGGCCTCTGAGGATCTAAAAATCAATGTGGAAAATGCGCTTAACCCTTGCAGTGCCAGATAGGCCCAGTGTATTTAATTGTAGTACTCAGGCAAGAAAAAAGAGTTAAAGGGAAACTCTAGAAAAAAAGATGGTACCATGTTAGCCAGTGGAGTAGATAGAATTCAGTGTAGCAAAAAACTGACAAGAGTGGTATAAAGGTGATACCTTTTAATGGCTAACTGAGGACGTAACAAGTGCAAGTTTTCAGGGCACTAAGGTCCCTTCTTCAGGCATGGGTTAACCATTAAAAGGTTTCACCTTTACAGCACTCTTGTGAGTTTTTTGCTACACTGAATCCTAGGGAAACTCTACCAATACATGCACTTAAAGTAGATCTGTCACTTTAAAGGGATAATAATACTTAAAATATAAAAAAAAATATGTTGTAGGGTTTATCCCCCTGAGTAAAACAAGAGTACTCCCACTGCTGAAAGGTGTTTCATTCAAAAGTTATTAATTTTCAAAGTTGAATTTTTTAGGTGCAATATCACAGTGGCCTGAACTTGTACAGTGGCGCTGTTGCTACACGATCCTATGGACAGCTCTGGTCCCGGGACCATAAATCTCCATAGGATGGTGTCGCAACAGCGCCACTGTACAATTTTAGGCCACCGTGATATTGCACCTAAAAAATTCAACTTTGAAAATTAATAACTTTTGAATGAAACACCTTTCAGCAGTGGGAGTACTCTTGTTTTACTCAGGGGGATAAACCCTACAACATATTTTTTTTAACATTTTAAGTATTACTATCCCTTTACGGCACGTTTGCTTAGTTTTAAAGATAATTTAATCCTTTGAGTGCCAGAGAGGTACCTAACGCATTGCAACACAATGCGTAGGATAACGCTTTGACACTCAAAGGGTTAAAACTGCTTTTTTTTGTTGTGCTCACCATTTCTCTGTGATAAGAATACTTTTTAATCCTTTGAGTGCCCTGGCACTCAAAGAGTTAAGAAATATTCTGTTATTTGTTGGTGGCACAGTGTGGCATTTTATGCTAATTAGTTTATGTACTGAACCGATATTCCTCACAAGCTTTTTTGGAACACCCTGTCTTAGATCCACAACGCTCCTGGAAAACAGCTGGCACTGTGCTGTACTAGGTAATCCTCTGAGGACTGTTTAGAGCAATGGTTATCAATTGTAATTTGCTCAAGGACCCCCTAACAGACAATCTGGGATGGTCAGGGCACCCATATCATCTTATAGATCCATTGTTATGGAGTCACGAATGTAAAAATAAATAAGTGTATAGTTATTTTAGGTCTCAGTCAGAATCACAAAAATAAATGTTTGTGGCATAACAATTTCCAGAAATATACAACAGAGACTCAGCATTCACTTTTTTGAGTCTTTATAGAAAGAAAGGGACCCTAAGTAAATATCTCTGACCAAAGCTCCATAGCATCCTGGTGGAGAACCACTGCTTTGGAGGATCCTCGTTCTCTGACTCACAGGGTACCTTGATGGCTGTGGCCTGGGACGACTTTTCCTTCCTGCGTAGGCTTTGCTGCATCTCCCTTTAGAACTGAACTCCATGCTTAGAGAAGTAATGTTTCATAATAAAAGCAGCTCTAATTAATCATCATAGTGTTTGGACTTTGGAGAGTGTTATTTCAATGCTGTCAGAGTTGTAGTTCAAGAGTAATTCAATGATAAAGTATCCCCCCTCCTGCCCCTTTTACTGATGTAACACTGCTCAGCCAGAGCAGAAGGGAGGTGCCCAGATAGACTGCAGAGAGGGACAATCTTCAATAAAGATAAGGGAAAAACCTGAAAAACTTGTCAAGGGGGGCAGGGCTTTCATTGTTCTCCTAGGAAGAAGATTGTCCCCTGCTGTTATCTGTCTGGTCTATGGACTGCATTCCACATCTGAGAAGAGATGGCTTACACTAGGTAAAAGGGGCGGGAGGGGAAACTTTGCTTGTGAATATCTCTCAAATCATAAAGGTTTGAGAGATAAGACATATATCGTTCTTCATGTTTTTTTAATGCCTACAAAATAAAATAAAGATAAAATGAAGTATTACTATCCCTTTAAAACTAACTCAGAATTAAACTAAAAGTAACTGCCTGCACCATTATATATTCTGAGCAATTCCTTACTAGGGGTGAACATGACCTTCACTGAGACAGTTGAAACTTCATGATATACCAAGTTTTCTTTGTTCAAAAGAACATTCGCAATTTCAGAAATAGTTTTTATCTTTAAAAGACAACTTTTACATAATAACGTAGTTATCAGCTTTTCATGAATTAATCAATCACCCGGCCTTCCTGCTCGCCACATTGATCACTTATTCCATTGGATAGGTGATCAGTGCCAGGGGGGGCATCACAAGGGGTCCTGATGCCCCCCACGAGGTCTGAATTATATTTAAAACAATTCACATATCTTTAAACATATAGGCAAACGTGATGCAGATGAATAAGTTGCCTATTAACCCTTTGAGTGCCAGAGGGGTGTGCAAATGCATTGCAAAGCAATTCGTTGCTTGCCCCTCTGGCACTCAAAATGTTAACTGTGTGGGGGCAGTATATGTTGGATTTAGCTGGGGGGGGTAACATATTGGATTTATAGACTGTTGGTCAGCATGGGGAACATCACCATTGTGAGTGTGTTAGCCCCACATACACTGCCTGATGACCACAGCCTTCATCCCTTGACCAGGCAGTGCTCATGGTGATTTGTGGATAGCAGCGGGCAAGGAGAAAAGGCTGGAGAGGGTCAGACAGTGTAAATGGGGATCTGTGGCTACCAGTGGTCAAGGGAACAATTCTGGGGACCAAGCAGTGTATATGGGGTTCTATGGCTACCAGCAGGCAAAGGAACAAGGCTGGGGTGGGGGGGCAAGTGGTAGCCACTAATTCCAATAGATGCTGCCTGACCCTCAGTCTTGTTCCCTTGGGAGTGAACAACATGTATCATATATGATACAGAGCTAAGGGGATATTTGTTTAGTGCTTGGGGTACTTATTTGTTTAACCCTTTGAATGCCATAGAGGTGAGCAATGCACATCCCTATGTCACTCAAAGGGATAAGGGAGTGATGCTCTCTATGATGCTGAAACTATTCTCTCCAGTTCCCTAGTGACAAAGTGGGGCAGCAGAGAGAATGCTCTAAAACGTCAGAATTGTCGTAGTGTTGGTGATATGTGAAGGGAGGGCATCCCTTCCACATCGACAGCACTTCAACAATCCTGTATGCTAATAGGGACCTTCTCCACCCTCCCCTTGCATCTGTAAATTTTAGTGAATATGTCTATGTGTGTGTACATTTAAATGTTGAAGTGTTTCGAACATATCTACAAAATCATATCGCCACAGCATCGACCTTTAGTGAATCTAGGTTCAGATCTGCCAAAAGAGCACTGCCCATTAAATATCCTATATAATAATTAGCTAAAACGTGTGTAACGCCTCAGACATGCGCAGTAGAGACTGCTGCGCGTGCTGCAGTCATGCGCAGTAGAGACTGCCCGCGCCACTGCTGATACAGAGCTGGATGCTCCTTCAGAGCATCCAGCTCTGTATCAGCCGTGCCGCAGGCAGTCTCTACTGCGCATGACTGCCCCGCGACCGGCTAGCTGTGGCACTGTGGCCCGTGTAACGGGCTCTTCAACTAGTATTAATATATTGGACTTATGCTATAGAAAAAAACCACAGAAGCATACATAGCTTAGCTATGTTCAAAAAGTTGTGGTAATTAAAATTGTCAGTATTAAGTTTGAAAAAGTTCTACGCCATGGTCTGTCGATTCTCAAACATATTACCTTAATTTTTTGCATTTGATTCCATCATTTTTATCAAAGGGAAAAGACAGTCTTAAAACTGGGCATGGCTTAATCTACTGTCAATTTTTTCCAATAAAAGAAAAATGTCCTAAAATTCAAGATGACAGTTTAAAGTAATATTAGCAGATAGGAGTGGGTGGTAGTAATATCGTCTTAATTGGAAAAAAACCCTGTCTATATCGTTTTGAAAATTTGTTGTTTTTAAGACAAATAAAAGGCATTTGTAATGTCAGAATTTTTAAGGGTATTGTTTATCAAGTTCATCTTACTGTCATTAATACTTTAAAACATATTTTTAAAAAAAGATTATTTACATCTGAAAATACTGTCCTTCTACCTTCAACACCCAGTCCAAAATGTTTTTAAATTACAGTGACTTTCTGAACATGACATTCTATGGGTATCATTGTCTTCTTCTGCTCAGACAAGGTAATGTTCAAAAAGTCATCCACAGAAAAAAAATTGTCAGATGTCGAAATAGTGGAAGTGTTAGTAACTTATTTTCTGATATATAACTGTTGTTTTGAAAATTTCAGATTTTGGGCAGAAAAAAATGTGTGGCAGAAAAAAAGAAAAAAAGCTTTCTTTTTTGTCTTGTAAATTTGTCCAGATCAAAGATTTACATATGTCAGTAATAATGCATAATTGTTTTATGAATACTTTACAATATGGGGATAGACTAAACAATGCCCCTTTTTAAACTACTTTTTTCCATTGATGGAAATGGTGGAAAAGAGGATAAAAAAAAATAACCTTAATACATCTGAAAATTGATTAATCAAAGTGAATTATCTTCACCAAGTAAATATCACTGTGCCCGTGATTACTGCCTGCCTGGTATGGGTGCCTGTCCTGTTCCCTCTGGTGACTGGGCAGTGGCGTTGACGGCCGCTGCGACCTGTCTGCTAGCCTCTCTGTCTCGGACGCGTGTCATTGATGTCGCACTTGCTAGGTGCTAATTGGCCGATTGTGTCCTGCATTCTCCTTTAGCCTTATATACGGCCTGTATACTGGGCTTCGTTGCCCTTTGTGGTGTACCTGTGCATTACTACTGTGTGTGCGCTCATTTGACCCTTGCTTGGCTTCCATTGATTCTCCGATTCGATCTTTGGCTTTGTCTGACTACCTGCACCGGTACTGACCAGTAGCTCTGTCTGACTACCCGCTCCTTGTATGACCTAGGCCTTGTCTGACTACCCGTTCCGGTCTGACCCTGATTCTAGCTGACTACCCACTCCGTAAGTTCTGTGGCTCTGGCTGACTACCTGATCTGCTTTTGACCCATGGCTCTGTCTGACTACCCAATCCATGCTTAACCCCGGTACTGTATGGCTCTCTACTCTGTCTCATCCGGCTTTTGCTGGCTCTCGCTCCGTACAGTCTATGAGCAAACTTTACCTCCCTGGTATTGTTGCAGCTGCCTTCCGCTCAGTAGCTCAGGGCTAGTCTCACCTCAGGTATTGCTCTAGCAGTCTCGCTCTGTGCATCCTTGACTAGCTATACTTCCAAGGCTATTACCTGTCTGTGACCCCGGTAGCGCTCCTGTTGCCTGTTCCCTCCAGGTATTTCTATAGCAGTCTCGCTTCATGCATCCTTGACTAGCTATACCTCTGAGGCTATTACCTGTCTGTGACCCCGGTAGCGCTCCTGTTGCCTGTTCCCTCCAGGTATTGCTATAGCAGTCTCGCTTTGTGCATCCTTGACTAGCTACACCTTCGAGGCTATTACCTGTCTGTAACCCCGGTCTCGCTCTTGTTGCCTGATAGCTCTCTAGGTATCTGCACGCTCGCTCTGTAGAATCATAAGTGAGATTCTACTGTCTTTGCTGCCTTTGCGATCCACGGTCGCAGGTTGTAGCTCAGTGTCAGCTCCTGGGTAGTGGACTGCGCACTGTCTTCACGCCTGTTCCTGTGAAGGTTGGGGGAAGTGTCTTGCATCTGTATATTTATCTTAATAAACTGGTAAAATTCACCTGTACCTGTGTTGTGTGATTTTTTATCCTAAGTGTCCCGTGACAGTAAATTATTGTTCATTTCTTTTACCAAGACTTTTTTGAACATTAAACCCCAGGTGATGGTTTTTGGTGTTCTTGTCTTTTAGTCTTTTATTGGTAAACCGGAGAATTATAAACACACCAAAAATATTGCATTAATAGCTGAGTTTTCAGTTCACCATTTACTAAATAGACCTCACAGGACCTTATATACAAAAGAAAAAAAGAGTAATTCTGGGCCAAACCACCTGTACCATAAAGGAGAACTAGACATTTTCCAAATAATTATTAATTTACGGGGGGGGGGGGCAGGGTAACCATTTGACTAGTAGAAGACTGCTTTGTAATGCACTGGAAAACAATCTTGCATTCATGGCAGGAATTTGGGTAATTTATATTGGTTTGGTTTGCTACAGAATTGCTCAAATTCTCCTTAATGCATCATCATCCTGATAAAATGAAACACATTACCAATCTACCCTGGGGGTTTTCAGTCATCATAGAGTGTTTTAGTTATTTTTATTAATTTAGAAAATGTTTTACCGGGAAGAATACGTTGAGATTCCTCTTGCTTTAAAGTATGTGATGGAGAGGTTTTACAGTAAAGATTTACATATTTATACAACGTTATACAGTACTGTGTGCAAAAGTCTGGCAGGTGTGAAAAAATGCTGTAAAGTAAGAATGCTTTCAAAAATAGATATGTTAATCATTTATTTTTATCAATTAACCCCTTAGTGAGAGCCGCGTTCGTATGCGGCTGTCACCTTAACGCCCGCCGAACTTTTTTTTTTTGAAACAAGTCTGGAGTCTCCGAGCGGCGTGCAGCCGCACGGAGACCCGGACTTCAGTGTCTTACCAGGTACGTCCTCTGTCACTAAGTGACAGTTTCTGCGGGACGTACCTGGTAAGTCATCCGTCGTTAAGGGGTTAACAAAATGCAAAGTGAGTGAACAAAAGAAAAATCTAAATCAAATCAATACCTGGTGTGACCACCCTTTGCCTTCAAAACAGCATCAATTATTCTAGGTACTTGCACGCAGTTTGTTAAGGAACTCAGCAGGTAGGTTGTTCCAAACATCTTGGAGAACTAACCATAGTTCTTCTGTGGATTTAGGCAGCCCCAGTTGCTTCTCTCTCTTCATGTAATCCCAGACAGACTAGATGATGTTGAGATCAGGGCTTTTTGGGGGTCATACCATCACTTCCAGGCCTCCTCATTCTTCTTTACTCTGAAGATAGTTCTTAATGACTTTGGCTGTATGTTTGGGGTCATTGTCATGCTGCAGAATAAATTTGGGGCCAATCAGATGCCTCCTTGATGGTATTGCATGATGGCTATGTATCTGCCTGTACTTGTTAGTATTGAGGAGACCATTAATTGTGACCAAATCCCCAACTTCATTTGCGGAAATGCAGCCACAAACATGCAAGGACACTCCACCATGCTTCACTGTTGTGGGGACCCTACCATCACTTCCATGATTCCTTGTTCTTCTTTACGATGAAGAAAGTTCTTAATGACTTAATGTATCTTTGGGGTCATTGTCATGCTGTAGAATAAATTTGGGGCCAATCAGATGCCTCCCTGATGCTATTTAAGTTATTTAACTCATTTGGACAAACCTGCATACTTAATTTTTAGTGCATATGGTAATGTGTGGGTTAAGGGTAGAAAAAGGACTGTTCTGGCAGATTCACAGATTCCCCCTAGTGAAATGTTCTTTGTATGCAGGCTCACTGTGGATAAAATGTGCTTTGACAAATAATAATAGGATATAAGAATGCCAGGCAATTCCATACACCTGTTAAGCAACGAGAAGAGATCTAACAAACCACACATCTGTGCAGTATTGCCGAACGGCTTTTTAATGTGTGGAGTCTCTGAACTAAAACGATTGCTTAATCCTTTAAATACCATATTTAATTTCGGCTTCTATTTGAGCTTTGAAATTGAGTTTTCCACTCCCTGTCCCGAGATAATTGGCAGATTCCCCTGGAAGCGGCCTAGCTAAAAGGCTTCAAGGGATATTGATGTCAGTGTTTCAGTGTTGAACATTTTCTCCCTCCGGTGGTATTAGCCTAAATCCCTTCTACACTAAAGAAATATTTACCCTAGTATTTGCAAAATGTTAACATTAGCCTGGCTGCAGTTTGCTGCTATCTGTTTTGCAATGCCATAACTTAATGATAATGTAAATTATTACTGCTTTTCTACTTAGTCTAGGGCTGCAACTAACGATTATTTTGATAAGTTGGCCGATTATTTTTTCGATTAATCGATTAATCGGATAAAAAAAACCAACATGCTAATTTTTCATTATTTAAACTGAGTTAAACAGTGTTAAAAACAAACAGCAGAATAAAAGACTTTACACATTAACATGTGTCATTATTATTTCACCATGGGATCTATGCACTTCTTTCTCCCCCTTGCGCCTCTATGTCTCCCCCCTTGTACTTCTCTCTCTCTCTCCCCTTGTACTTCTCTCTCTCCCCCTTGCGCCTCTATTTCTCCCCCCTTGTACTTCTCTCTCTCCCCCCCTGTGCCTCTCTCTCCCCTCTTGTGCCTCTCTTTCTCCCCCCTTGTGCTTCTCTCTCTCCCCCCTTATGCCTCTCTCCCCCCTCTTGTGCCTCTCTCTCCCCTCTTGTGCCTCTCTCTCCCCCCTTGTACTTCTCTGTCTCCCCCTTGCGCCTCTATTTCTCCCCCCTTGTACTTCTCTCTCTCCCCCCTTGTGCCTCTCTCCCCCCTCTTTGCCTCTCTCTCCCCTCTTGTGCCTCTCTCTCCCCCTTGTACTTCTCTCTCTCCCGTCTTGTGCCTCTCTCTCTCCCCCCTTGTACTTCTCTCTCTCCTCTCTTGTGCCTCTCTCTCTCCCCCCTTGTACTTCTCTCTCTCCCCCCTTGCAACTCTCTTTCTCCCCCATGTACTTCTCTCTCTCTCTCCCCCCCTTGTGCCTCTTTCTCCCCCTTGTGCTTCTCTCTTTCTCTCCCCCATGTATGTCTCTCCCCTGTACCTCTTTCTCACTTTCCCGCACTGACAACATCTGGGACGCAACCACGGAGGGGTTTTCTTCCTCAGTCTGGGCACCAGTTTTAAACTGGCCTCAGAACAGAGGAAGAAAATACCTGCAAACTCCACGCGGCGTCTCCGCGTTTGGTGTGGTTGCGTCCCGGATGTCATCAGTGCGGGAAGTAAGAAGAAAGCATCCGGCGGCTGTGGGGCTGCTGGGCGGCACAACGAATCGCTGCACAACGAATTGATAATGAGAATCGTTGGCAACGATTCTCATTATTGATTTTTATCGATTTTATCGATTCGTTGTTGCAGCCCTAACTTAGCCTATTATTTTACATCTGTATTTTGTAAAATCGCTTTATAATCCTTTTTTCCAGAATTTACATCACAGACACCCCCAGGGCAAGGCACTTTGGTAGCTCTTAGCTCCTCCCATGACCACACCCCAATTCCTTACATGGTCCTGCCCACAGACCCATCCACTGTTGCCTGACTCAGAAAATACCAGTGGACTCTAACAAGCAAGGACAAAAAATGCTTTGATCCCTTGGTTGTTTTGCAATGCTTTGAAGTTCTCTCTAGTATCCAAGGGGTTAATAATTGCCTGAAAATAGTATATTAACTGTTCTGGCCACACCCACAGTTCAGAATGTGGGTATGGCAAGCAGACCTGAGGTACCCCTCAAAATGCGGATTCTAGGCAGTTGTTTAGTCTGCTTATTGGGAAAATTGGTCATGTTCATATGTATCTAACACTAGTAACCTTCACCAGACATTGCCATGGAAATGCAGCTTAATGAGCCATTGTTGTATTTGTGTGGGTGTATTGATAGTTAATGTTGCTGTTCTCCATATGTGCTAAACACCGCTACCAGCATGTGCTGTTGGAGTTCACAGTCCCAACATTGTCAGCCTGAGGATGGAGATGCTGGGATCATCCTATACCTCTCTATGGAGCCAAAGGATGGTTTTCTGTCTCTGCTAAAGAGCAGAGAGAGCGGCTGCCCTCCTCTTAACCCTATCAGTGCCATAGGGATGTGGTCTGCACACCTTTGTGGTACTGAAAGTGTTCAGAAATGAGAGAATAGAAGAGAAGCTTTATATCACAGCTTCTCTGTTCTTCTGTACTGACAGAACCAGCTGATCCAGGCAAATACAGGACCTACAAGACACTCCATTGCAGTGTGTCTTCAGAGTCCTGTGTTTACCTGAATCAGCTAATTGTTGAATAGCAGGTTCAGCTGGTTCAGTCAGTACAGAAGGACAAATATATAGCTTCACTGCCATTCTCTCATTCTGGAATCCTTTCAGTGACTCAGGGGAGTGCAATCCACATCCTTATGGTACTGAGAGGGTTAAGGGAGTGATGCTATTTGTGGTGCTTAAATCCGAGCATAACTTTTCACTCCCCCCATTGGGCAAGTGGGGGACCAGAGAGAATGTTCTGAGACTTCAGGCTTGTTGAACTATTGGCAATGAGTAAGGGAGGGTAACCCTTACACACTGCCAGCACTGCTGGTGATGAGTAAGGGAAGGCATCCTTAAGCATCGCCTTCATTTCTACAACCTGTATACTTACTATTTAGTGCATATAGTGAGGTGTGTGTCTCCATCGCAAAGTCCTTGTGCTCACCACACATCACCATAGCTTTGCCCCTTAGTGCAACCCCCCCAGGTGAACATGCAATGATCTATAAAGTCAGTGTAAGTTCAGCTACTACAAGGTTGAGGACTCCTGTTTTAAAGGGATAGTAATACATCAATTCCACAAATGTTCTTCTTGTAGGTATTTAAAAAATAAATTAAATGCCCCTAGTCCCATCTCTCAAACCTTTATGATCTGAGATATACTCTCTGTGAAAGTTCGGTTCCCCCATCCCTGACATCAGGGCTCTAGCTGATTGCAGGGGAATCCCCCTGGACCAACGGAGGCTCTTCAGCAGAGCTGAGATCGCATTATTGAAGAAGAAATCCTCCACTGGAACAGTCTACAAAGTGTGCTTGGTTTGCATGCACACTTAGAAGACCGTTCCAGTGAAGGATTTCTTCTTCTATATCACAATCTCTGCTCTGCTGCAGATCCTCCACCGGTCCCGGGGCCGGATTCCCCTGCAGTCAGCTAGAGTGCTGACGTCAGGGGAGGGGCAACTTTCACAGTGAATATCTCTCAAACCATAAAGGTTTGAGAGATGGGACTGGGGGCATTTATTTCTTTTTTAAATACCTACTTGAGGAACATTTGTGGAATTGATGTATTACTATCCTTTAAAAGGAAAAAAACAGATATAGCTATTACTTAAAGGGATAGTAATACTTTGTTTTATCTTTATTTTATTCTGTAGGCATTAAAAAACATGAAGAATGATATAAGTCTTATCTCTCAAACCTTTATGGTTTAAGAGATATTCACAAGCAAAGTATCCCCCCCCCCGGTCAGCCAGATCAGAAGGGAGGTGCCCAGGTAGACTGCAGAGAGGAACAATCTTCAATTAAGATAAGGGAAAAACCTGAAAAACTTGTCAAGGGGGGCAGGGCTTTCATTGTTCTCATAGGAAGAAGATTGTCCCCTGCTGTTATCTGTCTGGTCTATGGACTGGATTCCGCATCTGAGAAGAGATGGCTTACACTAGGTAAAAGGGGCGGGAGGGGGAAACTTTGCTTGTGAATATCTCTTAAACCATAAAGGTTTGAGAGATAAGACTTATATCATTCTTCATGTTTTTTAATGCCTACAAAATAAAATAAAGTTAAAACGAAGTATTTCTATCCCTTTAAAGAAGTATAAAAAAAAAAAAGAAAAACACAGGGCTTTTCCTACTGAATAATACAATTGTACTACTGCTGCTGCAACATTTTTAGTTACAAAGTTATTACAGCTCAAATGTTTGTTTTTAACATTAAAGGGATAGTAATATTTAAAATGTTTATATTGGGTTTTCTTTTTAAGGGGGGAGGGGGTGCCAGTTGGTAACATCTCTCTCAACTGGCCCCCTTCCTTCCCCTTCTTTCTATTTCCGACATTCTGAACCAGGGCTGTTCAGATTCGGTTTTAAAAAAACGAACCACTTTTTTCTTTCAGACGGCCCGAATGATGCCGAATGACCCTTATTTGTCCAAATTTGGCCGAACAGATTCGCACAAGTCTATTGCCCATTGATAGTTACAGATGCACACAGCCTTAACCCCCATCCTTCTTTATCTGCCCACTGGTTGTCACAGATCCCAAAAAACATTGCCTGAGCTCCCTGCTTGTTTCAACTGCCCACTGGCAGTCACAGATATCCCACATACACTTTCTGACCCCCCTCCAGTTTAGTTCCATTAGTAGTTATAGATCCACCACATACACTGTCTACCCCCTAATTCTGGTTCCACTGCTCAGCAGCAGTCACAAATCTCCACATACACAGTCTGAAGGCATGGGAGCTGAACTTGGGACACGCTCTAACTCCTGAGTTGTGGCAAGAGATATGTGAGGAAACCTCCAGACTCTCATTTTGGATTTCTTTCTATGAGCAGGACTCTAAAATGCTTTTTAGTCATCACTTTACCATTCCATTGCCTTTCTGCTAAGAGTGAAAAAAATAGGTGTATGCTCCACTTCTGGTGAACTTCCCCAAACACACAGAAGTTTTTATTAATTCCTGTGAGTTCTCAGGTCTTAAACTATCCCAGAATATATTTTTGAATCAGTGGTGCTGACCACCAACAGGACTGTTTCTCAACTATGGAAACAAACTACTGTGCTTGCAATTTGGAGTGTCATTGTCTAAAATATGGTATTATTATGACATTATATGATGACATCTAGATTCAGTGGAAGTCCTGCGTCTCTATAAAGTCCATAGAGTTTATATACAATGTTCATGCAGGACATGACCAGGAATACAGTGGCTGCACTTATTTGGTACTCAATACAGTGAGATATTGTGATTGATACCTGCCAATCTCAATTACCATTCACCCTCTTTACTCTGTATTCCTCCTTATGTCTTTTTCAAATGCTCTAATAAATGTAATCAGTGGAATTTTGTGGAATGTGTATTTCAACCCTATGGTCCTGTTGTTTTGTTCCAGAACTGCACCTATTTTACTTGACGAATAAGGTCAGTAATATAAATGGCAATTATGATTCTAAATGCAAACATAGATTAATAGAAATAGATTAATCATATTTATAAAAGTTAAAGTAAACACACAGTTATGAAGATATAGGCTGAGAACTCACCACCCCAGGACAGTAATAGAAGCAGACATAGATAATGTTCTGATGCATGTCACATGACTAGCACTCTTGCTCAAAAAAACCCTGTTGGAAGACTCTTAATATATTCATTTTCTAATAGTGAGGATAACATATGTGAATGCAGTTCACACTAATAAAAAGAAATGATTTAACTAAAGGCCTGATTAGAATTTGCCATGCTCCCCACCATAAGAGGTCACCCACATTTGAGGTTTACAGAGCTCCTGGTGGGTGGACTTAAAGGAGTGACAAGCAAACTTCTAGAGGGCATGAAAACTGGAAAGTACTTTGTGATCACTCAAAGAATGAACACACTGACCAAGTGACAAGTTTCTAAGTCTACTTGGCTTAACCTCGGCCATATCCTCTGCTTTCCCATTAGCTATTCCCTTGATATTTGCTGCACTGAAATGCTGTCAGCATACTTGTAGTTGATGCTTTTGTCTCTTTCATGTTTCATGAATTACATATGCCTTCAAACTCATTTCCTCATGTGTGTAATAGCATGAGACAGGTAAATCCTTGTGTGAGGCTTTTAGGGAATCCAGAGCCCTAAATGATGGCATCTTGCAGAGCAATATATTTATGGGTGGTGGGGAAGGTGACAGTCTTCTCTGATTTGAACTCAAGATTACATCTCATGTGTTTAGCATTTTTTCTTTATCAGGTAGGGGGAGCTGTGGATATAGAAAAGGAAGAACATTCAAACTGGAAATCAGTCAATATGTATGAGCTTTTTAGAAATGCTCCTTAGCTTATATATCATAGCTTATCCTTGGGCACTCAATCTGAATTCTATGGAACACTTGTAGAATGTTCTGATTGTAATTTATGTATCCAGAATAGGAAATTCAAGACGAAGGAACAAAAAAGTGATTTAAGGATTTTTGTGATTTGTAGTTATTTGTATAACTAAAAAGTTTAAATCATAGCAAAATAATTATAATACATTGTACAAAATACAGAAAAACATTATTATTTCATTAGTTTATATGGCACTGTAAGTAGTTTTAACCTATTTGTAGGCTACAGAAATCTCCAGCAGTTTGCTTTGCAATGCGTTGAAGATATTGCTAGTAGGGGTGGGCAAAAAGTGGGAAAAATGTCCTGCATAACTTTTCATGAAAACTGGCAGATTTTTCTCTTTTTTCGTGAAAGTTTTCTCCTTTTCGCCAAAGTTGTGAGTCCTACAGGAACATATGCCTTGTAAAATGTGTTAGCATGCAGAGTGTATTTGTCCTTTGCCCACAAACTTCCTGCTTAAGTGACACTAGCATGTATTTATGATGATGATATCAAGAGATAACAAAAATAATGTACAACCTACAATGTGGCAGATGTGTATTGTAGTGGTGGTGGGGGGCTGGCTGGTATGGTGCGATTTGTGTATGTATATAGTTTTTACTATAGTCATGTTTGCGTCAACTCACTATCTTCCTTCTCAGATTATTGACACACATTACTTTTCGGTCATAGCAATGGTCCTAATTGGGGTAGATGTTGGCATTCCTCCTCTTCCTCATCTGTGCTGCAGTTAATATATTTGTCCTGGCTTTCTCTGTCATGTGTGGTTTCTGCTACCTGATACTCAGATGGTATGATATGTTGGTTCATTTTTAAGAATGTTAGTCTCCCAGCATTGCTGCTTGATAGCCGCGTCCTGCGGTCATTGACAATGTAACCAGCCACACTGAAAACCCTTTCAGATTCAACACCTGCTGGAGGACAACTAAGGGATTCCACTGCAGTATGTGTTAATGCTGTCCACACACACTGCTTTTTTTGGCAGTAGTCCATGGGGTCAATGATTCTGCCTAGAACTTAGCTATCCTGCAAGTATGCAGAAACCATCTCTCATGCAGTAGGACCACTTCTAGGAGCTACATGGTATGTCAGTTACCAACCAATACTCAAGGAGCGAGTCCCAAAGAGATGTTCTGCAACCACCACCACCACCAATGTTGGGTTTTTGCCTCCTCTGCTGAGACCAATGAATTGCCCTGTGTACCGAATGAGATATTCTGATTGATGATGTAGCTGCTTCTGCTGGTTGACATGCTTTGCTGCCTTCCTTTTCACTATGCTGGCTAGATATTTTTTGTGCCCTCACTATCTTCCTCTCACCTCCACAATGCAACCTTCCACTCGATCGATAAGCATTTTTTGATATTCCTTGACAGAATCCAATTCCTCAGAGAGTTGTTGCTGATCATCATGACTCATTGTTGTGACAAACTGCTGATGGCCCTTTGGCAGAAATTCAGAAATTTTGTGTTTGAAGCAGGGGTCCAGCAAAGTGTCAAGAATTAATTTCTTATTGTTTTAATAGACACTATGCAAGGAATTTTTTCAAAGCATGCTAACATGTCATTTACCAGCTGGTGCATGTCTGTGTTGTCATTATGGTAAGAATCCTCAGCCATGCTCCTAATTTTTTTGCAATAAAAATATCAGTGGAAGAATTTCACTAATTCATGCCCCAATGCGACTCACCAGCATGGTTACCTCCTCAAAGGGTAGCAGCATCTCACATACATTGCACATAAGTTTCCATTGGCCAGGTGACAAAGAAGCTCCATCCAAAGCCTTCCAGTTGTGCATGGTGTACTGACTAATGGCCTTATTCTGCTCATACAAATGCTCAAACATGTACATCATGGACTTCCACCTGGTAGAGACCTCCATTTTCAGCTGGTGATGGGGCAGGTTGTTACTCTCTTGTATGGAATATAGAGCATTTTGTGCACTGTAGGAGCGGCTAAAATGGGCACAGATTTTGTGGGCAATAGTAAGCATCTCTCTGAGGGTTTTGGTTTCTGCCAGAAATATGGTCAAAACTAACTTTAGTACATGGGCAAAGCAGGGCACATGCACCATAACACCTATTCTCAAAGCAGCGATTATGTTGGAGCCATTATCAGCAGACTCAAATCCAGCTTTTAAGTAGCCATTCCTCTATCACCTGCTCTAGCTAACTCTCTCAAAACTCTGCATGCACAAGGTGGGGTGGTGATGGTATGGGCTATTCTGCTGCAGCTGCTGCTGCCACCTTTTAATCACACTACCAGAACCAGAAGCATGATTACTGGCTGTCACCTGATGCTGTAAGCTAGTGTTGCCCACTTTTGGTGCTGGGAGGGAAACCCAGTGAGCTGTCGCAGTCATATAGTCTGTGCTCTGCCCACTTGTCCACATATCTGTTGTCCACTTATCTGTTCTCAGGTGGATTTTCTTGACATACACACTTTTCAGCCCATTGCTCACCACACTAACCACCTGCTTGTACAATTCAGGCACAGCCATCCTGGAAAATTAACTGCGGCTTGGGATATTCCATCGTAGAGCTACACATGACATCAGTTCTCTGAAACCTCAGTTTTCTACAAATGAATACAGCAGCATGTCCACTTCCAACATCTTGGCAACCTTGCCATTTGACAGGCGTACTTTGTGATTGTTTTTGTGAAGTTTTTGACTCCTTCCCAGGAACTCAGTTAGTGTTGGATGGCAGGACATGGCAGAAGAACCCTGGAACTTGCTTAAACAACATGACTAGAGGAGGTGGTGGTGGTAGAGACATCATGTGTGGGCAGTCTATGACTCTTGCCATCTCCTACAGCAAAGCCAGAGTCATCATACTCCTCTGCAGCAGGAGTCATAGGTGTTACTTGGAGTGAACTAATTGTTGGCAGTAGCACACTCGTTGATGCATAAATAACTTCACTACTTATTTTTTCTGCCCAAGAGCCCTGGGAACTTTTCAGAGTGCTTCTGCTGCTGCTAGTTGTGGCACCTTTGGCCTACTGATAGTGATAGTGTGGTTGTGCTTCAGGTGGGATCTCATAGATAGAGGTGCCTAGATGTGAGATTGCTTTCCCCCTGCTCAAATGCTTTTTGCACAGACAACAGATAACAACATGCTTAGCTTGAGGATCCTGAGTGAAGTATCTCCATACTGTGAACTTCATGGACTGAGGAGTTCCTGAGGTGCTGCTGCTACTACTACAACTGGGTCTAGATGGTGATGCAATTCTACTGCCACTACTACTATGTGTCAAAGGTGCAGCACTTCCAGCAGCAGCAGAGACACTTGTCATATCTAACATTGTGGATGTTAATAACCTGTGTTTTCTTTGTTGTTGCTGCTGTTGGTTACTCAACACAGGTGTGTGTGGCTGAGTGGGACTTGGACTTTGAAGAGGTGATGATGCTGATGATGACTGATAGGGTGACTGTGTACTTTTTGACATCTTTGCTTGTCCAGGGTCAGACTTTCCAATAGTTTTCTCAAACAGTTAATAGACATACACAGTGCTCCTTTTCAGTGGTGGACAATTCTGCCTTTGCCTTTCTGCTAACTTCATTGCCATATCATCATCCTCACTCTCATCAACTTCATCTGTATCTGAACAAGAGAAGGATGCTGGAGGAATATACTGCATTATCATCAGTCATCATTAGGTCATCCTCAGCAGCATCCGCATCACCTGCCAATTCTTGCCCACTACCCTTATATTCCTCTTAGCTTTTAGAGATCTCAAACAATTTATTTTTACTTTTACTGTAACAAAGTTACTACTAATTTGATGACAGGTGTTTTGGTTTTTGTTTGTCTCACTATTTGATGCAGCAGGCGGTTCAGCTGTTACACTTTCCTCTATTATGCTATTGCCATCATCAACAATTGAATGTAACTTGTTGTCATCTTCAGTGTTCTTCTTATATGTCTTCTTATATGTCTTCTTATATGGTTCTTTAATGGCACTGGTGGTGCTAGAGGTTTTGCTGGGATCCTCCCTTGAAGGAGAGGAATCATCATAATTTATTGCACATGCTTCAGCAACCATTGCTGCAGTCGGTTTTTGAACTACTACTTTATTCTCATGTCCCTGCACTGCTCCACCCTTCCCCTGCCCCTTGTGCATTTGCTGGACATTACTCAACTACTCTGTGTGTTTTTACTCTACAGTACACAACACAACTGATGGAGTATGATGTCTTTCCTTAGCCCAGTCAGTTGTCTGTTCTTTGTTTATTTCTTATTTTTTTTATTTGTTATTATTATTTTTTTTTTTTTTTAAGTTTTCCACCCTGTTTTATCACAGTTTGTCCAAAAGAAAAACCTATAACTGAAAAACAAAATCAACAACTTCTTTCCCTCCCCAGACTTTCCCTCCGCAGAGGAATGTAGTGAGCCAGTTATATGCAAGACACGCAAGGAGCTTGGAGGAGAACAGGAGTAGAGAAACGGGCTGGTAATTTGACATTAGTTTTGGGTCCAGGTAAGGATTGTTTAGGATGAGTGTGATTAATGAGTCTTTGAAAGAGGATGGGAAGGTGCCGGTTGACAGAGAGAGGTTGAATATGTGAGTAAGGGTTAGAGTTAGTAGAGGAGAAAAATCTTGAGTGAGCTGAGATGAGATTGGGTCAAGGGGGCATGTGGTTAGGTTTCAGTGAGTGAGTAGAAGGGAAACTTTATCCTCGGTCACGAGTGAGAAGGAGCTTAGTGTGTATGTGGGAGAAGTGACAGGGCTAAGCTGAATGGGTGGGAGTGGAAGTGATGAGATTTCATGTCTGATGAAGTCGATCTTGTCCTTGAAGTAGGTGGTGAGGTCTTGGGAAGCGAAGTTAGTGGAAGGTGTTTGTGTTGGTGGGTGTAGAAGAGATTTGAAGGTTGAGAAGGCATTTTGGGTTAGAGAAAAGATTAGAAATTAGAGAGGAGATGTATGACTGTTTGGCCAGGGAGAGGGCAGAGCTATAAGAACGGAGAATGAATTTGTAGTGTATGAAGTCAGCTGTGGAGCGCAATTTCCTCCAGTGCCTTTCAGCAGTGTGTGAACACCTTTGGAAGTAGCTCGTTTGTCTTGTGTGCCAAGGTTGTAGTGGAGTTATGTGTGGGTGGAGTAGAATTGCAGGTGCAGCTGTGTCAAGGGCTGTTGAGAGAGTGCTGTTGTAGAGAGTGGTAGTTTTTTTCTGGGCAAGTAAGTGTGAGGATGGGGTTGTGAAGAGGTTGCAGGGATGTTAAAAATTGTTGCAGATCAAGAGTATGCAGATTTCTCCGCATGCTCTTGATCACTGTAGGGGGGATGGATTTGCTTGATATGATGAGATTTCTGGTGAGGAGGTGGTGGTCAGACAGGGGAAAGGGGACATTAGAGAAGTTGGAGACCAAGCAGAGGTTAGTGAAGACCAAGTCAAGGGAGTGACCATCATTGTGCGTGGGAGAGCTGGTCCACTGTGATAGGCCAAAGAAGGTTGTCAAGGAAAGGAGTCTGAGGGCTGGGGGGTGTTATGGTTATCTACAGGGATGTTGAAGTCACCCAGGATGAGAGTAGGGACATCAGAGGACATGAAATTAGGGAGACAGGAAGTAAAATGGTCAAGGAATTGTGCAGTAGGATCAGGTGGTCTGTAAATGACAGTAACATACAAGGGGAAGGGAGAGAAGAGGTGGAGTGTGTGGGCTTCAAAGGTGGAGAAGGAGAGAGAGGGTTCAGTGGGGATTACCTGAAATGTATGGTTAGGGGACAGCAGGATGCCTACTCCACCCCCGTCTGTTGCCGGGCATGTGGGTGAATTGAAGGCCACCATGTGAGACTGCAGCAGTGGAGACAGTGTCTGATGATGTGAGCCAAGTTTCAGTGATGGCCAGGAGGTTTAGGGAGTAGGAAATTAACAAACTATGAATAGGCGTTAGTTTGTTACACACAGAGCAGACGTTCCATAGACCAAAACAAAAGGGGGTGAGGAGGTTAGGTGAAGTGGAACGGTTATTAGGTTGTGGATCTCTCTTGTCTAAATCTAGTACTTAGAGAAAGGGGTACTTTGATAAAGGTGCCAACTATTATCCTTGGCAAATGCCACCCCAGGCAAATGCCACCCCTAACTGGGCTTAAATATATATTAGCTGGAGCCGCTGAGAAGACTGACTGAGGGATTCTACATTCCAAATTGTTTTGCACTGGGAGAGCCCTGAGTGCAATCAGGTGTGACACCATTAAAACATCTGATAAAAAACAGACACAGAGATGGAATGGGGGAGGAAGGCAATATTGAGACTGGAAAAATTGTTAGTGCATACCATAAGGGGTTAAAATTGTAGGCGGAGATTTCATGAGATTTGACATTCCAAATAACAAGAGGACTGGTTAGTACATACCACAAGGTATTACAATTGTAGAGGGAGATTGCATGAGATTTGACGTTCCAAATAACAACAGGACTGGTTAGTACATACCACAAGGGGTTAAAATTGTAGCGGGAGATTGCATGAGATTTGACGTTCCAAATAACAACAGGACTGGTTAGTACATACCTGTAAGGAACAAGAGAACCTCGTTAGGAGAAAGTCTGCATACAACACAGCATATTGGATACAAATTTACATATTATCTCTCTTGTCTAACGCTAGTACTTTGATAAAGGTAGGGTTGCACCGATACCGATACCTGATATCGGTGCCGATACCAGCATTTGCACGAGTACTTGTACTCGCGCAAATGCGGCCGATGCCAGCACCGATACCCTGTGTCAGGGTCGGTGCTGCAGTGAGGGAGCCCGGGGAGCTGCTCACAATGCTCCCCGGTTGCCTCTCTCCCTCCTGTAGCGTCTGAGCGTTGCCGCGGGTTACCATGGCAACGCTCTGACGCTGACTTCTGCCGGGGCTCGCGAGAGAACAGCGAGCCCCCGGCAGAGGAGGGTAAGGGAGGCTAGATAGGACATTTGAGCGGGTGGTGAAAGAGGCAGAGAGGGGTGCCAAGAGGGAGAAAAAGGGACTAAGAAAAAGGAAAAAAAAAAAAAGGGCAAAAGAAGTAAAGATCAGGAGACAAAAGGAGGGGGACTAAGAAAAGGCAAAAAGGAGGGGGGATCAGGAAAGAGCAAGAGAGGCAAAAGAGTGGGATCAAGAGTCAAGGAGGGGGACAAAGGGGGATCAAAAGGGAGAGAAAAAGCCAAGGCAAAAGGAGGGAGCTCAAGAGGGGGAGAATGAAGTAGAAGGTGGGAATCAAGAGGGGGAGAAAGAGGCAAAAAGGGACAGTCAAGAGGTGGTGTGTGTGTGTGTGTGTATGTGTATGTGTATATATATATATATATATATATATATATATATATATATATATATATATATATATATATTTTACATTTCAAGTACTCACCAATACTTTTTTTGAGGTCATTTGCCAGTTTTCCAAGTACCTAAAGCATATATATTATATATATAATATATGCGCTATAAGTACCTGGAAAACTGGCAAATGACAGCAAAAAAAAGTATCGGTAATTGGTATCGGCGAGTACTTGAAAAAAGTATCGGTACTTGTACTCGGTCTTAAAAAAGTGGTATCGGTGCATCTCTAGATAAAGGTGCTATTATCCCTGGCAAATACCACTCCTAACTGGGCCTGAATATATACTAGCTGGAGTCCTTAAGAAGAATGACTCCATTCTGGCCAGCTCTAATCTATTTGCATAAACTGACAAGTAAAGAGAAATAAGGTGGTACTCTGGAGCACTGGTCAAAACTAGGAAACGGTGAAACAGGACTTGTCAAGACAGTATAAAGGAACAGAGGATCACTCTACAGCCATATATATACTTTTTTTCTGGATTTACCTGGATGTTAGTACCCCTGAAGCACTCAAAGGACTTAATCCCCACTGGCAACGCCTTGCCCCTTTTGCTAATCCTATATAATAATTTGCTAAATCGCGTGTAACGCAGCGACATGCGCAGTAGACACTGCTGCGTGTGCGGCAGTCATGCGCAGTAGAGACTGCCCGCGCCGCGGCTGATACAGAGCTGGGTGCTCCGAAGGAGCGTCCAGCTCTGTATCAGCCGTGGCGCAGGCAGTCTCTACTGCGCGTGACTGCCCCGCAACCGGGTGGCAGTGGCACTGTGGCCCGTGTAACGGGCAGTTCAACTAGTAGATATATAATCAACAATGAAATAATTCACAACTGTATATAATACACAGATGTAAATTACACCCAAGATTTTTGGAAAAACAAAGTACATGTGTATAATACACCTCCCTTTCTCTCCTTCTACCCACCCAACAATTTAATTTCTCTCCCCCTCCTACCCTTCCCCCCACCCGAATAATCTATTTACACCCTCCCCACCCACAAAATAAAATTCCCCCTTTATCTCTTTCCCCTTCCCTTCCTCCCTTCACCTAAATATTGATATCTGGCTGCCAACTTTTCCGTCCAGCTACCCACTTCCATAACCAGGACTCCCCTCCAGAGCAGCTGGGAGATTTGTGCAGTGGGAGGATTGTGAGTGTTTGCCGCCAGCTTCCTCCATTACTGTATCTCCTCCTCACAAATAGATTATTGAGGTGGGGGACCTCTTTGCAGAGATCTTTCTGACAGGGAACATGAAAGCAGTTCTAGAGCTACAATGTAAAAGAGAAAATGTAAAATATAAATACCTGGAGTACTCAGTGCTGCAGGGAAAGTGTAACATGTATTACATCACACAGAGCATTTAGGGCTTCTGGGATAGTGTAACACTGTATTACATCACACAGAGCATTCAGTGCTGCAGAGAGACTGTAACATTGTATTACATCACACAGAGCATTCAGTGCTGCAGAGAGACTGTAACATTGTATGATATCACACAGAACATTCAGTGCTGCAGGGAGACGGTAACAATGTATTACATCACACAGAACATTCAGTGCTGCAGAGAGACTGTACCATTGTATTACATCACACAGAACATTCAGTGCTGCAGGGAGACTGTAACATTGTATTACATCACACAGAACATTCAGTGCTGCAGAGAGAATGTACCATTGTATTACATCACACAGAACATTCAGTGCTGCAGGGAGAGTGTAACATTGTATGATATCACACAGAACATTCAGTGCTGCAGGGAGACCGTAACAATGTATTACATCACACAGAACATTCAGTGCTGCAAGGAGAATGTAATGTTGTATTACATCACACAGAGCATTCAGTGCTGCAGAGAGACTGTAACATTATATTGCATCACACAGAGCATTCAGTACTGCAGATAGACTGTAAAATTGTATTACATCACACAGAACATTCAGTGCTGCAGGAAGACTGTAAAATTGTATTACATCACACAGAGCATTGAATGCTGCAGGGAGAGTGTAACATTGTATGATATCACACAGAGCATTCAGTGCTGAAGATAACTCCCTGGTAACTGAGATACAAATAGCTCACTGTCAAGGACATAAAAGTATAAAAAAGTGGCAAAAATGATAAATATAGTCAATTTGACTGTACATATTATCAACTTATCATTTATTAAATAAATATAAAGTGCTACAATTCATTTAACTTTGGATCCTTGGAATGTCTAGTAACTGAGCTTCTACATATTGCCACTTATATGGTCTTCACAGAATATCCAGAAACTCAGAATATTCATCATCTCCTTGCTATAGCTTTCATGTAACATGTTGGCTTCAGTGGTCTGCAACCAGTTCTACTTCTGCAGAATAAAGGTGTTCATTACAGTAAATCTGATCATGAAATATCCAGTTTTTCCACTCATCCTAGATGCTCTGCCCGCTTAAGTAAGGATAGACATTTGAAAAGACTACTCATTCAGATTTAGATCTCAGGCTCCCTATAGTCTTAGGCTTAGCCCCACCCATAACCATAAGTTTATTTGACAAATGACCCCCTTACCCAACCCCTGTCACTGAGTCTTATACATAAAAGAGAAGAAATTCTGGGGTAATAACTGCAGTGAAAGAAGAAATAAAAAAGGTTGTTGATTTTAAAAGGACATCACCATTGCTGATTCAAAATCATTCAAAATCTCATATATGATGTATTGTCTTATCCCTGCATTACCAACCTCACTCACTGACACTGCTCAGAAATACATTGCACACCTCCCCGGTACTGACTTCCTGTCTTGTCCCTATGTTATCTCCCCACTCATTGACACTCCTCACCAATGCATTGCATCCTCCCCTAACACTGACTTCCTGTCTTATCCCTACATTATCTCCCCCAATCACTGACTGCTCAGCAATACATTGTCTACCTCCCCTACCACTGACTTCCTGTCTTATCCCTTCATTACCTTCCTCACTCATTGACACTGTTCAGAAATACATTTTCCACCTCCCCTACTACTGACTTCCTGTCTTATCCCTACATTACCTCTTCCACTCACTCATACTGCTCAGCAATGCATTGCCTACCTCCCCTAGTTTTCACTTCCTGTCTTATCTCTACTTTTCTCCCCCACTCACTGTCACTGTTCTTGACATACATTGTGCACTTCCCCTAGTACTGATTTCCTGTCTTATCCCTGCATTACCTTCCCTGCTCACTGACACTGTTCAGAAATACATTGTCTACCTCCCCTAGTACTGACTCCCAGACGTATCCCTACATTACCTGCCCCACACACTGACACTGCTCAGCAATGCATTGTCCACCTTCCCTAACACTGACTTCTGTCTTATTCCTACATTACCTCCCACACTCATTGACACTTCTTAGCAATGCATTGCCCACCTCCCCTAGCACTGACTTCCTGCCTTTTCCCTACATTACCTCCCCCACTCACTGACACTACTCAGCAATGCATTGCCCACCTCCCCTAGCACTGACTTCCTGTCTTATCCCTACATTACCTCCCACACTCACTGACACTGCTCAGCAATGCATTGCCCACCTCCCCTAGCACTGACTTCCTGTCTTATCCCTACATTACCTCCCATACTCACTGACACTGCTCAGCAATGCATTACCCACCTCCACAACACTCAGTTCATGTATTAGCTCTACAAAATCACAAAGTTGTTTTAGGTGATGGGTGCCTTTAGTGGGGCTCTTAAGCCTTTGAATGCTAGAGCAGTCTTCAACACATTGCTTCTATAGCCTTCATGGAGTTAGAAACCCCATTTAAAGCAAAGGCAATATTTGGATTTGTTTATTCTTCCCGATGAAACAGGTGGTTTGCTCCAGAACTCTGCCTTCTTTTCTTTAAGTATATGGTCCACTGTTGTCTGGCATATAAAATACCATTGCCCTATAAGATACAAACACAACAAAAACTCATAGTCATTTGAATGCTGGAACTACGTGTTGTATTCAGCACACTAAAGAGGTGCAATTATGTTACAACCCAAATGTACCCTAGCAGGATACATTATTTAAATCTCCATTTATTTAAAAGACCAGCAAATGTTTGCTATGAAAAAAATATATATCATCATTTTTTTCTTGTGAGTAAAATAATGGTACTCCCACAGCTGAGATGCATATTATATATTTATTATTACATCTACCTTTGTTTTTTTACATTAACAGTGCCCTCTAATGGTCAAATTCCAATTTTGTACTCTGTTGTATTCACTGGGAGAGGTGAGTCACTGACAAACAGTTCTCCATAGAATGCTGGGTCACTTCCTGTCAGTTTGAATTTTCATTTTATTATAGTCTGAACAGTTATAACATTTGAATAATCAAACTGGCAGTGGTAGGAGTACCATTATTTTACTCAGCAGGAAAAGCTCTATAACACACAGGTTTTCATAAAAAGTGTGCTGCCCCTTTAAATGTCATTTAACCCTTTGAATGATAGAGTGGTTTATAATGCATTGTTCTGCAATACATAAGAGATCTCTCTAGCATTCAAGGGGTTAAATTGGATTAAAGGGGTTAAATACCAATGACAAGCCAATCACAATACATTCATTTATCAATTTCAACAATGTATAGCTGTTCAAGAAGAAATGAACTTATAATTTATTTTACCATGTTTGGATGCCTCTCTCTGTCTCTTCTGCATGAGAACATTATCATTGTATTTCAGATATATAAACATTTTGGCAATTTTAATTGTTTTTTTTCCCAATTCCTACATTTAATTACCTTTAAAGGAATAGTAATGTTTCAAAATAAAATCAGCTCCAATTAATCTTCATAGTATTTGGGCCATGGAGAGTGTTATTTCAGTACTGTCAGAGATGCAGTTCAAGAGTAATTGAATGATAAAGTATCTCTCTCCTGCTCCTTTTAAGCCACTTCCCCTCAGATGTGGAATCTGGTCTTGAGACCTTACAGATCACAGCAAGGGACAATCTTCTTACTGCGAACGTAAGGAAAACCCTGCCCCCTTGACAGGTTTTTCAGATTTTTCCTTATATTCACTGAAGATTGTCCCTCTCTGTGATCCATCCAGACAGTCTTGCTTTATCATTCAATTACTCTTGAACTATAACTCTGAAAGTACTGAAATAACACTCTCCAAAGTCCAAATACTAAGAAGATTAATTGGAGCAGCTTTTATTGTGAAACATTACTATCCCTTTAACCCTTTGAGTGCCAGAGGGGGATGCAACTCATAGCAATGTGTTGCATACCCCTCTGGCACTCAAAGGGTTAAAATAATAAATTGATGTGGTTAGTAATATTTTTGTGGCTGGGTCTATTTATTGGCAGAGTTTAACCCTTGATTGTCAGAGAGATATCCAACTAATTGCAACGCAATGCATTGGATAAATCTGTGGCACTCAGAGTGTTAAACCCCGCACTGGTATAGAACATCACGCAGAAGATTGCAGATTGATTTGCCTTTGGCACAGAACCTTAACGTCCCCCAATAGTCCAATTGTTGCTAACATTACAAGTGAATAATTTAATGGTGGATGCACTTTATATCTGATGAATCTTGGCACCATGAAAGCATTAAGGCAAGGGTAGTCATTTGTTTTACCTCCAGCTGTTAGGTACTACAACTCCCATCATCCCCGAAGCAGCTGCTGGCTGGTTGAGGATGACAGGAGTTGAAGTCTCCAACAGGTAGAGGTCAAGCAATAAACTATTCCTACTTTACAGGGACCCTATTACATTAAAATCACTTATTATTACTATTGGTATCTTTTATTTATGTATTGCCAACTTATACTGCAGCACAGTACAGTAGGGAATATACACACAATGAGATAAAACAGTATAAATGGACATGAAAACAGAAGGATTAGAGGGCCCTGCTCATAAGAGCTTACAATCTAGAGCAGAGTTGTCCAAGTTTAGTCCTCAATGGCCACCAACAGGCCAGGACGTAAGGATTTCCCTGATTAATCACAGGTGAGTTAATCAGTGGATCATTCATTGTGACTGACTCACCTGTGATTAATCAGGGAAATCCTTACATCCTGGCCTGTTGGAGGCCATTGAGGAATGAACTTGGACAGCCCTGTTCTAGAGGAAGGTAGGTAGGAAGTAGAAGGCTTAGGTGCTATGGGTTTGTAAGTGCCTCCTGCCACGTGAACTGCTGGTTAGTGGGTAGGAGAGAGAAGTATTATCAGTGCAGTGGTCCAGTCAAGTAGGGGGTCTGTTTGGGAGAACAAATCTCTGTGTGGACAAAGAGGTAGCGATGGGGTTGTAAGTCTGAAGATCTGAAGGCCGGGGGAGAGTCTGATGGGATGGGGGAGGGATATTCAAGAGCTCAGGTGCAGCACGGGAGAAGTCCTGTAGGCAGGAATGGGAGGATTTAATAAGAGCTTAATAATGAATTCTCCACCTCCTCTAGCACTGAAATGGTTAAGTATTAGTGAGTGGGGGAGGTGATGCAGGGCTAAGGAAAGGCAAACACTCGCTTACTAAATGCAAAATGTCTAATACAACATTTTGAGTTAGTTAGCACTTTCTGTCTTAGACCTACATTACCTTCTGCACTCATTGACACTGTTCAGTAATGCATTGCTCACCTCCCCTAGCACTGATTTTCTGTCTTATCCCTACATTAACTCTCCTGCTCACTGACACTGCTCGTTAATGCATTACCCACCTCCCCTAGAACTGACTTCCTGTTTCATCCCTAAATTACCCTCCATACTCACTGACACTGCTCAGCAATACATTACTCACCTCCCCTAGCACTGACTTACTGTTTCATCCCTAAATAGGGTTACCACATTTTCTTCAAAAAAATACCAGCTATGGCATTCCCTCCATAGACTTAACATTGGACAGAAGCCAATTTTACCGGCCTGCTGGTAAAATACAGGCTGGGTGGCAATGCCTGCAGTCAATATTAGAGCTAGTCTAACAGAGCCCCATGTCTGCACTAATTAGGGTGTCTGCTAGGTACAAGGGAAAAATGTAAGAGTAGTCAGACAGAGCCTCAAATCAGCACCAGAGAGGTTAGTCAAATAAGCCACGTCATACACAGTTCGGGTATTCAGCCAGAGCCACAGGTCTGCACTAGGTTGGGTGCCCACTAAAGGGATAATCAAAGAGTAGTCAGACAGAGCCAAAGGTCAGCACCAGACTGGATGGAAGACTAGCCAGGTAATACACAGAGCCCAAGAATAGAACTGCTAGGAACAACAACGCAAGGGCAACTGAGTCAGACTCAAGCTGCCCTTTAAACCCCTCCTCAGGGTGTAGGTAGGAGGAGCAGGCTCAGAGGAAGGAAGTAGATAGGAGGAGTCTACAGGAAGCATGGCATAAAACAGAGGCCTGCTTCACTCTAAAGCCTCGCTCCTGCAGATGACATGTGGAATGACGCAGAACGTCACTAGAAACAAGGTAAGCTGTGACATTACCAACAGCACTGTGCACAATTTGTGACAAGTGAGTGAGAAGAGAAAAGGAGGGAACACACCTTGGCACAAGTACCCTGATATCACACATGAAAGACAGACACCATGACATTTATGTCAAACATGTTAAATCCCAACACCCAGCAATAAAAGGCGAGGCAAAGATCAAAGAGAAGTAAGAGTAGAGAAACCCCAAACTGAAAGTTCCATGAGGAGTGAAACAACTAACTCTCCATCACCATCACCTTCTAGGGTAACTACATCTTCTGCCAATCCACCTTGTTCATTGTTACCTTGCAACCAGGGATTTGCAGTTGCTGATGAGAGTCACAGTTCCTGCTCTCAAGGGAAAACATTCTATTCTAATAACAACCCACCCATGATTTTGGAGGAGAGGCAGGTGGAGAAGAATTATTGGCCAACTTCTTCTTTTCTCCACACTGCCTCAGGTGCATCACTGGAGCTAGTAGCAGCCAGTGGAACTTTCATCATCTGTCACCCATGTTACTGCTATTGATGATCTCATTCCCTTTCAGCTTCCTAATCATCCTGCTGCTTAAACAACTCAGCAGCAGCAAGAACACAGAGGCCACTGGCCAACATGACCTGCTGCCACTAGGCCAGTAGGGCATTTTTTTCCTCAGGGCTTGTGCTTTGAAAAAAAATACACAAAAAAAAGCAACAATTTTTGGTGGTTTGTTTCTAAGAAGCCTAAGTCCTACAAATCAGTGTTTCCTTAGGGCTTGTGCCAAGCAAGCTTAAGTCCTATAAATCAATTATTCTTTAGGGCTTGTGCCTCTAATAAGTCTAAGTCCTACAAATCAATGATTCCTCAGGCCCTCTAACAACAAATCTAACAATTCATCCTCTACAAAATACTCTATCAAGTCAAGTATCAGTCCACCCCAGTGGCAGCTTATGTCAGGGGATTCCTGTCTCTATCACTTTACATACAAATTTCATGTTTTATTTTATTGATTTTTTTTATTAACTGTACCCCCCAATACCAGTCAAAACAAATTTCCTGTTCAAACGATTCATTACCCAGACTCCACCAACACAGGCACCCTCCACAGACCCCTTTTATATCATGTATTCTGTGTTTTTTTAATTGTACATATGATATGTATGATTTGCTTTTTTATAAACTGCCCCCCAATCCCAGTAAAAAAAAACCCTGCCAAAAAAAAACATTTCCTGTTCAAATGATTCTTTCCCCACACCCCATCAACACAGGCACCCTCATTCCTCTTTATACTATGCCTTTGGTAAATAAAATAATATTTGCTATGTCTTCTGTATAAATTCAATGTTCCCATTGATTTCAATGGAATGAGCTAGGCAAAAAAAGTGGAAAATCAGCACTTTTCATGGGAAATTATTCGCCAAGTGGGAAGTGCCATTATTCCCCGATTTCAGTTTGATGCAAAATTTTTCACCCATCCCTACCAATGGGCCACCCTCTTGGCATCAATATGTGGATCATGAATGTCTTCATCTAGTCTATTATGTGTGTTTCAGTTATTTATTTCTTTGTAGCTATTTGATCAATTGTAGATTTAGATTGTTTCCTTTCGGCATCCCCGGTGTCCCCTAGATGGCATTGTGATGAGGAGGTCACACGGAATGCCTATAGGACTATACTGTACATCGGGTTTGGTGTATATATGTACAATTCTATATACAGTTTTCACATCACAAATTCATTATGTATATATCTTACATGTGATTATATGCACATTACACTATGTATATTTTCTTCCTTTTTACTTTCCTTTTTTACTATCTCATATCTATCTATCTATCTATCTATCTATCTATCTATCTATCTATCTATCTATCTATCGAAAGGTCCCTCTGAGGGAATGTATACCTGGACACATATATATATATATATATATATATATATATATATATAGAGAGAGAGAGAGAGAGAGAGAGAGAGAGCACAAACTGAAAAGGTTATGGTGGGGAAAAAAAGTGAATGAAAACCCCCTCCACCTGAATTTGGTGGGTGGTAGATACAATGTTAAACAAAAATTTGACACACCAGTCAAGCCATAAGACTTGCTTTTCCAACAGAAATCTCACATTTATCATATATATACATATATATAGATTTATCATTTTCTCCAGCCATAATAATGTTAAACGAGTTTAAGGTGTCTCTCTGACCGGTTCAACTTGGATGTACCAAGCTGATGCAAGGGGTGATTATTGGTTGGGTCATCTGGATGGAAAAGTATATAAGAACAGGATTGATCCAATAAGTTAGAACTGAGCAAAGAAAGGTACTAGGAATCAAGATATTCGATTCTGCAACTTCTACTATTCTACTATTACTATAATATATATGTAACTGATATTCTTACCTATGCTATAATAAATGTATTGTTATACTTTACTCCCGGCCCTTTTTATTGTGGTCACTAGTTCTCTTATAAGAATGTGAGACCATTCTACAAAACATACCTTGAGTTTCGGTGCACTTGTACTAAGAGTAGGGAATAACTATTCCTCATAGTATTATCTGAGAAGAAAGGTACATCCCCAGCACAAGGTTAATATAGGTACATTTCACTTTCACTACATAAAAGCAGCCAAAAAGAATAGATTGTGCAGCGGTTTAAGAAGAAGTCAATTTAAATACTGGAACAATATAGCAACTATGAGTACATTTTTAATTTGTTTTTCTTTTAATAAAATTGTAGATTGTTTATATGGATTGGTAATAAGTCTCCTTCCTACTGGAATTTCTACAGGATAGGATGTTTATCATTTCCATAGAACTTCCTGCTATCAAAAGTATTTGTATTCTATGAAAACATACCTCCCAACATTTCAAATGGCGAAAGAGGTACACTTGTGATTTAGGGGGTGTTGCTGGTGCTGTGTCTGGTGGGTGGGACATTAATGAGAATATTTAAGTTATTCCATGACTTACTGACACCTCTTTTCTAACTGAATCAATTATTTAGAACAAGACCAAAGTATTTTATTTGCACAGACTAATATATGAACATAGATACTGAAATTTAAACAAACATTAATGTGAACTTTATTAGTGTGGAGCAATGTGATACACTTATATACACATCACACAGTCTGACCTCCTAAACACAGGGACACCAGGGTGATACACATATACGCACCACACAGTCTGATCTAAACAATGGGACACCAGGGTGATACACTTATATACACACCACACAGTCTGATCTCCTAAACACAGGAACACCAGGGTGCTACACATATACACACACACCACACAGTCTAATCTCCTAAACACAGGGACACCAGCATGATGTACTTATACACACACCACACAGTCTGATCTCCTAAACACAGGGACACCAGCATGATGTACTTATATACACACCACACAGTCTGATCTCCTAAACACAGGGACACCACGGTGATACACTTCTATACACACCACACAGTCTGATCTCCTAAACACAGGGACACCAGGTTGATACACTTCTATACACACTGCACAGTCTGATCTCCTAAACACAGGGACACCAGGGTAATACACTTATATACACACCGCACAGTCTGATCTCCTAAACACAGGGACACCAGGGTGATACACTTATATACACACCGCACAGTCTGATCTCCAAAACACAGGGACACCAGGGTGATACACTTATATACACACCACACAGTCTGATCTCCTAAACATAGGGACACCAGGGTGATACACTTATATGCACACCATACAGTCTGATCTCCTAAATACAGGGACACCAGGGTGATAAACTTATATACACACCACACAGTCTGATCTCCTAAACACAGGGACACCAGGGTGATATACTTCTATACACACCACACAGTCTGATCTCCTAAACACAGGGACACCAGGGTGATACAGTTCTATACACACCACACAGTCTGATCTCCTAAACACAGGGACACCAGGGTTATACACGTCTATACACACCACACAGTCTGATCTCCTAAACTCAGGGACACTAGGGTGATATACTTCTATACACCACACAGTCTGATCTCCTGAAGACAGGGACACTAGGGTGATACACTTATATACACACACCACACAGTCTGATCTCCTAAACACAGGGACACCAGGGTGATACACTTATATACACACACCACACAGTCTGATCTCCTAAACACAGGGACACCAGGGTGACACACATATATACACACCACACGGTCTGATCTCCTAAACACAGTGACAACAGGGTGATACACTTATATACACACCACACAGTCTGATCTCCTAAACACAGGGACACCAGGGTGCTACACTTATACACAAACCACACAGTATGATCTCCTAAACACAGGGACACCAGGGTGATTCACTTATATACACACCACACAGTCTGATCTCCTAAACACAGGAACACCAGTGTGCTACACATATACACACACACCACACAGTCTAATCTCCTAAACACAGGGACACCAGCATGATGTACTTATACACACACCAACAGTCTGATCTCCTAAACACAGGGACACCAGCATGATGTACTTATATACACACCACACAGTCTGATCTCCTAAACACAGGGACACCACGGTGATACACTTCTATACACACCACACAGTCTGATCTCCTAAACACAGGGACACCAGGTTGATACACTTCTATACACACCGCACAGTCTGATCTCCTAAACACAGGGACACCAGGGTGATACACTTATATACACACCACACAGTCTGATCTCCTAAACATAGGGACACCAGGGTGATACACTTATATGCAGACCACACAGTCTGATCTCCTAAATACAGGGACACCAGGGTGATAAACTTATATACACACCACACAGTCTGATCTCCTAAACACAGGGACACCAGGGTGATATACTTCTATACACACCACACAGTCTGATCTCCTAAACACAGGGACACCAGGGTGATACAGTTCTATACACACCACACAGTCTGATCTCCTAAACACAGGGACACCAGGGTGATACAGTTCTATACACACCACACAGTCTGATCTCCTAAACACAGGGACACCAGGGTTATACACGTCTATACACACCACACAGTCTGATCTCCTAAACTCAGGGACACCAGGGTGATATACTTCTATACACCCCACACAGTCTGATCTCCTGAACACAGGGACACTAGGGTGATACACTTATATACACACACCACACAGTCTGATCTCCTAAACACAGGGACACCAGGGTGATACACTTATATATACACACCACACAGTCTGATCTCCTAAACACAGGGACACCAGGGTGATATACTTCTATACACACCACACAGTCTGATCTCCTAAACACAGGGACACCAGGGTGATACAGTTCTATACACACCACACAGTCTGATCTCCTAAACACAGGGACACCAGGGTGATACAGTTCTATACACACCACACAGTCTGATCTCCTAAACACAGGGACACCAGGGTTATACACGTCTATACACACCACACAGTCTGATCTCCTAAACACAGGGATACCAGGGTGGGAAAGAGGGACAGAGGGATTTGGGTCTCAAAGAGGGACTGTGCCTCCTAAAGAAGGACACTTGTGAGGTATGTGAAAGGATAGGTAGTAAATTTGGCAGGGGTATTGCTGTTGATATAGTATATTTGGTTTCTGTAAAAGCCTTTGATATTGTTTACCACAACAGGCTACTGCATAAATAAAAAGGATTTGGTTTTGCATGTGAAATACTGTATATGAATGGATTGAGAACTGGTTAAATGTTAGAATGCAGAGATTTGTTGTAAATTCAACCTTTTCGAGATGGTCTAAAGTTGGAAATGGAGTTTGTCAGGGTTCATTCCTCCACCAATGTTTTTCATTTTATTGGTAACTAGTGTAAAAGACCGTGTACATGGGCCAAGTTTCAGCTGATGTTAACCCTTTGAGTGCCTGAGGGGTACGCAACTCATTGCTTTGCAATGGTCTGCGTCCTGCATCCTGCCGCCGACGCAGTCATACACAGTAGAAACTGCCCGAAAGCACAGAATGCTCCCAGCACAGAACTCCCAGCATTCTATGCTCCCAGCACAGAACTCCCAGAATTCTATGCTCCCAGCATTCTGTGCATTGAAGCAGTCTCTACTGCGCATGATGACTTCTGACAATCATCCTAGCGAATTATTATATAGGATGACCCTGTATTGTGCATTGAAAAAAGTGTCTCAATCTTTGCTGATGAAACTAAACTGAGTAAGGAAATACACACATGGCAGTTAATTTTTTTTCTCCAAAAAATATGTGTATAAACTGATTAAGTGGGAAAAAAATGACATATCAGGTTGCATAAATAAATGTATGGTTATGCAACTGAAACAAAAATGCTACATACAAATTAAATGGGAAACTTCTTCGGGAATCCTTGTTAGAGAATGATTTAGGAGCAGTGATAGGCAATTAAACCACAGCAGTGTGCAGTGTGCAGTGTCACTCAGCTGTTACAAGAGCCAATAGGGTACTAGCCTGTAGGAAAAGAGGTATACATGCATGGGATGTGAATATAATTATGCCTATCTATCTATCTATCTATCTATCTATCTATCTATCTATCTATCTATCTATTTTTTTCTTGGTAAGACTCCTTTTACAATATGGAGTATGGTTTTTGAGCATCAGTTCTTAAAAAGGCATTATTAGCTGGAAAAAGTGCAGAGATGTGCAACAGAACTGATAAAGGGATTGAGGAAATCAGATATATAAAGAGATACTAGCTTACTTGGTTTGTATCCATTATAGAAGATATTTCTAAGGGGTGATATTATCCCCATTTTCAAAAAGATTTGAGATCAATAAAAAGTACTGAGGGATGATTAACTCAAACAACTAAGCAAAAAAAAGAGGTATTCAATTAAGACTAGAGAAAACAAGCTTTTGAAGTAAAAAAAGGCAGGTTTTTTTTTATAATAAGGGCAGTAATATAGAATTATTTGCCTTGAAATGCAGTACTTTCAGATACTCTAGATGTTTTAAAAAAGTAATGTACACCCTTCTAATATTGCCAGTTATGAAAGTTAATTTCTTATGCAGGGAAATATCCAACTGCCATTTTGAGTAGGGAAGGAATTTTTTACTCACTTGGGGCTTAATTTGAAATGGCTTCCATTGTTTTTTGCCTTCCTCTGGATCAACAGGGATGACATGGCATGGTCAACGTATGGATTCATTGAACTCTGGATCAAAATTCAAGCCGACGCAGAGAATCAAAGACATTTATTCATACTTTTAAAATCATGGACAGCTCACATCCAACAGAGATGGAACTAGATGGAACAAGAGATACATTCTAACAATGCAGATATTCCAACATTGCCTAACGCATTTCGCGCTTCAAATGCGCTTACCCATATAGTAACATGACATGGACTGAACTTGATGGACACATGACTTTTTTCAGCCTCATCAACTATGTTACTATGTTTTTTCAAACCTCAATTATAATCCAAAGGGGAAAAAAAAAAAAAAAAAAAAAAAAATATATATATATATATATATATATATATATATATACATATATATATGGAAGATTGAGCTAATCAATTAATTAAGATGTACATTTTCATAAGTTCATGTCTAAATAAAGAATTGCTACAACGACTGGCACTGTACTGTGACTTATCTTACAGTCAGAAATTGCACTATCAGGTACTGTGTTGTTTATGACTATAAAATGAACAAATGTATCTTCTTCATGCTGAGTTCCATTTTACTAAAAACACTCGGAAACATGCAAAATGTATCATGCTTCATTTTTCTGCAAAATAAATACTGTGAAGTTATTCTGAGAGGGTCAACTTTGAATATTTAAGTACCAGCTTGCATACTATCAAAAAGCTTGAAATGAGACAATTAACATATGTTTTTGGCAGTCAAACAGCAATCAGATACACCGAGGGACTTCTGCTGTTTGTAAAAAAGACCACGTTGAGATTTTCAAAGCAACCAAGCAAAACCACAGATTCACTCGCTGCCCACATGAAATGAGGACAATTTAAAGCTATGTTTGACTGGACATTCATGCAGTTCTGTTTATATGCAGACATATTTATGGCTCCTTGGGGTTTTGAATGCTTGGAAAGAATAAAGCAGCTTGACAGACCTGTAGCATTTAATTACATCCTACACTTGCTTAGAAATATAACACAGCGGTATTGTACTTTTATGGATGCATTGGCTGCAGTGGATCATTCAGTATGAAAAGCAGCTGTCCGTGATGAAAGGACACATCCCCAATCATCGACTGATAGATAATTAGGGAAATGAGCCTATATTAATTGTACAGTGCATTGCCGAAATAGAGTATCTACCATTAAAACTGTTAGGACAATTCATTGCCAAGAGAATATTTTTTTTATAAAATTATTAGCCAGTACACTGTTATTAGAAGTAGGCATCAGTCCTTTTAGTGCCAGAGGGGTACATAATGCATTGATTTGCACTGCATTGTGTACCCCTCTGGTACTCAAAGGGTTAACCGCTTGGATGATAAAGAGGTCTGCCAAAAGTTTGAACACTCTGTCCTTAACGACTGTTTTGCAAACTAACAAAATGATCTCATGCTATTAAAATGAACCAAGTTAACCATTTGGTGACCAGGGTTTTTTTTTTTACAGTAGAGGACCAGAACAATTTTGGCCTGCGCTGTCAGTCCCTTCCGGAGCTGAATGGTTCCTAGCAATGCCTACTACAGCCGTCTGGGACTGACAGCGCAGGTGCGCGGACGTCACTAAGGCAAGATGTCCGCACTCCGTCCTGCCTGTCAGCCGAGGATGAATGCATATTTCTCCATAACCAGGTAATAATTCTGGCGACTAGCGCTACTAAGCAGCTAGTCGCCAGATAGGAAATTATTACAGACAACGTTTCTTAGCGGTGTTAGTTCCGCTTTAACACTGGAGCACTGATGATTCTCCCTTGCGGTGACAGTAAGGTTGTTGGCCTCCCAGTCCCTACACAACTGTGAGATTCTGTCACTTTGCAAATTACTCAAACAAACTCCTAAGTTGAATTGTTATATTTAACACTAGAGGACTGATGATTCTTCCTTTTGGTGGCAGTAAGCTGCTAGACCTCCCAGTCCCTGCACAATTGTGAGATTCTGTCACTCTGAAAATTATTCAAACAAAATCCTAAACTGAATTTTAAAATTTAACACAGGAACACTGAGGATTCTCCATTGTGGTGACAGTAAGGTAGTTGGCCTCCCAGTCTATACACAACTGTGAGATTCTGTCACTCTGTAAATTACTCAAACAATCTCCTAAGTTGAATTTTTATATTTAACACTGGAACAATGATGATTCTCCCTTGCGGTGGCCTCCCAGTCTGTACACAACTGTAAAATTGTGTCAGTCTGCAAATTATTCTGCCCAGTTATGTTTCGGATTCAGATTTAAAAACGAATGGCTCTAAAATTTTTGCCATGTCCGAATGGCTCAGAATCACCCTTATTCGTCTGAAATCTGCATGTGGACAAACCGAAGAGCACAAGCCTAATTAAAAAAAAATAAAGTACAACCTACAATGTGGCAGATGTGTATGGTAGTGGTGGTGGGGGACTAGAGTGGTGTGATTGGTGGGACCTTGACAAACTGCATCCACTCCAGGAGGAGTGCGATCATCATAATTTATTACACACACTGCAGCAACCATTGCTGCAGTCAGTTCTGCACTGCTCCACCTTTACTCCTCCCCCTTGTGCGTTTGCTGGACACTACTCAAGAACAGATGGAGTGTGATGCCTTGCCTTAGCCCTCAACAATATTCTCAATGTTACCTGCTATTAAGTTTGCCTCAGTCACAGAGTTCATATCAGGCTCCCAGTCAGCTGTCTGTTACCTAATATATTTCTGTATTTTTTTTTACATTTTTTTTTTTTTAAGTTGTACAGCCTTATCTTATCACACTCTGTCCAAAAAAGGTAACTAAAAAACAAAATCAACAACTTCTTTCCCCAGACTTCACCACCACAGAGAAAAAATAGCAAAATCAGCAAGCAATTTGGACCCCATCTGCCTGTGTCTTGCCAGTCAGTCACTCCAAATAATGGGGTATTTGAGATAAATCTCCTTCCTCCCTTCTTATCCCCTACAGTTCTCCCAGACTCCCCCAATACAGAGAACAAATGTCCTACCCAAATGACTGCCTAAACTAAGCTTCAATTCCCTTTTATTTGCCTATCTTCTCTAGCTCAAAAACATGCTGCTTTCTCCTCTCACAAACACAGAATGGTGGCTGTGAGAGCCTGACACCTTTTATATGGCTGCCAGAAAAGTAGAAAAAATGTTCATGTGGTAGGGAAAAAAAACATCTTCCCATTGATTTCAATGCAATGAGCTAGGCAGGAAATTATTCTCCATGCAGGAAGTACCATTTTTCGTTGATTTTGGTTTGAGGCAAAAAATGTCACCATCCCTACTCACGTTGACGTAAATAATTGTATAAAGAACAAAACATAAATAAATAGAGCAAAAAAAATCTGTTCTTGAATCCTGCAAAGTCAAACTTTGTTTTGATCCATAATTTCACTTCATACACAAATGGGCACACAGACAATATATCATATTTCCCTTCGTTCTTTCCCACAATAAACCCTCTTCATGGATTAGTACAATTCCCTTCATAATCAAAATCTCAAACAACAGAAAACACCACAACAATTTCTAATGAAATAACTGAACATGAATCTCTGATTAATTTACCTCTAATCATTACAATCATGATAATCAAATAAAATTTATCTTAGAGGGCTACTTTAAAGTCTATATTTCAGTTGAAATTTAACAGAAAACAACATGGCAATATTTCATCTTCCACATCCAGTGTTAGTCATAGAATCATGCATACACTTCCATAGAGCACAGCTTTGTTCTACTGTCCACAGGTAGTCACAGAATCACCCATATATGTTCTGGAACTTCAGCCTTATTAACCTGTCTACTGGTAGTCACAGTACCACACATACACTACTGCTTGTCACTCTAGCCTTGTTCCACTTTTCACTGTCACAAAGCCACTCATACACTGTCTGACACCCCAACCATGTTCCGCTATCCACTGGTAGTCACAAAGCCACACATTCACTGTCTGACACCTCAAGCATGTACCACTATCTATTGATAGTCACAAAGCCACACTTACACTGGTCCTCAAGTGATTAAAAAATACATTGATCCTCAAGTGATTAAAACATATTTCCACGTCTCCTCTATCATATTCAAACATTACCCTTTATAATATCCCAACAAGACCAAAATGACTCCAAAGAGCCTTTCTTTAATTCTTATGGAAAGAGAAACCTTGTATACGCCCCTCAAAGATACAACAACCACTCACCTAATCAGGAATGAATATCCTCAATAGAATGGGAGGAATTAAGGGGGACTTGGATGAGTGAAGGAAAGGTGGTCGGGTGCACATGGGGACATTGAGGGTGCTGTCATTGTAGCTCTTTACTGCCACAAAGGTCTTTTTCCAAGGCTCAACATTGAGTTGCTGAGCCTGGGGAAGCCTGCCTTGTTAAAAAGGGAGCATTACAAAGGACACCACACTACAATGTGATAGTAAAATTACTACGCATAATGCTTCTGTTGGCTGTTTGTATATGTAGCCTGAATTGCATAATCAGCATAACATAATTCTTAGACTACATAATCCACTTTGCAGACATCCTAACTGCAAGACAAAAAATAGGCACGGCATACAAATGTAACTGTATAATATGTGAATATCCAGATGTAGCTTTGGTCCACAATTTATGGAAATGTACACACAGTTACACAACACTTACGACACATGTCACAAAGTCATGATTAGAATTAGGCCCAATACGTACAACACATTGTTACCCCCCCTGCTCCTTACTGCATACCCGGCAGATATGACTAGGCCACCACTACCCATTATCTCTTGACAAATTACTGACATTTGTAATATAATTTCCAAATATAACCATTTTCATTCTATCATACTCCTTTGCCTGGCATTTTGTGGTTGGACTGCGGTTATGGCAGGACTAGTATGATGCGCTTTAGGATATTTCCTCTCTGTGAAAGGCACTAGTGGGCTTAAAGAGACTGCACCCTGGGTAGAACACCACTCCTAGAGAGTCCGCAGGTATCTTTCTAGTTGAGCATCTCTGACTTTTAATATACATATGCAAATTACCCTTGGGATTTGTCACCCCAAGAGTAATAGGGGGAATTCAGCATTGGACCCCTTGCTCACAGTGCTTAGAGAGATCAGCTACACCTCACTGAAGAGGCCCAACAAGGCCGAAAAGTATGTCTGGGGTTGGCTGCTTCTTTTTTTCAGAGAGGAATTGCCTGGCATTTGTGGTTGGACTGCTGTAATGGCAGGACCAGTATGATGTGCTTTAGGATATTTCCTCTCTGTGAAAGACACTAGTGGGCTAAAAGAGATTTCACCCTGGGTAGGGCACCATTCCTATAAAGCCTGCAAATCTGTATTGCAGTTTCGTTCCTAGATGAGCATCTCTGACTTTTAATATACTTAGACATGAGCAACTTCAGCTCACAACAAAAGAGAAATATATTTTCCTTATAGTATCTACAGTAGCCATCAAATCTGTATTATTTTACCGGCTACCAAAGAACCTTTGACCCACAAACAGCCCATACAGAAAGGATCATCATGTTGTTTGAAAGAAAAAAAATATTTCTGGCAGACATGAGAACCATTCATGAAAACCCTACCACATAGTCAAAAACAGAAATGTGTTATATATTTCAGACACTTCCTGGAGGTTTCTACAAAACATTCAGTCCAAAACACACTGGCAAAATTTCCCTTCTTGTCATTGTTATTGCAAATTGCTATGTTATGTTTATGAATATTTTCAATAAAAACATTCTTAAAAAATACATTTCCAGTAGGATGACATAGGAAATGATCAGATCTACACTAATGTTTAGTGAACACTGACTGAAATCTGATGATGATAAATGATGACTGACTCATTTGTAAACAGCTGCAAGTTAAGATCATTTCATCCTGTGTCATTAATTATTATTATTATTATTATATCCTTTATTTATATAGCACCCTGTGGTGTAACAATAGAGGTTGCAAGGGTCGCACCTGCAACCGGGCCCATCATTCCAGGTGCCTGGCCGCCCCCTGTGACTCCACCGCCCAGCACCGGCAACAAGAGATCTGTGCCTTCTTTTGTACAGATCTCTAGCTGAAGAGAGGACTGCACAGGAGCTCCATCTGTTAATAGAGGTCTGTGCAGGAGGCACAGACCTCTCTTGCCATGCTGCTGTACCACCAGGGAGGTAGGAGATGGACACTGGGAGGTCAATAAGGGCAATGTGGAGGTGGAGATTGGGGCAATTGGGAGGTGGACACTGGGAGCAATGTGGAGATTGGGGGCAATGTGAAGGTGGAGATTGTGGACAATATGGAGATTGGTGGCAATGCGAAAGTGGAGATTGGGGGCAATGTGAAAATTGGGGACAAAGTGGAGGCAATGTGGAATTTGGGGAAGCAAAGTGGTGGTTGCCAATGGGGGGTCAATGTGGAGATGGCCAATGGGGGGCAATGTGGTCGGGGGGGGCCATGGCAATTTTTGCATCAGGGCCCGGTGGCTTCTAGTTACGCCTCTGATAGCACCAACTTATTCCTCAGCATTGTTCAGTAGGGAAGACATACAGAAACATTAAACATTTCAAATGGAACATAGAAAACGAAAGGATCAGAGGGCGCTGTTCATGAGTGCTTACATTCAATTTACACATTTATTATCAGTGGAGATATTGCAGATGCAAATGCATTTAAACATCAGTTATAGATTTGGAGCATTCACGTATGAGACTGGTAAATTACTTCTACTATATCTCTGCTAACAAAAGTTAATGAATGAAACTATAGAAACAATTAACTAGTCAAAGACGTACAATATCTGTCTGTGTTTTGTTAATTGTCAATATGGTCTCAGCTGATATAACTTTATGAATAAAAATAAGTGTATAAACTACTAAATAATTAACAAAGACTGCATCAATTATTTCTTCATTATTTATAATTAAAGAGCAATTATCACATTTTACTGAGTCTTGGCAAGTGGGAAAAGATTTAGTAAAAACCCTGCAGTAAAAAAATCTGCAAAAACCAACACTTTTTGCGGGAAAATCAACTTAAAATAAAGTGATTCAAATCTTTGCCATTTCGCCCATTGGCAAAATTGTTTTGCTATGATATATAAGGGCTAGAAAGGTTTGGCTCTTTGAATCACATTTTTGGGGATTTTCTCCATAAAAACTTCCAGGAAGATTCCAGGAAGTGAAAAACAACAAAAGCAGCTGAGAGTGAGCGATAGGTGCTAGGTGGTTGTGCAAGTTTAATAACAATAAAAGAAGGAGCTGTAAGGACCTTTATGCATCCAGTGAGTCTGAGGAGGAGGAAGTGACCCCTACCACCGACATGAAAGAGACTGGATGCCCTGGTTCCCCAGACCAAATGGTGGCCAGTCCCCCTACATCACTCCTAGGGATCTTGGGGAAATTTTTGTCAAGGGCAGAGGAAGAAGAGTGTAGTAGAGTAAGCAGGGCAGATCACCTACCTGTGCCTGCTGCCAGTGTTACACCTGTTGCCAGTGCTGAACCTGCTGCCACTGCTGTACCTGCTGAAAGTGCTGAACCTGCTGCCAGTGTGTCTTGTAATTCTCAAGAGGTGGGGGGAGGAGATGATGCCAAGTGTGACAGCAGGGGACCCTAAGTCACACTTACCATCCCCAAGCAGTCCAGCCACTAGTACTACTAGTTCTAGTACTAAGAAGACTCAGGGACTGAAATTTTTGTGGTTGGTGTGAGTAGTAGTAACGGTGATGGTGAAGCAGCTGGTGGGACTAGAGATAGGGGAGCGGTAGGAGAAGTAATGCAGAGGATTTAGAGTAGCAGTCAACGAAGTCCACACAATTCCCCTGACCCTGGGAGTCCCCATGCCCCCACAGCATTGTCCAGGTGGAACATGATCATGAAGAAGGCAGAATTGCTGCCTAGAAGCAATAATATCACCACAACCAGGAGCACAGATCAGCTGCCTTCTTCAGGCCACCAAGAAATTGAAAGTGTGATATTAAGGGACCTTCTGTCACATTTCTTGTCACCTCCTCCAACCAGTGAGACATCTGTAATAGAGCAGCAGCATCAAGGAGGGACTGGTGGTGGTGGTGGTGGTGATGATGATGGTGGAGAACCTGGTGTGGAAGAGACTTTAATGACCTTTTTAGCTCAAACTGAATAGGAATGGGAGAAATGGATGGGGATGGGCATCCCCTCCACCACCAGCAGTGAGCTTTTGGAATTTGCAGAGTTTGCAACTGCTCTAATTCCTGCTGCTGCTGAGATGCAAGGGCAGCAGGATGCTGAGGAGCAGTTGGAATGTGGGTCAACAAGTGATATGGGACCAGGACAGGTTCCACTTGCCAACAGCAATACTTCTGGTCCTAGTTGCAGTGCTGATTCCGAGGTAGTAACAGCAAGACCAGCAACATAATTCTCTGCCCCAGTCAGTGAAGGTAAATGTGGAGGAGAAGAAGAAAGAGGCCATTCTTCTCCATAAAGGCACTGTGCACAATTTGTGACAAGTCAGTGAGAAGGGGAAAGTAGGCAACACTCTTTGCAAAACCCTCCTGATAACACTCATGAAACACAGATACCATGACATTTATATACACCCACAAAGAAATTGGGAACCACTGTTGCTGTACCCACTAACTCTCCACCAAAGGCAACAACAAGCGAGGTACTGATAAAAGAAAAGAAGGAATAGAGAAACCCAGCCAGAGGCTAAAAAGTTCTATGATGAGCGAAATACCTTGCTTGCATCACCTTCTTGCTCTAGGGTAACTACATCTTCTTGTGATCCAACTCATTCATCTTTACCTCCCCCACCTGTTGATAGACATTCGGTAGATGTCAAGATGTAACAGTCTGTGTCCACCCATTGCACACTCTGTGGTGCACTGATCACACATGGCAGTGTAGTGGAGGATAATCACAACCAGGGCGTAAAGAGTAATATTAGGAGATTCCATCCCACAGAATGTGCTAAGCTGGTGGCAGGGAGGGTTCATCATTATTATTAAACTTTCTGCAGGTTGTCACATGTCCTCAGCATAGTGACAGCAGCAGTACTTGGTTTCTGGTGGGAGGATTTCACATTGGGGAACCTTGGCGTCATGGTGTTTGGTTACAGGTGTTTGATGTGAGTCCAGATGTGCCTCTTGTTCCCAGTCCTTCCATTATTTATCACAACACTGTGCACATTGCATTTGCTGATGAGAAGCACAGTTCCTGCTCTAAAGGGAAAAGTTTAAATTCTAACAGCACACAAACGAATTTGGTGGAGTGGCAGGTGGAGAATCAATATTGGCCAACTTCTTATTTTCTCTACATATACCTGAAGTGGTGGGGGCTAGTTATGGTGCTGCTACTGCCTCAGGTACATCACTGGAACTAGTCATATTTAAACAACTCAACAGCAGCAGCAGTTAGAACAGCAGATGCAAATTCCACAATTACACCGGGGCATTTGACAATGGCCAATCACCATTGGTCAACACAACAAAGTTGGAGATCTTAGTGCATAAGCTCCATAGAATAACATCTTAACTGGAGAAGTAATATCCCTGGAGAAGTCATTTCCACTTTATCACGTCTTTATCACATCTTACTGCATCTCCCCCATTATCTCTTAAACAAAAGCAACATGGCAAACTTCATAATGGCCATTAGCAGTTTATGTCCATGGTAAGGGAAGGGGATGATTATTAATAGGTGTCAGTTTTTCTTTAGAGTCCTTTGAATTGTATTTGTTGGTTTGATGCTCAGAGTTAGACTTGCATACTGAACCCTGTGGAACTACAGTTGTCTCCACATACTATAATAAAATGCTTTAGTAATGTTTCTAACATATTAAATCTGCATAGCTTTTATGTATATTTAAATTATGATAGATGGGGGGCTGAGCAAGCTGCCGGTGAAGATGGACGTGCTTTACACTGCTCCATAGCTGAGACGATATATTTACAATATAGCTGCTCTATTCTATGCTATTTTGCTACCTATCTTGAGATTATCTTGCTCTGACATTCTTTTGTTGGATTACCCTGAAAAAATACTTTGATTCTGGCATGTAGGGATTCAGCTTACTGTGTTTTACTCTCGCTCCTGCTCGAATCAAAGACGCAGTTGAGCAGTATGGCGGCCCTTGTCTGGAACCATATGGAGGACCTGTATTTTCTTACCTGCTCCTTATCGCCTACTTTCTTGCCTCAATTTCTCACGAAGGGAGGTATTATGCACTTTACGACCAAGTTGGAGTTGGAGGCTCTGGTTGCGGAGATTAGAAGCATGATATGGGAGAATTTTCCAGATTGAGCATGGTCATAAGGCTGAGTGAACCAAGTGCAGTGCTCCTAGAACAGGATGAGAATGCCGTGGATCCACAACAAGTGGCTGCGGAAGTGTCTCCATATCTACGAGATGGGCTGTTGGAGGGCCCCGTGGGTCACCGAGAGGTCCTAAATGGAGAGAAAGCGATGGATCACTTCAGGATTTGAGGTCTGCCTGAGAAGGTTTCTGTGCTAAATTTGAAGGGCGCTTTGGGAGTGTTATTATGTATGGCTCTGAAGATGCTAGAGGAGTGTGTGGGATGTTTCTCCTTGGGACCCATGGATTCCTGTTCTGCCTTGTTGTCCGGGCCCTCTTGGGGTCCTCCACCACTTCATCTTACTGTTCCAGTTTTGCGATGGTGATATCTTGCCTCGGTTTGGCTCTAGAGTCTTGTAGCTGTTGCTGGAACTGTGCTATATACCTCCCTTGCTCCCTTACGGACCGTATAGAGGTGCTTTATGATTGTACTTATGTGGAGTTTCTGGGCACCCAGAAATCCCCCCCCCCTCTGATGTGAGTTTGGACGCTCTCATGAGGGACTGTTTGCGTTTAGATACCGTGGGTTGTCCCCCTAGGGCCTGGGGAGTCAGCACTGATCATCTGCTAACCCATGTAGACTCTGAGGGTGTATGTGACTACACTGAGGGTTATATTTTTCATTTCGGGGAGCGGGTGGTTTGTGAAGTTGGGGAGGTGTTGGGTCCCTTTAACAGTACTTGGATGTACGATGTATGGGCTAACCAATCCAGATGTTTATTTGCAAATATTTCAGTATTGTTATATGACTCAAGACAGTAGATGTTACTCTGTCATAAGAATCTACAATATTGCTTAATCTCTGAGGTCCCTGGACTGTTCCAGGAGGGTGCGATTTAGAGTGTACGCCATCTTAATATTGTTTTAGGGGCATCTGAGATGTTTTCATCGGGCACGTTCGATTGTGGCACCTGATACAAGACTGTTTTTTATTTTTTGAGGATTCTATTTTCGTTTTATTACCCACTCTTATGATATATTGCCTTATGTTTGTATACACTGTCTTTCATGCTCTTGTTTAATCAACTGTTTGTGTGTCTTTCATACCGGCCAGGCAGGGGTCTTGGCCCTTGGCTTGTTTCAGCCCACAAAGATACAATCTCTTCTTATCCCCTCCAACAGACTTCGTGTAGGTCTTCACATGATATCCAGATAAGGTGCTAGGTATATTGCCTTGTCACTCTGTCCACACATTAGTCTTTCACTCTTACACTAGGACCTCTGGCTCATCTTCAAAGTCTAGCTCATCATTTCTTTCCTATTATACTCACACTAGGGCACTTCTTTATAAGTATTGAGTGGTTCTTACCTTTCCTTTCCTTTACTTTTTTCTCCTAGGTTCTTTTTTCATACTCTGTGAACTCAATCACTGTATTATCCTTTTCTTTATCCTTGGCAACTTTTGAGAGCCTCTTGTATAGCTCATGTCTTTGACTCATAGCTGTTATATATGCGTTACTGAGCAATGCTCACTGAGTTAAGCTGTAATATGACTATTATATGTTTATGGTACTGTAATATGTGGAGCTTATAGTTTGCATTTCTGCTTTCTTTACCAATAAAGCCTTTTGAAACTTAAAAAAAAAAAAACAAATTAAAGATAATTACAATGATTTGATTGGACTGTACATTTTCATTTACTAAAAGCACAAAAAAAGTTATATATTTATTAAGACTTTGTTTCGTAGAACGGAGCTAAGTCTTCAATTCAAGTTAATGGAATTTCACTGGATTCCTTCAGCTGCTTAAAATAATAGATGCATATTACTCAAGTGCATTATTATATTGTCTGCAATATTAAAAAAAGTAAAAAAAAAGTATGATGTTCTACTGTAATTTATCATTTTATCTTAAATATACTCTCTCTCTCTCTCTCTCTCTCTCTCTCTATATATATATATATATATATACTAGCAATGTGGGACGGAGCTGCCCGTCAGGCTTCATAGGGAATTAATGCACACAGATGCAAGACAAACACACACAGAGACACACACGCAAATGCACACTCATGCACTGAGATGCATAAAGAGCGACACAGTCATACACACATACATGCAATGGACAACATGCAGACACATAAAGTGTGATACAGACATGCAACACACACAGTGAGGAACACACAGGCACACACAGAAGTGAGTCATAAGGGGGTGACTTATGTGTCATTGTAATGAGTTTGTGTTTGTACTTATGCCTCCACTGTGGCATTCATTCATATAGTTGAAATGCATATGGTAATTGCACATACTATGGTGGATGGTGGATCGTGCTTGCTCCAGGGGTGTGAGTGAGTGTGTGTGAGCGTGTGTGTGTGAGTGTGTGCGAGTGTGAGTGAGAGAGTGTGTGTGATTGAGTGTGTGTAATAGTGTGAGAGAGAGTGTGTGAGAGAGAGTGTGTGAGAGTGAGTGTGATTGAGTGTGAGGGAGAGAGTGTGAGTGTGTGTGATTGACTGTGAGTGAGAGAGTGTGTGAGAGAGAGTGTGAGAGTATGTGGGAGAGAGTGAGAGTGTGAGAGAGTGTGTGAGAAAGTGTGTGAGTGTATGAGTGTGAGTGAGAGTGTGAGTGTGTGTGACTGACTGTGTGTGAGTGTGAGTGAGAGTGTGATTGAATGTGAGTGAGAGTGTGATTGAGTGTGTGTGATTGAGTGTGAGTGAGAGAGTGTGTGTGTGTGATGAGTGTGACTGAGAGAGTGTGAGAGAGTGAGAAAGAGTGTGAGTGAGAGTGTGCATGAGTGTGAGTGAGAGTGTGAGTGAGAGTGTTAGTGTGTGGATTGAGTGAATGTGAGTGTGTGATTGAGTGAGAGAGTGTGAGTAAGAGAGTGTGAGTGAGAGAGTGTGAGAGTGTGAGTGACTGTGAGTGTGTGTGATTGAGTGTGTATGATTATGAGTGAGAGTGTGAGTGAGAGTGTGAGTGAGTGTGTGTGTTTGTGTCTGATGTGTTTGTGTCTGTGGTATAGGAGTGAGTGGCAGCCATTTTGTTTTTTCAGTCACTTGGATAGTAGTGGACGGGCTGGATAGTGGGGGCAGGCCAACTCCCTGTATGATTTAAATCACTCCCCCACTGAATCACCCAATGGGAGCAGTAACTCCTCCTTACTTAAGCTGAAGTAACATAGCAATATAACACATGGTGGCTCTTCAGTTGAGGCAACATAGCAGCATACTGAGGGAACAAATAGAAATTGGTGGTTGAGGCTTGCCTTCTGTAACATACAGCAAAGCATCTTTCTCCCTTTAAGGAGAAAGGGCGGAAATCAGGAAGCAGGAAGTGGAGGAGTGACAGTTGAAAACAGACAGTGAGGTTGACTGAAGAGATGAAAAGGGTTATGTGTGTTTAATAAACAAACGTAGCACCTCACTGTACCGTATGGATGAGTGTAGGTGTGTTATGCCACAGAGAGACTGATATTAGATACATATCATTGGTGATAACCAGTGCATATTTGAATTCTGCATTTTGTGGTTCGGTAAAATCATTAGTAGTGTGGTGTTTAGGAATGACCAAGATCCTACACATGAGTATATGCTTACATTGATTTTAAAATTCGCCCTTAGTTTTATCAAAATTAATAAAAGCTATATTTTATTGTGTTATTGTTTTTATTATTTACACATCATTTATATGGAATACCCACTGATTTAGGGAGGTGGGTTTGGTGCTGCAAAGGGGTCTCTTTTCTTTTCTTATTTTCTCCATGTAACTAATTGACCCCAGCACATTCCCTTTAGCTTAACCAGCACTTCTGATATGACTTTGGGTGGTGCACCTCAAATCTAGTTAATTGATATTAAGTTTATCCCTGAGTTTTTATTTTATGAAAACATTACACCCTTGTACTGAAACAGAGTGTATGGAGGGTTACAATTATCTGTGGGAGGTGAAACAGTGTGTTTGTGGGGTCATGATCCTGAGTGAGAAGTTATTGATATCCCCGACTTCAGGAGCGAGTGGCAGCTATATATTTTTTTTTGTCAGTTGGATAGTGGTGGGTGGGCTGGAGTGGGCGGGCCAACTCCCTGTATGATAAACATGCCCCCACTGAATCACCCAATGGGAGCAGTAATGTTCCCATTGAATCACCCAATGGGAGTTGTGTCTCCTAATGAGACATAAATTATGTAATGAGGCATTCTGTGCAATGTGTGTGTGTTTTCTGACGAGACATAAATTATGTTCTTTGTGTGAGGAACCATAAATTATGCAATGAGGCTTATTCTTTTATATATATACTAGGTGAAGAGACAGTTACACAGGCCACAGTGCCACTGCTAGCTGGTTGCGGGGCAGTCATGCACAGTATAAACTGCCTGCGCCGTGGCTGATACAGAGCTGGACGCGCATGACTGCGGCGTTACACACGTTTTAGCGAATTATTATATAGGATATATATATATATACACACACATACGTATAAATATATCAAAGAAAGGAAAAGGGGCAGCATCCGTGGGTTCCACAGATGACAGAGACATTGACCCAATAAAATTACCTCTATTCCAGTCCAACGGGTGCTGCCCCCTTTTGTATTCTTAGACGTATGCCTATTTAGGATTGTGCACCTGGGCAACTGAATTATTTTAGTGCTTTGACCACAACCAAAAGATTGCATACACAACCCCACACACACATATATATCATTTTTATTGCACCCTAAACATTACAGGTATCCTTTTAAAATTGCTCATTCAAATAGAGATTGAGGGGATGAATGAGGTCAGAGGCACACAGCTATGCTTATGCATGCAGCCAATAAATTGGATGCTGCAGTTCGGGTTGAAGCACCAGTGTTGTTTATGGATGCAACATGAGAATCTTGCTCTTTGATATAGGGCGAGATTCTCATGTCGCCCTTTTAAACACAGTGACATGCTTCATGCACCTTGTAGCCGCACGCTGTTTTAAATGCGACATTTCAAAAGGATACCGTTATGTCACCCGTAGAGCGCCAGACTATTTGGTTTATATATACATGTATACATATACACATACATACATAGTAGTGGACAAAGGCAAGCACTCTCCAGACTTTCACCAAAATATAATTTAATCAAGAGTGGGCGTGTCAGTGTGCATCTTCACATTTTCTTATATATAAGGCAAAATTGGGTGGGTACATTCTCTGTCCTGAAGAAAATGCATATCTGTGCATTGAAACACTGACACGATTAAACTATGTTTTAGTGAATGTCCTGAGAGTGCTAGTCTTTGTTCACTACTACTGTTACTGGTTTTCATTCAGCTTCACATATATATAAGGCAAAGGGTGGTCACACCAAATACTGAATTGATTTAGATTTTTCTTCTTTTTACTCACTATGCATTTTGTTAATTGATAAAAATAAACTATTAACATGTCTATTTTGAAAAGAATTCTTACTTTACAGAATTTTTTCACACCTGCCTAAAGCTTTTGTACAATACAGTATCTATCTATCTATCTATCTATCTATCTATCTATCTATCTATCTATCTATCTATCCTTCTATCTATCTATCTATCTATCTATGTGTCTACCAATCTATCTAATCTATCTATCTGTATCTATCTATCTACACACATACCTACACACTTGTACACACTCTCACAATGCTCAAGGGAAAATACCAATTGCTTTCACAAGTACCATATAGTTACCATATAAAAACATTTGTAAGACTCCATTATGAAAAGTATTTTGTCAGTTTAAGCCTTTGAGTGCCAGAGATGTATTATTCAATGCGTTGCATAGCAATATATAACTAATTTTAAATACCCTTGATGTTTTATTTTACGTTAAACCGTTAACGACCAGCCAATTGGCGCTGTGCGGTCAGTTAAGGACCACGGAGCATTTTCTTTTTTCGTCTCTTCTGCTTCCGGACTCCCCGAACGGCATGCAGCCGCGGGGGAAGCCCGGAATTCCATGACGGTCAAAAGTACGTCATGGGTAGTTAAGTCGGATCGACCCATGACGTACTATGACCGTCAAGGGTCGTTAATGGGTTAAGTTCTGGAGGACCCAATAAGTGTGCATTAGTGTTTGGGTGATATGACATTGCACAGACATACCACATTCTCCATGTAATAGTAAAACAAAAAGATATACAATATTTTTTCCCACTTTTTCCTATGTGAAACTTTTCATCGTGACCACCATTCTAGACCAGTACAGTTTAACAGTCTTTTTTCTGCCATGAAACACAATGACAATGTTACTGCAACTGAGGCAAAATGAAAAGGCATAGAGAATTTAATTTGCTTGTCGATCTTCCAATAATTTCGAGCTTTGATGCATTTGTTGCAAACAATTTTAAAATCAATTTCTTTCCAGTATTGAAACTCATAAAATTAATTAAAAAAAGGCTGCATTGTATCACAGATTAGACAATTTATTTCAAACTCATTAGATTGAATAATGCTGCAAAAAAAATATTTAAACCTGTGTTTGTTCATAGACTGTCACCGAGCATTGATTATTTCAAAGCGTTCACACACAATTAGAGGGAGATGAATGAACAGTAACCAAATGATTGATTCATACCCTTTTAAAAATAAATGTGCCAGAGTCAGTTATGCTAAATTGATATTTATATAACTTCTTTTGAAGATGAAATTAAATTTGCTTAAAAAGGGTTATAATAAAAGAGATGAGAATCTTCAACTGTGATACCATTACGTTAATAAATCTTAAAAAATACACTTTTAAAAACTTTTCTGAAGTGTGCTTTTAAACTGATTGATGGGCTTCTAAGCAGTAATTACTAAATGTGCTTATCTAGATACCCTTCTTTCCTATTGATCCCTCAGTGTCTTCTGATGAAAAGCTCATAATTCATAGCTTTCTTGATGTTTAGCAAAGGATAGAATTATTTATAACTCACATCCAAATGCTCTGAAGCACGAAGGTTTAACTGATTTAAACTGAAATGAACTGAGCTTTTTATCAGGTGGTAAATGCTAGATATTCCAGAAAATGTCAAAATACGAATCCCTGAACACATTAATTTTGAGTCTGACACAGAGTATCTTCTAAACCAGTGCTATCCAAAATACAAAGAAATAAAATTAGAAGTTAAAAAGTGATGTTTGATCCAATTTCTCTGCTGGGTACATCTGTGAGTTACTTTATCTTCTTGTGCCTTAGTGTAAAGGGAAATTATCACCTGCAATCAAGTGCTGTTTTTCTCGATTTATAACATACACTAGTTGAACAGCCCGTTACATGGGCCACAGTGCCTCTGGCAGCCGGTCGCGGGGCAATCACGCGCAGTAGAGACTGCCCGCGCCACTGCTGATACAGAGCTGGACGCTCCTTTGGAGCGCCCAGCTCTGTATCAGCCGCGGCGCGGGCAGTCTGTACTGTGCATGACTGCCACACACGCAGCAGTGTCTACTGCGCATGTCGGGCGTTACACACAACTTAGCAAATTATTATATAGGATTATACAGTGTAAAGGGCCTTAAAATTATAGTAATGTTTCATAATAAAAGCAGCTCTAATTAATCTTCATAGTATTTGGACTTTGGAGAGTATTATTTCAGTTCTGTCAGAGTTGTAGTTCAAGAGTAATTCAATGACAAAGTATCCCCCTCCCGCCCCTTTTACTGATGTAACACTGCTCAGCCAGAGCAGAAGGGAGGTGTCCAGGTAGACTGCAGAGAGGGACAATCTTCAATTAAGATAAGGCAAAAACCTGAAAGACTTGTCAAGGGGGGAAGGGCTTTCATTGTTCTCATAGGAAGAAGATTGTCCCCTGCTGTTATCTGTCTGGTCTATGGACTGCATTCCACATCTGAGAACAGATGGCTTACACTAGGTAAAAGGGGTGGGAGGGGAAACTTTGCTTGTGAATATCTCTCAAACCATAAAGATTTGAGAGATAAGACTTATATCGTTCTTCATGTTTTTTTAATGTCTACAAAATAAAATAAAAATAAAATGAAGTATTACTATCCCTTTAAAGCATAAGTGCACTATGCCACATCACGGGCCATATATACAAAAGTAAAGCGCATCAGATACACCAAAAGTGAACACATAAACATCTTCCAAATTTCTCATTTATTTTTAATGGAGGTTCTATTACCGGTATACGTCTTTCATAGTATCATCAGGTCCAGCTCCATTGGCTAAGCAAGGTAAGGAATGCCTCTCCTTCTTCCACTTCCCCCACCAATTAGCAGTATCTCCCTCATAACCCCAAGCCCACTCTCCTTCTCTGTTCCTTAGCACGCTCCTCTCCTTTCAATCTCTTCAACCTGCTACCCGTTTCCATTCCCCAACTCGCTCCACTTTCTTCCATCTTATCTGGCCTATTCCCCTCACTTCTGTGTCTTTGAGATGCTTCCCTTACCAACTTCCCTTGGTTGTCCCCTTACTCTTTACTCCTTCCAACCAGCCAGACCCCACCACTCCTATCCCCTTCTGTCAAACACTCCTTTTCTCGATTTCCTGCTCCTCCCACATCCTGCCCCTATTCCCTTTGTCTCTCTGGGATTTGTTACAGATTGATTTGGGCAGATCCCAATTTTTTCCAGATTCTTCTAATTGATCTGCAGAATAATCACAGACTTTTTTTCTCTTCCCCAATCTTGATTCATATGCCCTAAAACAGCCTTTTAAACTAAGAGATGTAATAAGTTTATTTTGAGAAAATGAAATCCCAGCAAAGCAACACCTAGGGTTCTTCTCAATGCACTGGACATGTCTTTAGCATCTAAGGTTAAATTATAAGTCTTTGTTTTTAAACAACCTAGAATTTCTGAAATACCAAAGCAGGCATTTTACTCCTTGGATTCTGGAGACCAACACATTTTTGACAATTGATATTCACAAGCAGCCAGAATATTGTGCATTGTTTTATAATAAGAGACAAGACATTGTGCAGATCACAACTCAGAATAATCGTTATTGAAGTCCAGTATCACTTGTCAGTCTCTAAATCTGCTTAAGCCCTAAGATATTTGACTTGTCTCTAACATCCAGAGATAAAACTTAATCAATAGAAATAAAAACTAAATTAACTGAATACCCTATTCACAAAATATTATGTTGATTAACAATTCTTTTACTTAAATAGGTTCAGGTAAATGCAATTAAACATATTCACTGATTAATATTTCAGATACTGATATCAATAGTATTATCTAAAACAAACTTTAAATAGGCAAGAAGTCTCTTTTTTTAATCCAAATCTAAATGATATATTATTATTATGAATTATTTATCATGGATACAGAACTCACTGATATTCTCTACAAGGTGATTGTTTAGTTTGTATTTAGATTAAAATATTCCGTGCAGAATCAAATAATAGGTAATTCAGGATTGCTCATTCAAAATGTATACTAATTTAGAAATTTATTAGTGTTACGTACAGAAAATCTGAGAACAATTGTTTATACACAGCATTTGTATAATAAAATGAAACACCCACTCAAGTACCAGAGGGGTGTGCAGTGCAACCACAAGTCCTTAAAGGGGCAGTAAACCTCTTTTTTTTAATGTAAACTTTTTTATGAAAACCTATATGTTATAGAGCTTTTCCTGCTGAGTAAAACAAGGTCACCCCCACCTCTGTCAGCTGTTTTATTCAAATGATATAACAGTTCAAATAATCAGGAAGTGAATTTACTATGTGTCTACTTCCTGATATTTAACTGACAGGAAGTGACTCAGCAGTTTCTATCAGATTCTATGGAGAACTGTATGTCACTGACTTTCCTCTCTATTAGAATGTAACAGAATTACTAATTGGAATTTGACTGCTACAGAGTGCTGCTAATGTAAAAAAAAAACAAAAAAAAACAGGTTTAAATAGTAATAACTCTGAAAATATGCATCTCTCAGCAGTGGGAGTACCCTTACTTTACTCAACAGGAAACATCCTACAATATATATTTTTTCATAAAAAACGTTTACTGCTCCTTTAAAATGGAACTTTCAAAATCACCTATATTGTTGTTATGCTTAAAAACAGTTTATGAGATATTTAGCCGTTATTTGCCTGTTTATGTAAATGAGCTAGTACTGTCTGACATCAGGATAATGAACTGCTTTCACTGACGTTCATTGCATTCTAAGAACACTTCAGTGAAGTTTGGGGTTCCGGAGTCTTAACAAATAATCATGTCTGCCTCCAAGGACATGGTATTGAGTACTAATTAAATATTCGTTTTAGGGATCCAATCCACTGAGAATTATTTTTTATAGGCCATTAAGCTTTTATTCTCAGATTAAGATAAGAGGGGTAATTATTAGGAAGGAATAATTGCTTCATTTAAATAACTAGGATTTTGGGAATTATATCTAATCCATATTATTCAATTGGTTTTTCACTGAATTGCTCTACTTTTGTCTTTGTCCACATGGCTGTAATTACAGAGACATTAATCTCTACTCTCATCCATGAGTCTCTGGGAGGCTGATCTACTAAGAGGAACTGGAGCGATTCTGGAGTAAACCAACTGCATCACATGGGAACAAATGCCATTTCACTAAATTTCCATTGATTTAAATTGGGTTTTTAACTCCACAAATGGTAGAGAGGGTTCCACCATTCCAGTTGTTAAAAGCTCCATTTAAATCAATAGTAATGTTTATGTGTCCCCTGGGATGCAGTTGGTTAACTCCAGAATGACTCCAGTTCTACTTGGTACATCAGCGCCAATCCTGCAGACCCTACAGCTGCTGAATGATTATAACTCCCATCATTCTCTGTCTGCCAATCAATGTTGTCCATTAGAAGGCCCTCCAGTTGATGCCAGACTAAAACTCCTATCCTCCCTCGCCAGACAATCAGTGGTTGCCAACATGAGGCCCCCCAGCTACTGCCACATTACAAATCACATAATTCCTTGCCAGTCCATCAGACGTGGTCAACATGAGGCTCTCCAGCTAATCAGTGATGGTCAACAAAATGCTCCCCAGGTGCTGCCACACTATACCTTCCATCATTCCCCACCAGCTCAACTGAGGCTGCAACGTCATTATGAGTAATCTGTATGGATACAGTGGGTAGCGCTGAAGGGCTAGGAAGAGTATGGAGGGGGAAGAAAGAAAGTATTGGTGGTACTATATGAAATTATCTGCTCTTAGGCCTAGTATGACTGATTATACTCAAAGGCATTGATGCAGGATGAGATAATGATCTACTCTGTGTAATTAGCTCTATTATGAACAATTATGGCTAGTATGATCATCACAAATCTATATCTGGACGCTTGGCTCGCAATTATATACACAATACTTTAATATGTTTATCTGTCCAGTGGAAATGAAACTTAACCCCTCAAGTTCTACAGAGTTTCTAGAGCCTTGCTTTATAATCCAAAGGGTTAACATCATAATAAATAGTAGAATACGTAATGCAGTAAGAATTTTTGCCATGCGTTGGATAACTCTCTGGCACTCAAAGGGTTAATGGTACAGCTAGGTTTCGTTTGCAGTCTAGGCCCTGTACAGAACAGCAACAGAAACACAGCATTTACAAAGCTCGGTTATTTGTAATTGACTGTAACATATTATTACCTAGTAGTTGAACAGCCCATGTATACGGGCCACATTGCCAGGCAGCAATGGCCGCAGTGCAGTCATACACAGGAGAGACTGCCCGCGCCGCGGATGATAACGGAGCGGTGACTACGGTCTGAATTCGGAGCGCCCCGCTCCATTATCAGCCTCTGCACGGGCAGTCTGTACTATGCATGACTGCAGCACACGCAGCTGTCTGTACTGCGCATGACAGCTTCTGACAAACATTAATTAGCAAATTATTATATAGGATTCACTTGGTCACTAACACAATGCTTGCATAGTGCAGGTTGCTAGCTCTTGCAGAATGTTGCATTTTTCATGGGTTCACCACTAACACATACAATGCCAGTGGCGGTTTGTGGGACTGCTGTGTAGATCTTTCACATGGGCGACACTGGAGGTTGTGATTAGGGATGGATGAAATGTTCTGTGTTTTTTTTCCCATGGGATTTTTCATGGAAAATACATGATTTTCCTCTTTGAGGGCCTTTGGTACTGCTAGGAACTGTCATATCCAGAACAGATTGAAGATGTTATCTCTTAAACCAGGGAGAATGGTTAAAATTCACAGGGACCATTAGGAATCTGGCTAACGATACATTAATGGGTTGTTATTATGAAGAGGTATTACTTCTCCTTTAATTGGAAAGCTGAATTTCTGTTTCTTATAAATGATCAGTCTCTTGTATTGTTATTGACCCATTGAGTGGGATTCTTCAATCATTTCTAACTTCTACAGCTGTGTACACAGTGAAAAATGTAATTCTGGAGCAAACCAACTACACCATAGGGAACAAATTAAACTTTCCGTTGATTTAAATGGAGCTTGTAACCCCTTTAATGCCAGCGAGTTCTTGAATACATTGTTTTGTGATTCATTAGAAGCTTCCCTAGCATCCAAGGAGAAAGAGGTTAAAAGCAATGCTTAACCCTTTCAGTGCCAGAAGGGTAATCTCCTCTAGCACTCAGTGGGTTAAACTGTGGGACATTTTGGGACTGTTTTATTTATTCCATATGGAATAGATTGTTTGCACAGAATTTTCCCATTTATTTGTTTATATTTAAACCTTAACCCTTTGAGTGCCAGAGGGGTATGGCACTCAAAGGGTTAATGTATAAGATGCTCCTGCACGGATTGCTTAGAATGAGCATTACTCTGTCAAATAGTCAGCGCTGCCATTAGGAGTTACGGTCAGTACCCATGTATGAAGCACATCAAAGAAGGATAGCCTGCCGTCCTGATCAGACACAGAGGCCCCTACAGCCTCCGCTCGAGAGTGGTGTGTGTAAAAAAAGGGTGATAACCAATCAGGCCCACAGGGATTCTGATTATCTCCTGGTGGGGCCCTTTCTATGTATATTCTGTAGGTAGCATATCAGAGAACTGGAGTGCACATCTGCTCCTCTGTCCTCTGTTTTATATCATACCATATAGTGGAGGAGTTCCATCTATGTTCAGAGGAGTAACTAGAAGCCTCCGGGCCCTGGTGCAAGAAGTGCCATGGCCCCCCTGATCACATTGGGCCCCCCTCAACCACATTGGTCCCCTCCACATTGCCCCCCCAATCACCACAATGCCCCTCAATCTCCACAATGCCCCCATCTCCAGAGCTCCCGCGCGGTCCTCTTCAGTAATGCAGAGCGCTGGGAGATGATGTAATCTCCCAGTGCTCTGCATTACCAGAGCTCCGAAGGAGATTGCGGGCGGCAGGCAGAGGGGTTGCAGGGAGCGGACGGGCCTCTGGAGTGATGGGCCTGGTCACAGGTGCAACCCCTGCGACCCCTATAGTTACGTCACTGTCTATGTTTGTAGTGAGCCCCAGGATTTCTGATGGCAGTCCTGCAAAGAATTTTATATTTTTTGTGTTGCACGTGATGACATTTTTTTTTCCTCTACAGGCCTTATTTAGCAAGCTGTACAGAGGCAATTTCATATGAAACCAACTGCATCACAGACGGTTAAAGGAAAAGTAGCCCCCTCTATGGACAGGACATCCAGGACTGACTGCAGATCTTATCTCTAGGAAAAAAAAGGCAACATTCACAGCGGCCATTAGGACTGCAAAAGAATGAAAACACAGTGATACTCTTGTGGTCATACTGTACACTACATAATGCATTTTATGAGCTGAAAAGAACATCAATTAAAAAGTTACTTGCTTCTGTTTTTGTTTAGTTTACATTTTTTTTCTTTCTTTTAACCCCGTAACCACCCTTGCCGGTCCTGTCACGTCATGGGTCGTGAGCCATAAGAATCCATGACGTGCCAGGACCGTCATGGAATTCAGGGCTCCCCGAGCAACTGCACGTCGTTCGGGGACCCCTGATTCCGATTTGATAAATTAAATGGTCCGTGGTCCATTTGCATGCGCGATCAGCCGGTCCTTAAGGAATTAAGGACCTATGATATGCCAGGGCCATCATAGGTCCAATGCGCGATAAGGACCCATGACTCTCCTGGCACATTATGGATTTCAGAGCTCTCCACTTAGTTGCACACTGTTCGCAGAGCCCTGAATTGGTTAGACTAAAAAAATAATCAGTGGTCCTTGAGAGACGGCTGCATGAAGGTTATAATTTGAAAAAAAAAAAAAAAGTAAAAAAACCATGTATTCATCAATATGAAACTCAAAAGACAGGGTGAAGGTTGGTTGCATCTTGTATTCTTAAATGTGTTAATTCCACAGAGAATGAGAAATCCAGTTATCAAACTTTTTAAATGTTACATATAGAAACACAGTTATATAATTTGCTAGTTTGAGAAAAAAAAATCCATTAAATTCAACCTTTGTTACAGTATTTCCCATAAATGAAAAAAAAAAAAAAACCAAATAATTCATACTAACTTCAAGATGGGGATATGACTTTTTTCCAAAATCAAACTCTTATTTAAAGAGACAGTGGGGGTTATGCACTAAGGAGTGATAAAGAGGTGATAAAGTGGAGATGACTTCTCCAGTGATATCACTTCTCCAGTTCCTATGTTATTCATAGAGTCTATGCACTAAGATCTCCAAAGCTGAATAAATCTTAGTGAACTGTCTCCATAGAATAACATGGGAATTGGAGAAGTGATATCACTGGAGAAGTCATCTCCTCTTTATCACCTCTTTATCACACCTTAGTAAATCCCCCTGCCCTTGACTTCCCATCAAACACCTCCCAAAGATACAGACATGTTAAAGTGCATGTAATATACTTTAAAGTAGGCTTACCAGACCTTACCTTTAACTGGAGACACATATAAAAATGCATACAGTTTGGTTGTTCTGATCTGAGTGCAGCCATGAAATATTCATATTTTCTAAATATCCCAGGTTAAACTTGAAGTTTTTTATTTAAAAAAATGTTTTACCAGGAAGAATACACTGAGATTTTTCTCATTTTCAAGTATGTCCTGGAGCAGTGTTTCTCAACGTTAGTCCTCGGGGCACACAAACAGTGCAGTTTTTCAGGTTGTTCCTGCAATTAGTGACTCAGTCATTGTGATTGGTTCACCTGTGATTAATTAGGAATATCTTGAAAACATGACCTGTTGGTGTGCCCCGAGGACTGGAGCTGAGAATCACTGTCCTGGAGAGTTTACAACAAAGAGTTGAGTATTTGCACAAATACAGAGACATTATATTATAGATACACACACACTAAAAATATTATATAAAGTTACATATTGTTTTTAGAAATAAAGAAGCAAGTATTTTTAAGTATTTTAGGGCTCGATTCAAATGTTGGCGTCGCCAGAAAAAACTGGAGACGCTGGTTTTAACGTCAATTGAGCAATGCAAATGTTCTACTAGAAACAAGCGATGCCAGTTCTGAAACAGACATCGCCCGTCGCCAGAACAGCAAGATCTCACCCATAGAGGATAATGTACAAGCGACGCCAAAAGCGATTCAAATGTTGGAGTTAGGGCTAACGCGAGTTAAATTGCAACATTTCTCTCCAGAAATCTAACGCCTATTTTTTTTGGAGTACAGTCCACAAGTAAGAGTAGAAAACCCACGTCTCCAGTTCTGAACAGCATTCTCTGTGCTTTTCCCTACCCAGCCACTAGGGGAACACAGAGAAGGCTTTCAGCACCATGGACAGCTTTGAATGCCATAGGGATGTGCACTGCTCACCCCTGTGGCATTCAAAGGGTTAAAATCAATAAAACTAGTACACCAAGCACTACACAATGCCCCCTTCCACATCCCCCCCTTAGTATGTCCCATATATTGCATATATGGGACATACTAACCCCATCCACATCCACCTCATGGACTTCCATGTAGTGGATAAATCTGCCTTTTATTCCACAATTAACCCTTTGAGTACCAGAGAGGTAGGAAAGCATTGCTTAGCATGTTTCCTACCCCTCTGGTACCCAAAGGGTTAATAGGCAACGTATGGACTACATACATTGCCTATATATATATATGTGTGTGTGTGTTTTAAACTTTTTTTAATTAAAATACTGTGATTAGACAGTTTAACTTAGATCTCATTCATTGTTAACCCCCTACCTCCTGTGTCCCATTGCTATTAGTACTTTTGCTCCACTCTTCTTCAAACTGAGAGTGGAGCAAAAGTACTAAAAGCAAAGGGACGCAGTAAGTAGGGCATGATGAATGGATGAGATCTAAATTAACCCTTTGAGTGCCAGAGTAGTACGCAACGCATTGCAAAGCAATGCGTTGAGTACCACTCTGGCACTCAAAGGGTTAAATACAACTGAGGGAGCAGGCTGCCCTGTGACGGCAGCGCTTCCCTCAGCTTTATTCATACATATTTTTTTTTTATTATTCATTATGTATTTATTATTAGTCTTTATTTCTTTTTATTTATTTCTTATTATAATGTATTTCTTATTAACCCCCTTGCTGCGGGCGGCTGTGAAGCCCGCAGCATAATAAAGCCATGCTCACTAGAGAGCTACTGGAGAAAGCGGGAGGAGGGGCAGAGACATTGGAGGAAGCGGGTGGTAGGCTTGTATTTGCTGCCCGCTTCCTCCAATACCTCTCCTCTTGCGTTGGCATTGTGCCCAGCTGCCTGGCGTCGCGTTGTGCAACGCCTTGTGCAAAGGGACGAATTGCACAAGGCGTTGCACAACGCGACGCCAGGCAGCTGGGCACAATGCCAACGCAAGAGGAGAGGTATTGGAGGAAGCGGGCAGCAAATACAAGCCTACCACCCGCTTCCTCCAATGTCTCTGCCCCTCCTCCCGCTTTCTCCAGTAGCTCTCTAGTGAGCATGGCTTTATTATGCTGCGGGCTTCACAGCCGCCCGCAGCAAGGGGGTTAATAAGAAATACATTATAATAAGAAATAAATAAAAAGAAATAAAGACTAATAATAAATACATAATGAATAATAAAAAAAAAATATGTATGAATAAAGCTGAGGGAAGCGCTGCCGTCACAGGGCAGCCTGCTCCCTCAGTTGTATTTAACCCTTTGAGTGCCAGAGTGGTACTCAACGCATTGCTTTGCAATGCGTTGCGTACTACTCTGGCACTCAAAGGGTTAATTTAGATCTCATCCATTCATCATGCCCTACTTACTGCGTCCCTTTGCTTTTAGTACTTTTGCTCCACTCTCAGTTTGAAGAAGAGTGGAGCAAAAGTACTAATAGCAATGGGACACAGGAGGTAGGGGGTTAACAATGAATGAGATCTAAGTTAAACTGTCTAATCACAGTATTTTAATTAAAAAAAGTTTAAAACACACACACACATATATATATATAGGCAATGTATGTAGTCCATACGTTGCCTATTAACCCTTTGGGTACCAGAGGGGTAGGAAACATGCTAAGCAATGCTTTCCTACCTCTCTGGTACTCAAAGGGTTAATTGTGGAATAAAAGGCAGATTTATCCACTACATGGAAGTCCATGAGGTGGATGTGGATGGGGTTAGTATGTCCCATATATGCAATATATGGGACATACTAAGGGGGGGATGTGGAAGGGGGCATTGTGTAGTGCTTGGTGTACTAGTTTTATTGATTTTAACCCTTTGAATGCCACAGGGGTGAGCAGTGCACATCCCTATGGCATTCAAAGCTGTCCATGGTGCTGAAAGCCTTCTCTGTGTTCCCCTAGTGGCTGGGTAGGGAAGCACAGAGAAAGCTATTCAGAACTGGAGACGTGGGTTTTGGATTTTCTGACTGAGCTTGATAGTTTGCAGTGCTGTGATTGGCTGTGGTGCTAGGTAACATTTTTATCGTGTGTTTTTAGGTAAGATTTTCTATGCGACGCAGGTTTAAGGTTAACGTGTATTTTGTTGGTTATCGCTCCTTAGGCTTCCTGGGTAAGGAAGATTTGAATCTCACGTTACCTGGTCTTGCTTAAGGAGCGAAGGCAGTTTTTTTCTTCACGTTGGTTTTAACGCCAACATTTGGATCGAGCCCTTAGAGTGGGAGAAGATCTGATTTTTTTAGGCAGGTTATTCCAGACTTTTGGAGCGTTGAGGGAGAAGGCAGATTGTTCAGCTTCTGTCTTGTAGTGTGGTGTATTCAGTAAATTGTTAGCAGTGGAACAGAGATTATAGTTAGTATGGAGATCTGGAGTCACTATACTGCTCAGGTAGTGTGGTAGGTTTCTAGAGAAGTGGTTATAAAGCAGGCAAGAGAGGTGAAGAGCACATCTAGATTCGAGTGTTAGCCAATTTAGTTCTTCATACATATCACAATGAAGCGGCATAATGAGTTTTATAGATGAATTTGTGACTTGGGAGCATATACTACTTCCCCATAGTCTATGACTGGCATTATCTTCTGTTGTACATACGTCGTCTTACCAGGAGACTTAAACAGGAATTGTTTCTGAACAAAGCACCTATTTTGGGATAAAGTTTGGATGTTAATTTATTAATATCAAGACCAAAAGAGAGACTGGGGTCAAGCTACATACCAAGATATTTGTAGGAGTCCACCTGGGCCAAGTTACGACGGATAGATTGGTATTGCAGATATTACGCAGATTATTATTTGTACCAAATGACATTGTGACCGTTTTGTCAGTGTGTAAGAACAGTTTGTTCTTTGTTATCCATCTTTCAACTGCAGATCATGTTGTACTACGGTCTGAAGTTGTGATATGTTTGAATTTTTAGCATAGAGTATGGTGTTATCTGGATACATTTGTACACAAGATGGTTTGCAAACTATGGGTAGATAATTTATAAATGACCTGCTTACTTTAAGGGGTCAGTTAATGGTGTACGAAAGGCCCTTTAACCCTCTGAGTGCCAGAGCAATGTGTTGCATACCTCTCTGGCACTCAATGGGTTAAATAACTAGCAGTACTCTCACTGATAAGGGAACCAAGTTCCAGTAGCTTATAATTCACACGTTTGCCTTGTAGATCACAGAGAAATTCAGGGCTTGATTGGTGCTCATGGGATTGAAATCAAGACTGATATCCTCTCCACAAAAGCCATGTGTCAAGGAGTTAAATGGACAGTAATGTCTCATAAAATAAAGGTTTGAGAGCTATTCGCATGTAAAGTTTCTCTGTAAAGCTGACAGCAGGAGATCAATGTCGGCCGACACGAGGAGGCTCTTCAGCAGAGCCACAATAGCGATATTGGAAAAAAATACATAATTGGAACAGTCTACAAAGTGAGGTTACAAACACTTTGTAGACCTTTCCAATGAAATAATTATTTTCCAGTGTCGCAATTTCGGCTCTGTTGAAGAGCTGCCGGCTGGTTCCAGGACCTCCTGCTGTCAGCTAGATGCTTATGTCAGGAGAAGGGGAGGGACGGGGGAAATTTACATGTGATACATTGTTTGAGAGATAGGATTTGTGCCATATAATTTATTTTTCTAAACGCTACAAAACAAGAAAACATTTTTGGGGACATTAGTGTACCTTTAAAGTTTAAATCGTCTCAAACAGTGTTTCTCAACTACTCTGTAAATAGCACCTCTGCCTTTCTCTTTCTACAGGTTTTCATAGTAACAGGCAAAAAAAAGAGGATTTTATAAGTAAATCTTAGCCATGAGTATCTGAAGACATTTTTCCAGAGGGGGGCAAAGCCATAATATGACCTCCCCCCCACAGGCCAGTCCACCCAGCCCCTATATTTGAATGGAGGGGGTAAGTTTAGGTGGGGAGCTTCATTCCTATTGGCTGGAGGAGAGTGTGATGTCATAGCAGCCAATAGAAATCAGCTGCCTCTCCAAAACTCTCAGCAGCATAACTAAGGAGGAGACGCCCATAGAGGAATTATACAATAAGGGCTGTACGTGTATAATGCTGGAAAAGATGTAATTAACCAGGGAAGCAATGGGCTTAAGCATACATTTTTTTTATTTTTTTCATATTAACTTCCCTTTAAATTGAGTGCCAGAGATGTACCCAGTACGACTGGGGAGATGCACTAAGGAGTGATAAAGAGGTGATAAAGCGGAGATGACTTCTCCAGTGATATCACTTCTCTGTGTTCGTCTATAGAGTCCATAGGCTGTATTAAATATCATAGCAACTGGATAAGTGATATCACTGAAGAAGTCATCAACACTTTATCACCTCTTTATCATTCCTCACTGCGTAACTCCCATTGTGTTGCAATGTGTTGGATACCCCTCTGGCACTCAAAAGGTTAAGCAAAACCCATTAAATGCAAAAACAAAACAAATGAAGCTGAGCTATTTTTGGATTTTGATTTCTATGTTGCAACATTTTAACCCCTCAACCCTTCGATATGCCAAAGGGGTATCCAATGCATTGCAATGCAATGTGCTGGATATCTCCCTGGCAATCAAAGGGCTAATGACCCCACGGCCCAGGGGTGGGGCTCTCTGGAGAACCTGAGCACATTTTTTTTCATAAACATGATCTGTGATCACAGCACAGCATGCAGCTGCCCTGCAATCACAAATTTCCGTCACATGCCAGTTACCGGTCCTTAAAGGGATAGTAATACTTAAAATGTAAAAAAAAATATGTTGTAGAGTTTATCCCCCCTGAGTAAAACAAGAATACTCCCACTGCTGAAAGGTGTTTCATTCAAAAGTTATTTTGAATGGACAGCTCTGGTCAGTTGACCATAAATCTCCATAGGATGGTGTAGCAACAGCTCCACTGTACAATTTCAGGCCACTGTGATATTGCACCTAAAAAATTCAACTTTGAAAATTAATACCTTTTGAATGAAACACCTTTCAGCAGTGGGAGTACCCTTGTTTTACTCAGGGGGATAAGCCCTACAACATATTTTTTTTTACATTTTAAGTATTACTATCCCTTTAGCTCTTTGAGTGCTTTGCTTTGCAATGCATTGAGTAGCCCTCGGGCACTCAAAGGGTTAACACCTGGACAGCTGTGATGATCATGGCTCATCATGTGACATTAAGGGGTTTATCGAGACAGTAACACTTAATTTGCATAAAGTAGGGGGTGGTAGCACTCGCTCTAAAAGAATAATTGCCCAGGTGCAAATTCTCATAGTATAATAGCATATGAAGAACATAAAGAGGGGTCAGCGCCTGTGGGACTTTTTTGAAAACATTTTATTAGGCATAATGGTCAAGAATAATGGTCAACATTTAGGTCACAAGACCTTTATCAAGAATTGATAAAGGTCTCGTGATTGAAACGTCGGCCATTATTCTTGAAACTTTGCCTATAGTTTTTAAAAAAAAGGCTCATGGGTACTACCCCTCCTTATTAAACTTGTGCACAGCAAAAAAAATAAATTAAAATTCGTTTTCAGACAATTTTTTTTTTTTTTTTAATTCGATGGATTCGAAATACGGACCGGTCCCGTTCGATTCGGATGAAATTCAGGTAAAAACCAAATTATTTGTTCAAATTTGCCATGCTTTTACAAATGCAATAAAAGTCAAAATTAGATAAATAAAAATAAGTGGAACCATCTCTAGGGTCTAAATGAAGATGGTGGAACAGGGTATGGTGGAGCTTTAGTCTTACGGTACTGTGGATGAAGCATGGATATAGCTATTAGAACGAACACTGAGGGTGACTGGTGCAGGCGGACTCAGGATGACAGCAACACAGCAGATGTAGCCAGCAGCACACTGCAGAACACTGGAGCAGGACTCAGTAGATGGATACAGCAATGGAGGATGACTGGTGCGAGGCAGACTCAGGATGACAGCAACACTGCATATGTAGCCAGCAGCAAACTGCAGAACACAGAAGTAGGACTCAGTAGATGGATACAGCAATGGAGGATAACTGGTGTGAGGCAGACTCAGGATGACAGCAACATTGCAGATGTAGCCAGCAGCACACTGCAGAACACTGGAGCAGGACTCAGTAGATGGATACAGCAATGGAGGATGACTGGTGTGAGGCAGACTCAGAATGACAGCAACACTGCAGATGTAGCCAGCAGCATATTGCAGAACACTGGAGCAGGTCTCAGTAGATGGATACAGCAACGGAGGATGAGTGATGTGAGTCAGACTCAGGATGACAGCAACACTGCAGATGTAGCCAGCAGTACACTGCACAACACTGGAGCAGGTCTCAATAGATGGATACAGCAATGGAGGATAACTGGTGTGAGGCAGACTCAGGATGACAGCAACACTGGACATGTAGCCAGCAGCACACTGCAGGACACTGGAGCATGGTCTCAGTAGATGGATACAGCAATGGAGGATAACTGGTGTGAGGCAGACTCAGGATGACAGCAACACTGCACATGTAGCCAGCAGCACACTGCGGAACACTGGAGAAGGACTCAGACAGATACAGTAGACTTTTTTTTAGAAGAGATGAAAAACAATAGAGCAAGACTGAACAACCTGTATAGTAGGACAACAATGTAGACTTTAAATTCCCCCTGTGTCCCACCAATCTCAGGGGGTGTCCTCTGCCCAACCAACCACTGTTCTAGAGCTGGGTAAGCTGGAGCGCTCAGCGTATTATGGTACTATGGATGATTCTAGATTAAGATCTTTTTGTTTTTCTAATCTGCATTGAACCTGAAAGCAGGGTAACCCAGTTTTGACAGGTTGACTTTTAAAAAAGTAATTTGCTCCATGAGCTGGGGGGCCAAGTGAGAGTGCTGGGGGCTAAGTATATTTCCTGTTATGGAAAATACCCGCTCACTCTGGACAGTGGTTGAGGGGCAAGAAAGCAGCTCTTGTGCTACCAGGGACAAAGTAGGCCACACAGCCCTCTTTGTATCCCAGAAAGTCAAGGGATCTGTACTTGAGGGCAAAGAGGGTTCCACAAGGTAAGCCTTAACCTCAAACTCAGCACTTTTTCTACTTATGCGGAGCTGTTTGTTTTGTCCGAAGCATAATCTGTCCGTTGCCTCAGCATAAAAAGCAGCAGCTGCTCCACCGGAACAAGATGAAGTGCTACTGGTGCTGCTACAGATAGTACCTGGAAGATCACCACACTCCACCTGCTCATCTGCGGAATCTTCTCCTGCCACCTGTGACTGCATCCTGTTTTTTCTTTGCCTCTCACGCACCCTCGCTATCAATTTTTCCCTCCTGGCCGTGAGGGAATTGGAACTAAGTGTCATCTTGCCTTTGATTCGAGGATCACAAATTGTGGGAAGAATTAACTTGGGACAATTGTCCATTCACTCTTCCATGCACCAAGTCAGTTCCCTCTTCAGCCTCGTTAGAAGGGCAGCAACATCAGGGAGTATATTACCCTCAGCACCAGGCAAGCGTTCCCTATAGGCAAGGAAATTGTCCATTTTTAAGGAGAGGTGTGTGAAGACAGGAATGACTTCGGTCAGGCTAATGTTCTCTTTGCTTAAGATTCCCATCAAAGCATGGGAATGTGTGAGGACTGTCACAACCTGTTCCATCAGGGCCCAGTCAGCCCTGCCCAGTGTTCTGTTACTGCCAATGAAATGGTGACATGACATTGCGTGAATTGCCTTTTTCTGTTCCAGGATATGCTCTAGCATATCTAAGGTGGAGTTCCACCTGGTCCCAACATCTTGTTTTAGGCGATGCTCTGGGAGGTCTGCTTTTTTCTGTTCCACCCTGAGGAGCTGGCTATCTTTGACGCTTCGATGGAAGTGGCCAGCAATTTGATGGCACGGATCCAGAAGTGCTGGCAGCCTTCCAGTGTTACTGCCATCCTCAAGAGCAGCCTTCACTACTAGATGCAGGACATGTGCTGAGCAGTGCACACCCACAAATCTGCCATCCCAGAGAGCCTTGATCATGTTAGTTGCACCATCAGTAACCACAACCCCCATTTGTGCCTGTGTGCCTGCCTGCTCCCCTAGCCACAGCACCACCATGTTCTGCAGTGCTTTGCAAATGTTATCTGAGGTGTGCTGCTGATCCATTACCTCAGCATGGAGGAAGAAAGAGCATTGCCCTGCCTGCTTGGCTACTGCATCTAAACTTGTTGTTGGTATTGGTGTGTCTTAGAAAACATTGGGCTACCATCAATGTGCCATCAATGACAGGAAGGCATGCTGGTCACTTGGAGTACTCCATAAGTCAGTGGTAAAGTGCACTGACTGGCCACCAGCCTTTCCTAGCAGGTCTTTCACAACCCCAACACACAACTGGTACAGTGAGGGCACTATAGTTCTACTAAATGTGGTGTGGAATGGAATTTTATATCTGGGTGCGACAGTCTCCATAAGTTGCTAGAAGGGCTCCCCAAATTAAAAGTAGCGCACCCAAAGAGCTGTGCAATGACTGGACTGCTGTCTGCACATCCCCTTGGAATAAAACCCACAAAAATCCTCTAATGTGGGCTGTATTGATTTTGGGATGGGCTGAGACTGTCTGCTGCTCTTACTAGGACCAGATGTGGCATGATCCCCTGCCCTTTCTCCTGCTGCCAACTGGTAGTGAGTGTAACACTGGTATATGCAGTACTAGTAGTGCCACTTACTGCTCTTATCAACACTGACTTGCGGTGGGTTTTCAGGTGTTGGTTCATCCCGGAGGTGGTTAGATGACCCAACGCCCTCCCACGGCTGACTTCCCTTCCACACAATTTGCATTTTGCTAGCTGGCCATAGCCAAGTGCCAAAAAATGGTCCCACTCTTTGGAGAAACAGATGACTGGAAGGTGGTGGAGAAGAAGAAACTGAGGTGACACTTTCTTCATCTTCACATGCTGGAGCAACCTCACTTTTTCTTTCTAAGTACCTTATACAGGGGTACCAGTAGACCTAAAGCTGGCAGCAGGGATGTTGGGACTGGGACTGGAGGAGGATAGTGGAGTAACAGTAGTACTGCTGACAGAGACACTAGCAGCTACTACCTGGCTGCGAGACTCAAATGAACTGGAGAGGCAGGTGTTAGAAGACAATAATGTACCTGGAGAAACAGGAGGAGTACTGTGGGAAGCAGTGGAAAAATCAAGCTCAGTGGAAAAATCAAGTGTAGGAGGCCTTGATCCCTCAGATCCTTCTTCTACCTCTTGTAGGTTTGGACAGGAATAAACATCATCAACAGCAGCAGATTTTGGTGAGACCTGCTGAATTCCCTCTTCTGTCTGGTGGCTACTGGGAAATGGTAAACTATGTCCCTCAATAACCTTTTCTGGAGAAGGTATGTTCTCAGTGGCAGTGACAGTGGTGGCAGGAAAAATGTTATCTAAATACAGCAATAATTTCCATTTGGGCTGCTTACATGGATGATCGCTGTAAAAATCCTGTGTTGACACTGCTCACAGTGTCTGACCAGTAGTGTTACGCACGTTAGATGTCCACAAGTTTATAGAACTGGCAGTAGTGGAGGTGGTGACTAAACTGGCAGTAGCACTAGTCATTGTGCAGGTGGTTTTGGAGGATCATCATAAAACAGCTGACGGGACACAGGTGACAGCTGCTTCATGGTATTAGAGGAGGACCTGGACCTCTCTACATTGCTAGAAGAGGTAGAATGACCTACAGTTCCCTTCATCTTTCTAGTTTTTGGAGCGCTGCTGATGAGTCTGACTAGTACTACTGACCATCCTCTTCTTTTGCCGCCTGCTGCTGCTAGCGCTGCCTGAAAGCAACGTTACTGTGGTGGTGTTGGCCATTGCTGGGTCACTGCAGCTGGTACCAGGATGAGCAACATCATAGGTCAATAGTGTACTACAATAATTTTAAAATTTTACGACCTTGCCACACGACAAATGGCACACTGGCTGTGTCACTCTGGAACTTATTTGAACAAATGCTTTATATTTTTGAACTGGAACAAAGATGTCTTGCTGTGGCAAAAAGGCACTTTTGCTGGATGCCTGCCTGCCTACACAAAACGCACACTGGCTGTGTCACTCTGGAACTTAGATAACCAAATCCCTAATATTTTAAACTGGACACTCTCTCTGCTTCTTCTCTCTCTGAGCTCAAACAACGGAGTAACAGGAAATGCAGGCTGTCTGGGTGTCTGTGTTATTACTCCAACCCCCATCATGAAACAAAGAAGCTCATTGGACTACAGAAGAAACCCACCATGTAAGAAAGAAGCTAATTGGACTAGAGAGGGGGGGAAAGTAGAGCGAGCACGCGGAAAGCCTGTTGTCCGAATTTTCGAATTTTTTTAATGAAATTCAGACCCAGGACTGTTCGTATTCGGAGTTTTTTCAAATTTGAACCTTTCCATTTTATTTGGTCCGAATGACCCCCTATTTGTCTGAATTCCAAATTTTAAGGAACCGATTTGCACAAGTCTATTCCTTATGTTCTATATATAGATATGTATTTAAATGCATATGTTGTAGGATTTCATCTCATGATTAGAAGACGTGTACTCCCATGATTGAGAGATGTCTTATTCAAAAGATATTGCAGATCAGACTTGAATTATTTTAAGTGCACAGTCTCAGTGGCCTGAAATGTTACAGCAGTGCTGTTGCATTACTATTGAACGGTGACTGACTCACCACAGCTGTCCATATACTGCTTTACCAACAGAGTCACAGTAACATTTAGGCCATTCAAGTTTGAGCTGAAATAAATTAATAAAACTAATAATAAAAAGTTTAAAAACTCCCAAACTGTTACACATTGAGTTGGGTTACATCAATTATCAGGAAAAAAAAGATACAGAAATGTGGAAAGGTAATGAATAAACCAACACGTCCAAACAATACTGGTCTTTCGGTCTCTTTTAAAAAACAATTTACTTTCTATTTCACCACACGGTGTTCTGCATAAATTGGAGAGTGTAATTTGCTGAAAACAAGATTTGTGATTTCCTTTTCTAGTTAGCAAGCTCTGATGTTTATCCCATCCAGTAATTCTTCTTCTGTTTGTGCAGTTTCTGTGAATTACTGATGGCTTCATTAAGTGTGAAGGCTGCGGTACAAGACTTAGTACAAACACCTTTGCCTCTGTTAGAACTTTCATCTAAACCTCTCTGGGTCATCATAGGAAAGCCACTCTCCCATTACCTATACGAATAAGCAGTGTGTGTGCTGGGCAGGTAGGTCCCTCATGCAAAACGGACAGAATATAAAACATGTTTTTTTTTTTAACCTGCTTTAGTAACTCATTGAGTGCCAAAGGGGTAGGAAACACAAAGATTGTTAAAATAAAAATATTTGTTGGAAACAAGTGTTTTCGTCTGAAGCTTAGAAACACTAATGCATTATGCTACAATACTTGCCTCTCCCACAAAGGCAGGACTTAACCCTTTGAGTGATAGAGAGGTATCCAATGCATTATATATATATATATATATATATATATATATATATGAAATGTAGCAGTTATGGGGTAAACTAAATGCTTTGTAGGGAATAAATAAAAATATCTATCAATTTAAATGGCACTTTTAACCCCTTGAATGCTAGAGGTCTCCAGCGCATTGTGTTGCATTCAGGTGGGTAAAAGTCCCATTTAAGTCAATGAGAAGTTTGGGGATATTTCTTTGTTCTGTAGAGTGCAGTTATTTTCTCTAGACCTCTTCCTGTCTGATTTTATACATACAGAGTTTCCATATTAATCTCCCACCCACACACACATACATACACACAAACGAAATACATACATACACACACACACACCAACATACAGACATGACATACACGCATCAACACACACACATACACACACACACCCATACATACAAACATCAACACATGAAAACATATACATCCATACACACATCAACACACACACACAGATTCACACCCATACAAACACCCACACATGCATACACACCCATACACATACATACAAACACCAGCACACAAACACAAATACATACACACACATATCCACACCAGCATACACACACCTATACCCACACATACATACACACACACACACACATCAATACGAACACATGCTTTTACATAATACATGTAACTGTTGACATGCATTGAGGATCATCTTGCACTGTTTTGGTGCCATAATCTGACCCCAGTGAAATAAATAAATAGCCCATAATTAGTAGAAGCAGGTAGCGTCCAGTGCAGGTCATGATAATAAAGAGTGGAGCTACACAGATTCTGGTTCTCCACTCAGCAAACCCTCCTCTTTCCATTTTGCGGGTGGCAGAGTGGTGAACCAGCAGAAGAGGGGTGGCAGAGTGGTGAACCGGTGGAGTAGGGGTGGCAGAATAGTGAACCAGTGGAGGAGGGGTGGCAGAGTGGTGAACCGGTGGAGGAGGGGTGGCAGAATAGTGAATCAGTGGAGGAGGGGTATCAGAATAGTGAACCGGTGGAGGAGGGGTGGCAGAACAGTGAACCAGTGGAGGAAGGGTGGGAAAGTTAATGTGTCCTCTGTCTCGGTTTCAGTACTGTGAAGCTGAAGAACATGTAATGTGGTTTGTACCCTGAGACCCTTTCAGCCATCGCTATAGATCATGGATGTTTTCATACGTGCAGGAAAGGGGAAGCTGTTTGGGTTATTTCCTTGTATTTTTAACCCTTTGGCTTCTAGAACTGTTTCCAATGCATTGCAAAGGAATGTACTGGAGACACCTCTACCAGCCAAATGGGTTAAACTCCATTTTTTAGAATAATGTGTGTGCACTACAAATATGATTGAAAACAAAAATCACAGAGAGCTGAGAGGATGATTGTGTATTGGTTGGTATTCTGTACTTTTTTTAAACCTTGGAATGCCACATGTGTGTGCAATTTGCATCGTTATGGCACTCAAAAGGTAAAGGGAGTGATGCTGTTTGTGGTGCTGAAGCCTGAGAGGATCCACTCCCTCTACTGAGCAAGTCAGAGAGGATGTTCTTCAACTTCAGGGTTGTTTACTGCTGGCGATGTGTCAGGGAGAGCATCTGTTCCACATCACCCAGTAGTATGACAACCCTCTATGCTTATGATTGACTGAGGGCTTCTACTGAATAAGAAACTACAGGGAAATCCCAACATCAACAACATCAGGTAGGTGATGTTGGGACTATGAACTCCGACAGCAGAGGATGCCTGTCTGTGCTCCGGGGCAGCAGCGGAGACGGCTGGGTGACAAACTGTCACCCAGCGCCTCCGCTGCTGCCCCAGAGCCGGGAACACAGACAGGCTGTGAGCCATCCGGAGCTCCCCACTCCGGATCAGCCCGTGTATACGGGGTTTGTAACTAGTTAACATATAAACAAATCCACATGAGTACCACAATAGCTCATTATCCTGCAATTCCATACGGAAATGAGCCATTGTTGATGTTTCCAGTCCAAAATCAAAACCTGTCAAAGGCTTGGTGGATTGGTGATGAATTGAAGGGGATATAATGGTGAAGACACATACAGACGATGTGCCCTCGACACAGATCTAACACAACTTCTCCTTCCTGAGCCCTCATTGAACTGTAGTGTATCTCAGTCTTATATATAACCTAATAAAAGTAAGACTAGTGCTTCATTTTAATTTAAAAAAAGGAGAGTGAATAATATTAGATTGATTTAATATTTGGGTATTGTATTTAATGTTTAATTTTAGTTCAGATAGTGTTATACTGACTGATGCACTTTACGATATCTACATTATTGACTTTGTGAGACAGAAATGTTTAACAATTTATGAAGCTATTATCTGACGCAGTTACTGATTCAGATAGAAAGTATGAATAGACTTCAGTTTGGTAGTTATAACTATGAAATGACACCAGATATAGGTATGCTTAAACCTAGCAGTCAGAAAGAAATGCTTTCAATGTTGTCTTATCTTTCATGCATTTCATTTGATTAATGTGATCAAGCAATTTCTCACAGAACACAAAGGTATGGATGTACTTTACAGTTGTCATACCATCAAGGAATGTGCACAAATGCAGTTTTCTTCTATTTGAATGTACTCCATCACCAGGGATTCTAAGTCAGAAAAATTGCTAAAATTGGGAGGAATTAGAAAAATATGGTGTCATGGTTTCAAGTGTGCATAAAGTCCACACTAGAAAAACTTTCTGTCTTTGACTTGGAAATTAAAATGGATCTCTCCTTCTGTCCTCCCTATCAATGTCTTCTTTCCCTTTTCCAATTATAGATTTTATCATTCTCATAATCCATTCTGTCATGGTTGATTTTTTTTCTTTTTGATTCCATAATAGAATTCTCAGACTTATTTAACTTTGTCTGGAACTCTACATCCAGTTTCTTAAAAGTTCCATCATCCCTGAAATCACTAATTCTTACATGTAAATCAGATATTTCTTTTTGAATGAAGAGCAGCCTCTCCTCTTTATAATCAAGGATGAATATCATCAGCTCCAAAGAGCAAAGTGAAAGTACTTTAATCCATCTCACCATAAAATTTGTAGAATTATCTGCAAACGTTGGCTTTTTATTTATTCAGATTCTTCTTGGTCGACCTTGATATATTATTTCAAGGTCATGACTTTCTACCACAAGTTTCCTTAAACAACAGCTTCTCCAAATGTGGTGTCAAAACTAATGGTAATATTTTAATTATCCTCCTCTGTATCCTTAAAGGGATAGCAATACTTTGTTTTATCTTTATTTTATTTTGTAGGCATTAAAAAAACACGAAGAACGATATAAGTCTTATCTCTCAAACCTTTATGGTTTGAGAGATATTCACAAGCAAAGTTTCCCCTCCCGCCCCTTTTACCTAGTGTAAGCCATCTCTTCTCAGATGTGGAATGCAGTCCATAGACCAGACAGATAACAGAAGGGGACAATCTTCTTCCTATGAGAACAATGAAAGCCTTGCCCCCCCTTGACAAGTTCTTCAGGTTTTTCCCTTATCTTAATTGAAGATTGTCCCTCTCTGCAGTCTACCTGGGCACCTCCCTTCTGATCTGGCTGAGCAGTGTTACATCAGTAAAAGGGGCAGAAGGCGGGATACTTTGTCATTGAATTACTCTTGAACTACAACTCTGACAGAATTGAAATAACACTCTCCAAAGTCCAAATACTATTATGATTCATTAGAATTATTAATAATAACTAGTATTTATATAGCGCCTTTCTCCAGTGGGACTCAAAGTGCTTTCAGCGCACGCTCTCGGAATTAACCAAATTGGCAGCTGAAATAATAGATGTTATTATTACCCAATTAATGGTACTCATTTATCAACCTCGGAAGGATGAAAGGTTGAGTTGACCCTGCTGGGATTCGAACCTGCAACCTTGCGGTTGGAATAGGCTCCATAGTCAGGGACTTTACCACTGAGCTATCTCACCAGCTATCTCACCAGCTATTATGTCAATTCTGTCAGAGTTGTAGTTCAAGAGTAATTGAATGATAAAGTATCCCCCTCCCACCCCTTTTACTGATGTGACACTGCTCAGCCAGAGCAGAAGGGAGGTGCCCAGGTAGATTGCAGAGCAGGGCAATCTTCAATTAAGATAAGGGAAAAACCTGAAAAACTTGTCAAGGGGGGCAGGGCTTTCATTGTTCTCATAGGAAGAAGATTGTCCCCTGCTGTTATGTGTCTGGTCTATGGACTGGATTCCACATCTGACAAGAGATGGCTTACACTAGGTAAAAGGGGTGGGAGGGGAAACTTTGCTTGTGAATATCTCACAAACTATAAAGGTTTGAGAGATAAGACTTATATTGTTCTTCATGTTTTTTTAATGCCTACAAAATAAAATAAAGATAAAACAAAGTATTACTATCCCTTTAAAGATCTCAAGGTGATTGCACTAATGAGATAATTTAGGACACAGAGAGAGTGACAGATCTTGGAATATAAACTGAATTTTTCGAATATAATCCCAAACAATAAACATATTGTGGGCCCTTTGGGTGCCAGAGGGGTACGCAATGCATCGCAAGCAATGGGTTTCATGCCCCTCTGACACTTGGAGGGTTAACCCATACATTCCAAAGACTTAGCCATCTTTGTTAGAGCTATTCACAAATCAAAAGGTAAAGTATATTGAGAGATGAATGTGAGGCTTAATTCTGTCTACCAAGCTTAGTTTTCACTAAATATTTCTCATATAGATATAATTTGGTACCCATAGAAATAGCAGTAGAGTACAACAGTAAAAGTGACACCTTTACTGGCTGATTAGCTCTAGGATGCAAGCATTCCAGAATCGTTCAGTCTCTTCTTCAGGCATACTTAGGTTGAAGGCTGAATACAAAATTCAAGACAGGTTATACACTCATGCAGATTGTTTTTACATTGCAATTCCACTGGAAGTGAAATTCTTATATCCTTTATCGGTATAATTTATTCCTTAGGCTCCAGTAGAGACACCTCTTTGTAGCAGGCTAATTGGTAGAAGATGTATTTATCAGAATCAAACTCTATTGTTTACATAACAAAATTGAGCGCTCAAATACCTCACTCTCCTCTATCAATAAACATAATGAAGACCAAGCTGTCTCTATTGATGTGAGATTCAGTGAACTAGGCCAAGCTCTGGCCCCAATAAAAAATGAGAGCAGAACCTGGCCTACAAAACAGAAGCCCACTACATTAAAGAGACACTGCATATACATATTTAAAATCAAATTCTGCTCTACCCAAAATGCAAATCACTGTATATTACACACATCAATCAAATCTACAATACACACACATATGAAAAACAAAATACAAATAAATCACAACAACACAATAAACTGCACAAAAATGTGAATACAATAGTAATCAGGATTCGGTTGACTAGGGTGTATAGATCATCATCATAATTGTCACGGTTCCCAAGAATAAACCAAGAGTCAGATGGTATAGTTAAAATCAGCTTTATTACAATAATATATACAGTAAGGATCGGGAAGGAGCAGAGAGTAACTGGAGAGGCTAGAAACTCTGTCAGGAATAGGAGGCTGCCTCGAAGTAAACCACACTGCAAGAGACTAGGCTGAAGCCAATGGTAGTGTCAGTAGCACCAGGAAGACTCAGAAAAGCACACCAAGGATCTCCCCTAAAGGATGGCAATAAGGGAGACTACTGACTCACACCTGCAGTCAGTAAAGCTGGTAGTCCGCCAGAGCCACCGGTCTGCACCAGATTGGATGTCTGCTAGGTAAGGGAGCAACACAGCAAGGATAGTCAGACAGAGCCACAGATCAGTACCAGACTGGATAGTCAGACAAGCCAGGGTCAAACACGGAGTGGGTAGTCAACCAGAGCCCCAGGTCTGCACCAGATTGGATATCCACTAGTCAGGAGGCAACACAGAAAGGATAGTCAGCCAGAGCCACAGGTCTGCACCAGATTGGATGTCCAGTAGGTCAGAGAATGAACAGAGAGGATAACCAGACAGAACCACAGGTCAGCACCAGATTGGATAGTCAGACAAGCCGGGGTTATACACGGAGATCAGGATACAACAACTGAGAACTGTACTGGACAAAAATGTAAGGGTAACTGAGTAAGTACCAAGTTCCCTTTTAAAGCCAGCCAGGAAGTAGATGGGTGTAGACTAAAGGACCTACATGCATAAAACTGAGACCTGCGTCAGTACGCAGCCTCGCGCCTGAAACGTGACACAGCGGAGAAGAGATGCGTCACATAATGCATCCAACAGAGCAGCTACATTGTTCTGGACGTGGCCATGGACGACCGCTGGGGACACCCGGCGCAACCAGGTCAGAAGCCAGACGTGACATGCAAAATGACGCTGGAGCCTTATTCCAGGTTCCAGGCTTCCAGCGTCACCCGAACCGCAGTGCTAGGACTAAGATACGCTCTGTGACACATATGCTTTTTTCATGACTTTGTGTATAATACCTTCCTTCTCGAAAGCATCCTGGATAAGTTCCCCCACCAAGTGTATCTATACTCTCTCTATACTCTGTATTTCTACAGTAGTTAAGTTAGAATCATGAAAACTACAAAACTGGAATGCCTCGCCTGTTTTATGATGTTTACAATAATATTACTCACATGTTTAAGGATTCTTTCATAGGAGGGACATGACATTTTTCACACTGCATGCTTGTAACCAAGTAAATAACTGATTTTTTTACAAATATCATAGGATTTAACTGGGCTTAACTTCCTGTCCTTTGCCACTTTTACATATTGACAACATGCACATCAATTACTACAAGATTTGACCTTTCCTGGAGCATGCAACCAATCATGTTTCAGAGTTCTTTCTCTATTGCTAATATATAAAGTAGGAGATGTCTGTCCTCTTGTAGTGGCTTTACCTGATACAAATTGACAAAGTGTTTTGATCACATCCTGAAGCTGAACATCACCCATCAATACTGGTAAATGCCTCCTAATAATTTGTTTCATTAAAGTGGTACTGTGACTTTCCAATCCCCCAAATTGGTTTATATCCCTACCAAAAGCTTTAAAATCCCATGAAATTGTCATAATTGTTCCCCCTGTGATAAATATGTACCTGTTTTGTCCTCGGTAGCTAGAGGGAGAATGCCACCAATGACGTTTAGAATGATTGGCAGTGCTCTCCCTCTGCCAATCATCTCTAAGCTTTCCCCATCTTGTCCTCAGTGTTTCTTGTATTGAAGCTGTGCACACATTTTGCAGCATTTGCCAGCCTTTTCATGGCTTCTCATGGTATCAATCTAAAAAAAAAATGATTCTTACGTGCATAGTGGTAGTCAGATGTTCATCGGGTGGTGTGGTTCCTAGTAGTTTCCTCACAATTGGGCTGTTTTTCACCTCTGTCCACAAGCACAGCGTTTGGGGCAAATGGCTGAGTTTGCTGATGGAAGAGGCGGATGCTGTGTTCTTATGCCCTTGGGGAGGCTGCTAGGAAATTCGGTGTACACCGCCTGCACTTCTGCACATGGGATGGCAATGGACATTGGAACACTGCAGTATATGTGTGCAAGAATTGTTATTTCTTTACATATTTTATGTATCTATTAATTGGTGTGAGTAAATAGTACTTAACCCCTTTGAGTGACATAAGACTGGACAGCAGCATATCTGGCACTCATATAGTTAACCCTTTGATAAATAAACATACAAAGGAGCAAGCTCGCTCCTTGGCAGAGCTGGGTTGGGAGGTGGGTGAGAATTTAATCAAGGGGACATCCTGCAGTACAGCAGCCAAAGGAACTGGTGACGTCACTAGATAATTTTTAAAAGGCTATATCTAATGAAGTATTGCAATTTTTAAAAAAATAATGAAACAACCTGTAGGCAGTTTTATTAGATGCACCCAATAACATAGAGTGTCCTGAGGGTGAAAATTCTAATTTACAATAAAGAAGGTAAAAGAAAAGTATTAGTGAAAAAAATATTGTTTGTAATTGTTTAATTGACAAATTTCTTAACTACCAAAAAAAAACATTTTCAAGGGTTAGCAAAATTGGGAAAAAGTATATTATATCACACTTCATTGTTTTGGTAACATAGTTGATGCGGCTGAAAAAAGAAATGCATCCATCAAGTTCAGCCCATGCTAAATCACCTCTGTTGATCCAGAGGAAGGCAAAAACAAAACAAAACCAAAAAACATCAAAGGCATTTCCAAAGAAGCCCCAGGTTGGTAAACAATATTCCTTCTTCCAAATGGTAGCCAGATAGTTACCTGATATGTATATGAAAAGATTTGTATGAGATCACTTTTATATATGTGGTGAAGCCAGGGCGATCTCCTCCCAAAACATTGAGTGTGTTTTATAACATGAAAGATGTAAGGCCCTTCACATTTAATCTGCCTACTAATTATTTTCTTAGAAAAACGAGAAACAAACACAGAACAAGATAATTGCTCTCTACAGAGGAATTTATATAAAATGGCAGATTGGGTAAAGAAATGGAATATGAAGTGTAATGTGGGAAAGTGTAAAGTCATGCATTTGGGAGGAAATAATCTCAAGGCTACTTATGAACTTAATGGAATCATTTTAGGGGACTCATTGCTAGAGAAAGACCTGGGTATCCTTGTCAACTACAAACTTGGAAACAATGACTAGTGTCAAACAGCAGTAGCAAAGGCAAACAAAATCCTGTCTTGCATAAAAAGAGGTATTGAAGCAGGAGTGGATAACATTATTTTGCCATTGTACAAATCATTGGTAAGACCTCACCTTGAGTATGCAGTGCAATTTTGGGCAAGGGAAAGCAATATGCTACAGACCCTGTAACGACATATATCAGGAGCGGTACCTTTAGCGTTTCAGTGTAGTCTTGCAGATAGAAGGGAACCATTAAAGGTCAGTGTAAACTCGTCCGATCCTCCACCACCGGACACACAAAACTGCATAACCATCAAAGACTCGGCTGCACACGCAATTTTGGGTACCGGTTTTGAAAAAGGATATACTAGAACTAGAGAGGGTACAGCGAAGAGCAACAAAATTAAGGGAATGGAGGACTTGACGTATGAGGAATGACTAGACAAACTTGGTTTATTTACTCTAGAGAAAAGACGACTAAGAGGAGACCTTATCACATTGTACAAATATATATGAGAGGTCCATACAAGGATCTCTGCGGTGAGCTATTTATTCCAAGGCCTGATCAGATGACCAGGGGACACCCCTTGAGATTAGAGGAAAGGAGGTTAGACTTCAGCAGAGGAAGGGTTTTTTTACAGTGAGGTCTGTTAAATTGTGGAATTCTTTGCCCAAGGAGGTGGTTGTGGCAGATACAATGGATACATTCAAGAGAAGATTGGATACATTTCTTTCCAAAGGGAACATACAGAGTTATACTGTTTATTAGTAGACAGATTAGGAAGGTCTGATAAAGACTAACTCATTTGGTAGCAGGAAAGCTATAAAATTACTGGGTTATGAGGAGAAGGTTGAACTTGATGGACTTGTGTCTTTATTCAACCTAGTTTACTATGTTGCTTGGCTTCAGGGGTATTATGGAACACCAGAGAGAAGTTCTACACCAGAGAAGCCTTGATAGTGCCCTTTTAGACAATATACCAATCATGTGCAGGCACATTTTCGGAACACCACTGGTATTTCTAATGTAGTTTCACTCATTATCATGTTTTGATACATGTGGGAGATTTCTAAAAGTGGAGTTAAGGGAAAATAAGTGTTAAAATAGCTGAAATTTTGCCACTGGTAGTTATGAAAGTATTAAGGACAGTTTAGGAGGACATAGCACTGTGTACTACATTCTTCTCTAAAACGGACTAAGGAAGTTTGTAAAAAGTGTAAAAATTTATATAGAAATGTCACTATTTGCAACAATTTAGCGATATAATTTTCTCCAAATATTTAAGGCCATGTCTGATCTGTTCTTATTGTTCACGGTCACCACATTTATAAATGTACCTAGAATATGTTATAAATACCAACACTCAAAGTAATGAAAAAGTATATTTTAGTAACTTACCTGAAAGTGCAATTTTGGACAGCAAAATGATTCACAGTACAGTGCCAGTCTTATATATATATAAAAATGTGGGTCTTAATTGATTAGTTCAGTCTTCCAATATTCCTTAGATGCCATGGGATAGGCAAATTATTGTTATAAATGTAAAGAAAACATAATTGATGAGGTTTAACAAAGACGTGTCCATCATGTTCAGCCCATGCTGTTGATCCAGAGGAAGGGGAAAAATGATAATTCAAGTTATTTCCAATTAAAGGGATAGTAATGTTTCATAATAAAAGCAGCTCTAATTAATCATCATAGTATTTGGACTTTGGAGAGTGTTATTTCAATTCTGTCAGAGTTGTAGTACAAGAGTAATTCAATGACAAAGTATCCCCCTCCCGCCCCTTTTACTGATGTAACACTGCTCAGCCAGATCAGAAGGGAGGTGCCCAGGTAGACTGCAGAGAGGGACAATCTTCAATTAAGATAAGGGAAAAACCTGAAAAACTTGTCAAGGGGGGCAGGGCTTTCATTGTTCTCATAGGAAGAAGACTGTCCCCTTCTATTATCGGTCTTGTCTATGGACTGCATTCCACATCTGAGAAGAGATGGCTTACACTAGGTAAAAGGGGCAGGAGGGGAAACTTTGCTTGTTAATATCTCTCAAACCATAAAGGTTTGAGAGATTAGACTTATATCGTTCTTCATTTTTTTTTATGCCTACAAAATAAAATAGAGATAAAATGAAGTATTACTATCCCTTTAAGTCCAAAGCAGGTAAAACCATTAATTCCTGACTCCAAATGGCAGTTGAATATTTCCCTGGATCAATGTATTATATGCTGTGAAACCAACTAAACTTTGAGTAAATAGTTCTGTAGAGAGTTCTTTGTATTGACCTTGAATATGTTTGTAAATGGTAATAGTATCAGTCCTTAGCTGTCTCTTCTCTAATGTTTGACTAGTCTTTCTTCATAACTCAGATGCTCCAATCTGTTTAACATTTTTGTTGCACACCTCTGCACTTTTTCCAGTTCAATGCTTTTGGATTGTTCTTAACAGCCTATCAAACTTGGAATTTGGCTAGACCCTGATGAATATTAGATTCAAATATTAACTACTGCTTGCATTTATGAGAATATTTTATTAACAGTACTGAAGTAGTCCCAGTGTTCAAATAGAATTGACATTCCTATCTCTTTCCAGTAACATCTCAGAGTTGTGGGGTTTGATATGCCTTGGGGGAGATGCATTAAGGTGTGATAGGAAGGTGATAAAGCTTTGATGACTTCTCCAGTGATATCACTTCTCCAGTTCCTATGTTATTCTATGGAGCCTATGCACTAAGATGTCTCAAGTTGGAGAGATCTTAGTGCATAGGTTCCAGAGAATAACATAGAAATTAGAGAAGTGATATCACTGGAGATGTCATCTCCACTTTATCACCTCTTTATCACTCCCAGTTATCTTTTGGCTTCTACAGATGTAGAAGACATGTTTTTCATGTTTTAATTCCAAAGCTGGAGAAAAAATGTTTGCAAAATCACCTGTACAAAGTTCTGTTTCACTGACGTACATACTCATGTGGCTACAATATTTGGTTTGAATTGGAATATACATACAATGAAGCTCGCTTAGAGATAGTTCTGTGCCCAAGACATTTCCATTTTTGTTCGCAGTACACAACTAAATAGGCACATTGAATACAATAGATCTGAAATGGGCAGAAGATGGGGATATAGCATTATGCTATTATCTAGATTCCTTTCATTCTACCATTCTATGTCTGTTATAGCTGTACCATCTTAACAGAAGCTGAAGCAAACAGTTGGAAAGCACAAAACAGCTTAATTAGTCTATGATTTGTCTGGAATTCCTCCCATCCTTTTCAATCCTGAGATTGGAACTTCAGTGAAAAGAAATATTGGGTATATATTCTTAAAGGGATAGTCATGTTTCCCAATAAAAGAAACTCCAATTAATCTACAAGGGGATACTTTATCATTCAATTACTCTTGAAATATAAATCAGACAGTATTGAAATTACACTCTCCACGACCCAAATACTATGAGGATTAATTGGAGCTGCTGTTTTTGTGAAACGTTACTATCCCTTTAACGTTATTTATGTTAGAGGTAGAAAAGCAGAAATTGTTGTTTCAGCAAGACATCTGATATCATCATGGAAACATCTTAGTGGATCAAACCTAAATCATTTTGAAATAAATACAATTGAAAATGAGCAAATATAGGTAAGAATGACATTTTACCAATCTTTAGTAAAGAGAGGGATAAAGCGATTTGGAATGCACTTTTTTCCTGGAATTACATTACCTTTAACCCTTTGAGTGCCTAGTGAGGTATACAGTCTACAGTGTTTTGCGTTTTCTCGGACACTCATGGGGTTAAATGGAACCTTTAACTCCTTGAATGCTACATATGTCTCTGATGTATTGTGAAGCAACACGCTATAGACCTCACCAGCCTTGAAATCAATGGAAATTTGGGGAACCTTTATTGGTTTCCTGCAATGCAATTGGTTTGCTACAGAATGGTACTTTTTCAGATTATTGAATTCCACCTTTATTTACTTGTCAGCTGTTCTCAAAATCAATTTTTTTGTCCATAAAAATATTAATGCATGGAAACTACTGAGAAACTGTCTGAAAAGCTCAAAAGGTAGATTATTGTGCTGTGGGATTATTGTTTTTTTATGTATTATCACATTGCATTATATAAAGAAGACAATGCTTCATCTGCCAAACACTGTTAATCCTTCCAGCGCCACAGGGGTACGCAATGCGATGTGTAGCTGCGATGGTAATTGTTCTGGGAGCCAATCTGCCCATTATGAAATGCTATTTTCTTTTTCTTTCTTTCTTTCTTTCTTTCTTTCTTTCTTTCTTTCTTTCTTTCTTTCTTTCTTCCCCCAGGAAGAATACATTGAGGGTTATGCACTAATCTATATATATATAACGCGCTAGCCTGCGAAGCTCACTGTGTGCATAACTGCACATGTGCAGAAGAGACTGCTGGACCTATGTGGCCGTGAGCAGTAGAGACTGCCGGAACTATGCAGCTATGAGCAGTAGAGACTGCCGGAACTATGCAGCTATGAGCAGTAGAGACTGCCGGAACTATGCAGCCATGAGCAGTAGAGACTGCCGGAACTATGCAGCTATGAGCAGTAGAGACTGCCGGAAATATGCGGCCGTGAGCAGTAGAGACTGTCGGAACTATGTGGCCGTGAGCAGTACAGACTGCTGGAACTATGCAGTCATGAGCATTAGAGACTGCTGGAACTATGCAGCCACGAGCAGTAGAGACTGCCTGAACTATGCAGCCGCGAGCAGTAGAGACTGCTGGAACTATGCAGCCGCGAGCAGTAGAGACTGCCGGAACTATGCAGCCACGAGCAGTAGAGACTGACGGAACTATGCAGCTGTGAGCAGTAGAGACTGCCTGAACTATGCAGCCATGAGCAGTAGAGACTGCCGGAACTATGCAGCCGTGAGCAGTAGAGACTGTCGGAACTATGCGGCCATGAGCAGTAGAGACTGTCGGAACTATGCAGCCATGAGCAGTAGAGACTGCCGGAACTATGCAGTCATGAGCAGTAGAGACTGCCGGAACTATGCGGCCATGAGCAGTAGAGACTGTCGGAACTATGCAGCCATGAGCAGTAGAGACTGCCGGAACTATGCAGTCATGAGCAGTAGAGACTGCCGGAACTATGCAGTCATGAGCAGTAGAGACTGCCGGAACTATGCAGTCATGAGCAGTAGAGACTGTCGGAACTATGCAGTCATGAGCAGTAGAGACTGCCGGAACTATGCAGTCATGAGCAGTAGAGACTGCCGGAACTATGCAGCCATGAGCAGTAGAGACTGTCGGAACTATGCAGCCATGAGCAGTAGAGACTGCTGGTACGATGCAGTCATGAGCAGTAGAGACCGCCTGAACTATGCAGCCATGTGCAGTAGAGACTGCCGGAACTATGCGGCCGTGAGCAGTAGAGACTGCCGGAACTATGCAGTCATGCGCAGTAGAGACTGTCGGAACTATGCAGCCATGAGCAGTAGAGACTGCCGGAACTATGCAGTCATGCACAGTAGAGACTGTCGGAACTATGCGGCCATGAGCAGTAGAGACTGCCGGAACTATGCAGCTATGAGCAGTAGAGACTGCCGGAACTATGCGGCCATGAGCAGTAGAGACTGCCGGAACTATGCAGTCATGCGCAGTAGAGACTGCCGGAACTATGCAGCCATGAGCAGTAGAGACTGTCGGAACTATGCAGCCATGAGCAGTAGAGACTGCTGGTACGATGCAGTCATGAGCAGTAGAGACTGCCTGAACTATGCAGCCATGTGCAGTAGAGACTGCCGGAACTATGCGGCCGTGAGCAGTAGAGACTGCCGGAACTATGCAGTCATGCGCAGTAGAGACTGTCGGAACTATGCAGCCATGAGCAGTAGAGACTGCCGGAACTATGCAGTCATGCACAGTAGAGACTGTCGGAACTATGCGGCCATGAGCAGTAGAGACTGCCGGAACTATGCAGCTATGAGCAGTAGAGACTGCCGGAACTATGCGGCCATGAGCAGTAGAGACTGCCGGAACTATGCAGTCATGCACAGTAGAGACTGTCGGAACTATGCGGCCATGAGCAGTAGAGACTGCCGGAACTATGCGGCCATGAGCAGTAGAGACTGCCGGAACTATGCGGCCATGAGCAGTAGAGACTGCCGGAACTATGCAGTCATGCACAGTAGAGACTGTCGGAACTATGCGGCCATGAGCAGTAGAGACTGCCGGAACTATGCGGCCATGAGCAGTAGAGACTGCCGGAACTATGCAGCTATGAGCAGTAGAGACTGCCGGAACTATGCGGCCATGAGCAGTAGAGACTGCCGGAACTATGCAGTCATGCACAGTAGAGACTGTCGGAACTATGCGGCCATGAGCAGTAGAGACTGCCAGAACTATTCAGTCATGAGCAGTAGAGACTGCCAGAACTATTCAGTCATGAGCAGTAGAGACTGCTGGAACTATACGGTCATGAGCAGTAGAGACTGGCTGAACGCACTGATCTGGAGCAGGGAGCTCTGGGTGGCTCACCGCTTCTCTGTGCTCCCGGCTCCGGGGCAGCAGCCGAGGCCGCTGGGTAGCACTTTAGCCCTTGAATACGGGACTTCATACTAGTATGTAATAAAGCAGTGACAAATAGGAACCTATGCACTAACTTGTGAAACCTTAGTGCATAGGCTACATACAATAAAACAGGAGCTGGAGAAGTGATATCAAGTTTAGCGCATCTCTCCCTCTCATTTTCAAGTAATTCCTGGAGATCATTTACAATACAGAGTTATACATGAATGTTTATGTACAGATACGTAAGCAGAAGAGCTGATTTGTCTTTTCAGATAGGTTATGTATGTATGTGTGTATGTATGTGTGTATGTATGTGTGCATCTCAATTTATATAATGCCATTCATGTACATAATACTACAGATACAAGTGATAGTACAGTAGGACAGGAATAAGCACACCAAGATGAGGTGTGACCATAGCAGGAACATTTGCTCATCTCTACAGACAATAAATTACATGATTAAAGACGAAAATTAAATTATTTTGTTGCAAAACAACTGCACCATAGGAGACAAGATGTCCCCAAATTTGCAAACTGTTGGAGATCTCTCTAGCATTCAAGGATTTAAAAGCCCCTTCCAACGCATTGCATACCTCTCTGGCACTCAAAGGGTTACATCTATAGGAATATTACATGGTGTAGGTAACACTTTAAGTGCCAGAGAGGCATAAATTGGCACTCAGTGGGTTAAGCAGTGTTTGCTCTACTTGTACACAAAGGGGCAGATTCACTAAGCGGTGATAAAATGGAGATGAACATTCCTATGTTAGTCTATGGAGTCTATGCACTAAGATTTCTTCAACTTTGGAGCTTGTAGTTAAAGGGATAGTAATACTTAAAATGTAAAAAAATATGTTGTAGGGTTTATCCCCCTCAGTAAAACAAGAGTACTCCCACTGCTGAAAGGTGTTTAATTCAAAAGTTTCAAAGTTGAATTTTTTAGGTGCAATATCACAGTGGCCTGAAATTTTACAGTGGCGCTGTTGCTACACCATCCTATGGAGATTTATGGTCCCGGGACCAGAGCTGTCCATTGGATCGCGCCACTGTACAATTTCAGGCCACTGTGATATTGCACCTAAAAAATTCAACTTTGAAAATTAATAACCTTTGAATAAAACACCTCTCAGCAGTGGGAGTATTACTATCCCTTTAATAGGCTGTATAGAATAACATAGGAACTGGAGAAGTGATGTCACTGGGGAAGTCATCTCCGCTTTATCACCTCCTCTTCATTGCCTCATTTTGCCAAAGACATAAAGGATTTGATTTCAGAAGGAGCAAAGAATTATCATTTACAGCAAGACCCAGGGGACATTATTCAATTAGAGCTGCAATTCTGGAGCAAACCAACTGTACCATGAGGTTGAAATGAAAACTAATGAGATTCCCATTGATTTTCATGTGGTTTGAATTTTAGCAAGATATCTAGCATTTAAGGGGTTAAAAGCCAAATTTAAGTCAATAGGAAGTTTTATTTCTGCCCTATGGTTCAGTTGGGATGCTCCAGAATTACACCATTTTAGTACTATGAAAATGGCCCTCGGGGGTAGCATAGGTAAATTTGTTGCAATGCAGCTGGATTCTGCTGTGAAGCTATAAGGGTTAAATCTCTGTTTTCCCTGTTAAAATCCAGAGTCAGTTTGTTGCAATGCAGCTGGATTCTGCTGTGAAGCTATAAGGGTTAAATCTCTGTTTTCCCTGTTAAAAATCCAGAGTCAATTTTTTCTTGGTATAGTGCCATAGCTCTGCCTTACGCATTTCGCAGCCTTTTGACATTTAGTTACAAGATATAGCTGGCTGCTTGATACAGAATCACTCTACATTTATTACATGGAAATCAAATTCTTGTGAGTCTGATGGAACAATTTCAAGCCCACTCTGTAACTCACAATGGGCCATTGTAAAGAGGAGAAAACATTTCTGGGGAAAACTATAGGAGGCAAATAAAAATCCCCCAAATCCTCTGTGATCTAAATGAGGAATATTAACCCTCTGAATGCTAGAGAGGTCACCAGTGCATTGGTTCACCCCATGTTAATTAAATTGTATTTTTTTTTTGTTACCTCCTAAGGCCAGGATTTATCAAGGTTCGAATGGATTAATGCGCAGGAAAATCAGAGGATTTTTTTGCGCATTAACCATTTACCCATTCAGCAACTTTCGGATTGTATCTGGCCATCGGTAATTCTTCAATGAGCGATGGCCAGATAGATCCGCAAATCTGATCCGCTAGCTTCAAGCTGACGGATCCCATTTGAATGCATGGGGCGAACACACAGATACACATTTTCGCTTATGCGTATACGTGTGTTTCCCATGATTGACCAATTTAAGCAATTTTTCCTGCTTTGCATGCAAAATCATTGAGTAATTCCCAAAGGTATACACCAATGAATGTGGGGAAGAGCAGAGTATTTGATACACTGCTCTTCCTGCAGTTTGAAGAATCCCGGCCTAAATTGTTTTGGTTCAGTTTTGCTTTTAACACTTTGAGTGGCAGAAGGGTGTGCAATGCATTGCTCTCCAATGCGTTGCGCACCCCTCTGCCACTAAAAGGGTTAAAGGGACAGTAATGTCCCATAAAAACGTTTTATAGTTTTATAGAGCCTTAGAAAATAAGCAGAATGGTGCAAACCCTATCTCTCAAACTGCTATGGTTTGAGAGATATTGGGATTAAAGTCCCCCCTCCCTCCTCTTCTCCTGATGTCAGCTATAAAGCTGACAGCAGGAGAATCGAGTCGTACGACTCGAGGAGGCTCTGCAGCAGAGCCGAGATTGCGTTATCTATAAAGAATTCATTCCTTGGAAAGATCTACAAAGTGTGCCTGGTTTGCAAGCACACTTTGTAGACATTTCCACTGAATGAATTCTTTATAGATAACGCGATCTCAGCTCTGCTGCAGAGCCGCCTGCTGGTCCCCAGACCGGAATCTCCTGCTGTTAGCTAGACGCTGACGCCAGGAGAAGGAGAGAGAGGGGGCGAACTTTCAATGCAAATATCTCTCAAACCATAGTGCTTTGAGAGATAGGGTTTGCACCATTCTGCTTATTTTCTAAGGCTCTATAAAACTATAAAAAGTCTTTTTGTGGACATTACATTCCCTTTAATAATAAAGCCAAATACTCCTCTTGTTTCTGCTGTACCAGCGGATCAGTGTGCAGTTTTTCAACAGTGACAGACCCGCACCGAATGTTAGTTATCCGCTGAATTTTCCAGCAGCGATAATCATCTTTTCAGCTCATATATTCTTCACTACGGTTTGAGAGATATAGGGATTCAAAGTTCCCCCCTCCCTCCCCTCCTCCTGATGTCAACTGTAAAGCTGACAGCAGGAGAATTGAGTCGTACAACTCGAAGAGGTTCTGCAGCAGAGCCGAGATCTCATTATCTATAAAGAATTCATTCATTGGAAAGATCTACAAAGTGTACCTGGTTTGCAAGCACACTGTGCAGACATTTCCACTGAATGAATTCTTTATATATAATGCAATCTCGGCTCTGCTGCAGAGCTGCCTGCTGGTCCCCGGACCGGAATCTCCTGCTGTTAGCTAGATGCCGACTTCAGGAGAAGGGGAGGGAGGGGCGAACTTTTAATGCCTATATCTCCCAAACCATAGTGGTTTGAGAGATAGGGTTTGCACCATTCTGCTTATTTTCTAAGGCTCTATAAAACTATAAAACGTTTTTATGGGACATTACAGTCCCTTTAATAATAAAGCCAAATACTCCTCTTGTTTCTGCTATACCAGCGGATCAGTGTGCAGTTTTTCAACAGTGACAGACCCGCACCGAATGTTAGTTATCCGCTGAATTTTCCAGCAGCGATAATCATCTTTTCAGCTCATATATTCTTCAGGAAAACGTCTTATGTATTTTTGCATCTGTTTTGTAGTGCAGAGGAGTAAGGGAGGAGTAGAAATGTTGCAGAAAGTGACTGCAACTATAAATTGTGTTCCTTTATGCAAATCTTGGTTAAAGTCAACTGCAATTTACCTCCTTTATATTTGTGTATTGCCAAAATAATCTTTTATGCTATTTATTCAGATCAACAACAAGGCATGCTGCTGAAATTGAAATGCAAGCTTGTAAATAATATTGCACTGCAGAATAAACTTGCTTACCGGGAAACATATTCTAATACAGAAGCTTTGCCTTGTTTTGCATATTACAATTTGTATTCTTTATTTGAGTAGAATTAGTGATTCAATACCATACCCCCCATTTACATCAATATTGCCATAAAATTCTAATGGTTCTTACTGATTTTGCCCATGTTCTTTTGTGCAATAGGTAACATCTTCAATCACTGGCGAATGTCACGTCCATGACCGTTTCCGACTGAACCAAGTAGAGCACATGAGCCGACCAGATGGGAGCACCATACATTGAGAATCAATGAGCTTTCACAACCCTCTTGTCATTAATGGGTTAAAGGAATAGTAATAGCTGAATAAAATGCAGCTCAGATTGATCCTCATATAAAATGGGTCATGCAGTGCTGCATTTCAATAAATTTCATTTTGTAGTTCAAACATAGAAACATAGAATTTGACATCAGATAAGAACCATTTAGGCCCATCTAGTCTGCCGATTTTCCTACTGTAAAAACCTCAAACCTTTTTTTGGTCCTTGGTCTTTTCTTATGTTAAGGACAGCCTTATGTCTATCCCATACATGCTTAAATTCTGTCACTGTATTAACTTCTACCACTTCTGCTGGTAGGCTATTCCACTTATCTACTACCCTCTCAGTGAAGTAAAATTTTCTTACATTACATCTAAACCTGTGTCATTCTAGTTTTAGACGATGGCCTCTTGTCCTAACATTTTTACCCCTTTGAAATATACTTCCATCCTGCACTTTGTTGAATCAAGAGGAATTCAATTCTAAAGTATCCCCTCCAGCCCCTTTTACCTGTCCTTTGCCTCCTCCCCTCAGATGTGGAATACGGCCCTGGGACTGGACACAGCACAATGAGGGACAAGCTTCATCCACTGATTATAAGGAAAACCCTTGATGAAGGAGGGCAGGATTTTCCTCATGCTCAATGAAGACTGTCCCTCACTGGGCTCTGTCTGAGAGAGGTAGCATGACGTAAGTAACATAGTAAATTAGATTGAATAAAGACACAAGTCCATCAAGTTCAACCTTCTCCTCATACACCAGTAACTTTATAGCTTTCCTACTATCAAATAAGTTAGTCTTTATCAGACCTTCCTGATCTGCCTACTAATAAACAGTATAACTCTGTATTTTCCCTTTGGAAAGAAATGTATCTAATCTTCGCTTGAATGTATCCATTGTATCTGCCATAACTACCTCCATGGGCAAGGAATTCCACAATTTAACAGACCTTACTGTAAAAAAAACCCTTCCTCTGCTGAAGTCTAAACCTCCTTTCCTCTAATCTCAAGGGGTGTCCCCTGGTCACCTGATCAGGCCTTGGAATAAATAGCTCACCGCAGAGATCCTTGTATTGACCTCTCATATATTTGTACAATGTGTTAAGGTCTCCTCTTAGTCATCTTTTTTCTAGAGTAAATAAACCAAGTTTGTCTAGTCGTTCCTCATATGTCAAGTCCTCCATTCCCTTAATTAATTTTGTTGCTCTTCGCCGTACCTTCTCTAGTTCTAGCATATCCTTTTTCAGAACCGGTGCCCAAAATTGTACTGCATATTCAAGGTGAGGTCTTACCAATGATTTGTACAATGGCAAAATAATGTTATCCACTCTTACTTCAAGGGTTGGGAGGGGAATCCTTTAGAATTGAATTACTGTTGACCGACAAAACATAACCTAATGAAATACAGTGTTACATGAGGATCAATCGTACCTACATTTTTATTCAGCTGTTACTATACATTTAAGATTACCATGAGCAGTGAGCAGAGTTTGAAGTTGCGTGGTCCTTCTAGCTACGGTCATGTCCACCTCCAGAGACCTGACACCCAGGCCTGACTGAAGACTTCTCTCTTGAACAAAAGCACAAAAATGCAAACATTTTCTTTGACTTTTAATTGTGTGACTTTAGTAAGGTGAATGTGTGTGTGTGTTTGTGTGTGTGGGAGGGTATCATTTATATCATGTATCCATTACAAGTTGCTTATTTTCTAGCAAAAGGTCAGTAAGTAGCACCTTATATTAAATGTACATATCCAAAAAAAGAAAAAATGGAGGGTGCCCATAAAAAGGTAAATAGCTGCACTCACATTTGCGATAGAGTAACATCCGTGATAAAACCAGCATGTGGAGATAAATTACCTGACTCCACTCCGTGTTCCAGCTTCTCAGGAATGAAGAAACTGCTCATGTCTGTGTATTCATAATTCATCAATTTTTTTTTTTTTTTTGGTTTCAAAACTTTTATTGAAATACAGTAAAAAGTTTACAAGTAGTTCAATCACAAAAATGTATTAATGCTATTAGATTTGCATAACATATCAATCCGATATTTAAAATGATAAGTATTATATAATTACAACAATGTAGTTGTTACGAAGTGTTAGATATAGTGAAGTGTTATATAAGCCATTAAGGAGGATATAGAGATTAATCTACATAGAAGACAAATAGAAATGTACAAGGGAGAAGAGTGAGGAAAGAGGTGGTGAGGGGGAAGTAGCCACACCAGCTAATACAACTAAATCTTAAAATGGTTGCTACCTAGTGTTGAGCGAGCATGCTCGGCCGATGCTCAGATCGGCTCGAGCATCGCTCTGCTCGGCACATGGCGGTACTCGTACGAGTACCGCATGTGCTCGCCCGCCATGTTCGGGTCTCCTCCCCGCACGTTTTGCGGCTGCTGCGCAGCCAATAAACGTGCAGGGAGGCTCTGACATCAGTGTAATGCCAGCAGCCATGTTGGCTGCTGGCATTACACTGATTGGCTGGCCAGAACCCGTGGTCGGGTGCTGTATAGCACCTGACCAGCGAGTTCGGCTCAGTCTTAGCCAGGAAGAGATGAGGATAGGAAGGGAAAGTCAGTGTAGGGAGAAAAAAAGCGATTGTGAAAAAAAAAGAACCAAAAGTCCTTTTTAGGACTACTGTGTGTGGGGGCAGCAGGTTATTTTGTGTGGGGGGAAAAAAAAAAAAAAAAAAACATATATTCTGTTTAGTGTGCAAAGTTGCAGATTAGAGCACATTCTGTTTAGTGTGCAAAGTTGCAGATTAGAGCACATTCTGTTTAGTGTGCAAAGTTGCAGATTAGAGCACATTCTGTTTAGTGTGCAAAGTTGCAGATTAGAGCACATTCTGTTTAGTGTGCAAAGTTGCAGATTAGAGCACATTCTGTTAAGTCTTCAAACTAAAATATCAAAGTCACATATTCCATTCAGTGTGCGTCGCCGCAGTTTAGCAGCACATTCTGTGTACTGTGCAGAGTTGCAGAACAGGAAGAAATACTGTTAAGTCTTCAAACTAAAATATCAAAGTCACATATTCCATTCAGTGTGCGTCGCCGCAGTTTAGCAGCACATTCTGTGTACTGTGCAGAGTTGCAGAATAGGAAGAAATACTGTTAAGTCTTCAAACTAAAATATCAAAGTCACATATTCCATTCAGTGTGCTTCGCCGCAGTTTAGCAGCACATTCTGTGTACTGTGCAGAGTTGCAGAATAGGAAGAAATACTGTTAAGTCTTCAAACTAAAATATCAAAGTCACATATTCCATTCAGTGTGCTTCGCCGCAGTTTAGCAGCACATTCTGTGTACTGTGCAGAGTTGCAGAATAGGAAGAAATACTGTTAAGTCTTCAAACTAAAATATCAAAGTCACATATTCCATTCAGTGTGCTTCGCCGCAGTTTAGCAGCACATTCTGTGTACTGTGCAGAGTTGCAGAATAGGAAGAAATACTGTTAAGTCTTCAAACTAAAATATCAAAGTCACATATTCCATTCAGTGTGCTTCGCCGCAGTTTAGCAGCACATTCTGTGTACTGTGCAGAGTTGCAGAATAGGAAGAAATACTGTTAAGTCTTCAAACTAAAATATCAAAGTCACATATTCCATTCAGTGTGCTTCGCCGCAGTTTAGCAGCACATTCTGTGCACTGTGCAGAGTTGCAGAATAGGAAGAAATACTGTTAAGTTTTCAAACTCAAATATTAAAGTCACATATTCCATTCAGTGTGTGTCACCGCAGTTTAGCAGCCTATTCTGTGTACTCTGCACAGTGGCAGAATAGGAAGAAATACTGTTAAGTCTTCAAACTCAAATATTAAAGTCACATATTCCATTCAGTGTGTGTCACCGCAGTTTAGCAGCCTATTCTGTGTACTCTGCACAGTTGCAGAATAGGAAGAAATACTGTTAAGTTTTCAAACTCAAATATTAAAGTCACATATTCCATTCAGTGTGTGTCACCGCAGTTTAGCAGCCTATTCTGTGTACTCTGCACAGTTGCAGAATAGGAAGAAATACTGTTAAGTTTTCAAACTCAAATATTAAAGTCACATATTCCATTCAGTGTGTGTCACCGCAGTTTAGCAGCCTATTCTGTGTACTCTGCACAGTTGCAGAATAGGAAGAAATACTGTTAAGTTTTCAAACTCAAATATTAAAGTCACATATTCCATTCAGTGTGTGTCACCGCAGTTTAGCAGCCTATTCTGTGTACTCTGCACAGTTGCAGAATAGGAAGAAATACTGTTAAGTTTTCAAACTCAAATATTAAAGTCACATATTCCATTCAGTGTGTGTCACCGCAGTTTAGCAGCCTATTCTGTGTACTCTGCACAGTTGCAGAATAGGAAGAAATACTGTTAAGTTTTCAAACTCAAATATTAAAGTCACATATTCCATTCAGTGTTTGTCATCGCAGTTTAGCAGCCTATTCTGTGTACTCTGCACAGTTGCAGAATAGGAAGAAATACTGTTAAGTCTTCAAACTCAAATATTAAAGTCACATATTCCATTCAGTGTGTGTCACCGCAGTTTAGCAGCCTATTCTGTGTACTCTGCACAGTTGCAGAATAGGAAGAAATACTGTTAAGTTTTCAAACTCAAATATTAAAGTCACATATTCCATTCAGTGTGTGTCACCGCAGTTTAGCAGCCTATTCTGTGTACTCTGCACAGTTGCAGAATAGGAAGAAATACTGTTAAGTTTTCAAACTCAAATATTAAAGTCACATATTCCATTCAGTGTGTGTCACCGCAGTTTAGCAGCCTATTCTGTGTACTCTGCACAGTTGCAGAATAGGAAGAAATACTGTTAAGTTTTCAAACTCAAATATTAAAGTCACATATTCCATTCTGTGTTCGTCACCGCAGTTTAGCAGCCTATTCTGTGTACTCTGCACAGTTGCAGAATAGGAAGAAATACTGTTAAGTTTTCAAACTCAAATATTAAAGTCACATATTCCATTCAGTGTGTGTCACCGCAGTTTAGCAGCCTATTCTGTGTACTCTGCACAGTTGCAGAATAGGAAGAAATACTGTTAAGTTTTCAAACTCAAATATTAAAGTCACATATTCCATTCTGTGTTCGTCACCGCAGTTTAGCAGCCTATTCTGTGTACTCTGCACAGATGCAGAATAGGAAGAAATACTGTTAAGTTTTCAAACTAAAATATTAAAGTCACATATTCCGTGTAAGATGAAGAAGGCGGGTAAAAAGGGACGGGGAAGTGGACGTGATCCTGATAGTTCAGGGCGCGGGTCAGGACGCGGAGAAACTGTGCCTGGTGCCAGAGCACAAGAAAGAAAGACATCCACCATACCTAGCTTCATGTCTCATTTCACAGGGCGTCGCAGGACATCACTCTCGAGGTCCGACCACTGCGAACAGGTGGTCGGTTGGATGTCAGCTGATACTGCTTCCAGTCGGTTAAGCACCACCCTGTCTTCCACCAAGTCCACTCTCAGTAGCCAAGAGTCTGGTCAACATAATCCTCACTCTGATCATCCTTCCTCCCACCATACACGGTCTGGTCAAAGAAGTGATCCCACACTGGGATATAGTGAGGAGCTCGTCTCATCACCAATCCTTCATTTGACCCTCTCTCCAAGCACGCTTGCAGAGGAACATGACATCTTGTGCCCTGATTCACAACCTCTAGAGGGTACCCAATCACAAGAAGATGACAGATGTGAACGGCATTTAAGGTCAAAGGAAGTAGTGGATGATGATGATGATGATGAGACACAGTTGCCATTAAATCAACCACTATTACCGTCTCAAGACCTTGTTGAGGAGAATGTTATACAGTTGTCAATGACTGAGTATGTGGTGGGATCAAGACATGAGGAGGATGATCAGAGTGAGGAAGTGGAGGAGGACTTGGTGGACGATGAGGTGACTGACCCCACCTGGGAAGGTGTAGAGCCGAGCGATGACAGCAGTCCTGAGGGTGAGCCATCTGCAGCACCGCAACAGGCTGGAAGAGGCAGTGGTGTGGCTACAGAAAGAAGGCGGACCGCACCAAACCGGCCCGCAAATGTTCTACGGAGCACCCCCTTGCGTAAATCTACCTTGCCAAAGGGTAGGTGTTCCGCGGTATGGCGTTTTTTTAAGGAAAGTGCGGACGACAAAAGAATTGTAGTTTGCAACCTGTGCCACACCAGAATGAGCCGAGGCATGAACACTAGAAACCTCACCACCACCAGCATGATCCGACACATGGCATCCAAGCACCGTAATAAGTGGGAGGAACGCCTGGATCGCCCATCTGTGTCTGCAGGCCACACCACTGCCTCCTCTTCCCCTGTTTTCGGTGCCGGCCAATCGCCTGTCGAAGGCTCAGGCCCGCATACCTCCCGACCTGCACCTGTACCATCTGAAGCACCATCAGCGACCACATCCACTTCCCTGTCCCAGCACAGCGTCCAAATGTCGTTACCCCAGGCATTTGAGCGCAAGAGAAAATACCCAGCCACCCACCCACAGGCCATAGCACTAACCTCACACCTTTCCAAATTACTGGCCATCGAAATGCTGCCATTTAGGCTTGTGGACACTGAGTCCTCCCGCAGCCTGATGGCAGCAGCTGTCCCTCGGTACGCGGTCCCCAGCCGCCACTACTTTTCCCGGTGTGCCATCCCCGCATTACACCACCATGTGTCCCGTAACATCACCCGTGCCCTGACCAACGCAGTTACTGGGAAGGTCCACTTAACGACTGACACATGGACAAGTGCTTGTGGCCAGGGACGCTACATTTCCCTGACGGCACACTGGGTGAATGTCGTGGAGGCTGGGAGCGACTCGGACCCTGGGATGGCACGGGTGCTACCCACGCCGAGGATTGCGGGCCCTACCTCCATCAGGGTTTCCGCCAGCACCTACGTTATTGGCTCCTCCTCCTCCGTTTCCACCTCCGAATTCTCTACACGCAGCGCCACTCCCCCATCAGCCAGTAGCTGGAAGCAGTGTAGCACTGCAGTGGGGAAGCGTCAACAGGCCGTGCTGAAGCTGATCTGCCTTGGGTACAAACAGCACACGGCCTCAGAGCTGTTGCAGGGGATTAGTCACCAGACCGAGCAGTGGCTCTCGCCACTCAACCTGCAACCAGGCATGGTTGTGTGTGATAATGGGCGTAACTTGGTGGCGGCTTTGGAGCTCGGCAAGCTCACACACGTACCATGCCTAGCGCATGTATTTAATTTAGTGGTTCAGCGATTTCTAAAAACCTACCCCAATGTGCATGATCTCTTGACCAAGGTGCGCCGCGTGTGTGCACATTTCCGTAAGTCATCTACAGCTTCGGCCGGCCTGTTGAAGCTGCAGCAGCGCTTACAATTGCCAGCTCACCGGCTGCTGTGTGACGTGAGCACGCGCTGGAACTCCACCTTCCACATGTTGGCCCGGCTTTGTGAGCAGCAGAGGGCAGTAGTGGAGTACCAGCTGTTACACGGTCGTCGCCTCTCCGTTCAACTTCCTGTAATCAGAAGTGAGGAGTGGGAATGGATGTCAGACCTCTGCGAGGTTTTACGCAATTTTGAGGAATCGACACAGATGGTGAGCGGCGATAACGCTATTATCAGTGTAACCATCCCACTTCTGTGTCTACTGAAACGCTCGCTGCTCACAATTAAAACCGACGCTTTGCATGTGGAAGAGGTGGAAATGGGGGAGGAAGAGCTTACACAAGGTGATAGCCAGAGCACCCTCACTTCGTCTTCTCAGCGACAATTGGAGGAGGCGGAGGAGGAAGACACGGTTGCCTCCGCTACAGAGGGTAGCCATGGAACTTTAGTTCCATCTCTTCAGCGTGGGTGGGCAGAAGAGGAGGAAGAGGATGAGGATATTGAGAGTCATCCTCCTGGTGAGGACAGCGAAATCTTGCCTGTTGGTACTCTGGCACACATGGCTGACTTTATGTTAGGCTGCCTTTCCCGTGACCCACGCGTTGTACGCATTTTAGACAACACGGATTACTGGGTGTTCACCCTTCTGGACCCCCGCTACAAAGAGAATTTCTCATCTCTCATTCCTCCGGTGGAGAGGACAAGCAAAATGGTGCAATACCAGAAGGTTCTTGTTGAAAAATTGCTCCAAAATTTTCCATCTGACAACGCTGGCGGCAGAGTACGTGCTACCTTGGCCAACCGAGAAGGGGAGAAAAGGGGAGCACACAGCAGTTCCGAGAAAGGCAGGGCAACACTCTCCAAGGCGTGGGACACCTTCATGACACCCCGCCAGCACCCTCACCCTGATGCGCAGCCTAGTGTCACAAGGAGGGAAAAGTTTTGGAAGATGGTGAAGGAGTACGTAGCAGACCGTGTCAGCGTCCTCAATGATCCCTCTGTGCCTTACAACTACTGGGTGTCCAAGCTGGACACGTGGTATGAACTGGCACTCTACGCCTTGGAGGTGCTGGCCTGCCCTGCCGCCAGCGTTCTGTCTGAGCGGGTATTTAGTGCTGCTGGTGGCATCATAACAGATAAGCGTATCCGCCTTTCCACCGACAATGCTGATAGGTTGACACTTATAAAAATGAACAAGGCCTGGATTTCCCCTGACTTCTCCACTCCACTGGAGGAAAGCCCCGGGGGAACATAAACTCACTTTATATATGTTATTTACAATGATGGGAATACTCTGTATTCCCATTCACCCCTTCCACCCAAAAAACGGGTATATGGTTGACTCTTAATCTTCTCATCCTCCTCCTCCTCTTCCATATGCCCTGTGCTATAATTTTTATATAGGGCCAGCTAACCAGCGGGCCCTGTGATATAATTTTTATATAGGGCCAGCTCACCAGCGGGCCCTGTTTGACAATTTTTCTATAGGTCAGCTCACCAGCGGGCCTTCTCATATAATGTTTTATTGGGTCAGCTCTCTAACGGGCCCTCTCATATAATGTTTTATAGCGTCAGCTCACTAGCGGGCCTTCGCATATAATGTTTAGGATGGTCAACTCTGCAGCAGACCCTCACCCATAATGTTTTAGATGGTCAGCTCAGCGCACGTTTCTCTCTTAATCATGGCCTCAGTTCAATAAAATCAAGGAAATTTTTGGGAGAATTTGCCTCTGCGCACGTTTCCCTCTTAATCATGGCCTCACTTCAGAAAATCAAGGAAATTTTTGGGATAATTTGCCTCTGCGCACGTTTCCCTCTTAATCATGGCCTCACTTCAGAAAATCAAGGACATTTTTGGGAGAATTTGCCTCTGCGCACGTTTCCCTCTTAATCATGGCCTCACTTCAGAAAATCAAGGAAATTTTTGGGATAATTTGCCTCTGCGCACGTTTCCCTCTTAATCATGGCCTCACTTCAGAAAATCAAGGAAATTTTTGGGATAATTTGCAGATAATATACAAGTAAATATACAGCAAATATTGTTTGGTAACAATTTTTCGCCTAAAGTCGTTTTTATTTTCCTTTTTGTGTGTTTTATGGTCAGTCTGTAAAAATGGCGTACTACGGGCGAAAGATCGTTCCCAGCAGCGATGTTGGAGTCCAAGATGCATCCAGACATCCTCCCTATGCTGTCCCTGAACCATTTCTGTAGTGTTTCCATCCTTTTCTTCCCTTTTCCTATGGACCAGGCACCCTCCCCTCATCAGAGCAGGGGGTGCCTGGTGTAATGCTCGAGTCCTCCCATTGACTTCAATGGGGCTCGGGTGCTCGGCCGAGCACTCGAGCCTCCGGGGGCGCTCGGTCAGAGCACCCGAACACCCGAGCATTGGGGTGCTCGCTCATCACTATTGCTACCCTATTGTCTAAAAATAAAATATATTGCCAATGCCATGGTGTGGGACTCAACTCGTTTAGGTAGAAATTGCCTCAATGAATAAGAATTACTCTCAAAGAAGTTGGATCAAGATATAGCATATTTTGCCAACCATTTCCTCCAAACCTTTTGAAAATCTTTTAGTGTATCAGCAGCCTTCGCATTCCTCCATTGCAAGTGGGAAGAATCCATGTGTAGCCAGGTGGCATAGGAAGGAGATATCTGCAAGTTCCAAGATAAAGGAATAAGTTACTTGGCCATATTTAAAAGCAGCATAATCTGTTTCCGATTAGGATGTGAAAATGAGGATTTAGTTTGATTATTGTAAAAGAAAAAGGGGCTCTATGGTAAGATCAGAATGAAACAAGAATTGATTGCACAACTTGAGACCAGTATGTCTGGTAAGTTGAGTCCACCCCTCTCTATATTTGAAGTAAGTATGGAGTACCATAGTCTCTGAGTTTTGTCATTCCAGACAAAAGAAGTGATCAATTTCTGCAATGAGTTTATTATGAAGAGAGGAATATTAATTGGGAGAGTATTGAAGAGAAATGTAATTCTAAGGAGTATCATCATTTAATTACATTCATCTTACCAAAACAAGATAGAGGTAAAACTTTCCAGGAGGAAAGAGCTTGTTGAATTGATGTAATGAAAGGTTCAACGTTTAGGGAAGGTAACGAGTCTAGATCAGGAAATAGTTGTATAGCTAAATATTTAATTTTATCCAAGGACCATTTGAAACTATGTTTGGATAAAAGTTTAGATATTCCAAGTGGGGTTAAGGAAATGTTTAAAATGTCTGATTTTGATTAATTTATTAGTGCCTGTGATAGAGAGCAATATTCTTCCAAAGCAGATATCAAGTGTTGCAGGGAGGATTCAGGCTTTGTTAAAAAATACAATACATCATCTGCAAAGGCAGCAACTTTGTATGTCTCTTTTCCGAATTTAAAACCAGGTATATGTGTGGAATTACTAATATTATTCAATAGGGGTTCTATGGTGAGGACGAATATAATAGGAGAAAGGGGACAGCCTTGTCTCGTGCCATTAGAAATTTTAAAAGAAGTAGATAGCAGATCATTAGTCAGAACTTTGGCTGAGGGGTTTGAGTGAAGACTCAGGATTCCTGTTAACATCATGGGACCAAGACCTGTGCTTCTGAGTACTTCTGTCCTATATGTCCAATTTACTCTATCAAATGCTTTTTCCGCATCGATAGAGAGGAAGATCGCAGGGATATTTTGCTTGTAAAATATATCAATTAAAAAAATAGCTGTGGATGTATTGAATCTAGCTTCTCTACCTGGCACAAACCGACATTGGTAAGGATGGAGCAATTTTGGAAGAAATTCTTTAATGTGGGAAGCTAAGATCTTAGCAAAAATTTTTATGTCTAGATTTGTATCTTTACCATCCTTAGGTATAACCACTATGTGTGCCTCTAGCATCTGTCTGGGAAAGGATTCTCCCAAAAGTACAGAGTTGAATGATTTGGAATAAGTGTATCCTGAAATTTTCTGTAGTAAATTAAAGGAAAACTATCTGGACCAGGGCTCTTTCCTAGAGCCATGCTCCGGATGGCCCCCCAAATCTTTTCTTCCGTTTTGGGCCATTCAAGGAAAGCAGATTTCAAACTAGAAAGTTTAGGAGAGTTAGCTTTAAGTAGAAAGGACTCTAATTTCTGTTTGTAAGATGTAGAAGAAAAGTCTTTTACATTGTCCAAGTTGTATAATGCAGAATAGAAGCTCTTAAAGGCCTCCGCTATTTGGGGATAGGAGCATTGGATTTTTCCATCTGATGCTTGTATTTGAGAAATTGTGTTGGATCTACGTTTCTGTTTGATTAGTCTTGCCAGAGTTTTACCACATGTGTTGTTAGATATATATCTATTATATTTAAGCCACATGTGATCTAAGTATATCTTGTTGCAGGAGAGAATTGAGTTCTCGCTTAAGATCTTGAAGAGTCTGCATGTCAGTGGGGGAAATATTTTTCTTATGTTTTGAATCGATTTGGCAATTTTTTTCTGCAACATCATCTATTTTCACCCATTTGATCTTTTTTCTCTTCACACCTTCTTTGATGAATAAAGCTCTGATCACACTTTAATGGGCTTCCCACACAATCGGATCCGAGACACCATGAGAAGAGGAAGTAAGGAAATATTCTTTCAAGTCCTGTGTAAAGAATAGGATCGGTTTTTGATCATGTAGCAAGGTATAATTTAATCTCCAGGTAGGAGGGGAATCAGTGAGGTCTGGAAATGTTAGTGTAATAGTAACTGCAGCATGATCAGTAAATGAGACAGGATCAATGACAAAGGATTTAAGAAAATGTAACAAATTTTTTTTAGATAAAGATGTAGTCAATTCTGCTATAGTATAAGTGAAGGGGGAAAAAAAGGTGTATAATTCATACATTTTAACCCTGTTAAGGTCCCACTAAGTACAAATACTTCATGGGAAACCTTACGTTAAGGACCCATGATGTATATGTACATCATGGAATCCAGGGTTCTCCGTGCAGCTTCACGTTGTTCGGGGACCCTTGATTCCATTTCCCCCAAAAAAGTGCCCCTTGGCTCTTAACCCTTTGAGTGCCAGAGGGCACTCAAAGGGTTAAGTGCAGCCGTGCAGATTTTGCTTAATGAGATAATCTCCAAATAACTGCAGAAAAAAAATTGCCAAATTGATTCAAAACATAAGAAAGATATTTCGCCCACTGACATGCAGACTTTTGATACCATTTACAATATATGAAAAATGCAAATGGTATCAAAATGGCCGGCTGACGCGTTTCATGTCTGTAACACTGCTTTATCAAAGCTTCTGGTCACAATACAATTACAGTATGAAATACAAACACACAAACATGAAGAGTTTCTTTGTTCCTGAGAACCTGGGGTCCAGAATGGAGACAGGAGTTTATCTCCAGATGCTGGTTTTGTCAGAGATGTTACTCTGACCAACACAAATGCGAGCGCAACTTTTTACCTTTTATTTCACTCGAGTGATTTTTTACATATTACAGTATTGGTCGCCCGTCTCTTTTTTAATTTTTTTGATATGTATATTCTTACTAGGGTGGGAGACGAGTACTTTGAGGTGCAGTCTTAGATTAAAGATCTTCGAAGAAGAGATTACATTGTCACTATAAACTCTTTAGATGAGGATTATGTATATTTAATTCCCCAGCCATTTATTTTGTGTAATCACTGGGTGATTGGTGGTGGTACTGTTGTTCTCTGAAGATTCCACACAAGGAAGGCTCTCAATTCTTCTTCCCTGTTGTGTTTTCATCTTATATTAAACATCACTTACCCGGCCAATAGGAATCATTTCTAAATACACTGGTTCTCCAGTATTAGGTACCCTATCTCCAAAAAAAAACCAAATCTGTCGATTTTGAAAGAACTGGTGTTGTAAAAATTAACCCTTTGAATGCCAGAGAGGTACACAAGACATTGTGAAGCAATATGTTGCATGCCCTTGTGGCATGCAAAAGTTTGAAAGGTCATATTCATTAAGTAAAATAGGTGCAATTTGAGGGTAAACAGACTGCAACACAGGAGGTGAATGAAAATGTTCATTGCATTAAATGGGAATTTTATCCCTTCAAATGGTAGATAGATCACCTATGCAGTACATGTGTGTATATGAGTGTGTGCTTGTGTGTGTGCATGCGTGTGAATGTAAGTGTGAGTGTGCGTATGTGTGCGTGTGTGTCAGGGCCTGAGTGTCAAGGAGCAGTTGGATCACCAGCTCCAGGTCGAGTGAAAAGAACAGGCCTGTTTTGGTGGATTACTATTCAGCTCACGACAAGAGCTGCAAATTTTGACCAAAAATTTGAATAAAAAAAAAATTACAAGCCCTGTGAATTCTGTACCTTGGCATCTTGTAGAGAACATTGTATATCCTTCCGTAAGAAGAGGTCCATCAGAACCTTCATCTCCATGCCTACCGGCCATGTTTCCAGTAATCCAGGCTGCATGCCTTTTTCACAAGAGTAATTCTTTTATATGGATGATCAGGCAGCCATAGCTATGGTGGAAACCTGTGGTTCCATATGACAACCCAGTAGAACCCTAACAATAAATCTCTTTAAACCCTTTTATGCTAGAAAGATCTCTAACTCATTGCTTTGCATTGTGTTGGAGACCTCTTTAGCATCAAAGGACCTAGCAGAGTATCAAAATCCAAATGCATTTGAATGAAAGCTGGTGCCAGTAATTTGAATTTCATCCTAATAAATTAACCTTTTGGATGTTGGAGATGTGTTCAATGTATTGCAAAGGGATTAATCCTGATCCATTATATCAAATATCTATACAGTGCTCAAATCTAATCTTAATAAGTCCATATAGAGTCCACAGAAATAATCCCCAATGCTCTGATCCTGTTAATACAAGCTGTGCCTGCTTGTAAAGGCTCCAAGAAACCTGAATGCACAAAATCAAAAGACAGGAGAGCACAAAGGGAGAATAGATCTAAGAGTAGTATTTATTAAAGTTTGGTATAACAAAAAATAAAAATCCCTTCACCCTTCAGGGTGTACACTCACAGGATGGATATCATATAAGCGCCCATAACGCCAAACAGATCCACCGATCCGGAGACGCTGCTCCCAGCACTGCCACAGGCTTCCTCACGCTTCTAGCAACCGATTCCACACGGATGACGTCACTTCCGGTTTCGTCGCTGCGATGCGTCTCAAGCCTCACTCCTGCACCAGAACTCAATGCGTCCTCCAGTCTTCACGGATCACAGCACCTTCTCAACGATCGTTTCGTGGACCAAGTCCACTTTGTCAAGAGATGGTGCACAATACTAATCCCACCATATTTATACATTTTCACAAAATAATTAACAATATAAAATATATATATAACTGGGACAAACCTCATTCCTACCGTCATAATAATTCACAATGGAATTAAAATCTATTAAAATGAAATAAAATCATATAAGAAGCAACATACTCAAAATATACATGAATAACAATTTAAATGCTTATTGTCAGATCTATATAAATTATAAATCCACAAACCTGAATCCAGGATGGCATGCAGAGAACTTTAATTATCCAATATCTAAAAAAGAAAATATATTACTTAAAAATTATAAATATAGATATACATAAAAAATGTATATAATAAAAACCATTTATTAACACCACATTATATAATTAAAAACAATACATGTCAATTTCTTCATTGATGCCACCTGGTTTCAGTGTCTGCAGTTTATGTATCCAATAAGACTCCCTCTGGCAAAGTTTCCTAAAACGGTCACCTCCTCTAATACTCATAGGGATTTGCTCAATCCCTGTGATCTGTAAACTCTTAACGTCACCACCCTGACACTCCAAGAAGTGTCTAGAAACAGCATGTTGAACTGATTTCTTAATAATATTTCTCCTGTGCTCTCTAAAACGGTCCTTTAAGCACCGAACTGTTCTTCCAACGTATTGTTGGAAGTAAAGCATTTTTTGAATAAGGATGGAGGAATTCCTGTGAGACAAAGAGAATTTTTATTGACATGTATTGAGTTTATTTTGAACAATAACTATTTTTTGTTTGAGAATGAGTTTTACTTGCAGATCTGTGGGACGGCCATGGGAACAAGGTTCGCGCCCAGTTACGCTAATTTGTTTATGGGATTCTGGGAAGAATCCCAGATTTGGGGATCTTTATGGGGCGCGGACCTTGTTTACTATGGCCGTTTTATAGATGATATTTTATTAATTTGGAGCGGTAGTGAAGACAGGTTGACTGAATTTTTGGACGGCATCAATAAGAATGATATAGGTATACAGTTTACATATAAGTACAGTAGTAAACAAATAGAATTTTTAGACCTTTTATTTTTTATTGATGAAGAGTCCAAGATTCAAAGTAGGACTTTCTATAAACAAGTCGATATAAATTCTTATCTTGATCCCAATAGTGGACATCTCAAAAGATGGATAGATAATATCCCTTATAGTCAGTTTTTAAGGTTGAAAAGAAACTGTAGTAGAGGTGCAGACTTTCAAGATCAGGCTAATGATTTAAAGAATCGTTTCCTAGAGAAAGGTTATAAAGAGGATATTGTGATGGGAGCTTATAAGAAAGCACAGGGGAAAGAAAGAGAATTACTTCTAGTACAGAAGAAAGCTAATAAAGAATTAGATGGACTGCAAGGAAGTAGTAAGGGGGGTAAGAATACTAAGAGAGGAAAGAAAGATTTTGTACCCTTCGTTACTAAATATAATGTGGCAGCTACTAAGATAGGGAAGGTTATTAATAAACATTGGGGTGTCTTGAGGTGTGACCCTATTTTAGGAGATAATCTACCCAGAAAACCTAAGATGATTTTTAAAAAAGCACGAAATTTGAAAAATATTTTGGCCCCTAGTTTACTTAAAAATGGTGCTAATAAGGAATCTATATTGGTTGGGAAAAAAGGTTGCTTTCGATGCAAACATAATAGATGTGTGACTTGTGGATTTTTGAGGGTAACAGATGAATTTACATCCAATAAGAATGATCAGGCTTATAAGATTGAGAGTAATATTACTTGTTGCTCTAATTATGTTGTGTATATTTTGAGCTGTAGATGTGGTAAACAATACGTTGGAAGAACAGTTCGGTGCTTAAAGGACCGTTTTAGAGAGCACAGGAGAAATATTATTAAGAAATCAGTTCAACATGCTGTTTCTAGACACTTCTTGGAGTGTCAGGGTGGTGACGTTAAGAGTTTACAGATCACAGGGATTGAGCAAATCCCTATGAGTATTAGAGGAGGTGACCGTTTTAGGAAACTTTGCCAGAGGGAGTCTTATTGGATACATAAACTGCAGACACTGAAACCAGGTGGCATCAATGAAGAAATTGACATGTATTGTTTTTAATTATATAATGTGGTGTTAATAAATGGTTTTTATTATATACATTTTTTATGTATATCTATATTTATAATTTTTAAGTAATATATTTTCTTTTTTAGATATTGGATAATTAAAGTTCTCTGCATGCCATCCTGGATTCAGGTTTGTGGATTTATAATTTATATAGATCTGACAATAAGCATTTAAATTGTTATTCATGTATATTTTGAGTATGTTGCTTCTTATATGATTTTATTTCATTTTAATAGATTTTAATTCCATTGTGAATTATTATGACTGTAGGAATGATGTTTGTCCCAGTTATATATATATTTTTTATATTGTTAATTATTTTGTGAAAATGTATAAATATGGTGGGATTAGTATTGTGCACCATCTCTTGACAAAGTGGACTTGGTCCACGAAACGATCGTTGAGAAGGTGCTGTGATCCGTGAAGACTGGAGGACGCATTGAGTTCTGGTGCAGGAGTGAGGCTTGAGACGCATCGCAGCGACGAAACCGGAAGTGACGTCATCCGTGTGGAATCGGTTGCTAGAAGCGTGAGGAAGCCTGTGGCAGTGCTGGGAGCAGCGTCTCCGGATCGGTGGATCTGTTTGGCGTTATGGGCGCTTATATGATATCCATCCTGTGAGTGTACACCCTGAAGGGTGAAGGGATTTTTATTTTTTGTTATACCAAACTTTAATAAATACTACTCTTAGATCTATTCTCCCTTTGTGCTCTCCTGTCTTTTGATTTTGTGAATCCTGATCCATTGTAACATCCAATTGTAATCACACAACCACAAACACACTGTCTGACACCCTAGCTTTGTTCCACTGACCTCTGGTAGTCATAGAGCCAAACATACACTATCTGACACCCCAGTCTTATTCTACTATACACTGTTAGTCATGGAGCCACACATACACTGTCTGACAACCCAACATTGTTCTACTGTCCACTGGTAGTCATGGAGCCACACATACACTGTCTGACACCTAAACCCTGTTCAACTGTCCACTAGAAGTCACAGAACCACACATACACTGTCTGACACCCCAGTCTTATTCTATTGTACACTGGTAATCATAGAGCAACACATAGTCATAGAGCCACCCATACACTGTCTGACAAACCTGCTTTATTCTCCTGTCCACTGGTAGTCATAGACCCAAACACATGCACTGTCTGACAACCCAGCCTTGTTCCACTGTCCACAGAACCACATATACACTGTCTGACACCTCAGTCTTATTCTACTGTACAATGGTAGTCATACAGCCAAACAAATACACTGTCTGACAACCCAGTCTTGTTCCATTGTACACAGAACCACACATACACTGTCTGACACCCTAGCTTGTTCTACTGTCCACTGGTAGTCATAAAGCTACACATATACTGTCTGACACCTCTGCCATGCTGCAATGTCCATTAGTAGTCACAGAACCAGACATACACTGTCTAATACCCCAGTCTTGTTCCAGTGTTCACTGATAGTCACAGAACACACATACAGTCTGATGCACCAGCCTCGTTCCACTGGTAGTTACACATCCACACAAACAGTGTCTGACACTCTAATCTCATTCTACTGTCCACTGGTAGATACAGAACCACACATACGCTGCCTGACACCCCAGTCTTGCTCCAACACAACGCACTGGAAATCTTTCTAGCATTCAAGGGGTTAAAAGCCCTATTTAACTAATTGGGAATTTTTGGAATTTTCATTCCAACCCTATGGAGCAGATGGTTTGCTACAAAATTGTATTTATTTGGTCTGAGGAATAAGGCCCATAGTGTATTGTAGTAGAAAGCGCAATAATGATCAAAACCATAGACTGGAAAAAGTTCACTCAAATTTAAAAAAAAAAATCAATCCACACACAAATTAATAACAAAAAATGGAACTGAACAAATACCCACTACTATATCTAATCAAAGAAACATAGATCAAATACTATAGGAGCTTAGGATGCTGTTCTGAAATATGTGAAAACATGGACTTCCCTACTGAAGCACAAGTAAATCAACCATGACTGAGCCACTGATTACCCATCTGTGATAGAGTGGAGATTTCCTGAAAGCCTGACCTGTTAATATGTTCCCAGAAACAAACCTCGATAATCACAGTGCTAAACTCTATGATCTGGCCCACATTAAATGATGTAAAAATATAACATATTTTCTACTTCAAAAGAGCTAAAAAAAAAAAAAATAAAACTCTGAACTAGTAAGTTAGAGATTTCAGGTCAAAAGTCTTATCTCTTATCTGTCATTAGAAAGCTGTGCTGTATCATGTCCCATCGTTTGCAGCCATTTAACCTGCAGCTGTTTCAACACAAGTCATTTATTTTACACGATAGGACTGACCTTGAGACAAGAGAAAAGATTCAGCCGGACACAAAAACATACTATTTATTGGAGTCACAAAAAAGTCACTGACTCGTATCATTTCAGGTTAAACCTCATGTCACTGTCTGCAAAAAAAACCTACATTATTTAATGTTTTGATTAGGAACTAGCTTGTGGGACTCAACCCTTTGAGTGCCTGAGGGGTACGCAACCCACTGCTTTGTAATGCGTTGCATACCCCTCTGGCACTCAAAGTGTTAATTTAGCCGATTGTGAGGCTGATGCACTAAGAAACTTGGAGAGATTATGGAGCAATACAGCTGCACCATAGAGGTCAAATAACTTTGAAAATTCCCTTTCAATTAAATGAGCTTTACATCTTTGAGTCCAAGAAAGGTATCTAATGCTTTACAGTGCTGCAATTGGTTTACATACCAATCTCCCTCTAGGCAAGGCACTCTAGGTGCACATAGCCCCACCCATTACCACACCACCACAATGCCTCACATGGCCCCACCCCCAGACACATACACTGTCTCCTGGCACAGGAAATACCTTTGGCTTATAACAAGCAAAGCCAAAAGAAGGCTTTAACCCCTTGGTTACTAAAGAGCTCTCCAACGCATTGTGAAGGTCTAACTTCCAATGAGTTAAATAATAGCCTGTAAAGAGTTATAAAAACACAGCAGGGACATAGGAATTGCTCTGACCAGAACACAGTTCAGAATATGGGGTGTGACCAGGACAGCTGAGATACCGCCCCTCAAAATATGGAGCTCCAGGCAGTTGCCTACTTTGCCTACTGGGAAATCTGGCCATGGCAATGCATTAGAAACCTCTCTGCCACTCAAATGGTTAATAATGTCTGGATATAAATTTAGGCAGTATCGTAGGTTTAACAGAAATGAATTATGTGGAGCAAGTCAAATCACATAGCGTTTTAAAGTTCCCCTCTCTCTGCTGTGAGCTGTTAAGTTGGCAGCAGGAGATTCGAGCTGGCTGACTCGATGCGGCTCTTCAGTAGAGCCAAAATACCGATATCTAAAAAGAAGTACTTTACTGGAACGGTCTAAAGTTGTGCCTTGTTTGCAGGCACATTTTGTAGACCATTCGAGTATGTCTTCTTAAATATTGGTGTTCCGGCTCTGCTGAAGAGCCGCTGGCTGGTCCCGGGACCGGGATCTCCTTCTGTGTGACATCAGCACAAGGGGAAGGAGGAGGAACTTTAAAACCTTATATCTCTCAAACCATAAAGGTTGGAGAGATATAACTTGCTCCACCTAATTTATTTTTTGTTAAATCTACAATATTGCCTAAATTTATATCCAGACATTACTAACCATTTAAAGGGATAGTAATGTTTCATAATAAAAGCAGCTCTAATTAATCATCATAGTATTTGGACTTTGGAGAGTGTTATTTCAATTCTGTCAGAGTTGTAGTTCAAGAGTAATTCAATGACAAAGTATCCCCCTCCTGCCCCTTTTACTGATGTAACACTGCTCAGCCAGATCAGAAGGGAGGTGCCCAGGTAGACTGCAGAGAGGGACAATCTTCAGTTAAGATAAGGGAAAAACCTGAAAAACTTGTCAAGGGGGGCAGGGCTTTCATTGTTCTCATAGGAAGAAGATTGTCCCCTGCTGTTATCTGTCTGGACTATGGACTGCATTCCACATCTGATAAGAGATGGCTTACACTAGGTAAAAGGGGCGGGAGGGGAAACTTTGCTTGTGAATATCTCTCAAACCATATAGGTTTGAGAGATAAGACATATCTTTCTTCATGTTTTTTTAATGCCTACAAAATAAAATAAAGATAAAACGAAGTATTACTATCCCTTTAAGTCTCTTGAATGTTAGAGTGATCTTTCTCCTGGCTGCTTTTTTGCTTGGAACACGTCTAGTAATCCTTTTGAATTTATGAAGAATCACTTGAATCAAGTGGGACTTTCTGGAGAACTTGAACAGGTGTAAATGTTTTTCCTCGGCTATGCACTGAAGCACACCACCTTTCTAGTGTACAGACTGTACAATAATGCAACAGAGCAATTTATCACACAGCATCCCAATGACAAGTAGGACTGGCCTGTAGTGACTTATAACAGAAGATGATGAAGAAACATGTTTCTAAAGATTTGTTTTTAATAAATCAAATAAAAAGAACAATTACTGCCACCCCGCCCCCCCCCCAAAAAAAATAGCCCCATTTAAGCCAATGCAACATTGATTTGTTTTCTATGGTACAGTTAATTTCTGGTTCTTTTCGGTGCGCTAGTAACAGGTCTTGCAGACAGAACTGGTTACAATTGGAGGATTAAGTAAACCCGCTTACAGGGAAAAGGAGAAGAAAAACAGTCAGGAATTAGAGGAAAATTATAAAACCACTACAGCCACTTTACAAGGGTTATAGTGTCTTAGAAACAGCAACACATGGAAAAAAATAGATGCGTTCTGAATTATTTTGTCATATATGGTGTTTTACAGTACTATACAATACATTTCTACAATTCACCTCTCTAGAGAACCAGATTGCTTTTCTTTTTCTTTTACCTTTGCCGACATGCCAAATGTAGAGTTCTGAGGAAGATAAAATGGAATATTTTAACCCTTTGAGTTCCAGAGAGGTATCTAGTGCATTTTCTTCTATTCTTCCTGTACAACTGTCACAGTGCCTTACCTCGGCTTGCGCCATTCGGCCGGGAGCAGAGTTCTGGACTGACGTTCCGGCATCACTAGTCGCATCCCTCTCTGCCTGCAGCCTAGTCTGGTTCCTTGTTACTGGCAGCATTGAATCAGGCACTTGCCTGGACGCCTGTTAAAGGCCCAGCCTGGGGGACTTAATTGGTCCCGCCTTCTCCCACTCCTTTATATACCTCTATGGGCCTGTGTGTCAGTTAGCATGGATCACTTGCCATGAGCGACACCGGAAGAGTCTTCAGAGAGTCCAGAACAAGGCCCTGCGGATATCGTCTGGAGCTCCAGGATTCGTAAGGACAGCTGACCTTCACAGGGAGCTGGACATCGAGATGTTGGACGAACACCTAGAGAAACTGAGTAAGAACTTCTGCCAAGGACTGGATCAGAACCCGAACCCTCTGATCAGAAAACTCACTGCCACCACTGCAAACCCCTTCGACCGCTACCCGCGGCCCATCACAGCGAAGACCCTGTCAAATTAACCCAACTGTGACAAGTCAACACAGACCAAGAAGAATCCAAACCTGCGACTTAAAACCCAACCCGAGAAGATGGAGTAGTGAGGCTCAAGCCTCGGTATCCAAAATCACTGCTGATGGATAAAATCTATCAGCAAGAAGAAGACGACTGGCAGTGTGTCAGTTAGCCTTACATTGTTGTTCTGAGCAGTTCATTGATTTGTATTCCTGATTCCTGTGTATGACCCGGCTTGTATATCCATCCCTCCTGGTGTTGACCTGTGGCTCTGTCTGATCATTCTCTGTGAGCGTTCTGATTTGGCTTAGACATCCTTTCTGGTGCAAACCTGTGGCTCTGGCTGACTACCTGCTCCGTGTATGATCTGACTTGTCTGACTACCCATCCTGGTGTTGACCTGGAGCTCTGTCCCCTGAGCATCCAGCATACCAACTCTTCAGTGGATTTCCTATCTGGTGCAAACCTGTGGCTCAGGCTGACTACCCACTCCGTGTATGACCTGGCTTGTCTGACTACCCATCCTGGTGTCGACTTGGGGCTCTGTACACTGAGCATCCAGCGTACCAATGCTTCAGTGGATATCCTATCTGGTGCAAACCTGTGGCTCTGGCTGACTACCCACTCCGTGTATGACCTAGCTTGTCTGGCTACCCATCCTGGGGTTGACTTGGGGCTCTCTCCACTGCGCATCCAGCATACCAAAGCTTCAGTGGATATCCTGTCTGGTGCAAACCTGTGGCTCTGGCTGACTTCCCGCTCCGTGTGTGACCTGGCCTGTCTGACTATCCTAGCTGGTGCTGACTAAGGGCTCTGTCTGTTTCCTATGTGTGTTGGCTCTTGCTCCACAGACATCCATCCTAGTGCAGACCTGGGGCTCTATCAGACTCCTATCTTACTGACTGCAGGAGTGAGTCAGTAGTCTCCCTTGGTGCGTTCATTATTGGAGACATCTCTCCTAGACTGACTGCAGGCTGAGTCAGTGCTAGTCCATTGGGCGTTTCTCCATATACAGAGACTACCGTGGGCTGAGGCCTAGTCTCTAGCAGTAGTGATGGATCTTTTGGCAGACTCCTATTTATTGTAGAGTCGTAGCCTCTTCGGTCACCCTCTGCCTGTTATTTATATTTTTGCATTACTGTTATTATTATTCTGATAAAGGTGATCTTAACTATACCGTCTGTTTCCTTGTCTTGCTTGCCAACCGTAACAACAACATGAAGTAATGTCCTCTCTGCTGTTGAATTAATTACATGTTCATTATATTTGTGCATTTATTTCAGAACAAATGCAAAATGTAACTTACATTGCATGTTTCATGACATTGGTTATTAAATGAAATAAGAATTAGATGGGACATGCAATATCAGAAAAATGAATACCATATGTAACACTTTTGTTCAGATCTGTTTGTTTTTGTGTATTCAGTCATTCATATGCTTACACACACACTTTCACCATGTATAACATGTATTACACTTACCTGGATACCCAGCGATGTGCTGAATGCCTCAGAGGTGAGGTTACTGCAAGCCACATTCCAGGCTCTGTGTAACACCACAATTCCAGCCAAACAGAGTGTAGGAATTAATTTGAACAGGGATTGCCATATAAAAGCCAACCCCTATTAACTGTTCCTCATTGTGTCTTGGGCATACCTGAGCAGGGCTATGGTTTTTTTACTTTATAGTTGGCAGAGATAGTGGAGGAGGTAAGTGTAATATGAGTTATTAAATGGTGTAAGCATATGAATAACCAAATGAAAGAAATTAATGAACAAATGTGTTGAATGTGGTGTTTGTGTTTTGTAAATTGTGTGTTCCATGCAATTAATTTCTCATTTAAATCCAAATGTCAGGAAAAATATATTTTACGTTAAAGGGATAGTAATGCTTAAAATGTAAAAAAGAATATGTTGCAGGGTTTATCCCCCTGAGTAAAACAAGAGTACTCCCACTGCTGAAAGGTGTTTCATTCAAAAGTTATTAATTTTTAAAGTTGAATTTTTTAGGTGCAATGTCACAGTGGCCTGAAATTGTACAGTGGCGCTGTTACTACACCCTCCTATGGAGATTTATGGTCCAGGAACCAGAGCTGTCCATAGGATGGTGTAGCAACAGCGCCACTGTACAATTTCAGGCCACTGTGATATTGTACCTAAAAAATTCAACTTTGAAAATAACTTTTGAATGAAACACCTTTCAGCAGTAGGAGTACCCTTGTTTTACTCAGGGGAATAAACCCTACAACATATTCTTTTTTACATTTTAAGTATTACTATCCCTTTAAATTTTGCATTTGTTCTGAAACAAAAGCACAAGTCTAATTTGTAATGTTTCTCCTTCGATTACAGAGTGACAACATAAATTTACCTGACTGCCGCATGAAGGACACCTACTTAAAGGGATAGTAATACTTCGTTTTATCTTTATTTTAATTTTGTAGACATTAAAAAAACATGAAGAATAATATAAGTCTTATCTCTCAAACCATAAAGGTAAGCAAAGTTTCCCCCTCCCGCCCCTTTTACCTAGTGTAAGCCATCTCTTCTCAGATGTGGAATGCAGTCCATAGACCAGACAGATAACAGCAGGGGACAATCTTCTTCCTATGAGAACAATGAAAACCCTGCCCCCCTTGACAAGTTTTTCAGGTTTTTCCCTTATCTTAATTGAAGATTGTCCCTCTCTGCAATCTACCTGGGCACCTCTCTTCTGATCTGGCTGAACAGTGTTACATCAGTAAAAGGGGCGGGAGGGGGATACTTTGTCATTGAATTACTCTTGAACTACAACTCTGACAGAATTGAAATAACACTCTCCAAAGTTCAATTACTATGATGATTAATTAGAGCTGCTTTTATTATGAAACATTACTATCCCTTTAAATGCTTATACAAAGTAATTATACAATTTACCTGACTGCTGAATTAAGCACTCCTACAAAAGTGAATTGTTCTTTAAAACAAAGACATATGTTTCTGTAGGTACCATATCTATTTAGCAGCAGAGCAGAAAGTCAATGTATTTGCAAACTTGACCATGAACTTTATTATTTCGATACTAGCAGCTTGTTATGTAATGACATTCAGGGTTTGCCCAAGGCCTCCTACAAGATTAATGTGTCTGGGTGTCCTGCTGCAGGGAACCAAGTGATGCATTTTTCCCCAGAGAGTGGGGGCTCTGTATTCAGTTGGTGACTTTATTTGAAAAAATAATATCAATGTGAATAAAAAACCCCTAGCAGGAATTAGTCCAGGATTTCCAAAGAGAGGTTTTCTGAAAAGTAAAATAAGTAATTAACATCAAGAATTTGTTTTGCATAATTTGGCATTCACAACCTACAGCTCTCCACCAGCTGTTGTAGAACTGCAGTTCTCATCATCTTAGTGGCAGACTGATGATAAAGGAATTGTAGTACAACAAGAGATGGAGGTTGGTTGAAGATGATGCATTAATAAGTCTGCGCAGAGAGAATTCTCAGCTAATTTGTCTTCTTGTATCGCCTGACTCATTCCATTGAAATCAATGGGAACATTGAATTTAGCACATAACAAATATTATTTTATCCCCAAAGGCATGGTATAAAAGGGGCATGAGGGTATCTGTGCTGGTGGGTTATGGAGAAAGAATCAGTTAAACAGGTAATGCTGTTTTGGGGGGTGTTTACTGGGATTTGGGGGACTGTTAATAAAAAAAGAAATACAATTAAAAAACCCACAAAACATGGTATAAAAGGGGTCTGAGGTGGGTGCCTGTGTTGGTGGGTGGAGTCCGGGGAATTAATCAGTTGAACTGGGAATTTGTTTTGGGGGGTTTTTCACTGGTATTTGGGGGACAGTTAATAATAAAACAAAATAAAATAAACTGTAAATATGTAAAGTAATAGACACAGGAAACCCCTGACATAAGCTGCCACAGCGGTATACTGATACTTGACGTGATAGAGTATTTTGTGGAGGATGATTTGTTAGATTTGTTATTAGAAGCAGGATGATTAGTCAGCTGAAAGGGAATAGGATCAACAATAGCAGTAACATGTGTGATTGATAATGAAGGTTCCACTTGCCACAACTAGCTCCAGTGATGCACCTGAGGAAGTAGCAGCATAAAAAGTAGCCCCCAGTATATGTGGAGAAAAGAAGAAGTTGTCCAATAATTCTTCTCCAACTGCCCCTCCTTCAGAATTCTGGGTCTGTTGTTATTAGAATATATATTTTTCCCTTGAGAGCAGGAACTGTGCCTCTCATCAGCAACTGCAATGTGCACAGTGTGTGTGGTAAATAACATCTGGGGGCACAACTGTATCCAAACACCATGACACCAGAACCCAAGTACTGCCGCTGTCACTATACCCCTTGTCCAGACAACATGACAACTTGCTGACAGTTTAATAGTAATGATGAATAGTGTTGAGCGAGCACCCCGATGCTCGGGTGCTCTGACCGAGCACCGCCGGAGGCTCGAGTGCTCGGCCGAGCACCCGAGCCCCATTGAATTGAATGGGGCGACACGAGCATTACACCAGGCACCCCCTGCTCTGATGAGGGGAGGGTGCCTGGTCAATGCCCCCCTTCATCTCCGCAATGTCCCCCTTCATCTCCGCAATGTCCCCCTTCATCTCCACTATGCCCCTCTTCCACAATGTCCCCCTTCATCTCCGCTATGCCCCCTTCATCTCCGCTATGCCCCCTTCATCTCCGCTATGCCCCTCTTCCACAATGTCCCCCTTCATCTCCGCTATGCCCCTCTTCCACAATGTCCCCCTTCATCTCCGCTATGCCCCTCTTCCACAATGTCCCCCTTCATCTCCGCTATGCCCCTCTTCCACAATGTCCCCCTTCATCTCCGCTATGCCCCCTTCATCTCCGCAATGCCCCCTTCATCTCCGAAATGCCCCCCTTCATCTCCGCTATGCCCCCTTCATCTCCGCAATGCCCCCTTCATCTCCGCAATGTCCCCCTTCATCTCCGCAATGTCCCCCTTCATCTCCGCTATGCCCCTCTTCCACAATGTCCCCCTTCATCTCCGCTATGCCCCCTTCATCTCCGCTATGCCCCTCTTCCACAATGTCCCCCTTCATCTCCGCTATGCCCCTCTTCCACAATGTCCCCCTTCATCTCCGCTATGCCCCTCTTCCACAATGTCCCCCTTCATCTCCGCTATGCCCCTCTTCCACAATGTCCCCCTTCATCTCCGCTATGCCCCCTTCATCTCCGCAATGCCCCCTTCATCTCCGAAATGCCCCCCTTCATCTCCGCTATGCCCCCTTCATCTCCGCAATGCCCCCTTCATCTCCGCAATGTCCCCCTTCATCTCCGCTATGCCCCCTTCATCTCCGCAATGCCCCCTTCATCTCCGCAATGCCCCCTACCTCCAGTCCCTGGTGGTCCAGCGGAGCGTCTTCAGATCTGTGCCTCCTTCGGCACAGATCCCCGCCACCCGAACATGCCGGGCGAGCACATGGCGGTACTCGTACGAGTACCGCCATGTGCCGAGCAGAGCGATGCTCGAGCAGATCCGAGCATCGGCCGAGCATGCTCGCTCAACACTAATGATGAACTCCCACTCCACCATCTTAGCATATTCTGCAGGATGGAATCTCCTCAGATGCCGTTTGATGCCCTGCTTGTGATTCTCCTCCACCACACTGGCACGTGTGGTCAGTGCACCACACAATGTCCAATGGGTGGACACAAATTGCCACATCCTAACATCTACAGAGTGGCTGTTAATTGGCGAGGGAGGTATCGATGAACAAAGTGGACTGGCAGAAGATGTAGTTACCCTAGAGGAAGAAGGTAATTGTTATGGCTAACTAGATGTTTCACTTGTCATGCAACTTCCAGTCTCTGCCTGGGTTTCTTTATTCTTCCTCCTCTTTGATCTCCACCTCACCTCTTGTTGCCTTTCTGGAGAGTCAGGGGGTACAGAAACAGCAGTACTCGATTCCTGTGCTGGGTGTTTGGCTTTAACATGTTTAACATAAGTGTCATGGTGTCTGTGTTTCAAGTGTGTTATCAGGGTGCTTGTGTCAAGGTGTGTTCCTTCCTTTCCTCTTCTCACTGACCATTGCTGATAACTGCACTGTGCCTGCCCCATGGGAAAAATAGTCCCACACCCATGACTTCAGGGGATAGAGAACAGGTGGAGAAGAATGGCCTCTTTCTTCTTGTCCTCCACATTCCCCTTCACTGTCTGTGGCAGCAGATGATGTTGCTGCTGTTGCTGCTACTGCCTCAGAATCAGCATTGGAACTAGGACCAGGAGTATTGCTGCTGCTGGCAAGTGGAACCTGGCTTAGTCCCTTGTTGACTCAATTCCCACAGTATCCATGGTGGTCTGTGGCACATTAGCTTGTTCCTCTGCATCCTGCTGCCCTTGCAACTCAGCAGCAGAAGGAATAAGAGCAGTTGCAAATTCCAAAAGCTTACTGCTGGTGGTGATGCCCATCCTCATCCCTGTCTCCTATTCCTTCTCAGTTTCTGCTAAAAAAGCCATCAATGTCTCTTCCACCCCAGCTACTCCACCATCATCATCTCCACCACCACTAGTCCCTACATGCTGCTGCTGTACTATAACAGACATCTCACTGCTGGTTGGAGGAGGTGACGAGGAATGTGACAGAGGGTCCCCTAATGTCTCACTTGCCATTTTGTGACGTGAAGAAGGTAGACTGGCAGTAGTAGCAGCAAGCACAGGCAGCTGATCTGTGCTCCTCGGTGGTGGTGGTGGTGGTGGTATTATTGTTTTTGCTATCCACCAACAGTTCTGGCTTCTTCAGGATCATGTTCCAATTGGACACTGTTGTGAAGGGAAGAGGACTCCCAGAGCCTCAATGGTGGTGGTATTATTGTTTCTGCTATCCACCAACAGTTCTGGCTTCTTCAGGATAATGTTCCAGTTGGACACTGTTGTGAAGGGAAGGGGACTCCTAGATCCAGTAAAATGGTGTGGGCTCCCTTGACTGCTAGTCTGGACACTCTCAAATGCTTCCCCTACCACTCCCCTAACACTAGTCCCACCGGCTGCTTCACCATCACTATAACTACTACTACTACTAACACCAACCACATCAAGTTCATCCCCAGAGTCTTCCTCCTCACAGTAACTAGTAACAATAACAAGCTGCTGGACCTTGTTAGTACTAGCACTGGCGGTACTGCTTGGGGATGGCAAGTGTGACTTAGGGTCCCCTGCTGTCACACTTGGAATCATCTTCTCCCCCTCCCGAGTATTAAAAGGCACACTAACAGCAGCTTCAGCACTGGCAGCAGGCACAGCACTGGTGGAAGAAGGGGCAGCATGTCAGGCAGCAGTCACAGCACTAGTGGCAGCAGGTGCAGCACGTCTGACAGCAGGCACAGCAATAGTGGTAGTAGTAGCAAGGGCAGCATGTCTGACAGCAGACACAATACTAGTGATAGCTGTAGCAGGGGCAGCACGTCTGGCAGCAGGGGCAGCACATCTGGCAGCAGGCACAGACAGCTGACTGGTCCTGCTCGCACTACTACCCTTCTCTTCATTCCTTCCCATTAAATTCCCCAATATCCCTAGGGGTGAATTAGGGGGACTAGACAGCATTTGTACTGTAGTGTTCACTTCCTCTTCCTCCTCAGACTCAGTGGACACATAATGGTCCTTCCAATTCCTCCTTTTATTATTTTTAAACTTTCTCATTGTGATAGTAGTCCCTATGAGCCTCTCCTGACTCAGTTTTTCAAAAGGATCACACCAGAACAGCACAGCACATCTACCTCACTCTGTAGCTGCTTCTATTGTGTTTCATTTCCACAAATACATCATGTTTTTATAGCAAAAAGGCGAAAAACACTTAAATCAATGGGTGGAAACTTATTGCCATTGAAAAATGGTGAAGAATTTTGGCCAATGGGCGAAAAATGTGAATATTTTAATTGCTGTTTTAAAGCGGATTTTCCCGTGAAAAATTGGAGAACAATGTGGTTTTCATTGGATTTTTCGCCGGAATACGGCAAGAGCTTTCACCCACCCCTATTCAGGAGTAGACAAAGCCAGTTAGTGAGCATAAAGCAGTTGCTCAATGGGTCACCACTATTTTAATGTACTGTGAGAACCAGAGTGGTATGTAGAGTACTGTTTTGCAATGCATTCTGTACCCCAAAGGCATAAAGTCCACTGTCATACGTTAAACCTTTCAGGACCAGGGGGTGTCCAAATCATTGCTTCACAATGCATTTCAGTACTCCTCTGGAACACAGTGAATTGAGACACAGTGCTGTCCAAGTTCAATGTTCAAGGGCCACCAACAGGCCAGAATAAAAGGATCCCCCTGCTTGAATACAGGTGAGTTAATCAGTGGATCATTCATTGTGACTGACTCACCTGTGATTAATCAGGGAAATCCTTACATCCTGGCCTGTTGGTGGCCCTTTAGGACTGAACTTGGACAGCCCTGAATTAAGGCAGCACCTACAACCTGTAAAATAGCATAGCCATACTATGATGTAGGTATGGAGCAGTGAAGCATCCAGACAGACCCACTGTATGCCTTTCCTCTAATCAAGGGTATTGCTAAGTACCTACTGTGGGTTTAAAGAACCAGGTGTTGTTGCTAGCTTGGGCCATATAATGGTGCTGATCTCCTTACTAGTAATGGTGCAACAGGGTTCTATGATGCAATGATAACACATTGGGTTAGACTGAGTCCCAGGTCTTTTGGGAAACTAGACCTCTTCTGACAAACTCATCATGCAACCTGCCCTACCTCTTTTTGTTCAATCATTATTTCTCTCTCTTGCTCACTATCTCTCACTCTTTCTCTGTAACTGTCTGTAACTCTCTATGATGCTGAATTAGCCACTCTGGAATCCTTAGATGTTGCACTACATGTGTTATACCATGTTGTACAGTCCTGTTTGTCTCATGTTATGACATGTTGTACAGTCCTTTTCTCTCATGTAATGGTTTATTGTCCTGCTGGGCCCTTCTGATGGTGTATAATATTGCTGCATTACTAGATACATTTTTGGCTCTCTGAATATGAATTTCGGTGAAGTTGGCATCATCTTTTTGACTTATAAAATCTCACTACAAGAAAACAAGAGGAAAGAAAAGAATCATACCTATAACACATAGAAAGACCAGTTCAATACAATGTGATACTATACCACTAATGACAAGAAACCACTACATACACCCTAAAATATAAATGTTATTAAAGCAAAATTAAATAAGTGCATATTAAAACCACTTAGACTGAGAGTAATTATGCTCTTCAATCCTAAAGCCGCCACATTCAAGTGACTGTGAGGTTGTCCGTTGATTGTAAAACCCCAACAAAGGATATTATTTGATTAGAGCTGAAATGTGCACTTAGTTACAGAAATTAGCACTGTAATATCCTAATACAGAGGCTCAGTAAAATGTATCACAATGCAACCCTAGTTCATAGATACTAGTGTTATGAGAATCCGGCATAATGTAGAAACTTAAAGGGATGATAATAACTGTAGCATTAGAAAAAAATATACCGAACCTAGCACTTCAATTTATAAAGGGTAGCATATGCTCCCATATGTTAACACAGGTCTTATCCAAAGAGCCTGTGTCTGTATTGCTTAAAGGGATAGTAATACTTCATTTTATCTTTATTTTATTTTGTAGGCATTAAAAAAACTTGAAGAACGATATAAGTCTTATCTCTCAGACCTTTATGGTTTGAGAGATATTCACAAGAAAAGTTTCCCCTCCCGCCCCTTTTACCTAGTGCAAGCAATCTCTTCTCAGATGTGGAATGCAGTTCATAGTCCAGACGGATACCAGCAGGGGACAATCTTCTTCCTATGAGAACAATGAAAGCCCTGCCCCCCTTGACAAGTTTTTCAGGTTTTTCACTTATCTGAATTGAAGATTGCACCTCTCTGAAGTCTACCTGGGCACCTCCCTTCTGATCTGGCTGAACAGTGTTACATCAGTAAAAGGGGCGGGAGGGGGATACTTTGTCATTAAATTACTCTTGAACTACAACTCTGACAGAATTGAAATAACACTCTCCAAAGTCCAAATTCTATAATGATTAATTAGAGCTGCTTTTATTATGAAACATTACTATCCCTTTAAGCGAGCACTTCATGGATTATTCACTGTCCAGAGCAATTCAAAACCAATCATCCCTTTAAGAACCAAATGTGTATGAAAGTGGTATATTCAATGTAACATGATCTATGGGTAATCAGTCTCTATTATAATTGCCAGTAAGCATAGATATATGTGTGCTAATGCGCTCAACAGAGGCTCTCTTCGGGTAGCTGGAGAATGCTAGTCCCACATCCCACCAGAGCCTACACAATACTGTAGTTCAACGCTACCAATAGTTCTATCGTGGAATACCTTTTATTATGATAGCTAACAGATCTATCTTATTTGCACTCAGTGCAGATAAATACAATGTATATTATTGTTTGATGCAGTTTGTATACTTGGATTACATTAATGTATAAGTAATCACTCTATTGACATGAGACTCTGTTTGGGTAGCTTAACCCCTTAACGACCAGCGGTCGCGGGGTGAGTGGTCCTTTAAGGACCAGATAGAGAATTTCGGCGTGCCGCCCCACGTGACTGATCACGTGGGGCGGCACGCCGAACTGAGGGACTGAAAGAGATCGATCCAGTCTTGGAGCGATCAAATTCAGTCCCTAGTATTACTCACCGTGCTCCTGCAGGAGCACGGTGAGTAATAGTACGCGACGTACCAGGACCGTCACTGGTCCTTAAGTGCCGGACCAGCGTGACGGTCCGGGTACGTCACCGGACTCTAAGGGGTTAAAGTGCAGGTGCTATATCTCACCAGAGTGCACATTGCTCTGTAGTTCTAAACCCTCTAGACAGCTATGAAATTATATCCTGCCTCAATTTGTTTCCCATAATGATAAAGGTAGATATGTAGATATCCTAACTATATGACTATTAGCCTCTATTCGTGCAGATTGAGATAATCATTCCCACATCCAACTGGAGCCTACGTCACATTGTAGTTCAAAGCTGAATTCAAAGTTAGAACCGTTTTTTTGAGAGATATATAATGCCAAAACTACTGGACCTGTGATCTATGCCTGTATAGCTCTATTTCTAAGATATTATCCTATATAATAATTCGCTAAATTGTGTGTAACGAGCGACATGCGCAGTACACACTGCTGTGTGTGCTGCAGTCATGTGCAGTAGAGACTGCCCGAGCAGCGGCTGATACAGAGCTGGGCGCTCCGAAGGAGAGATGATAGCGCTCAAAGCTCCCCCCACCCTCCACCTTCCCTGACTGAACGCTGACTGCAGGGATATCCGGTATTACTTGCATCAGGGCAGCTCTGCAGCATTGACGAGATTGTGTTTATAAAAAATAAATCTTTCACTAAAATGGTCTTCTATGTGTGCTTGCAAAACAAACAAATGTAGAAGACCGTTTCAATGAAAGAATTATTTTTTATAAATGCGATCTCGGCTCAGCTGCAGAGCCACCTGATGCACATAAGACTGTCGTACGACAGCTTCCCCTGCAGTCAGCATTCAGTCAGGGAAGGGGGAGGGAGGGGGGAACTTTGAGCGCTATCATCTCTCAAACCATAAGGGTCTGAGAGATGACACTGGGGGCAATAAGTTTCTTTTTAACAAAGCTACAATATGGGGATTAGTAATTTGCAAGTATTACTATCGCTTTAATGCCAGCAAAACCATGACACCAACCCCTTAACATATACAGGTAAAGATGTCAAGTTCTACCAATTCATCTGTACCTCATTTAACCATTTGAGTGTCAGAGAGGTATCCAATGCAATGCAAATGGTTAATACAAGGCATTAAACAAGACTTCAACAAAATAACTCGAAGCAACCATAAACTGTCCCATTGCCCTACCCTTAGCGCAAGGAGAGAATGTTCTGTGTAGGTACTTGGTGTTCATAAATCATCTCCAGTACTTGTTTTTGTCTAGAACCATATTTGTAGATTTCCCTCAAGAGACAAGAAGGTATGGGAGTACAAGCATATGATGAAGTCTGACTCCCTGAACTGTGACAATCAATTAATGTTACATTATTTCATATAATGGATATATTTTTTTAACCCCTTAACGACAGATGACTTACCAGGTACGTCCCGCAGAAACTGTCACTTAGTGACAGAGGACATACCTGGTGAGTCACGGAAGTCCGCGTCTCCGTGCGGCTGCACGCCGCTCGTAGACTCCGGACTCGTTTAAAAAAAAAAAAAAAATGTTCCTCGGGCGTTTAGGTGACAGCCGCGAACGAACGCGGCTGTCACTAAGGGGTTAAAGTGATTGTAATATCTTCATTACATATAAAGTCATATTGTACGGCATAAATTAAGAAATCCATTGGCGCTATTAGTATCGCTCAAACCTTTATGGTTTGAGAGATAGGGCGTTCTGAAGTTTCACCCTCCCTGATGTCAGCTGTAAAGCTGACAGAAGGAGATCCGTGCTGGCCGACATGAGGAAGCTCTTCAGCAGAGCTGCAATAGCGCAAGTTAAAAATAAATTCTTCATTGGAACGGTCTACCAATTGTGCTTGGTTTGCAAGCACACTTTTTAGCCTGTCCCAAAAAAGTATTTATTTTTAAATCACGCTAGTGCGGCTCTGCTGAAGAGCCTCCTCATATCGGCCAGCACGGATCTCCTTCTGTCAGCTTTACAGCTGACATCAGGGAGGGGAACTTTAGAAGGTGTGAGAGATAGGAATAGCACCGATGGATTTCTTATTTTATATGCAGTACAATATGACTTTTTACGTAATTAAGACATTACTAATCATTTAACTTGTAAACTCCATTTATAAATCAAACAACAGCCAAATTACAATTGGTAACTGTTTCAGTGCCAGAGGGTTACACAGAGCATTGCTTTGCAATGCGTTGCATACCCCTCTGGCACTCAAAGGGTTAAAAACACTTTATGAGGAAACCACAGATACTGAAACATTTAAAACTTGAAATGGAAAGCAGACTGTCTAGAACAGGTGGCTTCACTTCACTCTGGGGACTGGATTTCATTGCAACATTATAAAAGTTGTCTGATTTCCCTTTAAGGGTTAAGATTACCAGCTGCAGTGGTCAGATTTTGTGTCCTGTGATCCTTCTAGCAAGAGTCATGCCTACCTTCTTGGAAATAACATCCAGGAATGATTGAACAAAGGCACTAGAATAAAATACATAAGGGCCATTAGGATTTTCTGGCCGTAAAAGGTTAAGTGGGGGGGGTTATTACTTGGAGGTGCTACTTCCCCTTTAACCAGCTAAGTCCCACTTTCATGCATTCCCACGATTTCAAGAACTGCAACAAAGTCCAACTAAATGTATCTTACTGTCCATGTACAAATAGATTCCCACTTCTGAGAGGTGTTTTATTCAAAAGTTATTGCAGTTCAAACCTACATTTTTTGGTGCAATATCTCAGTGGCCTGAAATTGTTCAGTGGTGCTATTGCTTCACCATACTATGGACAGCTCTGGTCAGATGGCCATAAATCTCTATAGCATGGTGTAGTAACAGCGCCACTGTAACATTTCAGGCCATTGAGATACTGCACCTCAAAAATTCAAGTTTGAGCTACAATAACTTTTGAATAAAATACCTTTCAGCAGTAGACGTACCATAGTTTTACTAAGGTGGATAAACCATACGATATATATTTTGATTAATATTAAGCATTACTATCCCTTTAAAGGTGAGAAAGGGTGAGAGTATCCTATATAATAATTTGCTAGGATGTTTGTCACGATGCAGTCATGCTCTGCAGAGATTGCCCACTTTCGGGAAGTCTATACTGTGCATGAATGCATCGCATGAGTGAGGCGACGCAAGACTGCACCTCTTGGAGCAGTGAGGTAGCAGCCTCTTAACATTACTGGACCTTGACCCATGTACACGGGCTTCTACATTAGTTTTTACATAATCTAAAGTGAGATAATCCTTTATCTCTCCTTAGAGAAACTTCCCCAATGTCAGTTTGTTTCTCAAGATTTCTATTAAATATATTTATAGTACAAGAGGAAAATCATTTTGTGTGTGTTGGAGGGGCAGGCTGGGCAATCACAGAGTCATGATTAATTTTCCATAAAGTTTAGTTACAGCAATAAATTACATCCACACACAGTTGTGGTGTCATTACTTACTAATGATTCCCATTTGCTTATTGAATATGTTACATCTCTGTATATATTTATATTTACATGTGCAGTAATAAGATGTCCACATTGATCAATTGCCAATTCATTATGACTGAATCGATAGCAGGAGAGCACTCTGAATAATTGACTTTCACATTGAATAAATTCATTTCACATGTGAAATCCCTCAAGATAAACAATGTTAAGTGGAAACATATCACATGCAGAGGATTCAGAGACGCTCCGCTAATTTTGTAGTACGTAAACAAAAAGAGGTTGTCTGCAAATGAAACCTTGGGGGAGAATCATTAAGTGGAGATAATGTGGAGATGACTTCTCCAGTTTATCACTTCTGCAGTTCCTATGTTATTCTATACAGTCTATACACTAAGATCTCCAAGGCTGAAGAAATCTTAGTGCATAGGTTCCATAGAATAACACAGGATTTGGAGAAGTTATAAACTGGAGGAGTCATCTCCACTCATCACCACTTTATCACCGATTTGTGAATCTCCCCCCCTGAGTTTTACAAACAAGAAACTTATGACTTGCTACAAATAAAACAGTGGGGTTTAGTGTCATATTTTTGTCCAAAGACATGGAAAGCTTGCCTGCTCCGTCAAGTTACCCCAGATTAAGGCAAGTCCCTATCTGCCTCTAATATGTGAACATGTATGTAGTATAATGCAGTTAAAAACAGTGATTCCGCCTTACCTCTACTGTGAGCAAAACCCTTGTGAGGGAAATGAGGGAGGCATTTTGTACTATATGTAGTACAGTAGTTATACCTCTATACCTTTTGTAGTACAGTAATTATTGATAAATCACCATACCTGGGAACTTTGGGTTGTGGAGTCCCAGGAGAGGGGGATTCCTGTGGTGCCACTGAGGGAGATAAACGGCACAATTTGTGTCATACGGGGTGGGGCTTAATCATGAGTGGGGGGCAGGACTTATAAAACATTAAACAAAATTAGTTGTAGGCTAGGGAAGGAGGAAAAGTGGGCGGGGAGTGGGCGGATCACACTGGGAATGCACAGACATGGCCAGAGTTTCATTAGAAACTCCCCACATCTGGAGAATCAGCCTCTGCCCCAAAGACCCATTAATTAGCTGCAGAAACCTGAGTCTCCAGGGCAAATCCGGAGCGTTCCCAGCTATGTTCATCAAATCTAAGAATAATTGTAACAATTCCCTTCATAAAATGGCTGATCCACACAATCTGTACTGAACTCTCTCCGTAGGACTCTTCCACAAGGAAGACTAGAATGGTCCACCCATGGAAAAGGTCATTTTAGACAAGTGTTTCTCAACTCCTGTCCTCAGGACCCACTAACTGGCCAGAATTTGATGATTTCCTTGTTAGCGCACAGGTGAGATAATCAATGTGAATGAGCCTCTGATCACATGATTTCCTTCTTACTGCACAGGCGAGTTAATCAGTGTGAATGAGCCTCTGATCACATGATTTCCTTCTTACTGCACAGGTGAGTTAATCAATGTGAATGAGCCTCTGATCACATGATTTCCTTCTTACTGCACAGGTGAGTTAATCAGTGTGAATGAGCCTCTGATCACATGATTTCCTTGTTAGAGCACAGGTGAGTTAATCAGCGTGAATGAGCCTCTGATCACATGACTTCCTTGTTAGAGCACAGGTGAGTTAATCAATGTGAATGAGCCTCTGATCACATGATTTCCTTGTTAGAGCACAGGTGAGTTAATCAGCGTGAATGAGCCTCTGATCACATGACTTCCTTGTTAGAGCACAGGTGAGTTAATCAATGTGAATGAGCCTCTGATCACATGATTTCCTTGTTAGAGCACAGGTGAGTTAATCAGTGTGAATGAGCCTCCGATCACATGATTTCCTTGTTAGTGCACAGGTGAGTTAATCAATGTGAATGAGCCTGTGATCACATGATTTCCTTGTTAGAGCACAGGTGAGTTAATCAGTGTGAATGAGCCTCTGATCACCACACCTGTGCTCTAGCAGAGAAATCCCAAAGTCCTGTCCTGTTAGTGGGTCCTGAGGACAGGAGTTGAGAACCACTTTTTAGACCAACTTAAGTTACTGAACCAACCAGCCCACATGTATGAAAGTGGACTAGAGCAATTCTAGATCAGATGAAAATGTCAACAATTCCCATTAGTTTAAATGGAGCTTTTTAGCCCTTTGAGTGCTAGAGAGGTATCCAATGCATTGCGTTGCAATGCATTGGATACTATCCCACTTCTATATATATGGGCCAGTATACCCATTCATACTCATTTACCCCCTACAGAGCAGTGTGTGTCTCCAGAACTGCTCAAGTTTAGCTTTCTGAATGCATCTCAATGAGATATACAGATTTATTTATTTAGAAAATGTTTTACCAGGAAGAATTTTTCTTCTTTTCAAGTCTTGAATAGTTTTCAGCAAAGGGTTACATATTTACACAAACTGAGAAACATTAAATATACATATACACATAAACATACATAGTAAAAAAATTATATACAGTTACATATTGTTTTTAGATATAAAGAAGCAGATATTTTTAAGGATTTTAGACTAGGAGATCTGATTTTTTTCAGGCATGTTAGTCCAGGTTTTTGGAACTCTGAAGGAGAAAACAGATTGACCAGATTATTTTTTGTTGTGTGGTATACACAGTGAGTTGTTAGCAGGGGAGTGGAGGTTATAGTTAGTACGGCGAGCTAGAGTAAGCATACTGCTCAGGTAGTGTGGTATACACAGTGAGTTGTTAGCAGGGGAGTGGAGGTTATAGTTAGTACGGCGAGCTAGAGTAAGCATACTGCTCAGGTAGTGTGGAATAGTCATTCAGGTGTTAGCAGGGGAGTGTAGGTTATAGTTAGTATGGCAAGCTGGAGCAAGCATACTGCTCAGGTAAGTGGTTGTATACTATGCAAGAAAGAAGTGGTTGTATACTATGCAAGAAAGGTGAATGGCATGTCTATACAAGATAAAAGCAGCTATCTTCCACACACAGCACTTCCCTGTCTTCCACTGTTACTCCCACACAGGGGCCAGAGTTTGCTAAGTGGTCAATAACTCATTATGTGGATGAAGCTAGATTTTTATTTTTGTTAAAATTGTTATGACTAGGAGAATGGTACATTGCTTAGTCTGCCTCCAGATGTTATCGTAACTTTATAAATCAGGGTCTATGTGCATGCCTTGGATTCAGGTTTTTAACATGCATATTTTACCTTTGAGGGGTGTACAATGCATTGCTTAATTGGTTAACTAGAAAACAAGTTATTTGTGGCCTCTTGGAGTAGAAGGGGTGGGTATGTAGAGAGGCATGTAACAAGGAGTGGGGCTATAAAAAGTAGTGAGTGGTGGAAATATTCACCAGCGCTCTAGGCTAGTATTTTCCAGGTATCTTGTTCTAATTATATCTAAGATACTCTGTCTATATCTGGTGAGGAGCCCCTTGACTGACAATCCAACCCATTATTAAGAGCTAGCAGGTGTCTTTCACAGACAGAGGGTAATAACTTTGAATGCCCTTTATTATCATTTTATGCTTGATTGCAGGTATGGATGAACAAGATATCTGATTGACATTTCTGTTGTGCTCCATATTAATTAAATTGCTTCTTGTTATCTGTTCTTCAAAAGTTAATTTAGTGCAAGATAAAGTAATGCTTAACCCTTAAACATTAGAGGAGTGTGCGACACAATGGGGGAGATTCACTAAGGTATGATAAAGAGGTGGTAAAGTGGAGATAACTTCTCCAGTGATATCACTTCTCCAGTTCCTATGTTATTCTATGGAGCCTATGCACTAAGATCTCCAAAGTTGGAGAAATCTTAGTGCATTGGCTCCATAGAATAACATAGGAATTGGAGAAGTGATATCACTGGAGAAGTCGTCTTCACTTTATCACTCCTTAGTGAATAACCCCCCCTGTGAAGCAACACATTTCATATCATTCTGGTCCTCATAGGTTTAAACTACAAATATGTAAGTAAAAGCATCTAACGTTTCTCAGTTTGTGTAAATATGTAACCCTTTACTGAAAACTATCCAGGACATACTTGAAAACGAGAGAAATCTCAAGGTATTCTTCCTTGTAAAACATTTTCTAAATAAATAAATAAATAGAAATATAACGCTACGTGTTACAAAAAACATAAAGAGCTGAACTTTAAAGGGATAGTAATACTTCCTTTTATCTTTATTTTATTGGTATTAAAAAACATGAAGAATGATATAAGCCTTATCTCTCAAACCTTTATGGTTTGAGAGATATTCACAAGCAAAGTTTCCCCTCCCGCCCCTTTTACCTAGTGTAAGACATCTCTTCTCAGATGTGGAATCCAGTCCATAGACCAGACAGATAACAGCAGGGGACAATCTTCTTCCTAGGAGAACAATGAAAGCCCTGCCCCCTTGACAGGTTTTTCAGGTTTTTCCCTTATCTTATTTGAAGATTGCCCCTCTCTGCAGTCTACCTGGGCACCTCCCTTCTGCTCTGGCTGAGCAGTGTTACATCAGTAAAAGGGGCGGGAGGGGGATACTTTGTCATTGAATTACTCTTGAACTACAACTCTGCCAAAATTGAAATAACACTCTCCAAAGTCCAAATGCTATGATGATTAATTAGAGCTGTTTTTATTATGAAACATTACTATCCCTTTAATAGAAACATTACTTCCCTTTAAGTTTTTATTTTTGCAAGATAACGCACTTGATAAGCTTAGACTCAACTTGCACAGAAAAGAAACAACAGGATTCTCATTTAAGCACACAAAAATGTCAGTTTATTTTGTAATCTAAAGCAAATTGCATGCCTATTTTACATGTAGGTACTTGAAAGCATATTTCAGTATAATTCCATATTGTTACTGTTTATTAACAATATTGGAAATGGATAGATTGATAGAGATGTAGACATACTGGGCAGAATGCAAGATAGTGGAGCACTGACTATGATTTCAAAGTCATAAATGTATGTGCAGGAGGCAAATATAGTTTTTGATACCTTTTATTGGCTAACTAAGCAGATTTAAATGCAAGCTTTCAAGACCTTAGGTCTCTTCCTCAGGCATGTTATACAGATAAATATGAAAACATCTCTCTTAAATACAAGTACACATCACATTGTTTAGCATGGAAATCAGATAACAGAATGCAATCCAGATCCAGATATCTTTGATCAGTCAATGGTAAATTGCACTCTTCCTCTGAGGATTTAGAGGTATTTACGATGCTCTTTGGTCTGTGGAAAGGTCAGTCAACTAAATTGTATTTTGCAGGGTCAGGCCTGGTTCATACTTGGATGGGAGACCGCCTGGGACTACCAGGTGCTGTAGGCTTTTGCTTAGAAATTATATTTTGATATAAATTCCTTATCCCTGTTCAACCCACTACAAATTGCATTAAATTTTAACATTAATTTTACCTCCCATACCTTTCTGTCCCTCTGAGTGTGAAACAGTCCCATCAATACAGTTAATTTAATATCCTTGACACTGTGCCCATTTTGGCAAAAATGTTCTCCCACTGGTGTCTCTGTCTTTTTGTTATTAACACTGGATCTGTGGGAATTAAATCTCCTATGTAGTGCTTGTCCAGTTTCTCCCACATACAGAGCTGTTGGGCATTTTGCACAAATGATAAGGTATATTACATTGGATGATTTACAGGTGAAGGTACCATTGATCTTATGGTGTAACTGGGTGTTTGAATTGGTATGTTGTCCGTGGTGTAAATGTGTGCACAAGTTTCACATCTCTTTTGTAGGCAGGGAGATGTGCCATTTTTTGTATTTTTACTCAGGGCACTCCTCACCATCAGTTGTTTCACATTTGGAGGCTGTCTGAATGAGAGTAAGGGAGGCTGTGGGAATATGTTCTTGAGTCTTTCATCTGTATGTAGTTTCTTTTGATGTTCTCTTGAAATTTTGCGTAGCACTTCAACCTGGGGGTGGTAAGTGACCACCAGTGGCACCCGGTTTCCCTTATGTTGTTCTTTGTAGTGTAACAGATTTTTTCTTGGTATTTGGGTAGCCTTCTGTATCTGACTGTCAATAATAGTTGCGCTGTAACCGTGTTTTATGAAGTCTCCTCTGAGTTCCTGGAGGTGCTTGTCACGGTCCATCCTGTCAGAACAGATGCGGTGGTATCTGATGGCCAGTTCTTTGTGTGTTTTGGATGGAAGCTATTGCTTTTCAGGTATGTTGGTCTGTCTGTTGGTTTGCGGTATAGGGATGTGTGGATGGAGTTTTTCTGAATACTGATATTTGTGTCAAGGAAGTTAATGCTTGTGCGTGAGTGACTGAGTGTTAGGTTGATATTGGGGTGGAATGTATTGTAATTCTCATGGAATTTGAGAAGTTCCTCCTCACTGGCGGTCCAGATGATAAGAATATCATCTATGTAGCGGAGGTAGACCAGGGGTTTAATCTGGCAGGTGGACAGGAAGTCCTCTTCCAATTTTGCCATAAACAGATTGGCATATTGTGGTGCCATTCGGGTACCAATTGCAGTCCCCATTTTCTGAAGGTAGAGGTCCTGTCCAAACTTGAAGTAATTGTGGGTGAGAATAAACTGTATGAGTTTTGTTACCGGTTCCATGGTTGTGTTATTTTGTTCCAGATATCCCTGGCATGCTGCTATGCCATCTTGAAAGCTTGCATTTAAATCTGCTTAGTTAGCCAATAAAAGGTATCAAAAACTATATTTGCCTCCTGTATTTATACGGCTAACACGGTACCAACTCTCATCTGTTATCATAAATGTATGTGCTCTTTGCGATTGCTCACATTTTAATGCAACAAACACACTAACACATTGATACTGAATACAGCACATGATCCTAAACTAACAGCAAAGTTACTGAATATGCCTAAATTAACAGCAAAGTTAAAGCAGTCAGGTACATCTATGTGATTACTGTGTGTAACAGAAGGACCTACCTTGGTAAAAGTCCATCATAAAGCAGTCATGTCTACCTAGGTAAGTCCTTCTGTTATACACATAGTAATTATATAGATACTAGCAGTTTGGGACGGCGTTGCCCGTCATGTTATGCAGGAAATGTTTCTTTTTTTTTAAATAAATGTTATGATAGTGAATTATAGCGTAGGGTGTACGTGTCAGAAAGGTACACACAGTGATAGACAGAGACACATGCAACACACACATATACACACACATGCACTGACAACACAAACAGTGACACACAGCTGCAAATCAGAACATAAATACATACAGTGTGAGCAGTGTAAGTAACATACCTCCCAACATTTCATATGGCCAAAGAGGGACACTTGTGTTTTCGGTGGTGTTACTGGGGGTGTGGCTGGTGGTGTATTTTAGAGAATTTTTAACCCTTTGAGTGCCAGGGGGTAAGCAATGCATTGCATCCCCTCTGGCATTGAAATGGTTAAGTTACTCTTTCTGTAAGTGAATGATTTAGAAGAAGATGAAAGTATTTTTTTTACACAGACTAATTTAACAGATATATACAGAAGTTTATTCCCACATTACTGTGGGTTTTATTGATGTGGAGCAATCTGATACACTGGTATATACACCACACAATGTGATCTCCTAAATAGAGGAGCAGAGGGATTTGGGTGTCAAACAGGGACTGTCCCTCCTATACTGTATAGTGCCAGTCCTTATACACAGACACATGCAGACTGTATACTATACAGCAGAGGTTCTCAGCCCATGCCCTCAGTGGCCACTAACAGGCCAGGACTTAGGAATTTCACTGCTAGAACACAAGTGTGTTGATCAGAGGCTCAGTCATATTGATTAACTCACCTGTGCTCTTAAAAGGAAATTCTAAAATCCTGGCCTGTTAATAGCCACTGAGGGCACAGATTGAGAACCACTGCTATACAGTGCCAGACCATTGTAGAGAATTTTTAACCCTTTGAGTGCCAGGGGGTAAGCAATGCATTGCATCTCCTCTGGCACTGAAATGGTTAAGTTACTCTTTCTGTAAGTGAATGATTTAGAAGAAGATGAAAGTATTTTTTTACACAGACTAATTTAACAGATATATACAGAAGTTTATACCCACATTACCGTGGGTTTTACTGATGTGGAGCAATCTGATACACTTGTACATTAGGCTGACCAGACCTCACCTTTAACCAGTGACACATATGAAAAATGCATACTGCAGGGCTGCTTTGATTTTGGTGCACTCCTGAAATATGCTTATTTCCTATGTGTCCCCGGTTAAAGGTGAGGTCTGGTCAGCCTACTGTATATACACCACACCGTGTGATCTCCTAAATAGAGGAGCAGAGGGATTTGGGTGTCAAACAGGGACTGTCCCTCCTATACTGTATAGTGCCAGTCCTTATACACAGACTGTATACTATACAATGCCAGACCATATATAAATAGTTTGTCATACATGCTATACAGTGAGCTATGTACAGCATGGAGATGATTGCAGGAACTGGCACCTCTACTTACAGACAGACTGACAAACAACCTGCTCTCTTTCTCTCTCTTTGTGCAATATATAAATACAGTCACATCCATGTCTCTGCCATTTACCAGCTCAGCTGAAGCCTTGCTCTGCACTGCCTGATCACCTCTCTGCCGTTGTTTCCACTTTCTCAGCAAGCCAGTATCCTCCTGCTGATTGTTTAGAAATCAGCTCACTTGTAGTAATTAGCAGAGCTGTGTAGGCTCAAAGACAGGGAATGAAGAAGCTGCATAATACAGATTGGACCATGGCCTTCCAGCTGTAGCTTGAACATTGTTCCCATCATCCTCAGCGTGCGTGTGTGTGTATATGTGTGTATGTGTCTGCTAGTGTGTGTGTGGGAGGGCATGTGCATGTGTCTGTGGTGTAGGAGTGTGTGGCAGCCATTTTTTTTTTCAGCCTTAGATAGTGGTGGGCGGGCTGGATAGTGGGGGCAGGCCAAAAATCACACTCCCACAGAATCACCCAATGGCAGCAGTAATCCTTTTTACTGCCGCCCCTGGGTGTGTTTTGCCAGGCACAAAGTCTTCTTTTATATATATAGATGAGTCCATCATACAGCAGTCAGGTGTATCTATATAATTACTGTGTGTAACAGAAGGACTTACCTAGGTAGGAGTCAATCACACAGCAGTCAGTTATATCTATATAATTACTGTGTATAACAGAAGGACTTACCTAGGTAGGAGTCCATCACACAGCAGTCAGGTATATCTATATAATTACTGTGTGTAACAGAAGCACTTACCTAGGTAGGAGTCCATCATACAGCAGTCAGGTGTATCTATATAATTACTGTGTGCAACAGAAGCACTTACCTAGGTAGGAGTCCATCACACAACAGTCAGGTGTATCTATATAATTACTGTGTGTAACAGAAGGACTTACCTAGGTAGGAGTCCATCACACAACAGTCAGGTGTATCTATATAATTACTGTGAGTAACAGAAGCACTTACCTAGGTAAGAGTCCATCATACAGCAGTCAGGTGTATCTATATAATTACTGTGTGTAACAGAACACTTACCTAGGTAGGAGTCCATCATTCAGCAGTCAGGTGTATCTATATAATGAATGTGTGTAACAAACGCATTTACCTAAGTATGATACAGCAGTCAGGTGTATCTATCTATCTATCTATCTATCTATCTATCTATCTATCTATCTATCTATCTATCATGACTGTGTGTAGAAGAAGGACATAGCTAGGCGGGAGCCTGTCATGCAGCAGTCAGGTATATCTATATAACTACTGTGTATTACAGACAGATTTACCTAGGTAGGAGTTAATCATATAGTAGTCAAGTATATCTATATAATTACTATGTGTAGAAGACAGCCCTAGGGATCTATCTATCTAATGTTTTAACAGTTGAGTGTTGGTACCGTGTTAGCTGTAGAAATACAGGAGGCAAATATTGTCGTTGATACCTTTATTGGCTAACTAAGAAGATTTAGGATGCAAGCTTTCAGGACCTCTTAGGTCTCTTCCTCAGGCATGTTATACAGATAAATATGAAAAAATCTCTTTTATATACAAGTATGCATTGCATTGTTTAGAATGGACATCAGATAAGAAAACTCAGTCCAGGCCCAGATTCTTTGATCAGTCAATGATAAATTGCAGTTTTCTTCTGAGGAGTTAGAGGTATTTACAACCCCAGTGGGACTGTTGGAAAGTTTAATCCACAATGTGATAATGTTACAAGAATTCTCTGTCTCTATTCAAATAATGTTAAGCACTAAACTTCAACATTAACTTAACCTCCCATATTTTTCTGTCCCTCTGAGTGGGGAACAGTCCCATCAGTACAGTTAATGTAAAGGGATAGTAATGTTTCACAATAAAAGCAGCTCCAATTAATCTTCATAGTATTTGGATCATGGAGAGTGTTATTTAAATACTGTCAGAGTTGTAGTTCAAGAGTTATTGAATGATAAAGTGTTGCCACCTCCCTTCAGATGTGGAATCTGGACTTAAGACCAGACAGATCACAGCAAGGGACAATCTTCTTATTGTGAGAACAATGAAAACCCTGCCCACCCTTAACAGGTTTTCCCTTATGCTAATTGAAGATTGTCCCTCTCTGCAAACCATCTGGACACCACCTTTCTGTTCTGAGGTGATCAGTGTTACATCAGTTAAAGGGGTGGTAGGGGGATACTTTATCATTCAATTACTCTTGAACTACAACTCTAACAGTATTGAAATAACACTCTACATGGCCTAAATGCTATGAAGATTAATTAGAGCTGTTTTATTTTGAAACATTACTATCCCTTTAATGTTCCTGACACTGTGTCCATTTTGGCAAAAATTTTCTCCTACTGGTGTTTCTGTCTTTTTGTTGTTAACACTGGATCTGTGGGAATTAAATGGGTAGTAATGTTTCATAATAAAAGCAGCTCTAATTAATCATCATAGTATTTGGGACTTGGAGAGTGTTATTTCAATTCTGTCAGAGTTGTAGTTCAAGAGTAATTGAATGATAAAATATCCCCCTACCTCCCCTTTTCTGATTTAACACTGCTCACCTCAGAGCAGCAGGGAGGTGCCCAGGTAGATTGCAGAGAGGGACAATCTTCAATTAAGATAAGGAAAATGCTAAAAAACCTGTCAAGGAAGGCAGGGTTTTCATTGTTCTCACAGTAAGAAGATTGTCCCTTGCTATTATCGGTCTGGTCAAGCAACCAGATACCACATGTGAGATGAGCAGTGTTACACTAGGTAAAAAGGGAGAGAGGGGGGTACTTTATCATTCAATTACTCTTGAACTACAACTCTGACATTATTGAAATAACACTCTCCATGGTCCAAATACTATGATGATTAATTGGAGCTGGTGTTTTTGTGAAACATTACTATCCCTTTAAACCATTTATGTAATGGCTGTACAGTCTCACCCACATAAAGAGCTTTTGGGCATTTTGCACATATGATGAGGTATATTACATTGGATGATGTGCAGGTGAAGGTGCCATTGATCTTATGGTGTAACTGGGAGTCTGGAATTGGTATGTTGTCCATGGTGTAAATGTGTGCACAAGTTTCACACCTCCTTTGTAGGCAGGGAGATGTGACTTTTTTTGTATTTTTATTCAGGGCACCATCAACAATCAACCATCAGTTGTTTTAAATTGGGAGAATGTCTGAAGGAGAGTAAGGGAGCCTCTGTGAATATGGTCTTAAGTTTTTCATTCATATGTGATGTTGTTTGAAGTTCTCTTGATATTTTGCGTAGAACTTCAACCTGGGGCTGGTAAGTGACCACTAGTGGCACCTGGTTTCCCATATGTTTTTCTTTGTAGCCTAAAACATTTTTTCTTAGTATGTTGGTAGCCTTCTGTATCTGACTGTCAATAATCCTTGCACTGTAACCCTGTTTTACAAAGTCTCCTCTGAGTTTCTGGAGGTGCTTGTCACGGTCTGTCATGTCAAAACAGATGAAGTTGGAAGGAAGACTGCAATTTACCATTGACTGATCAAATAATCTGGGCCTGGACTGAGTTTTCTTATCTGATTTCCATTCTAAACAATGCAATGTGTACTTTTATGTAATATATATGTTTTCATGTTTATCTGTAGAACATGCCTGAGGAAGAGAACTAAGAGATCTTGAAAGCTTGCATCCTAAATCTGCTTAGTTAGCCAATAAAGTTATCAACAAGACTATAACTGCCTCTAATTTTATTGTCTCTCATTTTGAAGTATGTCCTGGAGAGGGTGTTATATGGCCACTAGTGCAGTGGAACATGGTAACTTTGTACTATAACTATGGTGGGACTATGCAGGGGGGACCGTATGTGTGGTTCTGTGGCTACCAGTGCAATGGGAAAAAAATCAGAAAATCTGCATTTTTCACTGGAAATTTCCCACTGGGAGGGGTGTGCATTTTCCCCCTTCTTTGATTTTGAGATGAAACATTTTGCTCATCCCTACTTTGGAGGTGAAATATGTGCATGGATAGTGAACTGGTTAAATGATATACAGAGTTGTTGTTAATGGAACCTTGACAAGTCCATCTATAGTTGTAAGTGGAGTGCCTCATGGTTCAATCCTAGGCCTATAATGTTTTAATATGTTTATTAATGAAATGGGTATAGAAAGTAGTGTCTCAATCTTTGCTGATGACACTAAACTGTGTAAGGAAATACATACAGACTTGAATGTTTTTTTCTCTGTACGAAGACGTAGATAAATATAGTCAATAGGTGGAAATGTTTCATATGAGGTTTAATATAGATAAAGGTAAGGTTAGGCATATGGACTGCAGAAACAAACATGCTACATATACATTCATTGGGAAGCTTCTTAAATCCTCATTAGAGAAAGATTTAGGAGAACTGATGGACAAAAGTCTTCACAGCAGTGTACAGTGTAGCTCAGCTGCTGCAAGAGACAATAGGGTATTATCCTGCATAAAAAGGGGTATAGATGCACAAGACAAGAATATAATTCTACCTTTTGTAAATCCTTGGTTTGTATTCTAAATATTTATCTAGCATATGAAGTACATTTGTGGAAACCAGTTATTAAAAAAGGCATTAGTGAACTGGAAAAAGTATGTGCAACAAAACTAATAGGATTTGAATATTTTAGTTATGAAGAGAGACAAGGCAAACTATTTTTTTACTTTTAAGCGGGGAGGTGGGGGTATGATTTCTATTTACACAAATATACTGTGGCCAATACATAGGGCTTTGCTGGGAAACATTATACTTAAGGAGCTGAGAAAACAACAAGAGCTCATCCACTGAGACTAGGGGAAATGCGCTGTTGAGTAAAACAAAGGAAGAGGAATTTTACAAGAAGAGCAGTAAGGTTGCCTCAGGAATCTGTGTTTGCATACTGTAGATGCTGTCAAAAAGTTAACTGAAACATTTCTACTGAGAAAAATATTGTGGTTTCTGATAATACAGATAAGACGTTGATCCAAAGAAATATACAGCTGTCTTCTGGAATCAGCAAGGAATTGTTTTACCTCCTTGAGGATTACTTGGAACTGGCTTAAAGGGATAGTAATGTTTCATAATAAAAGCAGCTCTAATTAATCATCATAATATTTGGACTTTGGAGAGTGTTATTTCAGTTCTTTCAGAGTTGTAGTTCAGGAGTAATTCAATTACAAAGTGTCCCCCTCCTGCCCCTTTTACTGATGTAACACTCCTCAGCTAAAGCAGAAGGGAGGTGCCCAGGTAGACTGCACAGAGGGACAATCTTCAATTAAGATAAGGGAAAAACCTGAAAAACTTGTCAAGGGGGGCAGGGCTTTCATTGTTTTCATATAAAGAAGATTGTCCCCTGCTGTTATCTGTCTGGTCTATGGACTGGATTCCACATCTGAGAAGAAATGGCTTACACTAGGTAAAAGGGGCGGGGAGGGGAAACTTTGCTTGTGAATATCTCTAAAACCATAAAGGTTTGAGAGATAAGACTTATATCATTCTTCGTGTTTTTTTAATGCCTACAAAATAAAATAAAGTAAAAATGAGGTATTACTATCCCTTTAAGCAGGGGTTTTTCTTTCTTCTGCATCAAAATGGGTGATATGTCAAAGTCTGAATGTGACGAAGGCATGTCTTTTTCAGCCTTATCAACTATGTTAGTATAATCAGATAGTCTTCTCTTGCGGGTCTGCTCCTGTTGATCTCCTCGGAAGATTTGCTCCTGCTGGGCAAGAACATGGTTCATTGCAGACACCAGTAGATCCGAATGACAGCTGATCCACTGGACTTAAAACTGACCCCATGGATTTATGGTTAGGCCCCTGACTGAAATTAATACCGATGTTCAGGTTCCAAGGATGGCGCACACACAGTACACTTAGATAGCAAGCAACAGGATCCCAGAATCTAACAATGGCTGCCTATAGACTCATCATTCAACAAACAAAGTTTGTGGAAAAGGTTACGGGCTTCAATTGTAGAGTTCAGTGCTCCTGTCAGATTTACGGTTCAGTCCTTTTTCCTCCAAAATGGTTGGAGGGGGACATTCCCAGTTTATTTTTTACTAAGTTTGATTTCATGGGACCAGACATAGAAAAACATGACAGTTACCCTTTAATTTATTGCTTTCAACCAAAAAAAAACCAAACAAAAAAACAGATATATGTATTAGGGCTGGGGTAGCAACTTGTGGATCTCTTCCTGTTGTTATACATGATTTCTCATCATCCTCAGCTAGCTGAGTTGTACTCCTGCTACAGTTTGAGGGGATCATATTGCCTAGTTCTGCCATAGGGTAATGACTGACCCTATGTGAGTAATAAATGTGAGACCATGGCACTAGTATCAAGCTCATTTCCAATTGCTTATGACCATGTAGTCTCAGAAGAATCGTGCAATTATTACTTACCAGTCACCAGCTCAGCTGAAATTTTTAATATCACAAGATCTGTTCCATCAAAAATCCTGTCTGTCTTTCTTCCATTTTTTTCTAAACTAATAAGCAATTTAATTACGTATTAGCTAGTACAGAATTACAAGTCTTTCACTGGTTTGCTTGGATGATAAAATATAAAACATAGCAGGGATGAAGATAAGGAACATATGTACGCCTGAGCAATCAAATTGTTTTAGATGATACTTGGAAGAGGATGTTTTCTTTGCCAAGAAATCACTGATCAAACATCCTTCCGTAAAGCGTCTTAAGATTCTAGAATGATATAGAGATATCAATTGTAATTACAATCATTTTCTTAGTGCTGGATATTGTGAACTGCATCAATTGTAATGGGAACTATTAGAGTGTAGCCAGTGTAATAATTGTTGTAATTATCCAAAGATCTGAAAAAAAAAGCATGCTCTTCCGCTTGTAGATCTAGCAAAAAATGTGCATCTAATTTAATCAGGAAAGAAAAACTATTTCACTAACTCACAGCATATTTTTTTTAAGGTGGCTCTTGTAAACCAGTTTTATGTTATGATTTTATGAAATGGCAAACGTGCTCCAGAGATTCTGAGATTTGATGTTAACCCTTTGAGTGCCAGAGAGGTATCCAACCAGTGGCGTAACAATAGGGGTCGCACCTGCAACTTGGCCCATTACTCCAGGGGCCCGGCTGCCCCCTGCAACCCCCTGCCCGGAGCCACGGACACAGGGCTGGTGCAAGGATTTTTGCCACCCTAGGCAAAACCTAATTTTGCTGCCCCTTGGCTCCGCCCCTTGTATCCCACCCCTTTATACCCCGCCTACTTATACCTCACCTCTTTTCTTGTCCCATCAGTTCCAACTTGCCCCCACTAGTTCCACTTTGCCCCCTATCAGCTCCACTTTGCCCCCTATCAGCTCTAACTTGCCCCCACCAGCTCTACTTTGCCCCACCAGCTCCAACTTGCCCCCCACTAGCTCCACTTTGCCCCCTATCAGCTCCAACTTGCCACCACCAGCTCCACTTTAACCCCATCAGTGCCAACTTGCCCCCCATCAGTGCCAACTTGCCCCCCATCAGCTCCACTTTACCCCCCATCAGCTCCAATTTGCCCCCTATCAGCTCCATCTTGCCCCCACCAGCTCCACTTTGCCCCACCAGCTCCAACTTTCCCCCCACTAGCTCCACTTTGCCCCCTATCAGCTCCAATTTGCCCCCTATCAGCTCCAACTTGCCACCACCAGCTCCACTTTGCCCCACCAGCTCCACTTTAACCCCATCAGTGCCAACTTGCCCCCCATCAGTGCCAACTTGCCCCCCATCAGCTCCACTTTACCCCCCATCAGCTCCAATTTGCCCCCTGTCAGCTCCATCTTGCCCCCACCAGCTCCACTTTGCCCCACCAGCTCCAACTTGCCCCCCACTAGCTCCACTTTGCCCCCTATCAACTCCAACTTGCCCCCACCATCTCCACTTTGCCCCACCAGCTCCACTTTGCCCCCCATCAGCTCCAACTTGCCCCCTATCAGCTCCACTTTGCCCCCATCAGCTCCAACTTGCCCCCACCAGATCCAACTTGCCCCCACCAGCTCCACTTTGCTCCCCACTAGCTCCACTTTGCCCTACCTGCTCCAACTTGCCCCCACCAGCTCCACTTTACCCCCACCAGCTCCACTTTGCCCCTTCAGCTCCAACTTGTCCTCCATCAGCCTCAACTTGTCCCCCATCACAGACATGAAGCTGCTGGAGCCCCCGCACGGTCTTCTCTTCTGTAATACAGAGCACGCTGGGAGATGTTGACTCCCAGCGCGCTCTGCATTACTAAAGAGCTGACATTGACGAGGGAGAACAGCAGCTACACAGACCTGACTGTGTTGCAGTGCCCGGCGGGGGAGTGCTGCTAGCGGGAACGGCCGGCCCGAGGCGTAGCTCTTATCTGCTGCATGCCTGCGTCCCCAGTACATGTACGCCCTAACTCGGTGCCTACCTCGCCTATAGGTGGTGCCGGCCCTGAACGGACATCAATTATCTGCGCTCAGCACTCTTGTAATGCAGAGTGCTGGGAGATGACATCATCTCCCAGCTCTCTACATTACTGGAGAGGTCCATGCCGGAGCACTAGGTCTTCATAGAGGTCTGTGCTGAAGGAGGCACAGACCTCTACTGCCATGCCGCTGGACCACCAGGGAGGCAGCAAAACAGACACTGGGAGCAATGTGTAGAGTTGGGGGCAATGTGGAGAGGTGGATATTGGCTGCAATGTGGAGAGTTGGGGGAAATGTGGAGAGGTGGATATTGGGGGCAATGTGTAGAGGTGGCCATTGGGGGCAATATAGAGAGTTGGGGGCAATGTGGAGAAGAGGACATTAGGGGCAATGTGGAGAGTTGGGGGCAATGTGAAGAGGAGGCCATTGGGGGCAATATGGAGAGTTGGGGGAAATGTGGAGAGGAGGACATTGGGTGCAATGAGGAAGGTTGGGGGCAATGTGAAGAGGAAGGCATTGGGGGCAATGTGGAAAGTTGGGGGCAATGTGGAGAGGAGGACATTGGGGGCAATATGGAGAGTTGGGGGCAATGTGTAGAGGAGGACATTGGAGGGAATGTGGAGAGTTAGGGGCAATGTGGAGAGGTGGATATTGGGGGAAATGTGGAAAGGAGGATATTGGGGGCAATGTGGAGAGTTGGGGGCAATGTGTAGAACTGGACATTGGGGCAATGTGGAAATTTGGGGGCAATGTAGAGAGGTGGAAATTGGGGGCAATGTGGAAAGTTGGGGGCAATGTGTAGATTGGTGGGAACGTGGAGAATTAGGGGGAATGTGGAGAGGTGGATATTGGGGCAATGTGGAAAGGAGGACATTGGGGGCAAGGTGTAGACCTGGGGGCAATGTGGAGAGGTGGATATCGGGGGCAATGTGGAGAGTTGGGGGCAATGTGTAGAAGTGGACATTGAGGGCAATGTGGAGAGTTGGGGGCAATGTGTAGAAAAGGACATTAGGGGCAATGTGGAAACTTGGGGGCAATGTAGAGAGGTGGACATTAGAGGCAATGTGAAGAGTTGGGGCAATGTGGAGAGGAGGACATTAGGGGCAATCTGGAGAGTTGGGGCAATGTAGAGAGGTGGACATTGGGGCAATGTGGAAAGTTGGGGGCAATGTGGAGAGGAGGACATTAGGGGCAATGTGGAGAGTTGGGGCAATGTGGAGAGGAGGACATTGGGGGCAATGTGGAGAGGACAACATTAGGGGCAATGTGGAGAATTGGGGCAATGTGGAAAGGAGGACATTGGGGGCAATGTGGAGAGGTGGATATTGGGGGCAATGTGGAAAGGAGGACATTGGAGCAATGTGGAGAGTTGGGGGCAATGTAGAGAGGTGGATATTGGGGGCAATGCGGAGAGTTGGGGGCAATGTGTAGAAGTGGACATTGAGAGCAATGTGGAGAGCTGGGGGCAATGTGGAGAGGAGGACATTAGGGGCAATGTGGAGAGTTGGGGGCAATGTGGAGAGGAGGACATTGGGGAAAATATGGAGAGGTGGATATTGGGGGCAATGTGTAGAAGTGGACATTGAGGGCAATGTGGAGAGCTGGGGGCAATATGGAGAGGAGGACATTAGGGGCAATGTGGAGAGTTGGGGGCAATGTGGAGAGGAGGACATTGGGGACAATGTGGAGAGGTGGATATTGGGGGCAATGTGTAGATTGGAGGGAACGTGGAGAATTAGGGGCAATGTGGAGAGGTGTATATTGGGGGCAATGTGGAAAGGAGGACATTGGGGGCAATGTTTAGACCTGGGGGCAATGTGGAGAGGTGGATATTGGGGGCAATGTGGAGAGTTGGGGGCAATGTGTAGAAGTGGACATTGAGGGCAATGTGGAGAGTTGGGGGCAATGTGCAGAAAAGGACATTAGGGGCAATGTGGAGAGTTGGGGGCAATGTGGAGAGGTGGATATTGGGGGTAATGTGTAGGTTGGAGGGAATGTGGAGAGTTAGGGGCAATGTGGAGAGGTGGATATTGGAGCAATGTGGAAAGGAGGACATTGGGGGCAATGTGGAGAGGTGGATATTGGGGGCAATATGGAGAGTTGGGGCAATGTGTAGAAGTGGACATAGAGGGCAATGTGAAGAGTTGGGGGCAATGTGGAGAGGAGGACATTAGGGGCAATGTGGAGAGTTGGGGTAATGTGGAGAATATGACATTAGGGGCAATGTAGAGTTTTGGGGGCAATGTGGAAAGGTGGACATTTGGGGCAATGTGGAGAGTTGGGGGCAATGTGAAGAGGTGGATATTGGGGGCAATGTGGAGATACCAAATAGGGGCAATGTGGTTGGGGGGCATGGCAATTTTTGCACCAGGGCCCAGTAACTTCTAGTTACACCTCTGATTACAACGCATTGCAAGGCAATGCACTGGATACCTCCCTGGCTCTCAAAGGGTTAAAAGGCAAGACGCATCTCCTAATAATATCCCGCTCTTGCCTTACTATGGCCAGAAAATCCTAATAGCCCATATGAATTTTGCCCTTGTGAATTTGTTAAAGAGATAACATCAGCAATCAGCCCTGGATGTCATATCTATGAAGGCAGACATGACAGTTGCTGGAAGGTTTTTCAAAATGAAGCAAGCAGAGTGCAGGAGCTTACCTAACCCCTTTAGGGCCAGATGGGTGTTCAATATATATCTGCAATGCATTGCACACTCCTTTAGTCCATAGAGGGATAGTAATACTTAAAATATAAAAAGAAAAAAAAATATGTTGCAGGGTTTTTCCCCCTAAGTAAAACAAGGGGACTCAAATTGCCGGAAGGTGTTTTATTCAAAAGTTATTACAGCTCAAACTTGAATTGTTTAGGTGCAGTATCACAGTGGCCTGAAATTGTACAGTGGCGTTGGCGCTACACCATCCTATAGAGATTTATGGTCAACTGACCAGAACTGTCCATAGGATGGTGTAGCAACAGCGCCACTGTACAATTTCAGGTCACTGTGATACTGCACCTAAAAAAAAATCAAGTTTGAACTGTAAAAACTTTTGGCTAAAACACTTTTCAGAAGTGGGAGGACCTTGTTTTACACAGGGGGATAAATACTACACGATATGTTTCTTTTACATATTAAGAATTATTATCCCTTTAAATGGTTAAGATTACCATGTACAATGGGTGGAGTTTGTGTTCTGTGGTCCTTCTAAAAACTGTCATGTCTGCCTCCATGGAGATGACATCCACAACTCATTGATGGAGTGGTCATTAGGATTAAGGGGTAAGGTAAGTGTGGGGTTATTACTAAGAAGTGCTATGTCCACTTTAATGAATAGTAAACTCTTAAGGCCTTCTGTTTAAAAGAAAAATGACAAATAAACAAACAATGAACTGCTCAACCAAGTAATAATGAGCAACCCCTGTATGTGTAAAAAATGTTTTAACCCTTCGAATGCTAGAAAGGTATCCAATGCATTGTGTTGCAATGCATTGGCTACCTCTCTGGTACTCAAGGAGTTAAATCATTCAACGTATAATATGGGGGTGTCCTCGCTGCGGGAAAAAATAATCAATCCAACGAGGGGGGAAAAAATCTGCTCTTAGAGGCGTACACTTATGCTCAAAATTTAAGTTAATTAATCCCTTAACGACCCTTGACATGCCAGGACTGTCAGGATGGTCCTGCACTTAAGGACCGATGACTGTCCTGGCACGTTATGGGTTTCCAGGGTTGCCGTATGGCTGCACGTTGCTTGGTGACCCCAGAATCCGTTTGCTGAAAAAATAAATAAGTAAATGACCCAAAGTTGTTATTATCCTGCATTGTAGAAAACCCATATAAATAAGAAACAAATACACACAAGACATATTAAAATATACCATGTTCTGACTAGAGATGGGCAAACATTTTCACCTCAAACCAAAATCGGCAAATAATGGCACTTCCTGCTTGGTGAAAAATTTCCCGCGAAAAGTGCTTTTTTCTGCTTTTTTGGCCTAGTTCATTCCATTGAAATCAATGAGAACATTGAATTTACACACAACACATAGCAAATGTTATTTTATTTCCCATAGGGCACAGTATAAAAGGGGCATGAAGGTGCCTGTGCTGGTGGGGTGTGGGGAAGGAATTAGTTGAACAGGGAATGTTTTTTTAAAGGGATAGTAATACTTTGTTTTATCTTTATTTTATTTTGTAGGCATTAAAAAAACATGAAGAATGATATGTCTTATCTCTCAAACCTTTATGGTTTAAGAGATATTCACAAGCAAAGTATCCCCCCCCCCCGTTCAGCCAGATCAGAAGGGAGGTGCCCAGGTAGATTGCACAGAGGGACAATCTTCAACTAAGATAAGGGAAAAACCTGAAAAACTTGTAGACGGGGACAGGGCTTTCATTGTTCTCATAGGAAGAAGATTGTCCCCTTCTGTTATCTGTCTGGTCTATGGACTGGATTCCACATCTGAGAAGAGATGGCTTACACTAGGTAAAAGGGGCGGGAGGGGAAACTTTGCTTGTGAATATCTCTTAAACCATAAATGTTTGAGAGATAAGGACTTACATCGTTCTTCATGTTTTTTTAATGCCTACAAAACAAAATAAAGTTAAAACGAAGTATTACTATCCCTTTAAAGGGTTGTTTACTGGGATTGGGGGCAGTTAATTAAAAAATAAATACTAAATAGAAATAAAAAAGCCCCATAAGACATGGTATAAAAGGGGTCTAAGGAGAGTGCCTGTGTGGGTGGGTGGAGTCTGGGGAATGAATCAGTTGAACAGAGAATTTGTTTTGGGGGGTTTCTTGACTGATATTGGGGGGACAGTTAACTAAAAAATAAATAAATAAAATAAAATAAGAAATTTGTATATAATGTGATAGAGACGGGGACCCCCTGACATAAGCTGCCACTGGGGTGGACTGTGGACTAATACTTGACGTGACAGAGTATTTTGTAGAGGATGATTTGTAAGATTTGTTGTTAGATGCCCTGAGGAAACATTGATTTGAAGGACTTAGACTTTTTAGAAACAAGTTCCCAAAAATTGTTTTTTCTTTGTAGGCCTACGGTTTTTCTTTAAAGGGATAGTAATACTTCGTTTTATACTTATTTTATTTTGTAGGCATTAAAAACACATGAAGAACGATATAAGTCTTAGTTTCCCCTCCCACCCCTTTTACCTAGTGTAAGCCATCTCTTCTCAGATGTGGAATCCAGTCCATATACCAGACAGATAACAGCAGGGGACAATCTTCTTCCTATGAGAACAATGAAAGCCCTTCCCCCCTTGACAAGTTTTTCAGGTTTTTCCCTTATCTTAATTGAAGATTGTCCCTCTCTGCAGTCTACCTGGGCACCTCCCTTCTGATCTGGCTGAACAGTGTTACATCAGTAAAAGGGGCAGGAGGGGGATACTTTATCATTGAATTACTCTTGAACTACAAACAATACTCTCCAAAGTCCAAATACTATGATGATTAATTAGAGCTGCTTTTATTATGAAACATTACTATCACTTTAAAAGCACAAGCTCTGAGAAAAAAAAATGCACTACTGGACTAGTGACAGCAGGTCATGTGTTGGCCATTGGCCATTGTCAAATGCCCTAATATAGATTTGCGACTGTTGTTCTTGCTGCTGCTGCTGAGTTGTTTAACCCCTTAAGGACCGGGAAAATCTGAGGTCGATTTCACTTAAGGACCGGAGCAATTCTGACCTTTTGACTATGTCTTTGTTCAACAGTGTTTTCCCTCTAAGTACTTTATTTTACCCATGAAAATTTTTACGCACAAGTAGGACTTTCTTTTTATACCACACTTATATGGATAACCCACCACTTATTTTAGTAAAATTAAAGAAAATGGTAAAAAAAAAAAAAATGTAAAAACACGCCATTTTGTTTTTTCTCTTGGGATTATTTGGCAATGATGGGTTACATTTTTATGGACTCTGCATGAAAGGTATGACCGGTTAGTCATACCTACAAAATGGGCATATTTAAGTGGTCACTGTCCCCCCTGGGTGAAAAACCCCATGTCCCTTTTACCCACCCTATTTTCCCACTTTTTTATTGATGACATTTGGCTGTGTGTATAAATGTATTACATGGCTCCACAACAATCACACTTCCTATTTTGGTAATTGACTTTTTTTTATTTAAATAAAGCAGTGAAGGGGTTAATACCCCCAGCTGCTGCATTTTATTTTTCCACTAGGTGTCTCTCCTCTCTGCTTCCCTGTCCTTTACTTTGATAGCAAGGGACAGGGGGCTGAGAAGAGACACTAGAGGCAGTGTAGAACACTGCCTCATTCATTCTTTCACAATGCCGGTACATGGGATCGAATATAAATGTAATAAATGAAAACCCGAGTGAATAAGATATAGATAGCAGCATGGAATGAGGGGGTTTTCCAGGCCCTCAAAAGTTAGGCTAAAACCTAAATCAGAATCTAAAACAAAAAAACAGACTTCGCTCCTCCTAACAAATGATCAAAATATGCAACCTGTATAAAACATGTATTATACCATCGTGTTGATAAAGTTGAGGTTTTCATTGCATAGTTTGGCCAAGATATGTCTAAGCTTGCTTACCACATCATGGTACCCCATTTCATGTGAGTCCTATCTGATACACAGAATCATCCCTCTCTAAGTTAAAAATGCCTCTGCGGAATTCTTGTAAATAACATGTTGGGCTTAGTACCTAGTTAAAAACATTTTAAAGGGATAGTAATACTTCATTTTAGCTTTACTTTATTTTGTAGGCATTAAAAAAACATGAAAAACGATATAAGTCTTATCTCTCAAACCTTTATGGTTTGAGAGATATTCACAAGCAAAGTTTCCCCTCCCGCCCCTTTTACCTAGTGTAAGCCATCTCTTCTCAGATGTGAATCTGGTTGTAAGACCAGATAGATAACAGCAGGGGATAATCTTCTTCCTATGAGAACAATGAAAACCCTGCCCCCCTTGACAAGTTTTTCAGGTTTTTCCCTTATCTTAATTGAAGATTGTCCCTCTCTGCAATCTACCTGGGTACCTCCCTTCTGCTCTGGCTGAGCAGTGTTACATCAGTAAAAGGGGCGGGAGGGGGATACTTTGTCATTCAACTACTCTTGAATAACAACTCTGACAGAATTGAAATAACACTCTCCAAAGTCCAAATACTATGATGATTAATTAGAGCTGCTTTTATTATGAAACATTACTATCCCTTTGAAACACAGTTTCTAATATCTTTAGGATAAGACTCACCTGCTTTTAAACAGTGTGTTGGCTTGCAGTGAGTGTGTATATGTGTGTGTATGTGTGTATGCATACCTCCCAACATTTCAAATTGCCAAAGAGGGACACTTGTGTTTTAGGGGGTGTTTCTGGCAGTGTGGCTGGTGGGCGGGGCATTACCAGGAATTTTTGAGCTATTTCATGACCTATTGTTACCTTGTGTAACCTAATGAATGATTTAGAACAAGATCAAAGTATTTTATTTACACAGACTAATTTATAAACACAAATATTGACATATAAACAAACAATAATGTGAGTTTTATTGCTGTAGAGCAATATTATACACTTATATACACACCACACAGTCTGATCTCCTAAACACAGGGACACCAGGATGATACACTTATATATACAACACACAGTCTGATCTCCTAAACACAGGGATATCAGGGTGACACACTTATATACACACCAGACAGTCTGATCTCCTAAACACAGGGACACCAGAGTGGTACACTTATATACACACCACACAGTCTGATCTCCTAAACACAGGGACACCAGGGTGATACTCTTATATACACACACCACACAGTCTGATCTCCTAAACACAGGGACACCGGGGTGATACACTTCTTTACACACCACACGGTCTGATCTCCTAAACACAGGGACACCAGGGTGATACACTTCTATACACACCACGCAGTCTGATCTCCTAAACACAGGGACACCAGGGTGATACACTTATATACACACACCACACAGTCTGATCTCCTAAACACAGAGACACCAGGATGATACACTTCTATACACACCACATAGTCTGATCTCCTAAACACAGGGACACTAGGGTGATACACTTATATACACACCACACAGTCTGATCTCCTAAACACAGGGACACCAGGGTGATATACTTATATACACACCACACAGTCTGATCTCCTAAAAAGAGGGACATCAGGGTGGGAAAAAGGGACAGAGGGATTTAGGTGTAAAAGAGGTACTGTCCATCCTAAAGAGGGACACTTGGGAGGTATGGTGTATGGGTGTGTATCTTTGTGTGTTTGTTTGTAGTGTATGGGTATATATGTATATATATGTGTATATTTATGTGTATATGTGTGTGATTGTGTATCTGTGTGTGTGTTTTTGTGTGTGCGTGTTGTGGGGGGGGGAGGGGGTTATTAGGTGATGCTCAGCTTTGCTCATCCTAGAGGGAACACTAATAATAACTTTAGCAAAATAGGGCTGAAAAGGCATTCGAATACAATTGTAAGAGTGAATTTATCTTTATTGGCTTTGTTAACTGAACTATGGATTTAAAAAGGCTTAATTATATATTAATCAAAGGAAATCTCCCCAAGCTTTGAACCAAGCCTCCAGCTGGTTTGTATTATCACCTAACAGGAATTCCAACCTCATTAGTGTGGTTTCATGTCTACCACAGATACCTACACCCAGACAACACAAAGCCCCTCACCCCAGCAGCTCATTAAGGATTTATGGTTGTGGCTTTAGGAACCATTATAATTAGCCTTGACTGAGTTCAAGTAAATTTGACTTTTGCATTTGGTTAATATTACTTCAACAATTGAGCAATGAAGTTTTATTTTGTTCTATTAACCCCTTGGTTGGCAGAGACTTGTCCAGAGCATTAAGGTGAGGCTGGCTTACTAAGAACATTATCATTCCTAGAGCGGACCAATTGTACCAAAGGGGTCAATTAGAAATTCCCCAAATATCCAGTGACTAGTTTAAAAGCCCGCGTACATGGGCCACAGCGTCACCCAGCGCCCTCGGGTGGTGCCCCGGAGCTGGGAGCGGAGACAGGCAGTGGACCCCAGGTCTGGCAGCACTAGAGTCTTGGGCGGCCTCCCCCAGAGGCCCTGCATCCTCAGGCCAGAGCTGGTTGTACCGCTCTTCCCTCGTACCAAGCGGTCCCAGTAAGGTGCGCAGAGAGGAGTCCGGTCCTCCAGTCCGAATTCAGAGTGCCCAGCTCCATATCAGCTGCAGCTTGTTTCCTTGGCCGGCGCTTTCAGGCAGTCTCTACTGCGCATGATGGGTTTGGACAAACATCCTAGCATTTTATTATATAGGATTTATTATGTAGAATATAAATGGAACATTTAGCCCTCTGAATGCTATAGCACATTGTCCTACACATTGCTTTCAGTGAAGACCTTTGCTAACATTCATTGGATAAAAGACACATTTAACCATTTGAGTGCCAGAGGGTTGTGCAACACATATCTTTGAAATGCTCTGCATACCCCTGGCATGTAAAGGGTTAAATTAATGGGCATTTTTTTTTTATTGTCCCCTATATCTCCGTAGAACATCAGCCTCACAGTATGTCATCTCAATGGCAGTCATGAGAGCTTAACCCTTCGTTTACTAGACTGGTCTCCAATACACCACAAGGGATTAAGGGCTCGATTCAAATGTTGGCGTCGCCAGAAAAAACTGGCGACGCTGCTTTTAACGTCAACTGAGCAATGCAAATGTTCTACTAGAAACAAGCGACGCCAGTTCTGAAACAGACGTCGCCCGTCGCCAGAACAGCAAGATCTCACCCATAGAGGATAATGTACAAGCGACGCCAAAAGCGATTCAAATGTTGGAGTTAGGGCTAACGCGAGTTAAATTGCAACATTTCACGCCAGAAATCTAACGCCTACTTTTTTTGGCGAATAGCACAGGAGGCAGTGTTAAAAAACCCACGTCTCCAGTTCTGAACAGCATTCTCTGTGCTTTTCCCTACCCAGCTACTAGGGGAACACAGAGATGGCTTTCAGCACCATAGACAGCTTTGAATGCCATAGGGATGTGTACTGCTCACCCCTGTGGCATTCAAAGGGTTACAATAAAGAAAACTAGTACACCAAGCACTACACAATGCCCCCTTCCACACACCCCTTAATATGTCACATATATTGCATATATGGGACATACTAACCCCATCCACATCCACCTCATGGACTTCCATGTAGTGGACAAATCTGTCTTTTACTCCACAATCAACCCTTTGATTACCAGAGAGGTAGGAAAGCATTGCATAGCATGTCTCCCAGCCCTCTGGTTCCCAAAGGGTTATTAGGCAAGGTATGCCTGTATGTGTGTGAGTGGGTGTGTTACATACATTGTATAATTTAAATACTATCATGAAACGTAGATTGGCTTAGATCCATTCATTTGTAATGCCCACCACCTGTGTCCCATTGCTATCATTATTTTTGCTCCACTCTCCTTCCAATGCAGAGTGAAGCAAACACACAAATAACAATGGGACACAGTAAGTAGGACATTATTAACCCCTTGAGTGCCAGAGTGGTATGCAAAGCATTGCAAAGGCGTGCGCTGCATTCCACACTGGCACTCAAAGGGTTAAAATACAATTAAGGAAGCAGGCTGCACTCTGACTGCAGCGCTTCCCTTCATTCATAAAAGTGCCATTGCTTCGGGTGGCTGTGAAGCCCGCAGCATAAGAAAAGGCTGGGGACAAGAGAGACATCGGAGGAAGCGGGTGGCAGGCTTGTATTTGATGCCCGCTTCCTCCAATACCTCTCCTCTCCTCACACGTCGCCATTGTCCCCTGCCTGGCGTCGCCTATTCTACAATTCGCAGACGCGTTGGCACAATGCCAACGCGTGAAGAGAGGAGAGGTATTGGAGGAAGCGGGCACAAGGGAATACCCAAATAAAAAAAAAAATATGGCCAGCATCAGGTACCACTTTGTCAATGGCAATGAGGAGGAATAGTGCTTCAAATGTCCCATACACACATCCCCCCAAAAATGTGTAAAGTCAATATTACCAATCACCAGTGCAGAACATAGCAACATGGGAAAAGTGATGCATCCTGAGCTGGTGCACATGGGGCACCAACATCACATGACACCCTCATACCTCCCAAGTGTCCCTTCTTAGGAGGGACAGTCCCTCTTGGAGATCCAAATCCCTCTGTCCCTCTTTTCTACCCTTTTGTCCCACTTTTTCGGACATCAGAATGATGTGTATTACATTGGTCCACAGCAATAAAACATACATAAATGTGTTGTTAATTGTCAGTATATGTGTTTATCCAGTAATATGGGCAACTAAAATACTTTGTTCTTTTTCTAAATCATCCATCAGTTAAACAAAGAGGTGCAGATGGGTCAAGAAATAACTTAAATATTCTTGGCAATGCCTCACCTACCAGACGTGCCCCCAGAAACGCCACCTAAAACAGAAGTGTCCCTCTTTCGCCATTTGAAATGTTGGGAGGAATGCACCCTGGTTGGGAACCACCGCCCTACACAGACAAACCATAAGAATCAAGCAACCCAACAGGGACCAGGGGAACACAAAGCAGCACAACATAAGCCATCCAAAATCACCTCCGACCAACAGGGGTTAACACACAACACCACATGCACATCTGTCACTCCAACAACATGTCAAGCTCACCTATGTAACCTCAGCAGTCCATGGAGACGAAACACACACTTGGCAGGTACATACCACTTACAACACATCACACCACTAACCACACACCAGCAAATAATTACCTGGATAACACACACCTTACCATTAGTCCATCATAACCCACATGACTGTTCATGGACAACACACCATATATATATATATATATATATATATATATATATATATATATATATATAAATATTCATATGAGAGAGAGAAAGAAAATATGATGGCAAAGGAATAGCATGACTGTTGTGTTCATAGTGCACCTTCAATCTTGTTTCCACCCTCTGCAGGCATCCAGGCCATGATTTAATATGGTCCAGAAGTTTGTTCCGGTGACATGTTTACTCCACATCCATGAGGATCATCTGTTTGTTAGTGTTGATATCAATAAAACATATGATCGTATATAACTATCTATCTTGTGTCATTGATTACTTCTCCCTCTTCATGTTCTTTGAAAAGATGATAGTAATACATTGAATGTTTGAAAATCCATGCAGTAGAGTTTATCACCCTGAGTGAAACAAGTGATCTCCCACTGCTGACAGGTGTTGAATTCAAAAGTTGTTCCAACTCCAAGTTTACATTCATAGATTGAATATCCAGTGGCCTGAAAGTGTCAAATGGTACTGTTACTACACCATCCAATGGACAGCTCCGGTCCCTGCACCATGGATCCCCATAGGATGATGTAGTCACAGTGCCATTTGACACCTTCAGGCCACTGGGATATTTGTTATATGACTTCAAGTGTTGAGCTGGGATAACCTTGGAATGAAACACCTTTCAGCAGTGGTTGTTCCCTTTTTCAATCAGGGGGGTGAACCCAACTACATATGTTTTGACACATCCTAAGCATTACTATCCCCTTAATTGTGATCATGTGGTTTATCTGTTGAGATATCTAATGTGTTCATGTTGTTTAAGTTCAAGTCACATCATGGAACAACACCCTGATGTTGTTCGGCTTTCAGATGTCTGTGAGTTGAACTTGGACAAACATGTCTGATTGTGATGTGTGTGTTCACCCTGCTGTAAAAGCTTGTGACACCATTCATTGTGCATGAGTTGTGTTCAATGCATAGCTTTGCAATGCATTGGAGACAACTCATTACTTGACCCCCATGTTAGATGTGCATGAGTTGAGTTCAATGCATAGCTTTGCAATGCATTGGAGACAACTCTGCCCCTCTAACTGTATCATCTGAATAAAACACAGACATTGATATGTTCTCAAGCAACAACTGCACATTTATTTTCTTTTTTTGGGGGGTGCTTTGGGCGGGGCTGCAGGGGTGGCTTCCTGCACTTGATGCCGTGAGGCTCTAGTGGTTCTGGGGGCTGGGGGTGCCACTGGTGGAGTGCTGGCAGGGGTTGAGGCACTGGAACTGGAGGCCTGGGCCTGGCGGATGGTCTCCAGCCTGTTACTCTCACGGAGCTCAGCAACCACCTGGTCAATTGAAGCTGTCACCCTGTTGGTGTGGGTGACCAGGTGGTTGCTGAGAGTAACGTGATGGGCCTCCAGTGCCCTCATGCTGTCCAGGAGGTGTGCCATATGTTGCTCAAGCCTGTTGAGTGAGCAGGCACACCTCCTGGCCACCCTGAGTTGCCTCCTTTGGAGTACCAGACACTCCTGATCCATCACCATGGTGTTGTCAGGAGTGTGTGGTGTGGAGGGGGAACGGGACAGTGGTGGGGATGCCCTCTGGCTGTCCTGTGGCTCCACCACAGGTGTTGGGGGAGATGGGGTGGACCCATGGGTCCGGATGTGGAGGGAGCATGGGGAGCCCATCACTGCATCCCCAGATGAGTGACCCCCTGGGGATGTCACAACTGCCATATGTGTGGCTAGCATGGTTTGTGGGGGTGTTGTGTGTTGGGGCGGGGATGGTGTGGTGACCACCACCAGGGCCTGTGGCCGTTGTGGCTGGCCAATGAGGCCAAAGTGTTCATAGTCCATTGGCCACTGGCTACTGTCCCGCGGCTGTGGCCTGGTGGCTGCCTGCAGTGGCCCATGCTGTGGCATCCCCACGATGTCGGGCATCCGGTGCCTCCCCATGGCTGTCGGCACATCCTGCAGGGGAGTGTACCGGTGCTGGACTGTGGGAGGTGGGGCCTGGGGGCCATGCTGTGGCCACTGCTGCTGCTGCTGCTGGTGGGGTGAAGCCTGGGGGCCATGGTATGGCCACTGCTGCTGGTGGTACGGTGGGCCTTGGGGGCCATGCTGGGGCCACTGCTGCTGCCACTGCTGCTGGTGGTGCGGTGGGCCTTGGGGGCCATGCTGGGGCCACTGCTGCTGCCACTGCTGCTGGTGGTGCGGTGGGCCTTGGGGGCCATGCTGGGGCCACTGCTGCTGCCACTGCTGCTGGTGTGGTGGTGGTGGTGGTGGTGCACTGGAGGTGCTGGCCTCCTCAGTGGAGGAACCTCCTGTGTCCTCTGCTCCTGCTGTCTGGTGTGCTGTGTGGGGAAATGACATGATGTAATCAGTGATGTGAACTATGACAGGAGTGCTGCAAGACTATTACACTGACACGCAAACCGTTGAGTGGCAGGATGGTATCCATTGCATTGGTTACCATCCTAACACACTTTGCTAGGTTTGACGTGATCACATACATTGATTACAGTAACCTGCAGTGATGTGATTTGGTCATCATGTGTATCCTGAGCAATGGGGATGGCAAGGCATATACCTCCTTGCTATCCCCATTCATCAGGATCCATGTGGTGAGCAACACTGAACTATCACACCTTGAGTGACACAAACCCACTGCACATTCTACACCTAGGCCTCAACAGCAAACACACCAGGACCTCTAAACACAGCAATGCACCAGTGAGGACCTATGACTACAGAGGCCAATCAATCAGTAAATGATGTCGGCAGCAGGAATAACCACACCAAGCACGCCAACCAACATGATCTGTGGAACCCAGGAACCCAAACATCTGGAGGACACACAAACACACCCCAGGACCGCTAAAATCCTAACACACAGCAAACAAGTGCATTGTTAGAATGTACTATTGGAGGTTGTTTCTACCTTTTCACATGTTTGTTATGCTATGGAGCCTAAGCACTGGTATGTCACGTGTTGTTTAGATCTCAGTGCACTGGCTCCACAGAACAACACAGGGATTTCAGGTGTGATGACACTGCAGTTGTCATGTACACATTGTCACCTCTTTCTGACATCCTAGTGAATGCCCCCCCCCCATCATGGTTGAGTCCTGTGGATCACATATGTCCTGCAGAGTGGGGATGGCGGGGAATGCCCCCTGGCCATCCCCACTCTGCAGGCTACATATGATGCAGAAAGCTGAACCTTGACTATTCCACTTAGACTAACTACCTACATGTACAACGTCTAGCCCTGACATGCAGTAACAATACAATAGGAAACACACCAAGTCCCCTCCTTGCTATTCTCCGGTAACCCATTGGGTGCCAAGGGACTAGCCAATGTATTGTCAACCAACGAATTACTTATCCCTGTGGCATTCAAGGGGTTGTGTGCTGACCTCTTTGTCACTATGTGTATGACATTGTGATACACATAACAGTTGGATCTGTGACTGACACATGACATTGTGCATTGTTTTTGTGCTGTGCATGATGTCGTTTTGGACAGCATAAAGGGGGTTCAACAGGGACTTGACCATTACCATTCAGGCTAGGTTGGTCATGTATTCTGTCCTTGTTTGACGTCCCTCCAAGCTGTGTGACTGAATTGTGTTGTGTAATGCTGTCCATGTGTCACTGTGTTGGCCTCTGCCTGGTGGGTGTCAGGATTGGTGTGATGTGTGTGTGGGTCTTGATGCACTTACCAGTGGTCTGGAGGCTACTTTCATCCCTGGTGTCACTCCATCCAGGGATCCCACACACCATGATGGAGGAGATGGTCTGACGCACAGCCTCCTCCCACTGGCTGTATTCCACCCGCAGGGGAGGACCACCCCCTGTGCCAGCAGCGTGCAAGGCCTGCTCGCCCATCTTCTTCTTCACCTTCATAATGGTAGACAAAAATGGGAAAAGGGTTGAACTAGATGTATACAGGTCTTTTCTCAACATTGATTACTGTGTTGCTATGTTACTGTCTTACCTTAGCCTTGCAGTCTGCCCATCTTTTCTTCACAGAATCCAACGTCCGGCTGCGGCAGGACACTGCATTCACAGCAGCCACAACCTCCTTCCAGGCTGCCTTCCTCTTTGCTGACAGGCCAGCTTTAGGCCCCTTGGGGAAGAGGTACCTGTAGTGGGCAACCACAGCCTCACAGAGGACCAGGTTTTCCTCCTCTGTGTATTTGGGCTCTCTAAACCTCTCCTCCTCCTCACCCCCAGAGGTTGGTTGAGAGCCCTGGCTGTGGCTCCCCAGCCCTGCCTGCACTGGCCCTGTCTGTGTGTGGTGCAGGGGGACTACCCCTCGTCCCACTGTGTCTGCCCCTGCACTAGATGTGCCTGGTCTTGGGTGGCTGCCCCTCCGCCCCAGAGATCTCCCTCTCCCTCCCCTACCCTGACCAGGGTTGCCCCCCTGAATCTCCTCCTCCTCTCCTCCTACACTCCCCACCCCTCTCTTCTCTCCTCTCCTCTCCATCTCTCTCACCCACTCACACCCAGGCACTCACTCAGGCCCTCACACACTCACTCACTCACTCACTCTCTGTCACTCACTTGCACTCACAGACTCACACTGTCAAAATAAAGAAAAAAAGTGTGTGTGTGTTTTACAAAAAAAAAAATGGGCTATGTGTATGTGTGTATGTGTGTTTGGATGCGTGTATTTGTATGTTCAAAAGTGTATTGTGTCGCTTTGTGTGCTGCCAAACTCTCCTTCTACCTGTCTGTGTGTGTGCGCCGCCTAAACTCCCTTTCTCTGAAAAACTAACCTCCGCTCCTTGGGTCCTGATATCTAGCTCTTGGGAACTCGATAACAGACAAAGGTGCGTAGGTGATTTTGGGTCTATTTATAGTTTATTCGACTCAACTTGATACTTTGGGGTGCTGTGATTGGCTGAGACTGGGTCACGTTGGACGTTTCGCGTGTTTGGTTTTTTTTTGGAGACGTTTCTCGCGTTTATCGTGTATTTGGCGTCGACGATGAGGTCAAATATTTGGCGACTCCAGTTTTGTAGTCTTCGTGTGTTTTGTAGGCCGTCGCTCGTTAACTCTTCTGGGTAACAAAGATTTGAATCTCACGTTACCTGGTCTTGCTTAACGAGCGAAGGCAGTTTTTTTCTTCACGTTGGTTTTAACGCCAACATTTGAATCGAGCCCTAAAAGAGCCATAATCTAATACGTTTAACACTTTGAGAGACAGAGAGGTATCCAATGCATTGCAACCTCGTTGGCACTCAAAGGGTTACTTTAATTTCATATAGGTTTTTTTTGGGGGGGAAATCTAGAATCTACTTCATGCACCTTACAAACGAAGCTATAAAACATAAGGGCACAGTGAACCTTTTTTTTTTTAATTTGCCGATGACACAAAATGAAGTAAGGTAATAAAGTCTGAACTGGATGTGTCTTCATTACAAGAGGATTTGGACAAACTGAGTAACTGGGCAGGCAAATGGCAAATGAGATTCAATATAGAAACGTGTAAAGTTATGTATTTTGGGTATAATAATAAAAATGCAACATATAGTTTAAAATTAAATGGTATTCCTTTGGGGAAATCTACTAATGAAAAGGATTTGGGAGTAATGTTAGACAATAGACTTAGCAGTAGAGTGCAATGCCAGCTGATGGCTGCAAAGGCCAATAAGATACTGGCATGTATTAAAGGGTAATTGATTGACTCATGGGAGGAAGATATTATTCTGCCTCTTTACAGGTCCATGGTAAGACCCCTCCTTAAATATGCTGTTCAGTTCTGGGAGCTTTTTCTGAAAAAGGACATTATGTAACTGGAGAAAGAGTGCAGAGGAGAGACACAAAACTAATAAGGGGAATGAAAAGTTTTAGTTATGAAAGGCTAGAAAAGTTACATTTGTACACACTAGAGAAATGGCATCTTAGAGGGTATATGATAATATTATGTAAATATGTTCAGGGCCCATACAAAGTGCTCTCCAAAGACCTGTTCATTAACAGAACAGTACACAGGACAAGAGGCCACCCGCTTAGACTTGAGGAAAGAAGATTTCATCTACAGCAGCGGAAGGGATTCTTTACAGTAAGGACAATAAAGGTATGGAATTCACTGCCTGAAGAGGTTGTGCTATTGAATACATTAGATGCCTTTAAAAAGGGCCTCAATACTTTTTTTTAAAGAGCAGAACATAGAGGGCTATGTATGTTAGTATTGGGATTAATATTTAGTTAGTGCTTGTTAATCCAAGGTAAAATCTGATTGACATTTGGAATCAAGGAGGGATGTTTCCCCCCGTTCAAAGCAGAATTTGAAATTGCTGAAAGGATTTTTTTTGCCTTCTTTTGGATCAATGGCGGTAAACAAGAATAGGAAAATGGTTGAACTTGATGGACACAAGCCTTCTTTCAACCTAAACTACTATGTAACTATTTAACTAATGTTATAGGACCAGTTCCATGGAGTAAAACAAGGGTAATCCTAGTGTTGGGGGATTTTATCATTCAAAAAGTATTACAGCTCAGACTTCTTGGGGAGATGTCCAGCAAAGCTAATTTTCTGCTGTGCGACAGATACACTTCAGGGTAGGCACTAGAGCAGGCTGGGGATGATGAGAGCTTGGTCCTCAACAGCTGGGGAAGATGCACTTAGAGTTAATGCTGTGGTGATGTGCATCTGGTGATGGAGACGCACATAGCGATATGCACTAAGGTTTAGGGATTCAAGGGGAGGGGAAGGGACTGTGACCATTAATGTGATTCTTGAGTAAAGGTGCTGATGAGTTTGGGAGAGCGTGGGGGGGGTGCAGGGAGGACGCAGAGAGAGCCTTCAGCACCAAGAACAGCAGCAACTCTCTCTCTACCCAACTCAATGCATTGCTTACCTCTCTGGCACTCAAACGGGTTAAATGAGGAGAACCTCAGTGATCCTGAATGAAATTTATGAATACAATTGTGCAATTTAGATATGATCAAGTGTCATGAGAATACCGGTGAATGAAAAACATGCATTGTCTGCTGGCCTTGTGCAGTGTGTCTGTGGATGTGAATAGTAAGAGCCAGTGTGACTTTGTCAAGCGGCACCTTTGGCTTTACACAGTATATATATGTGTGTGTGTGTGTGTGTGTGTGTGTGTGTGTGTCTGGAGATGCGGGTGGTTGCAAAGTGTGTGTGTGTGTGTGTGTGTGTCTGGAGATGCTGGTGGTTGCAAAGTGTGTGTGTGTGTGTGTGTGTGTGTGTGTCTGTGTGTGTGTGTGTGTGTGTGTGTGTGTGTGTGTGTCTGGAGATGCTGGTGGTTGCAAAGTGTGTGTGTGTGTGTGTGTGTCTGGAGATGCTGGTGGTTGCAAAGTGTGTGTGTGTGTGTGTGTGTGTGTGTGTGTGTGTGTGTGTGTGTGTGTGTGTGTGTGTGTGTGTGTGTGTGTGTGTGCGCTCTGTTTGGGGTTCTTCTGCTGATATCTTACACCCAAAGGTTAACCTCATTGCAACGTGACATTTATGAAACCAGCGGATAACGTCTGCATTGTCCACTACATACAATACACCTTATTTATTATGGCATCTTATAGTGAGGGATCAAGCTATGTGTTAACCCTCTGAGTGCCAGAGGGGTACACAACACATTGCAAAGAGTTAATGTCTGTCTCTCTGCCATTTATCACCGATGGAGATTTCTCTACAGCAATAGGATTGTTCATCAAAACCCTGCGCTCTATGTTTTTAATTTAAGCAGACGATGCGTGTTTCTCATTCACCAGGAATCTCACTATGACACGTGATCATATATGAATTGCACAATTCAATTCAGAAATTTGCTAAGATCATTGATGCACTCATTATTTAAGATGGGTGAGTGCTCCCCTGAATGCCTCCTTCTTTCTATTCTACCTGATATCCCCAGACCTGGGTTGAGATGTTGGTTTCTCTTGATCTCAGCAGCTAGGCTTTGTATCTCTCTGCAATGGACGTCTTCATCACCCCCTAGCATAGCGGATTGGTGCCGCGAACTGAGATGTATTGTAAATACAGAATAACTGTTCCATACTTCGAAAGGGACTGTGGATGCCTTTGCTCAGTGCCAGATTTACATCTCAGGAGCCTGTAGGCACAGAAATCTGAAGCGCCCCCCACACAATGCTCTAAATCTCCACATTACCCCCCAATAGCTCCACATTGCCCTCAGCAGCTCCACATTGCCCCATCAACTCTGCCCCATCAGCTCCACATTGTCCCATCAGCTCCACCCCATCAACTCCACATTGCCCCCATCAGCTGCCCCCATCAGCTCCACATTGCCCCCATCGCTCCACATTGCACTCATATTGCCCCATCATCTCAACATTGCCCCCTATCAGCTCCACATTGCCCTCATATTACCCCATCATCTCAACATTAAGCCTCACATTTCCTACCTCCCTGATGGGCCAGCGGCAGATTCTGCACAGACCTGTAGCTGCGGGAGCTCCCGCTCTGTCTTCTCTTTAGTAACGCAGAGCGCTGGGAGATGATGTCATCTCCCAGCGCTCTGTATTACTAAAGAGCCAGGGGAGCTCAGCAGCTACAGGTCTGTGCCGACACGCCACTTAAAAAAAATAAATACAATTGATTTCTATGGCAGGCGCCCCTCTTTAGGGTACGTCTGTAGGCAGATGCCTACTCTGCCTTATGGAAAATCCGGCCCTGCCTTTGCTTCATTGTTTGTTCCTTGTTATTCATATTTAGGCCTATCACTACCATCTTCCCTAAGTCAGATACATTCACAAAACTGATCAGATGCTGTGGAATCATGAATAGATCTCGTCCTCTCCCCTCCTTCTTCTCCTACGTTTTACTCTCCCTTTCCTCTTCTTTCTGCTACCCGTTTCCCTCTCTCATTCTTATTCCTTTTCTTTCTTTTCTTATCTTCTTTGATTTCCCTGGTATAATTCTCTCTTTCCAAGATGTCTCTCCGCTCTTCTTTTCTTGCCTCTCAGAACTCTTTTCTTATATTTTTGTATTTTTCCGTTCTGATCACTGATCGATTGTTCATATCGAGATTGTGCTATATATATGACGCCACCACACATTTTATCTTGATTAGTGTATGACACTCTTCACATGTGTTAACTACTTCTCTTCTGGGGAAATCTACCATGTGTGGGTTTCTACGTTCTGTTATCCTGTTTTCAAGTATTTCCATTTGTACTGATATTTTGTCTGTACTTTTCTATTGGATTGTATTTTTATGCATATACTAATAAAGTAATTAAAAAAAAAAAAGATGGGTGGGTGTGTATGAGACCATGGCTGTAACTACATAGATCTCAACTTTGCCAAAATCAGGTAGGAGGAGGCTGCTGTTGTTTTGTTTACATACCAAATTCATCCCTAACATTCTCATTCATGAAACAAATTATAAAATAACTATGTGTTATTACAGGACGCCACCCCAGTTTGCAACGTTTTTCTCTGGGACTTCCCCCTCTGTTGGAGATGCTTTGCTTCTGTTGGCACATGCTATACATTTGGTGGTCTTGCCATTTGTTGACTGGATTTTGGGCCTCAGTGTCTTCTCAACATTCAACCTTTTCTGGTTTGCATCTCCCATCCTCTCCTCAGACTCTCCTACTCTCCCTGTTGCTATTGGGATCTCCACCGTACCCCGGGCCTCTCTCAGCTGTTGAGTCATACTAGTCATGGCCACTAGGGCATGTATTCCTTTTCGATTGAAGTTTCATACTCCTCCTTCTCTTCAGAATTGAAAGATGGATCACTTTTGTTCACCCTTAAGTCAGCAGCCCCTGTGGATTCCCCACCATCTCTCTTACCATCTTCCCTCCCAACTCCCCCCCTAGTTCTTTCTTCTGCTCTTTCTCCTTCCTGTACTCTTCAGTCTACCCTTCTTTCTTTACTTCCATACAACATCTTTCAATAGCTTCTTCCCCCCAGACAAGTGGCTACAGGTTCTTGATTTTGTTTGCCTCTGGTTGCTCCATACAATGTGACTCAAGACAGTCTTCCCATGCATTTTGTAAATTGCCCCTTGTACGCCATCATTTTCATGTATTTGAGTTATAAGTTTAAATGTCTATGCTTTGTATTGCGTATTCACTTATCTTTAATAAAATCCTTAAACAATAAAAGAAGAAAAAAAACCTCATGTAGGAGATGTTGGGATTGTGAACACGAACAGAAAAAAACAATGGTGGCACCAATCTCCAAATGTTGCATATACCACAAAAGTCACTCACCACAAACACTGAGGCAAACTCTCAGCGCAGACGAAAGAGTGGGTTCCCTCCAGTTTCAAGCAACAGAAGAAAAGTCGCACTCAGAGAACTTGCCACTCTTCTTAGTAATATACATTTATTGAGATGCCAACATGAAAGCAGACATAGAGATTAAGGGAACACTCTGTCTCACGAGTTTCACAATAAACATGATTAAAGGGATAGTAATGTTTCATAATAAAAGCAGCTCTATTTAATCATCATAATATTTGGACTTTGGAGAGTGTTATTTCAATTCTGTCAGAGTTGTAGTTCAAGAGTAATTCAATGACAAAGTATCCCCCTCCCGCCCCTTTTACTGATGTAACACTGCTCAGGGAGGTGCCCAGGTAGACTGCAGAGAGGGACTATCTTCAATTAAGATAAGGGAAAAACCTGAAAAACTTGTCAAGGGGGGCAGGGCTTTCATTGTTCTCATAGGAAGAAGATTGTCCCTTTCTGTTACCTGTCTGGTCTATGGACTGGATTCCACATCTGAGAAGAGATGGCTTACACTAGATAAAAGGGAGGGAGGGGAAACTTTGCTTGTGAATATCTCTCAAACCACAAAGGTTTGAGAGATAAGACTTATATTTTTCTTTATGTTTCTTTTAATGCCTACAAAATAAAATAAAGATAAAACTAAGTATTACTATCTCTTTAATCATAGATTAAGCATGTTTAGTGCACAACACATGAGACTGCCTGTTCCCTTAATCCTGGTGTGTGCTTTCATGTTGGCACCTCAATAAATGTTGTATTTTACTAAGTTCTCTGAGTGCTACTTTTGTTCTGGGGCCTGTGAACTCAGACAGTATAAGAGCTTAGTGCATGTGGTGATGTGCCACCTTAACGTATGAACACACTCATATGAAAAAAAGAGAGGCTCATTATCCTGAACTTCCATATGGAAATGAGCCATTGAAGCAGTCACTGCAAAATTATAAACCTGGTGAAGGCATGGCAGTTTCATGGCAATGTCGGTGTGTTTGTGGTGTATTCACAGAGATATATGATGACATAGACATCTTAGTGCATATTGTCAATATGTCATCGACTCAAATGTGACACAAGATCTCCAGACTGCCACCTTATCGAACTTAAGTGTATCTCAACCCTTGCAGTCAATCAATTAACTATTCCCTGGCTGGAGGTAGAGTATGTGAACACTTTGGTACATACGCATTGCAATGTGTTGGATACCTGTTTGGCATTCAAAGGGTTAAAGGATAAGTGGCACCTTGTGTAATAATAAATCCCCATTTACCTTATTAGGGCCAGAAAATCCTAATAGCCCTGTGAATTCTGCCCTTTGTTCAGTCTTCATTCTGATATCATATCCATAGAGTCAGACATGACAGTATGCAAATATTGTGCACCCTTGGGTTAATTCAGTGGTTCTGGACCCTCTCCTCATGGGTACCTAAGTGCATGTGAGTTAACCTTTTCAGTGCCAGAGGGGTACGCAACACATTGCTTTGCAATGCGTTACGTACCGCTCTTGCACTGAAAGGGTTAATCAGAGGTTCATTTATTTAATTAACTCACCTGTTCACAAGAAGGGAAATACTAAAGACATGGCCTGTTAATTGCCCCTGAGTTAGGAATGACTGGACGAAACCAGTTTCCCTAATTGTGAAAAAATATTTAGCTCCTTGCGGGAGAGTCACTAAGGCCGGGATTAATGAAGGTGCGGAAAAAGCAGTGTCTCAAATACGCTGCTCTTCGCCTTGATCATTGATGGGTACATTCGGGTATTCATCAATGATTTGGTGTGTTTCCCTGCTTTAAGTATGAGAAGCAGGGAAAATTGTGTAAATTGGCCAATCAGGGGAAAAAAACACGCATATGAATAAGAGAAGATGTGTATGCATGTGTTTGCCCCATACATTGGAACGGGATCTGCCAGCATGAAGCTAACGGATCAAATATGCTGATCTATCTGATGACTTCTCCAGTGATATCACTTCTCCAATTCCTATGTTATTCTATGGAGCCTATGCACTAACATTTCTTCAACTTTGGAGATCTTATTGAATAGACTCTATAGAATAACATAGGAACTGGAGAAGTGATAAACTGGAGAAGTCATCTCCACTATATCACCTCTTTATCACCACTTAGTGAATCTCCCCCATTGTGTTTTAGAGAACTCCCTGGGGGAAATTCACTAAGAGATGATACAGTGGAGATGACTTCTCCAGTCAGGGCCGGCGACACCTACAGGCGAGGTATGCTCCAGCCTAGGGCGCACATCTCATGGGGCCGCAGAGAAGAGATGCATTCAACTTGGCTGCTGTGCGAAGAGGTGAGAGAGGCGCCGCTCTGAAAAGAGCGAGTATCTCCGCCTAGAACATGCCGTGCCATGGTGCCAGTTGAAGGTAACCTAACCTTATTGCCCTAACAGGATTAGTTCCAGTGACAGAGGAAAGGAGAGAGGGGAAATGAGAGGGAGAGAGGGAAGAAGGATGGCACTGCCACCTCTAGCTGTCAATGTTATGTCTGTCGCTCACAAATGGCACTGTGTGACAAGACACTACTCACCTAACCAAGGGGAGAGAAGGGAGCACACAGGGTCACAGGGCAGCACAGCAGATGCCTGGGAATCCCATTCTCAAATTCATGATCGCATGCAGAGGTTTAAAGGGATAGTAATGTTTCATAATAAAAGCAGCTCTATTTAATCATCATAGTATTTGGACTTTGGAGAGTGTTATTTCAATTCTGTCAGAGTTGTAGTTCAAGAGTAATTCAATGACAAAGTATCCCCCTCCCGCCCCTTTTACTGATGTAACACTGTTCAGACAGATCAGAAGGGAGGTGCCCAGGTAGACTGCAGAGAGGGACAATCTTCAATTAAGATAAGGGAAAAACCTGAAAAACTTGTCAAGGGGGGCAGGGCTTTCATTGTTCTCATAGGAAGAAGATTGTCCCTTTCTGTTACCTGTCTGGTCTATGGACTGGATTCCACATCTGAGAAGAGATGGCTTACACTAGATAAAAGGGAGGGAGGGGAAACTTTGCTTGTGAATATCTCTCAAACCACAAAGGTTTGAGAGATAAGACTTATATTTTTCTTTATGTTTCTTTTAATGCCTACAAAATAAAATAAAGATAAAACTAAGTATTACTATCTCTTTAATCATAGATTAAGCATGTTTAGTGCACAACACATGAGACTGCCTGTTCCCTTAATCCTGGTGTGTGCTTTCATGTTGGCACCTCAATAAATGTTGTATTTTACTAAGTTCTCTGAGTGCTACTTTTGTTCTGGGGCCTGTGAACTCAGACAGTATAAGAGCTTAGTGCATGTGGTGATGTGCCACCTTAACGTATGAACACACTCATATGAAAAAAAGAGAGGCTCATTATCCTGAACTTCCATATGGAAATGAGCCATTGAAGCAGTCACTGCAAAATTATAAACCTGGTGAAGGCATGGCAGTTTCATGGCAATGTCGGTGTGTTTGTGGTGTATTCACAGAGATATATGATGACATAGACATCTTAGTGCATATTGTCAATATGTCATCGACTCAAATGTGACACAAGATCTCCAGACTGCTACCTTATCGAACTTAAGTGTATCTCAACCCTTGCAGTCAATCAATTGACTATTCCCTGGCTGGAGGTAGAGTATGTGAACACTTTGGTACATACGCATTGCAATGTGTTGGATACCTGTTTGGCATTCAAAGGGTTAAAGGATAAGTGGCACCTTGTGTAATAATAAATCCCCATTTACCTTATTAGGGCCAGAAAATCCTAATAGCCCTGTGAATTCTGCCCTTTGTTCAGTCTTCATTCTGATATCATATCCATAGAGTCAGACATGACAGTATGCAAATATTGTGCACCCTTGGGTTAATTCAGTGGTTCTGGACCCTCTCCTCATGGGTACCTAAGTGCATGTGAGTGAACCCTTTGAGTGCCAGAGGGGTACGCAACACATTGCTTTGCAATGCGTTACGTACCGCTCTTGCACTGAAAGGGTTAATCAGAGGTTCATTTATTTAATTAACTCACCTGTTCACAAGCAGGGAAATACTAAAGACATGGCCTGTTAATTGCCCCTGAGTTAGGAATGACTGGACGAAACCAGTTTCCCTAATTGTGAAAAAATATTTAGCTCCTTGCGGGAGAGTCACTAAGGCCGGGATTAATGAAGGTGCGGAAAAAGCAGTGTCTCAAATACGCTGCTCTTCACCTTGATCATTGATGGGTACCTTCGGGTATTCATCAATGATTTGGTGTGTTTCCCTGCTTTAAGTATGAGAAGCAGGGAAAATTGTGTAAATTGGCCAATCAGGGGAAAAAAAACACGCATATGAATAAGAGAAGATGTGTATGCATGTGTTTGCCCCATACATTGGAACGGGATCTGCCAGCATGAAGCTAACAGATCAAATATGCTGATCTATCTGATGACTTCTCCAGTGATATCACTTCTCCAATTCCTATGTTATTCTATGGAGCCTATGCACTAACATTTCTTCAACTTTGGAGATCTTATTGAATAGACTCTATAGAATAACATAGGAACTGGAGAAGTGATAAACTGGAGAAGTCATCTCCACTATATCACCTCTTTATCACCACTTAGTGAATCTCCCCCATTGTGTTTTAGAGAACTCCCTGGGGGAAATTCACTAAGAGATGATACAGTGGAGATGACTTCTCCAGTCAGGGCCGGCGACACCTACAGGCGAGGTATGCTCCAGCCTAGGGCGCACATCTCATGGGGCCGCAGAGAAGAGATGCATTCAACTTGGCTGCTGTGCGAAGAGGTGAGAGAGGCGCCGCTCTGAAAAGAGCGAGTTTCTCCGCCTAGAACATGCCGTGCCATGGTGCCAGTTGAAGGTAACCTAACCTTATTGCCCTAACAGGATTAGTTCCAGTGACAGAGGAAAGGAGAGAGGGGAAATGAGAGGGAGAGAGGGAAGAAGGATGGCACTGCCACCTCTAGCTGTCAATGTTATGTCTGTCGCTCACAAATGGCACTGTGTGACAAGACACTAGTCACCTAACCAAGGGGAGAGAAGGGAGCACACAGGGTCACAGGGCAGCACAGCAGATGCCTGGGAATCCCATTCCCAAATTCATGATCGCATGCAGAGGTTTAAAGGGATAGTAATGTTTCATAATAAAAGCAGCTCTATTTAATCATCATAGTATTTGGACTTTGGAGAGTGTTATTTCAATTCTGTCAGAGTTGTAGTTCAAGAGTAATTCAATGACAAAGTATCCCCCTCCCGCCCCTTTTACTGATGTAACACTGTTCAGACAGATCAGAAGGGAGGTGCCCAGGTAGACTGCAGAGAGGGACAATCTTCAATTAAGATAAGGGAAAAACCTGAAAAACTTGTCAAGGGGGGCAGGGCTTTCATTGTTCTCATAGGAAGAAGATTGTCCCCTACTGTTATCTGTCTGGTCTATGGACTGGATTCCACATCTGAGAAGAGATGGCTTACACTAGGTAAAAGGGACGGGAGGGGAAACTTTGCTTGTGAATATCTCTCAAATCATAAAGGTTTGAGAGATAAGACATATCTTTCTTCATGTTTTTTTAATGCCTACAAAATAAAATAAAGATAAAACGAAGTATTACTATCCCTTTAAGGGGGGCATTTGAGGTGAGAAACAAAGGGGAGGCAAAATGAAATACCAGAAATACCTGATTGTTCTTTCAGACAAATGAATATTATGTCTGGTGCATTGATTATAGTACCTGGTTATCATACATATTATATATGGCTGTGGTGGACCGTTGTCATCTTGAGAACTTGAGGCCCCCAGTTGTTGAGGACTAGAGCTGGGAATTGTAACCTTCAACAGTTGAAAGGCTTCTGTATGATGCAGGGAGACACACACACAAACTGATACACATAGAGATAAGCACAGATACACAAACACACATACTAACACACTGATACACATAGGATAAGCGCACACACACACTGACACTCAGATACACGTACAGACAAGCATACACAATGATACACAAATAGAGAAGCACACACATACACACACACACACTGATACCCCTACAGAGACTCACACACATTAACACACTTTTACACATATAGAGAACACGCAAATTTCCACTTAAAGGGATAGTAATACTTCAGTATTACAAATCCCTATATTAAAGCCCTAGTAAAAAAAAAAACATATTGCCCCCAGTGTCATCTCTCAAACCTTTATGGTTTGAGAGATGAACGCTTCTAAAGTTGCTCTCTCCCTCCCCCTTTCCTGTAGTCAGCATTCTAGCTGACTCAGGGAAATCCTGTCAGAGATCATCAGGCAGCTCTGCAGCAGAGCCGCGATCGCGTTAACTAAAAAAAAAAACTTTCACTAAAAAGGTCTTCTACGTGTGCTTGCAAGCCAAGCACACATAGAAGACCATTTCAGTGAAAGTTTTTGTTTTAGTTAACGCGATCAGGCTGTGCTGGAGAGCCGCCTGAAAGTCATACGACTCTGTTCCCTGTAGTCAGCTAAAACTCTGACTACGAGGAAGGAGGAGGGAGAGGGCAACTTTAGAAGCGTTCATCTCTCAAACCATAAAGGTTTGAGAGATGACACTGGGGGCAATACGTTTTTTTTTTCTAGGGCTTTAATATAGGGATTTGTAATACTGAAGTATTACTATCCCTGTAAGCACAAATAGCAAACACCCTGACACTTATACACATACAGGGAACACACATACATTGACACCTATACATGTATAGGGATCACACAAACATACACACACACACACACACTGTAGGGCATAAAGGCGTGGAAAAATTAGGTTTTGATTAGGGTGGTAAAAATCCTTGCACCAGTCCTGTCTCCAGTTTATCACTTCTCCAGTTCCTACGTTATTTTATACAGCCTATTCACTAAGATCTCCAGAGCTGAAGAAATCTTAGTGCATGAGCTCCATAGAATAACGTAGGAACCTTTTTGTCACTGCTTAGTTAATCTCCCCCTCTGATACATTGCAAGGCAATGCTTTGGAGACATCTGTACCAGTCAGTGAGTTCAAATGAGGCATGACAATGATTAGAATGAGAATATAATGACTATCACATCATAGACGTGGATTCCAGATCTAGAAATCAGATGGAAAGAGTTGTCTGATATGAGGGCCTTGTCCTCTAACAACACGACTGTGAAATGTCAGGCTGAATGCCATTTCCAGACCTCCTGTCAGAACCCAGACAGGAGAGGGGCATTACAGTGAGATCTTTATGTGCAACCCAAATTAGATCCTGTCACAAACCATATCTGAGCAATTTTGCAACTGAATGAATGTAAAATGGAACATAGTTTTCTTTAATGTTCCCGCTGTCGGGTAGGAAGACAGCTCTTCCAGAAACACAGCAATCTGTACGCTTCTCAGATGCAAATCACCAGACAAGTACTGATGTAACTATCTAGCTAACTTGTCTTTTTTTTTTTTTTTTTTTTTTTCAATCTATCATAAAACTGCAGAGTAAATTTAACTAGCTGGGTGTTAACCCTTTGAGTGCCAGAGAGGTACGGAACACATTGCTTTGCAATGCGTTCCGTACCCCGCTGGCACTCAAAGGGTTAAATGGATAGTGTAATGTATGTGAATAAATGTATCTCTGATTAATGCGCAGATATTATGGTTCATGCAGCGCTGTATATAAATTGTGTCTGACTTGTAGTTCAAAAGTATGCAACTTATTGCTTTTGCAACGAGTTGGGTACCCCTCTGTCACACACACAGGGTTAATGAATACCTCCCAACATTTCAAATTGCCAAAGAGGGACACTTGTGTTTTAGGGGGAGTGGCTGGTGGGCGGGGCATTAGCGAGAATTTTTAGGCTATTTCATGACCTATTGACACTTCCTTGTGTAACCTAATAAATGACTTCTAACAAGACCAAAAGTATTTTATGTACACAGACTAACTTATACACACATATACTGATGTCTATACACACATTAATGTGAGTTTTATTGCTGTGGAGCAATGTGATACCCTTATATACACACTACACTATCTGGGTTCCTAAAAAAGAGGGACATCAGGGGGGTGAAGAGGGACAGAGGGATTTGGGTCAAAAAGAGGGACTGTCCCTCCTAAAGAGGGACACTTGGGAGGTATGTTAATGTGTTGAAACGATCACAAAAATAACTTTAACCCTTTGAGTGCTGGAAGAGTATCCAAAGCATTGTGATTCTCCTCTGGCACTCGAAGGGTTAAATATAGAAATGTCCCCTTGTTTTGTATCAGGGCTACTTGTATTTCATTGTTAAGGTTGGTGCTAAACAGGTCACCAAAGCATTGCCTTTTAAAGGGCTAGTAATGTAGCTCCGATTAATGCTCCAATATTATGGTTGATGTAGCTCTTTATATAAATTATGTCTGAGTTGTAGTTCAAAAGTTAATCAATTTTAAAGCATCCCCCTCCCTCCCCTTTTACCTCTTGTAATGTGCCTCCCCGCAGATGTGGGACCGGACGCTTGACCGGACAGCTCACAGTGAGGGACAATTTTCTCATTGTGAGCATAATGAAAACCCTGCCCCTCTACTGACATACATAGTAACATAGTAAATTAGGTTGAATAAAGACACAAGTCCATCAAGTTCAACCTTCTCCTCATACCCCAGTAACTGAGAATTTTATAGCTTTCCTGCTACCAAATAAATTAGTCTTTATCAGACCTTCCTGATCTGCCTACTAATCAACAGTATAACTCTGTATGTTCCCTTTGGAAAGAAATGTATCTAATCTTCTCTTGAATGTATCAATTGTATCTGCCATAACCACCTCCCTGGGCAAAGAATTCCACAACTTAACAGACCTTACTATAAAAAAAACCCTTCCTCTGCTGAAGTCTATACCTCCTTTCCTCTAATATCAAGGGGTGTCCCCTGGTCACCTGATCAGACCTTGGAATAAATAGCTCACCGCAGAGATCCTTGTATTGACCTCTCATATACTTGTACAATGTGATAAGGTCTCCTCTTAGTCGTCCTCTAGAGTAAATAAACCAAGTTTGACGAAGGAGGGAAGGATTTTCATTACACTCACTGAAGTTTGTCCCTCACTGTTCACTGTCTGGACCGGCTGGGGGAGTGCTATACGTAGGTAAAAGGGGCGGGAGGGGGATACTTTAAAACTGATTAACTTTTGAACATACAATTTATATACAGAGCTACATCAACCACAATATTGGAGCATTAATCGGAGCTACATTTATTCAGGTACATTACTAGCCCTTTAAGAGGCCATGCTTTGGTGACCTGTTTAACACTAACAATGAAATACAAATAGCCCTGATACAAAAAAATGGACATTTCTATATTTAACCCTTTGAGTGCAAGAGGAGTATTGCAATGCTTTGGATACTCCTCCGACACTCAAAGGGTTAAAGTTATTTTTGTGATTGTTTCAACACATTAACCCTGTGTGTGTGCCAGAGGGGTATCCAACTTGTCGTAAAAGCAGTAAGTTGCATACCCGCCTGCCAATTAGGGCTTAAAACAGATATGTCAGCCTAAGATACTTTTAAAGGGATAGTAATGTTTCATAATAAAAGCATCTCTAACTAATCATCATAGTATTTGGACTTTGGAGAGTGTTATTTCAATTCTGTCAGAGTTATAGTTCAAGAGTAATTCAATGATAAAGTATCCCCCTTCCGTCCCTTTTACTGATGTAACACTGCTCAGCCAGATCAGAAGGGAGGTGCCCAGGTAGATTGCAGAGAGGGACAATCTTCAATTAAGATAAGGGAAAAACCTGAAAAACTTGTCAAGGGGGGCAGAGCTTTCATTGTTCTCATAGGAAGAAGATTGTCCCCTGCTGTTATCTGTCTGGTCTATGGACTGCATTCCACATCTGAGAAGAGATGGCTTACACTAGGTAAAAGGGGCGGGAGGGGAAACTTTGCTTGTGAATATTTCTCAAACCATAAAGGTTTGAGAGATAAGACTTATATCGTTCTTCATGTTTTTTTAATGCCTACAAAATAAAATAAAGATAAAATTAAGTATTACTATCCCTTTAATTAATTTTAAAGATAATTAATAATTGCCTACATGCACACCTGACAACTGCTCCTGATTTCTGGTCCTGGGTTCCTGTCCCTAGATCCTGCTTTTACTGCTTCTAAAATGTATTCTCAAGCCCATATTTTATGTGCTTATTATTAAAGAGATAGTAATGTGTACAATAAACTAGATCTCTCAGTCTTCTTTATTGTAAAACTAATACAATGCGCTATGTTTAATAACGTACTTTTATATAGTTAAAAAGATATTAAATGTATAAAAATGTAGAAAAATTCCCATCCCGCCCCTTCTGGTCGTGTCACACTTCCTCTTCCTGTGGTCTGGATGGAGAGCGGTGAGGGACAATCTTCAGTAAGAAAAGGAAAATCTCACTCTCCTCCATCAAGGGGGCGGGGTTTTCCTTATACTTACTGAGTGAAGATTGTCCCTCGCTGCATCCTTCCGATCCCTGGACCACATTGCAACTCTAAGTAGAGGAGGCCAGAAGGGGAGAGAGGGGGATCTTTCTACATATAATATCATTTGAACTACAGAAAAGTAAGTTCAACATAGTGCAATGTGTTAGATTTAGAAGATTCTGAGATTTACTTTACTGCAGACATTACTATCCCTTTAAAAGTATTATAGGGTTCTGAGCTTCCCTCTTGTTCCCCTTGCATATTTAAACAATCATATGTGTTATTTAGCCAGGGGTAATGTATATTCTGCTGCAAAAGTGCAGATTTATGTCTACAGTATGATGCTTTCTGTTGGCATCACTCTGCACTGTATCATGGATCATTAGTGGAGCTCTGTAACTCTCCAGGGGAAAGTGTCCCTGGAAATGTTCCTGAAATGTTGGCGAGTATGCGGCATGTTGCGCTAGACATTCGTTTGTCATCTAAATTGCTTCTGAAAAATGAACCGTTATGTGTTGGTGGCACAGTGTGGCACTTTAGGTCAGTTAGTTTCAATATTACACACTGTGCTATCAATGAATCTATTACAGCATATAGGCAGATTTTAATTCTCTATGAAACAAACTAAACTTTTCTAAGGATGACAGGTACACTTTAATGGAATTTAAGAGACTCTATCTATCTATCTATCTATCTATCTATCTATCTATCTATCTATCTATCTATACACACACACACCTTATCCTATCAGGCATATAAAAGTGGGGTGTCAGACAGTACATGCGTGGTTCTATGACTACCAGTGAACAATGGAACAATTCTGGGGTGTCAGACAATCTACGTGTGGTGTGGTTCTATGACTACCAGTTGACTGTGGAATGAGTCTGGGGTGTCAGACAGTGCATATGTGGTTCTCTGACTACCAATGGACAATGGAACAAGACTGGGGTGTCAGGCAGTGTGCATGTGTGGCTCTATGACTACCAGTGGACAGTGAAACTAGGCTGGGGTGTCAGACAATATATGTTTTGCTCTGTGACTACAGTGGACAGTAGAACAAAGCTGCGGTGCCAGACAATGTATGTGTGGCTCTGTGACTACCAGTGGAACAAAGCCAGGGTGTCAGACAGTATATGTGTGGCTATGTGACTACCAGTGGACATTGGAAAAAGGCTGAGGTGTCAGACAATGTATGTGTGGTTCTGTGACTACCAGTGGACAGTAGAACAAGGCTGAGGTGTCAGACAATGTATGTGTGGCTCTGTACCAGTGGAACAAGGCTGGAGAGTCAGATAGTATATGTGTGGTTTTATGACTACCAATGGACAATGGAACAATTCTGGGGTGTCAGACAGTTTATTTGTGGTTCTGTGACTACCAGTGAACAATGGAAAAATTCTGGGGTGTCAGACAATCTACGTGTGGTTCTATGACTACCAGTTGTCTGTGGAACGAGGCTGGGGTGTCAGACAGTGCATGTGTGGTTCTTACTTATGTAGCTTCTTTGGCTCTTTTTCCTCATTTGTGTATCCCAGCCTGGTGCTCTGTGACCCTGGAAAGGGAGCCCCGTGGGGCCAGGCTTTACAGGTGAGGGAAGAGAGAATAGAAAAGTAATGAAACAGAGAATCTGCACTGGAAGCTAAGGACCTGCCAGCTTCAATATTAAGTTATATATTTAAAAACCCTGTTTGCCTCATTCATCCCTCCCTTCTACCCTCTCTGGAAAGCCTCACCAATCAACATGATAGTTTAGACATGTAACACATTATAAACAGCTGTGCTTAATTCTATCATGCTATGACATTCAAGGGATTACATTTGCGAGAATAACAGAAACGCAGGCTGCTGTATATGACAAAGATCCATTCTCACAAGGATAGTGGTGATGTAGCACTTTCAATTGCTTAGTGTTGGACGACACTCCAGGCCTGAAAGGAGTAACAAGCTGGCGTACTTTTAGCTGTATCACTGCAGACAGCAAGGGGAAGCAGGAAGAGCCATAGAGCCAAACTGTACTTTAAAATGCTGAGCATTGTGTGTGTGTGTGTGGGGGGTGCAAAGTCTAGCAGGTAGGAGCTACATGCACCCAGTAGACCACATGTTTGAAACGCCTTCTTATATGGTACTGTCCTTCAAAAATAAAAGAAACATGTTATAGTATCAGCATTTTTTTTTAGTTATCTGTCTCTGTCTGTCTATTTATCTATCTATTGCAACCTTTACATTATTTGTCAGAGATCCACTAAACGTACTATATTATCTTTATACTAATGTGCTCTGTCTCCAATGACCCCGGTACACCCCAGGCCGATGACACATATATTCTATTTATATGAGATGTTCTCCTAAATTATATTTTGTGTTCAGTATAAGTTGCTGTATGTTTGTGCTACTGTCTTTAATTTATTTTGTATACATGGGTTGAGAAAGGTCCCAGTCTGAGGATTACATATTTAGTAAATTATAACATCTATCTATCTATCTATCTATCTATCTATCTATCTATCTATCTATTTATCTATCTATTATCTATTTCATATCTATCTATCTATCTATCTATCTATCTATCTATCTATCTATCTTTCTCATATCTACCTATCTCATATCTATCTATCTATCTATCTATCTATCTATCTATCTATCTATCTATCTCTCTATCTATCTATTTAGCTCTCTATCTATCTATCTATCTATCATCCATCTATAGTAAGGCAATTACACTTTCACTGCTGGGATATGTTTCATTCAAAAGTTATTACAGTTTGTGTATCGTTTGCTCTGATGTCCTAGAAATTATGATTTTCGATGCAGATGAAACCACTCTTGCATTCAAAGGGAATAAAGTCAGATTTTACTCAATGGGAATATTTGGGATCCTTATAGTACACTTCCGTTGTCCCAGAGTAACTCCACTGTCCTAGTTCATATGGGGCCAAATTGCCTTTGAATAATCAATAAAGATTGGTGAGACAAACACAGTAATAACCGCTCTGTCTGTATCATTGTTATCACAGTAACATTTCCATCTCTCCTCTTTATCTTCCCAGCACAGTCCAGGAAAGCTTACATCCAGCTCATTATTCAATCAGTGACAGAGATTCTGTTTAACCACAGAATGTCATTTCACAGCGAAAAGACATGGCCACAGAATCCAATAAGGAGAAAACAAGATGGCCTCTATATCAGTCATACAGCTGACTGGGCTGACTGGTTTAAAGGGCCATACTTAAAATGTAGATTTATTCTGAAGCAAACCACTATCCTGTAGGCAAGAAAAAAAATCCCCATTGATTGAAACAGACCTTTTTAACCCTTTAAATTTTAGAGAGGTCTCCAACACATGATGTATGGAAGACGTTTCTAGCATTAAAGGAGTTTTTAGTCACCACATGGTGTGAATTGCATTGCAAAACAATATATTGCACACCTCTCTGGCCCTTGAAAGATTAAAGGGCAATTATCACATTTACAAAGGGATGAGATTAGAAGACAAAAACAAAGAACAGGCAATGGCATAAAGGTATTCAATTAGGGTGACCACATTTCCATTCTGCCATTCTGGGACATGTGGTCACCCTAGTCCAGCAGCTGAGGCTCCCGCTGGCGCTGACCATCTTTCTGAGGCTTCCCAGTGGGAACTCTTACTGTGTGTCAGCCTCAGAAAGATGGTCAGCGCCGGCAGGAGCCTCAGCCACAGGTCTCACTTGAAGCGTCAGCCTACCTACTCCATCCCAGCTGTCTCACACGTACCAGTCCAGCCAGCCAATGAAATGTATTTGCTATATCGTCTTCATTGGCTGGCTCAGCCAGCCAATGAGGACCATATAGCAAATACATTTCATTGGCTGGCTCAGCCAGCCAATGAGGACCATATAGTAAATACATTTAATTGGCTACCTGGACTGGTGCATGTTGCTCCATTCTGGGACTCTTTGTTGTCCCGGTGGGGGGTGACCTGGGATGCGGGGCACAGACCCCTAATAAGGGACAGTCCCGGGCATTTCGGGAAGTGTGGTCACCCTATATTCAATATTAGCAATAATAATTCAAACCAACTGTATTCTATGGGAATAAATATTCAAGGGGCTAAAATGTAGTTTCAGTTAGTGAGGATTTGGGGATCTTTTATTTGTCTGTACAGTTGGTTTTCAGTAGGATTGCTGTAGTTCATAATACATCAGTATGTGAACAGTAGAGCTGATATTAGCGTTCCGTTGCTTTATTCTTCTGAAATCAGAAATGCAGCCCTGGAACCTGGACGTTTTCCCATAAACTTCTTTGTGTCTAATTGAAAGAATCTATTAATACATTCTATTAATTCTATTCTATGTTGTTGGAATCATCTTGAATTGTAACTTAGAGTACCTTTTTGGCTGATCCCCTCACATCTATCTATTGTAAGTCCATGGCAAATGCCATTAAGGTTCTGATGTGTTTGCATTAAATAAACATTGAGAGACGGTATTAAAAGATTACTGTTTTGTATCAGATTTTTTAAATCAGATTTAGATGTTCTGTGATCAGAATTCAGTCATCTGTTTTCCACTAGGCAGAGTGGGAGGCATGTACTAAGTCATTTTTATGAGGATTGCACATGAATTTGCCAACATCTAATTGCAAAGTGGGCTGCAACTATTTTTCTCATATTTACCAAGATGATCGTCTAGTAATACACTGTGAAAATGATGTCTCTGTGCTTAACCACCGTTGTGAACCTGAGGTGGACAGATGAACATGCTAAGGTAAAGTGACATTAGCAGCATGCATCTGCACTGAGGTTCAATGCTAATGCACACAGGTATAGAGGACAGGCAATCTGTTTGTCTGCTTCTCGGTATCCTTTTAAAATATAGAAATTTAACAGAGTGAGGCTTGAGGTTACATTAAGTAGGCTGCTGTGTTATTTACTAACTAGATGAAGACAGGAGAGGGCTGGCCTGGGGGGCAGGGGGGCAATTGCCCCCTGGGCCAGTCATATGTCTGGGCTGGTGGGCCGCTCCCTCTTTTTGCTGCAAATGTAGCTACAGTAGTGATACCACAGAGCTTACAATTGAAATGGAGCTACAATCCAAGTGGAGCCACATTAGTAGGATAACCCATTTGCCTTGTTAGCTCTATGGTATCACTAGTGCAGATTTACTTGCATTGTAAGCTCTGTAGTTGCACCAGTGTAACCCCCTTTCAATTGTAAGCTCTGTGGTATTGCTTGCCTTACTTCACAGCACTAACCCTTTGAATGACAGAGGGGTATGCCACGCATTGCGAAGCAATGCATGGCATACCCCTCTGGCACTCAAAGGGTTAATGGCAATTTTAAAAGAGGGTGGGCTGGGACAGAGGGCTGGAACGATAGTAAAATCGGGCCACTTGATTGTAGCTGCCTTCCAGGCCACAAATTGCCAACCCTCCCCTGGTTGAAGAGCCCGTTACACAGGCCACAGTGCCACTGCCAGCCGGTTGTGGGGCAGTCATGCGCAGTATAGACTGCCCGTGGCACGGCTGATACAGATCTCTCTGTATCAGCCGCGGCGCGGGCAGTCTCTACTGTGCATGACTGCGTCGTTACACACGTTTTAGAGAATTATTATATAGGATGATAAATATGTGTCTGTGTGTCATCAGGTAAAAGTAAAGCTGCCCAATAATAACCCTTTCTGTGCCAAAAAGATTAATATGCATACACAGCGACCTACTTAATGCAGCCTCAAGCCGAGCGATGTTAAAAATGCAGTATTTTAAAAGTGAACCTTGTTTCTCCACGCCTAATTTAGGCAGGCACACTGGGCAGTCGTGACCATTCCCATAGCCCTGCCTGAATCCTGTGTCCCTAATTCCTCAAAGCACATCCCACACAGAAACACCTTCCTTAACTTCTCAGCTGCCATCCAAGTTCCTAACGTAATGCATTGCAAAATAAATAACTCTTCACATCTGACTACACAACATCAATGTTTCTGAAATGATAAAGATGTAAACCGGTGTTCTGAAAATCTATACAACCACAATGCTGCTCCTAGGAGACCAAAATCCATCCCGATGGCTGTTCTAAGAGCACTAAAAATAGTCAGCGGAAAACAAACTAAATAATTCAATTACCCATTACAGTAAGTAACAATCACAGTCCAAAGAAGAAATCATGTGATTCAAAATATGTAGTTTTAATACTACATTTTCCATATGACTGACAAAATCAAAGACATAGGACATTGTGGATAAAAAAACTGGAGCAAACAAAAGGGCAAACTCAAATTCATTGTAAGGTCTGTAATACTAGAGAGGTCCCCACTGCGCAAAGATTAGGGATGAGTAATATGATTGTGAAATTCATACAAAATGCCATTTCATAAGACCTGAAGTGTGTCTTGTGAAACAGATGCCCTGTTTTCCATTTTAACCAATCAAATTGGAGGAAAATGAATCACATGATGTCTGAAAAAAAAACAGGTTCATTTAACTTCCCATGTCCATCAAACAGTTTCCTGTTAGGGTCACACATCTTAGTAAGGTATAAGAGTTTCTTTCCCATTTATGATCTCCATCTTTCCCTCTCTCATATTCTTTAAACACTCCCCTTGTCCCTCTCTTGACCCACCACTCTCTGTATGCGATTTGTTCTGCATTCGGAGATATTAAAAATTAAAAAAAACAAAGAAAAAGTAGATGGGATAAGTTGACCAGAAACTTTGGTTCCCAAATGTATTATAAAACTGAAATTTGGAAGAATAAGAAAAGCACTGATGGTAGAATTAGAAGTTGGAGGTAAACTTTTATAAAAAATAATATCAAGGACCATCTAAAGTTGAAAACTGGGTTATGTTAGCTGATTTATCCAGCTGTTGTTGGACTACAACGTCAACATCCTCAGTTGGCCTTTAATAATCCTTTATTTATCCTTTGTAATCTAGCAACAGCTGGAGAGTTTCAGTGTATGATGACGTACTACTAATATGAAAGGACTTTCTGGGGAACTTTTTACTCCAATGGCTGAGCTAAAAGAAGGGGGTATTCATTAACCCCTTAACGACCCTTGACGGTTATAGTACATCAAGGGTCAATTGGACTGAACGACCCACGACGTACTATGACCGTCATGGAATTCCGGGCTCCCCCCGCAGCTGCACGCCATTCGGGGAGTCCGGAAGCGAAAGATGAAAAAAAAAATGCTCCGTGGTCCTTAAATGACCGCGCCGCACCAATCGGCCAGTTATTAAGGGGTTAATATTAGAGGACGGGTATTTTCGAATACAGCAATAGCAAGGAATGTATCCAGCAAGGTGTGAAATTCCTTGCCTTGCAAGTTGTGTTGGGAACAACTCAATGTATATTTGTTTAAATGAGTGTTACTAACTTCTTTAGTGAAGAACATTATAGGAAACTAGTTGAACAGCCCGTTACACGGGCCACAGTGTCACAGCCACCCGGTCGCGGGGCAATCACGCTCAGTAGAGACTGCCCCCATCACGACTGATACAGAGCTGGAGGCTCCTCCAGAGCGCCCAGCTCTGTATCAGCCGTGGCGCGGGCAGTCTTTACTGCGCATGACTGCAGCACATGCAGCAGTGTCTACTGCGCATGTCGCGGCGTTACACACGATTTAGCGAATTATTATATAGGATTATAGCAGTTGGTTTAACAGTAATTAGGATGTTGATCCAGTGAGAACTCTGACTCAGGAATTACATTTTTTCACTACTTTATTCATATTTAGGAATAGTTGCAATTGAGTTTTGTTTCCCCTTCTTTATATCAATAAATGTCTTTTTTTCAACTTCATGAACAATATAACTATGTAATAATAGTATGAAAGCCCGTATAAACGGGTTAAAGTGCACCCAGCTGCTGCCCTGCAGCCATGAGCAGAGACAGGACGTGAGCGGTCCAGAGCGGGGGCAGCACGTTTGGCGAGTCTCTACTGCGCATGACTGCAGTCATGTGCAGTAGAGACTTGCCGAACACGCTGATCCTTAGCGGGGAGCTCCAGGCGGCTCACAGCGAACCTTCCTGTGTGCAAAACCACACATGCACAGTACAGACTCTCTACTTCGCATATGCGGTTACGGCTCACAGTGAGCGACACATTCTACCACTTTATGTAATAAAAGGAGGATGTCCAGCCCTGGTCTGAAGCTGTCCAGCTGGAACAAAATGGAAGAATAAGTGAGTCACATCATCACCACAACTTATATTCCTACAAGACAATAGTGCTATATCCTTCACAGATTTTGACACAATGACAGTTCTGATATTTATTAAAAAAACATCCAGCCAACTCATTGTTCCTTTTGAATCAAAAGGCTTTGTGGAATTTGAGCAATATCTGAAGGATATACAAAAATGCTCAATACATTTTATTTACACTCAAAAAACCATGATTCTTTCAGTAGGCTCCTTTGAGTATCATAAACGGATAACTACTTGCAGTTCACAGAGCACTTGTCATAAAATCATTCTATGCAGAAGGAGAAAACTGGAAATAAATGAAGCCCAGGTGGCTCGTTCCTGCTGTCCAGACTTACAAGGCTGTTTAGCTCAAAGATTCTCTTATCAAATGTTCTAGACTGCAATTCTATAAAACCCCAAAAATCACTACTCCAAATAAACCGCTCATGTCTTTGAGCGTCAGTGGGTATCTAATGCATTGCAGCTCATAGCGTACTTTAGTATGGTTATCGCAGAGGGAGTGGGGCAAGAAGGGGCACTTTCCCCCCTATAATTGCTTCCCCTTGGATAAATGTAGAGGCTGTTGGGATGGCTTTGCCTCCCCTGAAAAAATGTCTGCAGCCGCCCATGTACCTTAGCAATCCCCACATGTCTGCCACTGGCACAGACATTTGTAAGGCAATTGCAGAGATGCAATTTGCCAGCAGATTGTTATGCACCTAAGGACAGGTCAACCAGCTGGTGCTCTGCTGGAAGATAACTTATTACAGCACCCCCACTGAGAATGACTAAACTGTAGCAAATTATTATTGGGGATAGTGTCCCCTCAAGTGCTGAAGAAATATCATATTCACTTAATTCTGGTCCCACCCACAAAAGGTCCAGACACCCTGGGGTTATTCAGTTAAATGGGGAAAATCTAAAGTCATGATTGACCTGCTCCCTACACAGATCTTAGTCTTCTTGAATGTATCTATTCAAACTTCCTATCCCCCTTTGCTTTTTATTTTTCAATCAGCCTAACCATTTTAGAGATTTTGATTTAGTAAATGGAGAATATTACAACAGAAGGGCTTTGTTCTCTGAACTACCTTTTAAAGCTGCATAATTAATTAATCACATGTCCAGAAAATCAACTCTCTCTACCTTCTTGAGCATCTAGAACCTACTAGTTTCCACCTGAGCAGTAATTCTCAAACTGGGTGTTAAGGAATTTTGGTGTAACAGATTGCCCCTTCATTTCTATAAAGCCTTTGACAACAAATTTTATTTTTATTTTCAAATATTATATTTATGGACGTTGGTACGCACAATATGTTTGTTTTTGTTATTCTTACTGTGAGATCTAAAATAATTATATATTTATATATCTGTTCCCATTCTTTTTTCAGACAAATCACCTATAGTATTTTAGGTGTTCCCCAAAAATTTCAGATTGCATGTTAAGGGTGACTTGAGCAAAAGAAAAAAAAGGCGGAGAACTCCCACACAAAAGGGATGAGATAAATGATCATACTTGGATACTCTTTGGATCGGCCCCAGAGACTCTGGATTTTAAAGTTAATGATTGGGTCTCCAGGGATAGAGGCTGTTTCTCTGGCAGTGGTGAGTTTCTTATCAAACTTCTCTCCTTCCCAACCTGTTCCTCCTACTTCCTGCCCACTTCTCCCCTTTCCCACCCTGTGCCACCTGCTTCTCCTCTTTCTCACCCTGTGCCACCCACTTCCCAAGTACCATGTTGATAAATCATTCCCATCCAATAAGCCCCACCCATTTATTACACAGATCACGTCATTTGCATACCCTGGTCACAGCACATGAGCCCTCTCCAGGGGCTCAAGTGGATGAAGTTCCCAGGTATGTAAATGAACAATGATCAATAATGATGCAAGAATGATGCAAATGCTTTCAAGCTAGAGGCTCCCACTAAGAGGAAGACTTGAAATGGTGATAAGACATAGATGACCGCCTATCTTTAACCTTTGAGTGGCAGGGGACATATTGCAGAGGAATGCATTGAACACCCCTCTGATATTTTATTATTTCAAACGTATTTTTCTTCTTCAGTTAAAAAGAAAAAAAAATTACGATAATCCAATGCTGCTTATAACTTACAATTTTTCTGGTTCAGGAAAAGGAGTTCAGACTAAAAAATGGCCTTTAGATATAATATAAATCAAGAAGTCTTTCATTCCAAGGTAGCATTTTTTTCTGCAGAAAGCTCAGTTTTTAGATAATGCAATCTGAGAGGAAGATCACTGTGCTCGGGGAAGAAAAATCTGACAACCTGAGATTCATGTATCTATAGCTCTCGCCCGTTGTACTATTACCGGAGCAATCAAGTGCTTTTTAGCTCTGCTTTAAGTAGCTTTTTCTGTACTGGTTTTGATTACAGAGCTGCCCTACAATGGTTGTGATATGACAGGAATCCTTTTGGGTACAATATGGAACACAAGGAAAAAAACAAAATAGACTTTGTTTACAATTGTTAATTGTGCTAATACAGAAAGCATATGCTTGTAACAAAAATACAGTATCCTTTTAAAGGGGAACTACCACCCCTCAACAACTTACGCTTGAGTGGATGTTCATCTGGCGACTAGCTGCTTAGTAGCGCTAGTCGCCAGAAATCTTACCCGGTTCTGCAGATATCGGCGTTTTGCCGATGGTGACAGGAGCAGGAAGCACGGACGTCTCGTCACAGTGACGTCCGTGCGCCTGCTCTGTCAGTCCCTTTTGGAGCCATTTGGCTCCGAAAGGGACTGACAGAGCAGGCGCACGTACGTCACTGTGACGAGACGTCCGTGCTTCCTGCTCCTGTCACCATCGGCAAAACACCGATATCTGCAGAACCAGGTAAGATTTCTGGCGACTAGCGCTACTAAGCAGCTAGTTGCCAGATGAACATCCACTCAAGCGTAAGTTGTTGAGGGGTGGTAGTTCCCCTTTAACTGTATTGCAAAAACAACTATCCCTGCAAATTCAAGTGCCACTTTATTTCTAAAACCCCTTAAGTTCTTAGGAATTCTTCAGTGCAAAAGCATAGGAGATGTTTCTAACACTTAAGAGGTGAATTAGGGCTGGATCTAAATCTCAGGCACTCACAGGCAAAGCATTCTAGGTGGCTTTAGCTCCACCCATGACAACGCCCCCACTCCTCAAATGACCCTGCCACCAGTCCCATCTACTGTTTCCTGGCAAACAAGGACAAAAATCCTTTAAAAGCTTGGTTTCTAGAGAGAACTGTTAGGGACCAGGAACCAGACAGACACAAATATGTGAAGTATAAAACACCTTTATTGAGATAACCAAAGCAATCAAAGCAAAATTGTGATCCAGGAGCGTAAACCAAAAGACAAGCCGGGGTCAGGAACCAAGATGGGTACTCAGACAAGCCGGGGTCAGGAATACGGAGGTCAGCAATGTCTGGAACAAGCCAGGGGTCAGGAGCCAGAAGGGACGTCAAGGGAAGCCAGGTAATGCACGGATAATCAGTAGCACAGGAGAACGCACTTGCAGCCATAAACAACACAAGGACAAGGAGCAAATTAGTCAAGCTGCTTTAAATAGCCTGGAAGGGGTTGGCTGATAACAGTCAGGTGAATAACCATGGAAACAGAGAGGTAAAAGTAGTTCATTAATCATCAGCTGAGCCAGCCTGACACAGGGAAAGAAAGGCAGCTAGTATACAACAGCAGAGTGTTAGGGCAGTTCAGCCAGACCGTGACACCAACACACATTTAGTGTGTAATAATAGCTAGTAAAGGGGTGTATAAAGTGGTGCAAAGATATTGAGATTACTGTGGCCAAACCTACAATTCAGAATGTTAGTATGGTCAGTACAGATGAGACTCCTCCCCTCAACATTTAGAGCTCTAGGCAATTGTCTAGTACAAAATGTGGCCCCAGGGTTAACAGAAGGACATTCCTAGGTATGAGCCCTTCATATAATGTTGCCACACAAAATAATAGGGTGACGTGTTTGGGGAATGCTACTAAGTGGCAAAGGGGACATATTTTGATTTGACAGCTATTATCGATCACATCTGTTAAAAAACTTGGCTTGGTACCAATAATAAGCCAGTGGCAACACAAAGATGGCTTAAATGTTTGGTAGCAAAGGTGAAAACCTCCCAATATACAGTGGCTCAGTATATATATTTATAGATAAGAATGTTTTTATTTTGTTTTTGTTTTACTTGATATCAGAATATACTTGTATATAATGATCTTTACTAATGCCTGCCTTATGTTGACAATTTTTTACAATAGACTATAGTCTTCATTAATCTAGTTGAGAATTCACATAGAGAAAAGTCCCACTCATGATTTTTTAGAAGTTATTAGGGGGGAGTGTATTAATCTACTAGTGCATTAAACTTTCTGTATTCTATGCTAACCACAAAAATCACTCACCTACACCTTTTGGTGTATGGAATTGTGTATGGTCATTTTAGTACCTATTGGCACACACTAAATCAGAATTATGACTTCAACATGAGCAATCGTCAAACACCTCCCCTTTATCATGCCCAGGAAAAAGGAACAATTGTACACTGATAGCCTCCGTTCCTGGTTAGTATATAGCAAAAACAAACCAGAGAGTTTTAGTACATTTACTTTTGGCAGATGCAGTACCTATTTTAGTTTGGAATTATTTTGTACATTCCCCTATGATCTTCATTTCAGTTTGCCTTTAGTTCACAGCTCTTCACAACAAACAATAGTCTTGAATAAACCTAAAGTTTGTATGCACTACAGACTACAATAGAGATGAATGAAATATATATATACCTCTGCCTGATGTATAAAGCACCTATCTTGGTAAGTCATTCTGTTAGACGCATTGGGGGAGATGCACTAAGGCATAATAAAAAGGAGATACAGAGGTGATAAAGCAGAGATGACTATGTTATTCTATGGAGCTAATTCACCAAGATTTATTCAATGTTGGAGATATTAGTGCACAGGCTATATAGAATAACATAGGAACTGGAGAAGTGATCTCACTGGAGAAATCATCTCCGCTTTATCATCTCTTTATCACGTAATAGTGCATAACACCCCTTGAGATACATGGGGAAGATGAACTAAGGAGTGATAACGAGGTGATAAAAAAGATATGACTTCTCCAGTGATATCACTTCTCCAAGTCTTGTGTTATTCTGTGGAGCCAATACACTAAGATTTCTCCATCTTTGGAGATCTTAGTGCATTGGCTCCGTAAAATAACATAGGAACTGGAGAAGTGATATCACTGGAGAAGTCATCTCAACTTTATTACCTCTTTATCACACCTTACTGCTTAAACCCCCATTAATCATCAGGCATAGGGGGCCTTTAAATTTACTAACAAAAGTATTGCAACATTGCAAAGAGGACCTTGGTGTCTTTAGTGAAATGTAAATATCACAAATAGTGTACATTTTTAGCATCTGCAGGTTTTACATGAGCAATAAAAATTGCCAATGTTTTTCAGCTACAAGAGTTGCCTTCTCAATCTTGAGAGTGGTTGTAGCTTTGAAGCATTATGAGTTCCTGTGTGTTTGTATCGGAATATGTGTTGATCTATGGTTTTATTTGTATGCAAATACATTTGATAATTTCATCTTTGGTTGCGGATCATTTTTTTTAATGTTTTCATTATTGTACACTTATTTGGTTCAGTTTGCAAGGCTTTTACATCGCAGCACATTACATTTTAATAAGATTAGGATAATAATTTTACAAAAATCATTTTACCCTGATCTGGGAAATCTTTTCTTTTGACTTGTAAGACTTAATGCATTGTGTTATTCGCTCAATGTCAATGATTTAGCATGCCATTCCGTGTATAGGTTTATAAACTAGTTTTTTTATTCCTAAATATACTGTTTTTGACTGTTTTATTAGTAATGCAGATGGATCTTTATCCTTTACTCTCCTGTATCAATAATTTTGAATGAGAATGTAGTATTTCCAACCTTGTTGTAAAGGTATAACCTTATAATGTATTTCTTACAATAGTGATATTATTATATGATTATTGTGTTCATGTTATGTGAATCACTAAGGTAATTCATTGTATGGCTATTCAAAGCATTCCTATGGACAATTATTGTGTTTATAAACTGCAGAGGCTGCTGAGTCCTGTAATGACATGGGTTTGAGAAAAGCTATTGATACAAAATGTACAGGAGTGTATGTATGAATCCACCAATGCATCTACATTAGGAGTTCATCTCTAGCACCAGAGCCATTCTACATTGTATGCACTACAAATAATTATCGCTTTAGTGCCTACTAGGAAACATACTGTTTCCTCATTAAAGGGTTAGTAATGTTTCAAAATACAAGCAGCTCCAATTAATCTTCATAGTATTTGGGCCATGGAGAATGTTATTTCAATACTGTCAGAGTTCTAGTTCAAGAGTACTTGATTGATAAAGTATCCCCCTCCAGTCCCTTTTACCTAGTGTAAGCCTCCTCCCCTCAGATGTGGAATCTGGTCTCTTGACCGGACAGGTCGCAGCAAGGGACAATCTTCTTGCTGTGAGCATAAGGAAAACCGTGCTCTCCATGACAGGTTTTTCCTTATGTTATTTGAAGATTGTCCCTCTCTGAGATCCATCTGGACATTCTTGCTGCTCTGAGGTGAGCAGTGTTACATCAGTAAAAGGGGCGGGAGGGGGATACTTTATCATTCAATTACTCTTGTACTACAACTCTGACAGTTTTGAAATAACACTCTCCGTGGCCAAATAATATGAAGATTATTTGTAGCTGCTTTTATTTTGAAACATTACTATCCATTTAAAACTTTGATGCCAGCAAGCCCATTACATCAGTCCCGTAGCATGCACAGGAAAAAGGGGTAAAGTTATCCTATTTACTCTGAACTTTGTTTAACCCATTATGTGCCAAGAGGGAGAATTTTCAGTGTAAGTAGCTTAATAAATTTTTACACAGGCATAAGGCTACAAAATCAAACCTGTTTTTGAAAGAAATCTTATCCAGACATTCCCCACACTGAGACAGATGAACTAAGAAGCATTGGCACAGTTTAGTTCAAACCAGCTACATCATAGGGCACACATAACATTTTCATTGAATTAAAATGACAATAGAATCTCTTGACTGCTAGAAAGATCTGCCAATTCTCAAAGCGCTGGAGCAGTGGTTTTCCACCTCTCGTAACACTTAGGTGAGATGTTCAAAAAGTTGTGGTAACTGAAATTGTTTGTAATCAGAAAACAACTGTTCTTACCCCATGGTCCTCAGTTCTCAGACACTTTACCTTCATTTTTTGCATCTTACTCCACCATCTCCGCCAAAGGGAAAGGGCAGTCTTAAAAGTCATATTGTAAGATATTTTCAGAAAAAAAATATTCTTTTAGCTATCACATTTATCTTCCACCAAAACAAAAATGGTTTAAACTTGGAGAGGACAAATTAAAATACTACTGGCAGATAGGAGTGAGAAACAGCAATAAGATGTTAACTCGTAAAATTTTGAAAACGTGTTGTTTTAAAGGCATAGTAACACTTAATATATAGTAAAATGTATAGTGTAAGGCTTATCCTCCTGGGCACACCAAGGGTACTCCCACTGCTGAGTGGTCTTTTATTCAAAATTTATAGCAACTCAAACTTGAATTCTTTAGGCGCAGTATCTCAATGGCCTGAAATGTTACAGTGGCGCTGTTGCTACATCATCCTATAGAAAGATCTGGTCAGTTGACCATAAACCAGCATAGGATGGTGTAGCAACAGCACCACTGTAACAAGTTTCAGCTGCTATATCTTTTGAATAAATCACCACTCAGCAGTGCGAATACCCTTGTTTTACTTAGGAGGATAAACAATACAATATATATGTTTTGCCTATTATATGTTATTATCCCTTGAAAGAGAAGAAACATATTTGGTTTCTTTGAAAATTTTCAATTCAAAGACAAAATTAAAGGGATAGTAATACTTCGTTTTAACTTTATTTTATTTTGTAGGCATTAAAAAAACATAAAGAACAATATAAGTCTTATCTCTCAAACCTTTATGGTTTGAGAGATATTCACAAGCAAAGTTCCCCTCCTGCCCCTTTTACCTAGTGTAAGCCATCTCTTCTCAGATGTGGAATCCAGTCCATAGACCAGATAGATAACAGCAGGGGACAATTTTCTTTGTATGAAAACAATGAAAGCCCTTCCCCCCTTGACAGGTTTTTCAGTTTTTTTCCTTATCTTAATTGAAGATTGTCCCTCTCTGCAGTCTACCTGGGCACCTCCCTTCTGCTCTGGTTGAACAGGGGGGGGATACTTTGTTTGTGAATATTTCTTAAACCATAAAGGTTTCAGAGATAAGACTTATATCATTCTTCATGTTTTTTTAATGCCTACAAAATAAAATAAAGTTAAAATGAAGTATTACTATCCCTTTAAAGACTTTTTAGCATCAGAATGTTTAAGAGCAATATTCATCATGATCTTCTTACAATCATTTTTAATTCTTTAAGACTTTTTTCTCCCAACAAAATAAAAATGGTCTAAACTTGGAGAAGACAAATTTAAATATTACTGACAGATAGGAGGGAGAAACAGCAGTATGATGTTAACTCGTACAGTTTTGAAAATGTGTTGATTAACAGAGAACAATATCTTTGTTTCTTTGAAAAACAATTTAAAGAATTTTCAACATGTGAATGTTTAAGTGCAATATTCATTTTTAATTCTTTAAGACACATTTCAAACCTGATGGATTAGCCTGAATAATTGTCCTCCTTTTACCACCAACTCAGGATCAGACATTTTTTTCATTCGAAAATCACGCCTTTAGTCTGGAATTATCAGGACACCCCCAACATCTTATAGATCAACTAGTGTAAAAGCCCGTGTACACGGGCCAAGGCCAGGGTGATGTTAACCCTTTGAGTGAGGGAGGGGTACGCAACGCATTGCATACTCCTCTGGCACTCAAAGGATTAAGAGGCCGATCCTGCTCAGCGTCCTGCCACCAACGCAGTCATGCACTGTAGAGACTGCCTGAAAGCACAGAATGGTCCCAGCACAGAACTCCCAGCATTCCACACAGAATGCTCCCAGCACAGAACTCCCAGCACTCCATGTTCCCAGCATTCCAAGCTCCCAGCACAGAACTCCCAGCATTCTGTGCATTTGGGCAGTCTCTACTGCACATGACGGCTTCTGACAAACATCCTAGTGAATTATTATATAGGATTATGAAGATGTATATTAGAGTACAATCACATAAATATTTAATTATGTTAGGGTCTCTCAATCAGAATAATAAAAAAAGCATATTGTGCAAAACAATTCCCATAAACATACAACTGAAACACAACAGTATCATTTTTTGTCAAAGTCTTTATAGAAAAGAAGAGGAAACCCTATGTGGATCTCCGTGGAACACCAAAGTGCCAAAAGCATCTTGATTGAGAACATCTGGTTTAAGATATTTATTCATGTACCTGTTTTAGCATGAAATCATATTCAGACATTCCCTCAAATTAGTCCCTAAGAGGAAATGGAGCAGTTTTTGAGTAACCCAACTACGCCATAGGGCACATATATATGACTCATTGATTTAACATTGGCTTAGAACCTCTTGAATGTTAGGGATGCCATCAATGCATTTCTTTGTATATGTGTCTGAGATAATGCGTTGGACACCTCTCTGGCACTCAAAATGTTAAATCAATGGCAGTTTTAAGACTTTTTATTTGTTTTCTATGGTGCAGTTGATTTTGATTTTGTTTTTCTTTTTATTTATCAGCGTAATTAAAACTTTGATTCACTCGCTGTCAATTGTTTATCATAATACATCTGTATATACATTTTAAAACTAGTTATTTTACATAAATATAGACATTATTTGGACAGTTACATTGGTGAAGCATATAGGTATTTCTCCTTGATTCTCTGGTCCCTAACATTTTGAAATAGAATGTAACCTTTTCTGCACCACTGACAATGATAAACACTATCGCTTGTCTCTTATTCTAATTATCATGTTACGTGATTGTGGTGTTTAAATTATGTGACTCATTATGGAAATGCACTGCATGGACATTCAAAGCATTTCTATAGACCATTTTTGTGTTTATAAACCAGTGATACTGCTCTGTAATTCACAGGGTACCAGAATAGAATCAAAGAACTTAACATACATTGTGGAAGAAAAGAGTGAGAGGGATGATATGATAGAAACCTTGAAATATATTAAAGTTCAGGAGAGAAGCATTTTTCAAAACAAAGAAGAAAATTAAAAGGAGAGGTCATAATGTATAAGATAGAGAGTGGAAAATTCAGAAGTAATTTGTGTAAGTGCTGCTGTACAGAAAGAGAGAGAGACTCAAGCAACGGCCTGCCAGCGGAGGTGGTAGGGACAAATACTGTTAGGAATTCAAAAATGCCTGGTATAGATGTCTTTTTAGATAGGTGTATAAGATTGTGTAATTTATTAGATGGGATAATGTGCAGACTGGATGGACCAATTGGTTCTTTTTGGTGCTCAAATTCTGCTTCTATGCCTTTGAGAAGCATGTTTATACAAAACACACTGAGGCTGATGTGCTAAGAGGAATTCCAATAATCTTTGGTAAAACCAACTGCATCATAGGGAACGATTACAAATTGAACAAGGAAATGGCATGGCTCAAATATAAGTATTACATGTGGGCTAACAAACCACATACTTTTATGGCTAATCACTTACAACCACAAAAAGGAATAAGCTATATTAGAAGAACAAATTGTGGGAAACAGGGTGTTAGTTCTAAAGTAGGTGATATTCTGAAGGCTTTTCAGAATTACTGTGCAAATCTCTACAAAGAGAAGGGTGATTTTCTAGATAAGTATTTGGAAAAATCTATATCTTCTTTACGTTTGCGTGGTTTAAATGGGCAAAGGAAACTTTATCAGAATAGACAAAATGAAATTGAAGAGCTAGATAATACAATGAAAGGTCTCAAAAACAGTTCTAGTCCAGGCCCTGATATAATAGGTAATTGTTATTATAAGTAATTTAAGAATCTATGACTTCCTTACCACCTTGGTTTTTCAACCAAGCTCTTTTAAGGGAACAGTTCAATGGAGAGAACAACTTCACTTTCATAACAGTCTTGGAAAAGCCGTTGAAAAGCAATGAAGAAGTCAACAATTATAGACCAATTTCATTGATTAATTCAGATTAAAGATTCTATCTAGGGTATTAGCTTTTCATTTAGGTACTTTTATACCACATTCATTAATAAGGAGCAATGTGTTTTTTTTTAACATAAGAAGAGTTTATAACGTAATCAACTTATGTAGAAAGCCAGAATTGATAATGCACTAATTGCCTCCCTAGATATCACCAAAGCATTTGATTCCATTAATTGAACTTACAATATTAACTTACTTTGGAGTAAATGGTATTCTAACACAGTATCCGAAAGCAATACATTTTGAGTCAAAAACTATAGCATGGTGACTTGGAACAGAAAGCAATAGGATCAATATTGGTAAAGGTACCAGAAAAGGTTGTCCACTATCCCCAATGTTATTTGCACTATGTTTGATCCTTTAGCATAAGCACTTAGACAAGTCAAAGAATTTGTGGGTATAAACAATGAGAAGACTGGCATGGATAAACTGAGTATTCATGATGATAGCCTGCTGCTCTTCTCCTCCAGCCATTACATAGTCTACTCAAGAACCAGCAGATGTTAAATGAATTAAAATTATTTTCAGATTTGGGGGTAAATGGGGCAAGTCATGATTTTTCCAGCTAACAGTGATGCCTACTCGGAAGTGGAGCACTGCCCATCATACACCACGTCATGAACATGGCAGAGATCTCCCTGTAATTCCCTGGACACAACATCAGGTCAAATAATTAAAGTGTTAGGTTTTGTTAATGTTAAACATTACTAATATTGTAGGTATTCAAAAAATAATCTTACTGGGGCAAGTTTGATCTCTCAAACCATTATGGTTTGAGAGATAAAAGAGCTTAAACTTACCACCTACCTCCCCTTTTCCAGACATCAACATCTAGCGGTCGCCATGAGATCCCGGTCCCAGACCGGCCACCAGCTATCCAGCAGAGCTGAATGAGCAATATCGAAAAAGTACTTCAGTGGAAAGGTCTGCAAAGTGTGCTTGCAAACCAAGCACACTTTGTAGACCATTCCAGTGAAGTATCTGTTTTTAGATATCGCTCATTCAGCTCTGCTGAAGAGCCTCCTGAGTCTGCCTGAGTCGCACTACTCAAATCCACTGTTGACAGCTTTACAGCTCATCAGCAAAAGGGGGAAACTTTAAAGGGATAGTAATACTTCGTTTTAACTTTATTTTATTTTGTAGGCATTAAAAAAACATGAATAATGATATAAGTCTTATTTCTCAAACCTTTATGGTTTGAGAGATATTCACAAGCAACGTTTCCCCTCCCGCCCCTTTTACCTAGTGTAAGCCACCTCTTCTCAGATGTGGAATGCAGTCCATAGACCAGACAGATAACAGCAGGGGACAATCTTCTTCCTATGAGAACAATGAAAGAACCGCCCCCCTTGACAAGCTTTTCAGGTTTTTCCCTTATCTTAATTGAAGATTGTCCCTCTCTGCAGTCTACCTGGGCACCTCTCTTCTGCCCTGGCTGAGAAGTGTTACATCAGTAAAAGGGGCGGGAGGGGGACACTTTGCTTGTGAATATCTCTTAAACCATAAAGGTTTGAGAGATAAGACTTATATTATTCTTCATGTTTTTTTAATGCCTACAAAATAAAATAAAGTTAAAACGAAGTATTACTATCCCTTTAAGCTCTTATATCTGCAAACCATAAAGGTTTGAGAGATCGAACTTGTCCCAGTAAGATTATTTTTTGAATATCTACAACATTAGGTTTTGTTAATGTTAGACATTACTAACACTTTAATTGTGACTATTACAATAAGTTTTATTTATTTTATTTTATTTCGATATGGTGAAATTGGGGTGGGGATTGTTTTGAGGTGAAAGTTCCTCTTTAACATGGGCTTGTTATTAAGAACATTTTAGTTTGCTTCATAGATAATTAAAGTGTTAGTAACGTCAACAAAAAAGTTTTTTGCGTTTAGAAGAGCTTAAAAATCTGAGCTAAATGCAAAAAAGCGTATCTCTCAAACCGCTAAGGTTTAAGAGATACAGGTCTTTAAAGTCTGATCTCTCCTACTGACAGCTGTAAAGCTGTCAGCAGGATATCTGTGTCGGCCGACACGGAGGCGCTTGAGAAGTGCCGCAATCTCATTATTTACCACGAATCCCTTCATTGGAATGGTCTAAAATGAGTGCTTGAAAACCAGGCACACATTTTAGACCATTCCAATGAAGGGATTCGTGGTAAATAATGAGATTGCGCCTCCGTGTCGGCCGACACAGATCTCCTGCTGACAGCTTTACAGCTGTCAGTAGGAGAGATCAGACTTTAAAGACCTGTATTTCTTAAACCTTAGCGGTTTGAGAGATACGCTTTTTTGCATTTAGCTCAGATTTTTAAGCTCTTCGAAACGCAAAAAACTTTTTTGTGGACATTACTAACACTTTAATATCTGTCTGTCCATTGTACCATCCAATTTCAGTAAAAGAAATAGAATCTAAGAAATGAAATGTTTTGGTGGCACTTTACAATAATCCCTGGACACTACATTGATTATTTCTGTTTGAGGTTAAACATAGTGCTCGCTGTGCTTATAGAATAACAGTCAGTTATGTTGGTGAGATAACTCAATTGGTTAATACACCCACTGTTAAGTCTGTTTATATCTGAGGATTGCAGGTCCTAGTCTCCAAAAGGACAACTCAACCTCTCACCCTTCTACCGCAGATAAAATGAGTACTCAAGAAATGCTTGAAAATGAGAAATAATCTCAATGTGGGAGATTCACTAAGCGACAATAAAGAGGTGATAAGGTGGAGATGATTCCTCAAGTTTATCACTTCACCAGGTTTTATGTTATTCTATGAAGTCTATTCACTAAGACAGTGGTTCTCAACTCCTGTCCTCAGGGCCCATTAACAGGCCAGGACATAGGGATTTCTCTGATAGAGCACAGGTGTGGTGATCAGAGGCTCATTCACACTGATTAACTCACCTGTGCTCTGACAAGGAAATCATGTGATCAGAGGCTCATTCATACTGATTAACTCACCTGTGCTCTGACAAGGAAATCATGTGATCAGAGGCTCATTCATACTGATTAACTCACCTGTGCTCTAACAAGGAAATCGTGATCAGAGGCTCATTCGCATTGATTAACTCACCTGTGCTCTAACAAGGAAATCATGTGATCAGAGGCTCATTCGCATTGATTAACTCACCTGTGCTCTAACAAGGAAATCATGTGATCAGAGGCTCATTCACATTGATTAACTCACCTGTGCTCTAACAAGGAAATCATGTGATCAGAGGCTCATTCACACTGATTAACTCACCTGTGCTCTAACAAGGAAATCATCAAATCCTGGCCTGTTAGTGGGTCCTGAGGACAGGAGTTGGGAACCATTGCAATAAGATCTCTAAAGCTGAAGGAATCTTAATGCATTGGCTCCATAGAATAACACAGGAACTGGAGAAGTGATAAACTGGAGAAGTTATCTCCACTATATCACCTCTTTATCACTCCTTAGTGAATCTTCCCCATTTATCCTTCCTGGTAATAAACTTTTATAAAAAAAAAAAATTAATTCATTAGATTAATCTTTACCACAGTGAGTGCAATATTGGCCCAATTACAAAACTAATTAACATAAAGTGCCACTCTGTGCCATTGACACATTTCTCCAAAACGTATTATATTACAAATAAATGGCTAATACAATATTTAGGAAGTTATTAAATCTTTAACTAAACGTATCTTAAGGTGACATATCCAATTTAATTATCATTATCATAGATCAAATGTATGCCTCTAAGAAATCACTCCTTATAATTCTATATTTGTAGGCCTTTGAAGGGATAGTAATGTTTAATTTTATGTTTCTTTACTATTATAGGCATTAAAAATTAATTACATCAATGTAAGTCTTGTCTCACAAACCACTCCAGGCTGTTTCAGAGATGTCTGTTCTCTATCTGACAGCAGGAGATTCTGGTCCCGGGACCGGCGGGGGCTCTTCAGCAGAGCCGAAATTGCGCTGTTTAGAAATAAATACTTAATTGGAACGGTCTACAAAGTGTGCTTGGTTTGCAAGCATACTTTGGAGACCGTTCCAATGAAGTATTTGTTTCTAAATAGATCGATTTCGGCTCTGCTGAAGAGCGGTCGTCTGGACTGGAAATTGGAATCTGCTGCTGTCAGCTAGAGGGCAGACTTCTCTGAAACAGCCTGGAGGGGGGAACTTTCGCCAGTTATATCTCTCAAACCATAAAGGTTTGCGAGACAAGACTTACATCGATGTAATTATTTTTTTAATGCCTACAATATTAAAGAAACAAACATTACTTTCCTTTTGAGAGCAGAAGGGATGTCCAACACTTTGTAAGGCAATGAATTGGGCAGCCCTCTGGAATTTCAAGGGTTAAACCACAACAATCTAATTGAATGCATTTTTCTCCAACAGAAGACTACACCAGGGGCTGGATTCAAATGCAGGTGCTAATTTTATTTCTGCTTTTATCCCCAGATTTCCCCATAGACTTCAATAGGAACGTTTTTGATAAAACGGGAGGTAACACTTATCTCCTGCATTTGAATCCAGCCCCAGATCTCTAAACAATCTACAATTCTAATAGAAGGTCCATCCAAACCCTTTAATTGGAATCCTCATTCAGAACTTATTTGCCTGACATGCACCATCAGGTAAGCCATAGGCAGGCTGCAGAGAAAGTGCTAAATTATATTACTTTCATTAGTATAATTTAGTAAGCAATTTTTAGAATGCACTGGGGGCCATTTATCAAGACCAAGGGAGTCACACAAGCACTTTCTAGCAATTCAGTGAATGTATTTGTTAGCAGAGGCATAGCAAATTTTTGGGAATCGTTTTAACCTACTGAGCGCTCAAGAGGTGGGCTATGCCTTGCTCTGCTCTGTCCACCATCCTGTCTCTCAGAACGAGAGCCAGAGGGGTGTCCGCTGCATCGCTAAGCAATGTTTTAGATACCCCCCCCTTGTGCTCAAAGGGTTTCTGTTAAAAAAGTGCACAGCTGTCATAATTATCTCACACCAGCAATTAGTTAAAATGTTACCAACTATATTCTAACTCATAGGGTTAATGGCAATTTACTTACAATTAAAGGGATAGTAATGTTTCATAATAAAAACAGCTCTAATTAATCATAGTATTTGGACTTTGGAGAGTGTTATTTCAATTCTGTCAGAGTTGTAGTTCAAGAGTAATTCAATTACAAAGTATCCCCCTCCCGCCCCTTTTACTGATGTAACACTGTTCAGCCAGATCAGAAGGGAGGTGCCCAGGTAGACTGCAGAGAGGGACAATCTTCAATTAAGATAAGGGAAAAACCTGAAAAGCTTGTCAAGGGGGGCAGGGATTTCATTGTTCTCATAGGAAGAAGATTGTCCCCTGCTGTTATCTGTCTGGTCTATGGAATGGATTCCACATCTGAGAAGAGATGTCTTACACTAGGTAAAAGGGGCGGGAGGGGAAACTTTGCTTGTGAATATCTCTCAAACCATAAAGGTTTGAGAGATAAGACTTATATCGTTCTTCATGTTTTTTTAATACCTACAAAATAAAATAAAGATAAAACAAAGTATTACTGTTCCTTTAATATTCTCCCCTTAAACCCAGGACCGGCTGATAGCACATGAAGCCGGCACTTAAGGACCACGGACCACTTTTTTGTGCATCCATTTCAGGGTTCCCCGAACGGTGAGCAGTCACTCGGGGAGCCCTGAATTCCATGATGATCCTTGCACGTCATGGATCCTTATGCCTCGCCAACCCAAGACATGCCAGGACCATCAAGGGTCCTTATGGGATTTATAACTCTGGGGCTAAATGGAGGACAATGGGTGTTTCAGGAGTGTGTTTATTCAGCTACTTGTTTAACATCTTGTATTACCAATGCACAGGGGAAACGGGTATAACTTTATGCCATTCCCATACACTTGCTATTGGGAGGAGTTTGGGGCTCACTTGTGTTACTGACAGGGGATAATGTCTGCCAGTATCCATTAATGCAATGAAATACTTCCCAAAATTCCAAATGGCTAAAGAGGGACACTATTTGTTTTAAGTGGGGGCTTGGCTGGTGGGCGGGTCATTACGATAATTTTTTGGTTATTTCATGACCTACTGACACCTCTGATTTGGATCAAGACCAAAGTATTATAATAACACAGACAACTTTATAAACACATATGCTGAAGCTTATACAAACATTAATGTGAGTTTTATTGCTGTAGAGCAAAGTGATACACATTTATATACACACCACACAGTCTGATCTCCTAAACACAGAGACATCAGGGTGATACACTTCTATACACACCACACAGTCTGATCTCCTAAACACAGGGACACCAGGGTGATACACTTATATACACACCACACAGTCTGATCTCCTAAACACAGGGAAACCAGGGTGATACACTTATATACACATCACACAGTCTGATCTCCTAAACACAGGGACACCAGGGTGATAAACTTCTATACACACCACACAGTCTGATCTCCTAAACACAGGGACACCAGGGTGATACACTTATATACACACCACACAGTGTGATCTCCTAAACACAGGGACACCAGGGTGATACACTTATATACACACCGCACAGTCTGATCTCCTAAACTCAGGGACACCAGGGTGATACACTTATATACACACCGCACAGTCTGATCTCCTAAACACAGGGACACCAGGGTGATACACTTCTATACACACCGCACAGTCTGATCTCCTAAACACAGGGACACCAGGGTGATACACTTATATACACAGTACACAGTCTGATCTCCTAAACACAGGGACACCAGGGTGATACACTTATATACACACCACACAGTCTGATCTCCTACACACAGGGACATCAGGGTGATACACTTATATACACACCACAGAGTCTGATCTCCTAAACACAGGAACACCAGGGTGATACACTTATACACACACCACACAGTCTGATCTCCTAAACACAGGGACACCAGGGTGATACACTTATACACACACCACACAGCCTGATCTCCTAAACACAGGGACATCAGGGTGATACACTTATATACACATCACACAGTCTGATCTCCTAAACACAGGGATACCAGGGTGATACACTTACATAAACACCACACAGTCTGATCTCCTAAACACAGGGACACCAGGGTGATACACTTCTATGCACACCACACAGTCTGATCTCCTAAACACGGGGACACCAGGGTGATACACTTCTATACACACCACACAGTCTGATCTCCTAAACACGGGGACACCAGGGTGATACACTTCTATACACACCACACAGTCTGATCTCCTAAACACAGGGATACCAGGGTAACACACTTATATACACACCACACAGTCTGATCTCCTAAACACAGGTACAACAGGGTGATACACTTATATACACACCACACAGTCTGATCTCCTAAACACAGGGACACCAGGGTGATACACTTATATACACATCACACAGTCTGATCTCCTAAACACAGGGACACCAGGTAATACACTTATATACACACCACACAGTCTGATCTCCTAAACACAGGGACACTGGGGTGATACACATATACACACCACACAGTCTGATCTCCTAAACACAGGGACATCAGGATGGGAAAGAAGTTGCAAAGAGAGGTTGTTAAAGCCATAGTTTCTGGCCTTTTGTTTGGCTTGCGTAATGTGCAAACCCCATGTAACTTTGGTGGGGTGGGTGGAAAAGACCTATAAAGGAGATTGATGGAGCTTTGCTTGTCTTTGCCTCCCACTCACTTACTTCAAGCCAACACAGTTTGAAAGCAGGTTAGCCATATCATAAAGATATTAGAAATGTTAACTGTTTTTATCTAGATCTAATGATTTATTTACAAGAATTCCTCAGGGACATTTTGAACCTAGATAGGGATTATTATGTGTATCAGAGAAGACTCACCTGATTTTGGTGTACAGTGACGTGGTAGATAAATTTAAACATATTTTGGCCAAACTATGCAACAAAAACCTCATATTTATGCTTTGCATAATTTCAGCTGGCAATGAGCCGGGGCATGCAGCTTGTTACCAGCCTCTGCTCCTTGACCTGATCTTTTGACTCACTCAGACAGGATGCAGTGAGAGAGAGAGGAAATAGACACCATCCATCAGCCAGACACACAGCTAGAGTGGGAAGGCACATGCACACCTTCAGTCCAAGCAGAGCAATACAGATGAACACCTGATAAGACTGATTTTATGAGGACTTCTGAGAGACCTGGCCAGATGCATGAGATGGGATTGAAGAAGACATTAGGGAAGTACTAAAGACCTGGCACTCTGTTGCAAGAAGGGTACCAAGTAGCTGCTGGGGAGTGGTGCCCTATCATACTTAAAATAATCATGGAAAGCCTTTCAATTACAGAGCCAAGGCAGGGTGTGAGCTTGTATGACTGTTTGTGTAGGAATAGGTTATGTTTCTGTGTGTGTTAGTATGCTACCATGATAAAAGCTCTCACGTAAAGGGATAGTAATGTTTCATAATAAAAACAGCTCTAATTAATCATCATAGTATTTGGACTTTGGAGAGTGTTATTTCAATTCTGTCAGAGTTGTAGTACAAGAGTAATTCAATTACAAAGTATCCCCCTCCCGCCCCTTTTACTGATGTAACACTGCTCAGCCAGATCAGAAGGGAGGTGCCCAGGTAGATTGCAGAGAGGGACAATCTTCAATTAAGATAAGGGAAAAAACCTGAAAAACTTGTCAAGGGGGCCAGGGTTTTCATTGTTCTCATAGGAAGAAGATTGTCCCCTTCTGTTATCTGTCTGGTCTATGGACTGGATTCCACATCTGAGAAGAGATGGCTTACACTAGGTAAAAGGGGCGGGAGGGGAAACTTTGCTTGTGAATATATCTCAAACCATAAAGGTTTGAGAGATAAGACTTATATCGTTCTTCATGTTTTTTTAATGTCTACAAAATAAAATAAAGATAAAATGAAGTATTACTATCCATTTAAGGAGGCTGCTCCATGCTGCTTAGTGATTATTGTACAGAGCCCTTGTTCTTCCATGGTGCACTGAATTGTTTTCTGACCAGTTCAGTGTGCAGTGGAAGAACACATGGGCCGGCTCTGATTCTGTGCAATTATCACTAAGCACAGAGGAATTTCCATAAGTGAAGGCTTTGATCATGGTACATCCCTATTCTGTTTAAAGGTTTGGATGGGTAACCTGTAGCCCTGCAGCTGCTGTTACACTATTACTCCCATCATAGCTGTTTGTTGACCTGCTGTGGAAGATAGAAGTGGTCCATTAGCAACTGTGATGTCACAGGTTGTTCATCCCTGGTATAGGAAGTAAATTGGAGGAGGGCGAAAAAGGAAATCTCATACTGTGTTTCTCTACTTCTCCTCCATCTTCCCTAGCCCCTTCATTCCTCTCTCTCCCGTTTCATAACTCCCTCTTGTCATTCCTATATCCTCATTCCTCCCTCCCCTCTTCCATTCCCAGTCTACTTCCTTCCCCTTCTCCCCTCATTTCTCTTTCTCTCGTCTGCTCTCTCTCTCCTCACCTCCTTATCTCCTCCCTCACTCACCCACCTATCTTCTCTTTCCTTCTGCATTTATTCTTATCCACCCAAACCTATACAGACTTGCACACCCAGAGGTATGTGTGTATTTATATATATATATATATATATATCCAAAGAAGAAAGTAAGCACACTCAGTTCTTCAATAAATTGTGATGAATCAAGTGTTTTTAATTTTTCAACGTTTCGGCTGTCAACCTTGCAGCCTCCTGTCCTGATGAAGGCTGCAAGGTTTACAGCCGAAACGTTGAAAAATTAAAAACACTTAATTCATCACAATTTATTGAAGACCTGAGTGTGCTTACTTTCTTCTTTGGATACATATGTAAGTATAGCACCCAGGCAGCTGGCTACTTTGGATGTGAATGCTTCCCCCCCGGTTTATATATATATAACACTAGTTGAAGAACCCGTAACACGGGCCACAGTGCCACTGCCAGTCGGTCGCAGGGCAGTTATGTGCAGTAGAGACTTCCCACGCAACAGCTGATACAGAGCTGGATGCTCCTTCAGAGCGTCCCGCTCTGTATCAGTCTTGTCACGGGCAGTCTCTACTATGCATGACTGCGTAGTTACACACGTTTTAGCGAATTATTAAATAGGATATATATATATATATATATATTTTTTTTTTTTTCTTATTTCCTATTCATACCATAAAATATTGAGTATAATATACACTTTTCCCACTTTTTCACCTTAGGTGAGGTGAAGTACATGTTATACATGAGCCTGACCATTGAAAGGTGTGCCTTCCCAGGACCTGAACGTGAGACGTAATAAAAAAGTGGGTGTCTAATTCCAACATTCTGCCTGCCAGACCGATGTCATGGCCGCCTCTGGATTATGTTATAAGGGGAGTAGAAGAAGGGAGAGTGGGGGCAGAGAGAGAGAGATTGAGGGAAGGAAGAAAGAAGAGACCAAGGCTGTATATTGTACATTGGAACTTCACATTTTTTTACTATATATTTATTAAGACAGGGCAACATGTTTTTTTGTACCTGGGCTCTCCACTTCCTGGTTACACCACTATGTGAGATAATAATGCATTGGATATGTCTAGCTTTCCAAAGGTTAATGCCCTAAGGACTAGAGGTATGTAAAGTGTTTTGAAACCCTCCGCATCTCAAGGGGTTGCTGTCTTTTTGCCAGCCCTGCTAATGTACGTATATACAGCACACTCCTTGCCTATCAGTATCTGTGTGACCTTCATGGGACACTCGGCTTAGACTGCACATTCACCACTGTCATTGTTGGGTTTTCTTTTCTCCTTTGTCACCACCGCTGTTTACAAAGTATTCATCCAGAGCCAATGTTTTCAGTTTTTAAATAAACTATCGATCCACATGACAGAGAGAGATCACCTTAATAAAAAAATGATTTGGTACCAGGAGGAGCCCAAATGGCCATGTGATAAATCACAGTTTGAGCTGTGAAGTTTGTAATGCTTCTATGATGATCCGTCCTCTTTCCCACTGAGCCTTTTGATGTGCTGGATGGACCAGGTGCTGCTGAATCAGGAGCAGTGAAAGGAGAAATGGCTTCAGAATAGAAGACATTAAAGATACAAATTGTCTGCATCTTGAAATATTTCATGCTTGCTGTGTGCTTATTTTCTCTTTGGCTGTGTGTTTCCCAGATTTCAGACACACAGTGAGAATCTCATTATGATAAATCTGCTCATCTGTAAGTGTGACATAGGGTAAGTGCCGGTGTGAAATAAGAACAAGTGGTGTGCATGGAACACATGATAGGATACAAGTGTCAATAGAATGTTGGTGAGACCAGACTCCAGGTGAGCAAAACCTCTGGGACTCAGTTTGTGGGATGATATAGCTCATACTAATATGGAATTGGTACAAATATACAGGGAGGAGATAGAGAGAGAGAAAGATGAAAATGGAAAGTGAGAGAAAAGGTGAGAGAGAGTGAGAAAGAAAGGAAGGAGAGGGAGCGAGAGAGAGACAGAGAAAAGGTGAGAGACAGAGAGAAAGAGACAGAAAAGGTGAGTCAGAGAGAGAGAGAGAAAGAAAGGAAGGAGAAGGAGCGAGAGAGATGGAGAAAAGGAGAGAGACAGAGAGAGAAAAGGTGAGAGTCAGAGCAAGAGAGAGAGAGAAAGGTAAACGTGAGAGAGAGAAGATGAGAGTGAAAGAGTAAAGGTCAGAGTGAGAGAGAGAGAGAGAAAAGGTGACTGTGAGAGAGAGAGAGCGAGAGGAAAGGTGAGAGTGAGAAATAGAGAGAGAAAAAAGGTGACAGTCAGAGAGAGAGACAGATAAAAGTTGAGAGTCAGAGAGAGAGAAAATGTGAGAGAGAGAAAAGGGGAGAGTGAGAGAGAAATAGAGAGAGAAAAGGTGAGAGTCAGAGAGAGAGAGACAGAAAAGGTGAGTCAGAGAGAGAGAGAAAGGAAGGAAGGAGAGGGAGCGAGAGAGAGAGAAAAGGTGAGAGTCAGAGCAAGAGAGAGAGGAAGGTAAATGTAAGAGAGAGAAGATGAGAGTGACAGAGAGTAAAGGTGAGAGTGAGAGAGAAATAGAGAGAAAAAAGGTGACTGTGAGTAAAAGAGAGAGAGAGAAGGTGAGAGTAGGAGAGAGAGAAAAGATTAGAGAGAGAGAGAAATAGAGAGAGAAAAAGTTAAGAGAGAACAAAAGGTGAGAGTCAGAGAGAGAGAAAAGCTGAGTCAGAGAGAGAGAAAGGTGCGAGTGAGAGAGAAATAGAGAGAGAAAAGGTGAGAATCAGAGAAAGAAAAGGTGAGAGTCAGAGAGAGAGAGAGAAACAGAAAAGGTGAGTCAGAGAGAGAGAGAGAAAAGGTAAAAGTCAGAGCAAGAGAGAGAGAGAGAGAAAGGTAAATAAGAGAGAGAGAACATGAGAGTGAGAGTAAAGGTGAGAGTGAGAGAGAAAAAAGGTGACTGCATGAGAGAGAGAGAGATAGAAGGTGACAGTGGGAGAGAGAGAGAAAAGGTGAGAGAGAGAAATAGAGAGAGAAAAAAGGTAACAGAGAGAGAAAAAAATGTGAAAGTCAGAGAGAGAGAGAAAAGGTGAGAGTGAGACAGAGAGAGAAATAGAGAGAGAAAAGGTGAGAGTGAGACAGAGAGAGAAATAGAGAGAGAAAAGGTGAGAGTGAGACAGAGAGAGAAATAGAGAGAGAAAAGGTGAGAGTGAGACAGAGAGAGAAATAGAGAGAGAAAAGGTGAGAGTCAGAGAAAGAAAAGGCGAGAGTCAGAGAGAGAGACAAATAAAAGCTGAGAGTCTGAGATAAGAGAGAGAAAAGATGAGAGTAAGAAAAGGTGAGAGAGAGAGAAAGAGAATGAGAGAGAAAGAAAAGGTGAGTGATAGAACACCAGCAGTCCTTGTTTACTCACACAGTAAGTAATAGTAACCCGCTCCAGCCCAGAGCAATCTGATGGGAAAGTTCCAGTTGCTCAGGAATGCCCCCCCAACCCTAACAGACTAGAGAGGAACAAATCTTTATCACCCAACAATGAGAGATGCTGCCCGCTGTTGTGCATATGTGTGAAAGGAATGAGTGGTCTCCTGCTGTTCATAGATTATAATTCACATCATTCTCAGCCATTCACTGTCTGGATGAGGATGATGGGAATAGTAGTTAAACAACAGCCAGAGGATGGCCCCTATGAACTTCATTTAATCTAGAAAGACAATTAAGATTCTGAGAAAAGCTGTGATATGATGGCATTGCACATCTCACTGGTCCTTAACCCGTTGAGTGCCAGAGGGGTCTGTAATACATTGCAAAGCAATGTGATTCTCACCCCTCTGGTACTCAGAGTGTTAAATGGTTACCATGTGTAATGAGAATATGTTGTGTCCTGTGGTCCTGCTAGTAACTGTCTGCAAGGAGCAAGGCAAAGAGTCCCTGGGGCAATTAAGATATTATGAGCCATTGTAAGATAAGGTATAGGAGATAATTATTAGGAGTTAGCCATAGAGATCTCCAATACATTGCTTTGTGTATAAAAACATCAAGTAGGGTCTCTAAGTTCAGGCTTGAGGAAATACAAGCAGGAATGGGCTCATAGCACATAGGTTTTATTAATCATATATAAACATAGCATTGTGTAGCAGTTTTGGTGCAGACAATAATAGCAAAGAAATATATAAAGACCTTACACAAATCTGGGAAAACCAGTGGCAACATTATATTTAGGTGCATGGAGCAGCTGCTGTGCTGTAAGCAGCTGATTCTGAAGCTAACATTGGTCTATCCTCATCCTGTTCTGTACTGTAAAATGTAACACTTCAGTTAAGCTGGTCTAGAAAGAGAAAGCTGCTGCTGAAATTTTGAGACTAGCTACATGAAGAGGCAGACAGTCAAAGTGGGGAGCTGGAGTTGCTTGTGATTCCATGGAGTGCTGGTATGATTTATTTGTTGACAGCAAAATACATGATCATTTAAAAAAAAAAAAAAAAAAATCCCTTTGGTTTATAGTTGACTGAGGGAGAGCAAGAAGATCCATGAATTACAGCTATGACTGATAGTGACAGATACTAGATACAGAGACATACATCACACATTATTTTTAGATGGGCAAACATAACTCCACACTCTAATCTGAACTACTACCATTATGTTCACCAAATATGCAAAGGGCAGGTAGAAGAGAAAGCAGGAGAATTGCATGGACATGTTAGTGGTAGTGAAACCATACTACAAAAAATGATTGTGGTCATGGTTGATGCAGCTTGTGGTATATATGATGATGATCCTCCTCCTCCACTGAAAGACGCTGTTTTTAAAGGTGATATAAAAAGCTGTGCCACGTCCAGTAGTAGAACTAAACCACACTAAAGACAATGACAGATCACATACTAGTGTTTTGCCATAACAGAGGGGGATTTAGCAGCGAGACAAACTGCTGCATTAGACAGTGACAGTAACACCCCCACTGCAAACTGGTGACCAATCATGTGCAGTAGACACTGCTGCGCGTGCTACAGTCATGAGTAGACAGTAGAGACTGTCCACTCCGCGGCGGATACAGAGCTGGACGCTCCTTAGGAGCTCTGTATCAGCCGCGGTGCGGGCAGTCTCCACTGTGCATGACTGCCCTGTGACCGGGTGGCAGTGCCACTGTGGCCCGTGTAACGGGCTCTTCAACTAGTGTTCTATAAAAAGAAACTGTTTGAGACTTTGAAAAAACCTAGAAGAATATGAAAGTAGTTTGGAAGAAATTCCATATATTGCCAATACTCACATTTCAATTGGTCTTATACTGCGTGAAATGCATTACATGCCTTGCAGGAACATTATCACCTGCCCCAGGTGCCACCTGCCAGATACAATTATCAGTCCCTACCAGGTGGAATTCCAGTTTTAAAGTGCTTTGAGATTTGTATGCTCAGAACAAGTCTAAGTGAATATAGTGATGAAGTGGAAGGAATTTGAGGTTTTTTGTCTTCTTCTCATTTGTGACTTATGTGAGCTGATAAAGCATTTTGAAGAGGCCACGTTACTGGTTAGCTATATATTTAATACATAGAAAAACAGAATTTGACAGCAGATAAGAACCATTCGGCCCATCTAGTCTGCCCATGTTCCTACTGTAAAAACCTCAAACCTTTTGTCCTTTGTCTTGTATTATGTTCAGGATAGCCTTATGCCTATCCCATGCATGCTTAATTATGTAACTGCATTAACTTATACCACTTCTGTTGGTAGGCTATTCCACTTATCTACTACACTCTCAGTGAAGTAAAACATTCTTACATTATGTCTAAACCTGGTCCCTTTAGTTTTAGACTATGGCCTCTTGTCCTAACATTTTTACTCCTTTGAAATGTACTTCCCTCCTGCACTTTGTTGAATCCCTTCATGTATTTGAATGTTTCTATCATATCCCCTCTCTCTCTTCTCTCCTCCAACCTATACATGTTCAGATCCTTTAGTCTATCCTGAAATTTCTTTTCCTGTAAACTAGTTACCATTTTAGTAGCCCTTCTCTGAATTTCCTCTAGTGTATCTATATCCTTCTGGAGATGGGGTCTCCAGTACTGTACACAATACTCTAGGTGAGGTCTAACTAGCGATCTGTATAGTGGCATGACCACTTCCCTTTTTCTGCTACTAATGCCCCTAGTTATACAACCCGGTGCCCTGCTTGCATTCCCCACTGCTTTATTACATTGCCTGCCTACCTTTAAGTCATTAGAAATACTCCCAAATCCCTTTCCTCTGTTGTCTCTGACACCATAGTACCCTTAATACTATATATTTCCTTTTGATTTTACGTCCCAAGTGAATTATTTTACAGTTATCAACATTAAAATGCAGCTGTCACACTCTTGTCCATTCTTCTACAACAATATATTTAATACATATAAAAAAAATGAAGAGCATGTCCAATACTTCTTACAATAATGATAACACAAACATGAACTAGCTGGGAAATCATGTTAGGATGCTTTGGGCAGAATTGTTGCATATTCCCTATTAAAAGCAAGGAGGAATACATTCTTGTTATACTGTGATGTTGATACTAGTAGCACCAATGTGACATGGGCCCTCAAGTCATCTGGGAAGAAGTTGTTTAACCCCTTAAGAACTGGCTGTGCATGCACGGTGCAATCACTTAAGGACCAGGGACCATATTTTTTCTTTTGCCGATCCGATTCCAGAGTCCCTGAATGGTGTGCAGCCGCGCGGGGAGCCCGGAATTCCATGACGGTCCAGGATCGTCATGGGTCCTTAACCCCTTAAGGACTGGTGCGTACACGCCCAGCTGGCACTTGAGGACCACGGGGCTTTTTTTTTTTTTAAGTTCCGGTTCAGGGCTTTTGGAGCGGCGTGCAGCCGCGCCGGGAGCCTTGAACTCTATGCCGTGCCAGGACCGTCAATGGTCCTTAAGTGCAGGACCGCGGTGACGGTCCTGGCATGTCAATGGTCCTTAAGGGGTTAAGGGTATAACAACCCATGACTGTCCAGGACAGTCATGGGTCCTTAAGGGGTTAATCACCATAATCTATCTCCTCCTCCACCTCCCATAGCATCATGGGTGTTGTAATATTTTTATTTAGTGAGCATGGAGGGACTGAGCAGTTATCAGCAACTTCAGTGGACACGGTATGTGACACTGTTGTAAAGATGGTGAGCACATAGCTTGGGATGGCTGCTCTCAATGCATGTTGACAATGTTCCCCTAGAAATCAGGAGTTAGCAGTTAGCCAGCTGCTGTGTCTCAATAGCAATAATTGATGTGGTATATTATATAGGGTGAAAAGTCTGAAGATGCTTCCCAATAAGCTGTGTTTCTGGGGCAAGCCAAATGCACCAAAGATGACAAAAAAAGTATATTTATTTACATGACAATATTAACCGCTTGAAGTCTCTAGTGCATTGATTTTGATCAATTATAACAAAGCATATACAGGTACCAGAATAGCATTTTTATTTTCCGACAAGTAAAGCAACTGAACCCTACTGCACTGGAGACTTTAACAGCATTCAAGGGGTTAAAAGCTCCATTTAAACCAATGGAAAGGTGTATTTCTGCCCCTAGTGGTGTAGTTGGTTTGTTACAGAACTGTTCCACTTTCTTTTCAATGCAAGGACCACCCCTCTTCCATAATAGATGTGGACCAGGGGCAGATTGTGGGGCAATACCAGCCCGGGGGATTTTTTTATTTAACTGGCCCACTAGCTGGTATTCGAGTGCCGGGGGGGGGGGGGGTACACAGGGCATTACTCTGTATAAATAACTATTAATTCATTAACCTACTGTATGCAATAAATTATCAGTTATTAGCCCCCTGCATGCGAGAGAGGTGTACAGTAACGTGTTCTGCAATTAATCTATTGATTGTCCCATAGGTACATAACATTGCATAGGAATGTGTACCTCAATGAATAACCACTTGTGTGCTAAAGAGGCATAATTCATCAGTAATTAACATCTTTAGTCACCTTTCTGGCATACAAGAGGTCAATTACTCATGAATCATGCCTCTCTAGCATACAAGGGGTTAAACAGTGAAGTACTGCACCTATGAGGAATTTGGTTGGTTAATAGCAGAATAAAACATTGCTGTAATCTTCTCTGGCATACAAAGGGATAATAACTATACCTCTCTAAATCATACAGGGGGTCGAAGGGTTAATAGATTATAAATAAGCCTCTCTAGCAACAGTACAGTTAAGAAAAATTAAAAAATACCAACTGCAATCCAGAAGCTCTGCCTGCTAATCATACACTGCACCAGGACACACACACACACACACTGCAGGCAGAGCACAGACGGCTAAGTCAGCCTTGGGGGCGGGACAGTTACAGACAAGAGGACCCAGTCTTCACTACTGCAATGTGTCTTACTTCCATAGAGTTGTGGACTGGAGAGGTGAGATCATATGATCTCCCTACCAGCCCGTAACTGGGCGGCCCACCGGGGGATGCCCGATCCCCTGTTAGGACAATCTGCCCCTGAAGTGGACCGACAGGCTTCTCCTCCATGGTGCTATCAGATTAAGGAGAGTTTTGCTAAGCCAAACGTTTAAAGGAACATATTTAGGTGTGTGCGTGTGTTTAAACCTATAATTGTTGTGAAAAAGTTGATGAGAATTGCTGTAAGGTGTGTGTGTGTGTGTGTGGTGGGGGGGAACTCTTAGAACATGGCCATACCTGAGTTCTTTTTCTTCTGGACTCCCCAGATGGGAAGTCCTGTGGTGCCGCTAGGGAAGATAAATGGCACAATTTGCATAAAAGGGGTGTGACTTAATTGGGGTGGGGCTTAAAAATGACATAAAAGTAAGATCAATAATCTGGGAAAGGAGGATAATTGGGCGGGGAGTGGGAGGAACAGACTGGGAAGTAGCAAAAGTTTTATTAGAAACTTCCCATATCCAGAGAATCAGTTTCTGTCCCGGGGGCTTGGTAATCAGCAGCAAAAACCGGAGTCTCTGGGGCAAATCCGGAGCATTCCCCTATGAATATGGCTCCTAGGCCCAGTAGCTTCTACTTACTATACTGCCAAGAACATAGGTGAGAGAGGATGTGATCGCTCAGCGTCTTAAATCTCATTCTATCCTCTTCTGCCTATTCCCTTTCTCTACCTCAGTTAAACATATTTATAACATATGTACATATATGTACTACATAAATGTAACCATTTAAGTGCCAGAGAGACATCTAATCCATTGCAACAGAGAGTGAAGGATACTCTGGCATTCAAAGGATTAAAGGGATAGTAATGTTTCATAATAAAAGCAGCTCTAATTAATCATCATAGTATTTGGACTTTGGAGAGTGTTATTTCAATTCTGTCAGAGTGTAGTACAAGAGTAATTCAATTACAAAGTATCCCCCTCCTGTCCCTTTTATCTAATGTAAGTCTCCTCCCCATAGGAGGAATCTGGTCTCTTGACCGGACAGATCACAGCAAGGGACAATCTTCCTACTGTGATCATAAGGAAAACCCTTGAATGATAAAGTATCCCCTTCCCACCCCTTTTACTGATGTAACACTGCTCAGCTCAGAGCAGCAGGGTGGTGTCCAGGTGGATTGCAGACAGGGAAAATCTTCAATTAACATAAGCGAAAAACCTGTCAAGGGGCAGGACTTTCATTGTTCTCACAGTAAGAAGAGCGTCCCTTGCTGTGAGCTGTCTGGTCTGTGGACCAGTTTCTGAGGAGAGGCGGCTTACAGTAGGTAAAAGGGGCAGGAGAGGGATACTTTATCATTCAATTACTCTTTAAATATAAATCTGACAATACTGAAATAACACTCTCTATGGCTCAAATACTATGAAGATTAATTGGAGCTGCTGTTTTTGTGAAGCATTACTATTCCTTTAAGTGTGTACATGTCCACATGTGGTTATCATCACTACCATTGGCAAGCTGTTGAATTTTGCCATAGGCTCTAGCCCCTGATCTATTTGGAACCTAGCAATGCCTCTGTAGAGACGTCTACAATGCATTGCAATGAGTTGGAAACCTCTTTAATAAGGGGTTTAAAGACCTGAATAATTGCCTGTGAATTTTAATTTCTCCCTGTGGTGAATCTGGTTTGAATGCGATCCTTAACCCTCTGAGGGCCAGAGGGTTGTGTACCGCTCTGGCACTCAAAGGGTTAAATCTTCTTGTGTTTGTGTATAATAGGAACCTCCACTCTCATTTGGATGCAAAGCAATAACCAGACTCTGGTTTCTGGATCAGGTTGCCAATGTTTTGATTAATGCAACTATTTTTTTCCTAATATGTTTTCCTGCCTATAAGTCTTCATCCCTTTTCCTTATTATTAATGTGTTGTTGTTGCTGAGCTAAATAGATTGAACATGAAGGGACAAAAGAAGAATTAATTGGGTAAATAACAGCTTACGGTGCCCAGGAAATGAAAGAGAAACTAAATTAAGTAGAATCTTGCTTTTTCTGCAGACATAACAGATATCACTACTTAACTATTGATATACACACATCATTATTTTATTTTACTACATTCTAGCTTAGGACAGGAATGATTATACTTGGGAGCTCACTGAATCTGACCCGGAGACCTCAGTTTTTTTATATTTCTTTACTGTGTGTTTCCAGGCTGATTTTCAGGGCTCAGTTAGTTCCCTGATAACTCCGCCTTCCTCACTGCAAGTTCCGGTGACTCTCCACCCATTTTATGGGCACATTTTCACCTCCCATCCTCCTAATCCTATGAAGCCCAATCAAGCCCCACCTACTTTATAACTCAAATCAGGTCACTTCCACTGCCAGACCTTAGTGAATCTCCTGAGGCTTGGGACAGAAGGTTCCCAGGTATGGAAATTTGGAAAATGACTTAGACCATGGTTCTCTATCTATTCCTTCAGGTCCCGGTAACAGGTCATGACTTGTGGATTTGTCTGCTTGAGTAATGGTGAGTCAATCTGATTAATTTTCTTTTGCTCAAACAGATAAATGCTCAAATCATAGTAACATAGTTGATGAGGCTGAAAAAAGACCTGTCCATCAAGTCCAGCCCATGCCAGCAACACCTGTGTTGATCCAGAGGAAGGCAAAAAAAACCCCACTCTGGAGCAATTTCGAATTTAGCCTCAAGTGGGCAAAAAAAAAATCGATCACTTTTTTTGAAAGCAGTTGCATTATCTGCAAGTACAAAATGCCGAGGAAAAGAATTCCATATTTTACCACCCTTACTGTAAAGAATCCCTGCCTTTGTTTTAGTCGAAATCCTGGCGTGTCAGTGGACACTGAGGGCAGTGATAGAGAACCACTGTCTTAGACATACTAATAAATACTTGGACAGATTAAGGGCTCAATGGACCTGAAGCTGGAAGTTATAAAGGGACAATTCTCCTGGAAGGATATACAAGAGGGTTGGTCAATTTTTGGTCCTCCAGCCATTGAGAACTACAACTCCCATCATCCCTAACCAGACAATAGCTTAGTAATTGTATTGCTCTTCCAGAAAATAAAGGGATATTCATGCTCGAAAATAAATACAGCTTCCATTAATCTTCATATGTTTTGGGCCATGTAGCACTGTATTCCAATATTGTCCGAGGTACAGTTCAACAGTAACTGAATTATAAAGGATAACCTTCCCCCCCTTTTACCTACATAATGCTGCTCTACAAGCTGGTCCAGATGGAGAACAGTGAGGGACAATCTTCACTAAGCATAAGGAAAAACCTGCCCTCCATAGTCAAGGGAGGGCAAGTTTTTCTTATGCTCACAGCAAGAAGATTGTCCCTCACTGCGAGCTGTCCAGTCAAGTTACCAGATTCCACATCTGAGGAGGGTTATACTAGGCAAAAGGGGCAGGAGGGGATATTTATAGTTCAATTGCTGTTGAACTACACCATGGACAGTATGGAAATAAGCTGTACATGGCCGAAAACACATGAACATTAATCGGATCTGCATTTGTGTTCAAGCATTACTATCCCTGTAATGAGGGATAACCTTAAAACTTGAGAGATTGGTGTGCCCCAAGAACCCGAGTAGAGAACCACTAACCTAGAAGATGGCAATCACAGAGCTTGTTTCAATATTTTTTTTTAATTCAAAGTTTAAGTGAACATTCAGAAATAAAAAAAGTGGGTGTCTCTCCTTCTTTCCTGCATAGTTATCTACTGTAACTAGAAACACAGAATGTATGGCCCATCTAGTCTGCCCAGTTTTTCTACTGTAAAACTTGAAATCTTATATGGTCCTTGGTCTTGTCTTATGTTCAGGACAGCCTTATGCCTATCCCATGTATTCCCTCACATTCCCCACTTCTGCTGCTAGGCTATTCCACTACTATAGGTCCATGGTAAGACCCCACTTAGAATATGCTGTTCAATTCTGGGCGCCCTTTCTGAAAAAGGACATTATGGAACTAGAAAGAGTGCAGAGGAGGGCTACAAAACTAGTAAGGAGAATGGAAAGTTTTAGTTATGAAGAGAGGCTAGAAAAGTTAAACTTGTACACACTAGAGAAATGGAGTCTTAGAGGGGATATGATAACACTATATAAATATGTTCAGGGCCCATACAAAGGGCTCTCCAAAGACCTGTTCATTAACAGAACAGTACACAGGACAAGGGGCCACCCGCTTAGACTTGAGGAAAGGAGATTTAATCTACAACAGCGGAAGGGATTCTTTACAGTAAGGACAATAAAGGTGTGGAATTCACTGCCTGAGGAGGTGGTGCTATCGAAAATATTAGATGCCTTTAAAAGGGGCCTGGATACTTATTTAAAAGAGCATAACATAGAGGGCTATGTACGTTAGTATTGGGATGAATATTTAGTTGGGGCTTGTTGATCCAGGGAGAAATCTGATTGCCATTTGGAATCAAGAAGGAATTTTTTCCCCCCATTCAAGGCAGAATTTTAAATTGCTAATTGAGGGTTTTTTTGCCTTCTTTTGGATCAATGATGGTAAACAGGAATAGGAAAAGGTTGAACTAGATGGACACAAGTCTTTTTTCGACCTAAATTACTATGTTACTATGTTACTTATCTATCACCATCTCAGTGAAGTAAAACTTTCTTACATTATATATAAGCCTCGGTCCCTCTAGTTTTAGACTATGGCCTCTTGTCCTAACATTTTTTCTCCTTTGAAATGTACTTCCCTCCTGCACTTTGTTTTATTTGATTATTTCTACCATATCCCCCCACTTCTCTCCTCCAAGCTATACATCTTCAGATCCTTTAGTTTATCCTGTTAATTTTTATACTGTAAACTAGTGTTGAGCGAGCACCCCGATGCTCGGGTGCTCGGGTGCTCTGACCGAGCACCGCCGGAGGCTCGAGTGCTCGGCCGAGCACCCGAGCCCCATTGAATTGAATGGGGCGACACAAGCATTACACCAGGCACCCCCTGCTCTGATGAGGGGAGGGTGCCTGGTCAATGCCCCCCTTCATCTCCACAATGTCCCCCTTCATCTCCACAATGTCCCCCTTCATCTCCGCTATGCCCCCTTCATCTCTGCAATGCCCCCTTCATCTCTGCAATGTCCCCCTTCATCTCCGCTATGCCCCCTTCATCTCTGCAATGTCCCCCTTCATCTCCGCTATGCCCCCTTCATCTCCGCAATGCCCCCTTCATCTCTGCAATGTCCCCCTTCATCTCCGCTGTGCCCCCTTCATCTCTGCAATGCCCCCTTCATCTCTGCAATGTCCCCCTTCATCTCCGCTATGCCCCCTTCATCTCCGCTATGCCCCCTTCATCTCTGCAATGTCCCCCTTCATCTCCGCTATGCCCCCTTCATCTCTGCAATGCCCCTTCATCTCTGCAATGTCCCCCTTCATCTCCGCTATGCCCCCTTCATCTCTGCAATGTCCCCCTTCATCTCCGCTATGCCCCCTTCATCTCCGCAATGCCCCCTTCATCTCTGCAATGTCCCCCTTCATCTCCGCTGTGCCCCCTTCATCTCTGCAATGCCCCCTTCATCTCTGCAATGTCCCCCTTCATCTCCGCTATGCCCCCTTCATCTCCGCTATGCCCCCTTCATCTCTGCAATGTCCCCCTTCATCTCCGCTATGCCCCCTTCATCTCTGCAATGTCCCCCTTCATCTCCGCTATGCCCCCTTCATCTCTGCAATGTCCCCCTTCATCTCCGCTATGCCCCCTTCATCTCCGCAATGCCCCCTACCTCCAGTCCCTGGTGGTCCAGCGGAGCGTCTTCAGATCTGTGCCTCCTTCGGCACAGATCCCCGCCACCCGAACATGGCGGGCGAGCACATGGCGGTACTCGTACGAGTACCGCCATGTGCAGAGCAGAGCGATGCTCGAGCCGATCCGAGCATCGGCCGAGCATGCTCGCTCAACACTACTGTAAACCACTCTTTCACTAGATGAAAATGCTTTAGAGGAGAAGCAAACTTTTTTATGAAAACCTTTACGTTACAGGGCTTTCCCTGCTGATTAAAACAAGTACACTCCCACTGCTGTCAGTTGTTTTATTCAAAAGATACAACAGTTCAAATAGTCAAAAAGTGACTTACAGCATGAATACTTCCTGAAATTTCAAAATGACAACATGACTCAGCAATTTCTACTACACTGCAGTGTGAATGCAGCATAATAACTAAGTGGAATATGAACACTAGGGGGCACTGTTCATGTAAAAAAAGAGTTTAAACTTCATAACTCAAATTTGTTGGTGCACAGCGGCAATAGGGAGCACAAAACCAAAATTGTTAGAAACTTGCTGAGGAGGTCTTCATCCAGCAGGGGAACGACAATGTATATATATTTATATGTGTGACTGTGCGTGTGTTTATATCACTCAAATAGTTTGAAAGGAGATAATGCTTTTGATTAAAAAAGTAAAGGTTTATCTTCCATACACAACAAATACCTACAAAAAGGGCAGCTCAATTGGACTATTCATACAAATTAATGTTGTCTATAACCTTGACTGTTCCTTTAACCACTTGGATACTAAAGATATCCCCAATTCTTGAACAGCAATTTATTAGAAGTACCTCTAACATCCAATGGGTTAATGGAACACTAACTCCTCTTAGTAATACATTTCCACTTCCTTATCAATGCGTTGGATGTTCCTCTGACATCCAAAGGGGTTAATATAGGCAGAGACTTCACATGGGGACTGTAAACCAATTCTATATGGATCATTTCCCAAAATTGATCTTTACTTGATATTTAAAAAATAAACTATAATATGCTAAGTTGCTAAGTCTTTAATACCATTATTCTGGACATCTCAGACCCTCTAAGTCTTTAATACCATTGTTCTGGACATCTCAGACCCTCCACCCGCCTATGGATCTCGACAGTAGACTTGATGGTCATGATGGAGCTCATGCATGCAATCTCTACGTCATCTCTGGACTGCTTCGAAAAAACCTGGACCCCCTGGTTTCTGTACCACTCCTCCCCCTCTCCTTTGTGATGCTTGAACATGCTTCTAGCGTACCTCTACTCAACATCCTCCCCTTGGCATTGGCACCCACCCTTTATGACTACTTTACTGTCTAGACGTTGTCCCCTACTAGGTTGCCTCTCCTAACACAGTCCACCAATGAGTTATTCAGATCCTCCATCTGGTTGCTTCCTGACCATGCACTCGCCCACTCACCTCCCCCCCACCTTTTTAACTCTCCCCTCCCTCCCCACTACCTTCCTCTAGTACGCATATTTGATGCTCCTTTAGCTACACCACCCCTCTCCTCCTCTGCTGGACTATGTTCATATGCTTTTCAGCACACTTGTTTGATTATTGTATCATTACTTTACATCTTTCATTCATGATTGTATACTTTCATATCGATTTTTTTCATATTTGTGCTTCTTAATTCTGTTGTACACATCTTATCTTTTCAATAAAGTATAAAATAAATAAACTATATATATATGTTTTTTCCTTCTGAGTAAAACAATGATTCTCGCATTGCTGAGAGGTGTTTTATTCAAAATTTATTGCGGCTCAAACTTGAATTTCTTTAGGTTCACTATCACAGTGGCCTGAAATTTTAGTGACTCGGTTGCTACACCAGCCTACGGTGGTTTATGGTTAACTGACAAGAAGTGTCAATAGACTGCTGGGGCAACAGCGCCACTGTAAAATGCCAGGCCTTTGAGATATTGCACCTAAAAAAATTCAAGTTTTAACTGCAATAACAATTGAATAAAACACCTCTCAGCATTGGGAGTACCCTTGTTTTAGTCAGGATGATCAACTCTACAGTATATATATATATATATATATATATATATATATATATATATATATATATATATATAAAACATTTTAATACTGCTGAATTCAAAGACCTGAAACTCCTCACACTGAGAAGTTTAGGGTCCGTTAGTTCTTCAAAATACATTTTGGCAACAAAAATCCACCACAAATTGATTAATAGATGTCATTAGGATTTTCATCACAGATTAAAATAATTGGGTGTTTATTATTAAGAAATGTTAGTGTTCCTTTAAAGGAGCAGTAAACTTTTTTATGAAAAAATACATATTGTAGATATTTTCCTATTGAGTAAAATAAGGGTACTCCCACTGCCAAGAGATTTATATTTCCAGAGTTATTACAGTTTAAACCCATGTTTTTTTAGATTAGCAGTGCCCTCTAGTGGCTAAATTATAATCAGTTATTCTGTTACATTCTAATGGAGCGGAAAGTCAGAGACATATAGTTCTCTATAGAATGTGATAGAAACTGTTGAATCACTTCCTGTCAGAACTATCAGGAAGTAAAGGCAGTAAAGTCACTTCCTGATTATTTGAACTGCTATAAATTTTGAATGAAACAACTGACAGTAGTGGGAGTGACCTTGTTTTATTCAGCAGGAAAAGCTCTATAAAATACATGTTTTCATAAAAAAGTTTACTGCTCCTTTAAGGAAACTTTGCAGTGTTATAGATAATCACTTCAATGATGGAATAAAACTTACTGACCTGAATATTATGCTCATTAACATTCCTCTACACTGATGTTGATTGTTTTCTATGTTTTAACGATCTTAGATGGCTTACACCAAATGAGATTGGATGTTTAAAGAAAATTAATATTTAAAGAAAAAATGAGCATGAAACCAGAGAGATTATCGAATGAAATGCAATTAACTGAATTAAAAACACGAGACCTTGTGCAGAAAATGTATGAAACCTGATTTCTGCTGCAAAATAATATAAAAAAAATGAAATGATTAAAATTCATGGGTATAGATAAATGCATTATGGATTAATTGTGAAATCAGAATGAATGTTTTATTGCAGCAGCTAATTAAGTATTTAAAGAATCGTCTCCTTTTTATCAATACACTGGAGTAATTAAAGAGATGTAACCTTTGGGTTAACATACCTCGTCTCATATCTATTGCTTTGTAGAAAACTGGAAATGGAACTGATGTGTTTGCCAGACATCGGTGGATATATATATATATACCATTTCACTGCCAATGTATGTCATAATGATAAACAGTTTACCCTAAGGCTTTGCAGCTCCTGTTCTAATTGGTTGACCATTTACATTTTAATGACATCACTGCTTGAGTATGGGTAGGCCAATCAAAATTTACACAGCACACTGAGGGGTGAGATTCTCTATGCGGTAGTAAAGAGATGATAAAGAAGAGATGATTTTTTCAACTGTGGAGATCTTAGTGCATAGGCTCCCTAGAATAACATAGGAACTGGAGAAGTGATGTCACTGGAGAAGTCATCTCCGCTATATCACCGCTTAATGTGTCTCCCCCCTTGGATGTCAGCGAAATCTCCAGTGCATTGCTTTGCAGTGTATTGGAGACCGTTCCAGCATCCACTATATCCTTATAGGAACAACAATGATAAAAGACAAGAGCTTCCAAATGGAAAAAAAAACCCTCTTCTTAAAGCCGCAGTGAAACCTAATTATTCATATGTTGTAGGGCTATTCCTGTTGACTAAAATAAGTATACTCCCAATGTGAAGATCCTTCTAAAGTTAAAAAAAAGTGCAGACAGCATGTTTCTGATACCTTCAGTTCAAAATGATTTCATTCTAGGTGATACAGTTACTGCCATCTATGGAAGTTTGTGTCTGGCTCTCAGTTCTTCACAGGCTTTAAAGGGATAGTAAAGTTTCACAATAAAAGCAGCTCCAATTAATCTTCATAGTATTTGGGCCATGGAGAGTGTTATATCAATACTGTCAGTTGTAGTACAAGAGTAATTGAATGATAAAGTATCCCCCTCCCGCCCCTTTTACTGATGTAACACTGCTCACCTCAGAGCAGCAAGACTGTACAGATGGATCGCAGAGAGGGACAATCTTCAGTGATCATAAGGAAAAACCTCAAAAGCCTGTCAAGGGAGGCAGCATTTTCCTTATGATCACGCTAAGAAGGTTGTCCCTTGCTGTGACCTGTCTGGTCAAGAGACCAGATTCCACATCTGAGGGGAGGCGGCTTACACTAGGTAAAAGGGGCGGGAGGGGGATACTTTATCATTCAATTACTCTTGAACTACAACTCTGACAGTATTGAAATAACACTCTCCATGGCACAAATACTATGAAGACTAATTGGAGCTGCTGTTTTTGTGAAACATGACTATCCCTTTAACAGACACAGTGTCACCTGGCGGCCAAAAATCTTGGACTCAAACTATCAAAACAAACAGAATGTTCTTCTGTAATAAGCATTTCCCATAGTAATGGTACTACCATTGTTTTACTCATCTAAGTAATATATATTTTAATAAAGGGATAATGACCTATTAATAAATACAGCATTGAGAAGCTTATCCCCAACATTCATAAGTGGCCCCACAAACTTAAAAAATGCAATACGTTTCTGATATTTTTTAGGGGCCTCTAAATTCAACTAATTTCCTATTCAATTGTACAGCGCTGCGGAATTAGTTGGTGCTATATAAATAAAAAATAATAATAATATTCTTCCTGCCTTTCCTTTAAACCAGAGGTGGGCAATGGGAGGCCCTAAAGCTGTTGTAAGTAAGCAGCTGGAGGGCCTCATGTTTTGCTCCCTTAGTTTAACACTTTGAGTGCCAGAGGGGTACGCAATGCATTGCACAGCAATGTCTTGTGTTCTCCTGTCATTCAAATGGTTAAGCCTTCCACTGATGAAATTCAACCCCACTGAAAGATGACTGAAGGAGATGAGATAGAGTAGCTGCCATCACCAGAATGAGAAATATTGAGACTAAAGACTCTCCTGGTTGCCTTAGCAACATAATTAGCTTAATATTTTTTTTTTTTTTTTTTTTTGATTTTGGGGTTTTTCAGATTTTAATTTTTAAGAGATGTGACATGCACACAAAAATAATAACACATGTCTGATTCATTTTCTCCCCGTAATATACTTCTGTACTTATCTCAGTTTTAACCTTGGAGGCACAGTCCTTTTATATGATAAGCTGATTCTAATAGTCACAGATCCTGAACAGAACATGTTCATAATATCAATAAAGATTTGTTTTTTCTGTCACCTGCACTGTTAGGATTCATTATCATTTCCCAAACTGAGTGCTTGTGAGTCTGCAAACAGCTGATCACTGGATAGACCACTATGGACTGCAAACAGCTGATAGGTAGGTAGACAACTATGGACTGAAAACAGTTAATCAGTGGATAGACCACTACAGATTATAAACAGCTGATCAGTAGATAGACCACAATGGACTGCAAACAGCTGATCAGTAGATAGACCACTATAGACTACAAACAGCTGATCAGTTGATAGAAAACTATGGACTGTAAATAGCTGATCAGTAGATAGACCACTATGAACTACAAACAGCTGATCAGTGGATAGACTACTATGGACTGTAAACAGTTGATCAGTAGATAGACCACTATGGACTACAAACAGATGATCAGCTGGCTCAGGTAAAGACAGAACTGGCAGCGAAGCTGTTACATGTAAAAGGCTACTTTGCCAGTTCTCAGTGTCTGTTCATGATCTGAGAAGTGGTGCAGGGGACTCTTTAGGTTATTATTCTCCTCCCCTTGCAGAGTTAAGTATTAGTTTATATGGTGAAATGTATTGTATTCTTCATGATGACAGTCACACATCGCCAGTTTTCCATTGCATTAGCTCTTAATGCATCTTATAAGTGTCCCTCTTTAGTCAGGACAGTCCCTCTTTGAGACCTAAATCTCTATGTCCCTTTTTCCTACCCTGGAGCCCCAATTTTTTGGGAGACCAGTCACTGTAAGTATAACACATTACTGGGGTTACCACTGAACTCGGCAAGCCAGAGAATCGCCCTCTGTCTACAGAAACGCATATTCAGTCTGAAAACCGGAGACATGGGGCAGATCAGGAAATTTCCAGGTTTGAAAATATCACTTCTGGTTACCTCTGCAAAGAAATAGGTATACATTTTATCACAAGCCTTGCTCAGTGATTTTCACTGGAGCGGTAGGCTCACTCCCACCCACTCCTGTGACAACTGCCCCTGATTTGCTGCTTGCAGAAGGTCTACTTCCCATGCAGTCGCAGGGTGGGGTTGACAGCAAACCAAAAACCAACTAGATTTTGAAATATATACTAGTTAAAGAGCCCGTGTACACGGGCCACAGTGCCACCCAGCAATGGCCATGGTGCAGTCATACACAGTAGAGACTGCCTGCGCTGAGGCTGATACAGAGCGGGGACTACGGTCTGAATTCGGAGACCTGTTTCATTATCAGTCACGGTGTGGGCAAATTGTAGTGGGCATGACTGCAGTGCGCACAGACATCTTTACTGCGCATGACTGCTTCTGACAAACATACATTTAGCAAATTATTATATAGGATATATATATATATATATATATATATATATATATATACATATATATATATATATATATAGAGAGAGAGAGAGAGAGAGAGATAGATAGATAGATAGATGTGTTGCAGATCTCTCTATCACTCAAGGGGTGTCATTCACTAAGGCATGACAAAGAGGTGATAAAGTGGAAATGGCTTCTCCAGTGATATCACTTCTCCAATTACTATGTTTTTCTATGGAGCCTATGCACTAACATTTACAGACCTCCCAACATTTCAAGTGGCCAAAGAGGGACACTAGTGTTTTAGGTGGTGTTTCTGGAGGTGTAGCTGGTGGGCTGGGCATTTCAGAGAATTTTTAGTTTACTTTGTGACCTGTTGACACCTCTTTGTGTAACGGAATAAAATATTTTATTTACACAGATTCTGTTTTGCAAACATTTACTGAAAATTAACTAAACATGTATGTGAATTATACTGCCGTGGAGCAATGTGATAGACTAATATACACACTGCTCACTCTGATGTCATAAAAAGAGGGACACCAGGGTACAAAAGAGGGGGATTTGGGTCTCAAAGGGGGACTGTCCCTCCTAAAGAGGGACACTTGGGAGGTATGCATTTCTTAAGTTTTTGAGACCTTAGTGCATTGGTTCCATAGAATATCACAGGAACTGAAGAAATGATAAACTGGAGAAGTCATCTCCACCTTATCACTTGTTTATCAGTCCCCCATGGTGTGAAAAGCCCAATGAAAATGAATATATATTTTTGGAAGTTATATTTATTTCATATGGTGTGCTTGATTTGCCCCATATTACACCACTTCTGCTTAAAGGGATAGTAATACTTTGTTTTAACTTTATTTTATTTTGTAGGCATTAAAAAAACATGAAGAACCATATAAGTCTTTTCTCTCAAACCTTTATGGTTTGAGAGATATTCACAAGCAAAGTTTCCCCTCCCGCCCCTTTTACCTAGTGTAAGCCATCTCTTCTCAGATGTGTAATGCAGTCCATAGACCAGACAGATAACAGAAGGGGACAATCTTCTTCCTATGAGAACAATGAAAGCCCTGCCCCCCTTGACAAGTTTTTCAGATTTTTCCCTTATCTTAATTGAAGATTGTCCCTCTCTGCAGTCTACCTGGGCACCTCCCTTCTGCTCTGGCTGAACAGTGTTACATCAGTAAAAGGGGCGGGGGGATACTTTGTCATTGAATTACTCTTGAACTACAACTGTGACAGAATTGAAATAACACTCTCCAAGGTCCAAATACTATGATGATTAATTAGAGCTGATTTTATTATGAAACATTACTATCCCTCTAACACATTATTTGCAGTGTTTTTTGGGTGCTGCCAGGCTTTAGGTTGTGTTCTCGTCTGGCAATGTATTTTTCTGTGACAGCTTCTCAAGGTACCAGTGACAGCTGGACTGTAAAAACTCAACTGGCCTTGAGGTCTATCATGTCATTAGTCTGCTAATGATGTGTTGGACATAGCATGGACTTCTGGGAAATGAAGCCCTGTAAACTTACACTGTGCACACACATCACATTTCAGATTGTTTTAGGGAACAAATTCTGCATCCTCATTTCTTGCAGTTTTTTTTTTTCGTTTATTGGTGTAAATCTTTCCTTTGTTCGTACAGAGGTATCAAAACACTCTGCAGCTGCCTCTGCTACCCACACTTCATTACGCTCCCCAATTACACAAGAATCCTATTCATTTTGAATCAGCAGGGACACATAAGCCTAAATCTCTTTCTCTTTCTACTAGATAAAGTGCGAGAAAACTCCATTCATCCTGAAATGTGAACACACACAGTCATATCTTATCTCCCCAGTTGTAAGTAAAAATGAACTACAATACGCTTCTTAACAGTTTATACATTATGTATGTCACATTGCGGCTGGTGTACTAAGATGAATTGGACCGATTCTAGAACAAACCAACTACATCGTAGGGGACGATTAAACAATAACCTAATTCTCATTTATTTAAATGGAGCTTTTAACCATTGAATTTCCATAATGGTGAGGGACTTTGCTGGGTTCCCAGGAACGGTTTTATGGTTTAGTCATCTGGCGTTCTGTACAGTGGCATAACAATAGGGGTCACAGGGGTCGCACCTACGACCGGGCCCGTCACTCCAGGGGCCCGGCCGCCCCCGTGACCCCCTCGCCCGCAGCAACTCCCACTACAGCCGCCGGTTCTAGTAATACAGAGCGCTGGGAGATGACATCATCTCCCTGCCTCCGCATTACTAGAGCGGAGCGTGGGAGCTTCAGTTGTAGAGATCTGTGCCGAAGGAGGCACAGATCTGTCAAGCCACGCCGCTAGACCACCAGGGACTGGAGGTAGGGGCATTGTGGAGATGAAGGGGGCACTGTGGAAGAGGAAATGTGGAGATGAAGGGGCATTGTGGAAGGGGCATTGTGGAGATGAAGGGGGCATTGTGGAAGAGGTAATGTGGAGATGAAGGGGCATTGTGGAAAGAGCAATGTGGAGATGAAGGGGGCATTGTGGAAGGGGCAATTTGGAGATTGGGGGGGCATTGTGGAGATGAAGGGGGCATTGTGGAGATGAAGGGGCATTGTGGAAGGGGCACTGTGGAGTTGAAGGGGGCATTGTGGAAGGGGCAATTTGGAGATATGAGGGCATTGTGGAGATGGGGGCATTGTGGAGATGAAGGGGCAGTTTGGAGATTGGGGGGCAATGTGGAGGTGGCCAATGTGGTTGAGGGGGTCTGGGGCCAATGTGGTCGGGGGGGCCATGGCAATTCTTGCACCAGGGCCCGGTGGCTTCTAGTTACGCCTCTGGTTCTGTAAACATATATTTAACCACTTAGGGCTATATGCACCAAAACAAAAGTGGAGACATTCTGGGATGAACCAACTGCACCATGGGGGATTAACACCCCCTCCCCTCATTGTTTTTAACTCACCTGTGATTAATCAGGAAATACTTACATCCTGGCGTTTTGGTGGGCCTGGAAGACTGAACTTGGACAACTCTGAACTAGAGCACCTCTGGGTTTGAGAAAGTAAGAACGTATCGAATAAAATCTACATTTTGGGGAACCTTAACATTTCCAAGATATCAGGGTCAGCTCATTTTGAAAATGAACAGGTATGCTCGCTTGCCTTCAGGTGAGGAGATCCAAAACCTGTACCACTAGGGAAGGTCTCTCCAACACCAGCAGCTGCAACTCAGGTGATGTATTACAGTGTGTGATCGCTCTAGTACATACTAGCGCATGTATTCAGCCATAGTTAAAGGGATGTTAATATTTCACAATAAAAGCATCTCCAATTAATCTTCATAGTATTTTTGCCATGGAGAGTGTTATTTCAATACTGTCAGAGTTGTAGTTCAAGAGTAATTGAATGATAAAGTATCCCCCTCCCACCCCTTTATATATGGGCAGTCTCTGATCAAATTCCCTCACAGCCATTGATCAGAGACTGCCCATATATAAACGGGTGGGAGGTGGATACTTTATCATTCAATTACTCTTGAACTACAACTCTGACAGTATTGAAATAACACTCTCCATGGCCCAAATAATATGAAGATTAATTGGAGATGCTTTTATTGTGAAATATTAATATCCCTTTAACTATGGCTGAATATGTGTGCTAGTATGTACTAGAGTGATCGCACACTCTAATCAGCCAATCAGATTAGAGCAACTGTGCTTTAAACAGATTGGCTGAGATGTGCGTAATCGCATCTCAGCCAATGGCTGTGAAGGAATTTGATCAGAGACTGCCCATATATAAAGGTAGTCTCTTGTCGAATTCCCTCAGTGTGGAACATGCATTGGCTCGTGAGGGACAGAACTGGGAGGGCTGTGGCCCACATTACTGTCTCCGCTGCCTCTGCCTCTGTGGCCGCACACAACTAAGTCTAAGTCTTCTATTAATAAATTTTGTAACATATTTAATGCACAATTTTGACTTACTTTAATGGCTTGATTTTGACAATAATGGCTTATTTGGGCCTATAAAATGGAGGCATATGTCTATGGAACCTGGCACAATTTCATTGTTAAAACCTTTGAGCCCCAGAGAGGTTTGCACCCCTCTGGCACTCAAGGGGTTTAAGGGGGTATTATTATCCGAGATATTTCGGCAAACTTAGATTAATACTATTATGTTTTTTTTTTTTTTTTTTACAAGAAAGAAGGATGAAGAGAAGAAAGAAGATACAAGAATGAAGATAATACAGAATTAAGATAGACAGTGGATACAGGTAAGTGTAACACATATAAGTTAACAATCAGTGCTTGGCAGTATGTCAGGCACCAATCGTTAGCTTTTTTTACTGTTAAGTTCCCAGTATTGCCGATGTTTAGTGGCATTATGGGAAGTTAACACACAAAATGGACATTTGGCTACATGACCATTTCTGTGGCCTAACGTCCATTGTGCTTTTAGCTGGTAGGGCCTTTAAATACTGACTTAAACATTTTATTATGTCGGCCGGTACTGGCCCTATTGGTTGTTTTACCGCAAAACTTTAAATCTGGCACTAAGCCTTTAATACCAACAAGTTCCCTTCCCTCCAGCCCCACTGTATTCCCAGGAAAATGTTGTAAAGTTACCCCTTTCCTCTGTTTCTTGTTTATTTAACATGGCATTAAAGAAGCAAAGCAGAGTAGAATGCCCATACACTACCCCATCGGCCTCTCCTTGGTGTAAGCAGCGCTGGGTCGGAATCCTCAGTGTAGCTAGTTTAGTAAATTGGAATTAGGCAAGTGTATGACTACAAACTCAATTCTAGATCCTGTTTTTAGAAAGGATCAAATGTATACACTCACCCCACTGTGACTGAGTGAATATTACTGTGTAAAATCAGGGCTATCCCAAAAATGTATCCCAAAATCTTCAGTCTGAGATCCCTGCTTCAAGCATATTCGGGAGATGTTTAAAGGGATAGCAATGTATCATAATAAAATCAGCTCTAATTAATCATCATAGTATTTGGGCCTTGGAGAGTGTTATTTCAGTTCTGTCAGAGTTGTAGTTCAAGAGTAATTGAATGATAAAGTATCCCCCTACCGCTCCTTTTACTGATGTAACACTGCTCAGCCAGATCAGAAGGGAGGTGCCCAGGTAGATTGCAGAGAGGGACAATCTTCAATTAAGATAAGGGAAAAACCTGAATAACTTGTCAAGGGGGGCAGGGTATTCATTGTTCTCATAGGAAGAAGACTGTCCCCTGCTGTTATCTGTCTGGTCTATGGACTGCATTCCACATCTGAGAAGAGATGGCTTACACTAGGTAAAAGGGGCAGGAGGGGAAACTTTATCATTCAATTACTCTTGAACTATAACTCTGACAGTACTGAAATAACACTCTCCATGGCCCAAATACTATGAAGATTAATTGGAGCTGCTGTTTTTGTGAAACATTACTATCTCTTTAAAAAATGATGTAAGGCACACACAGTAATGAAGTCAGTGTGTTGTCTGTGATACAGCAATGATTTTCCCATTTAAGCCTTTGAGCACCAGAGGGGTACTCAACGTACTGCAAAGCAATGCGTTGCGTACCCCTCTGCCACTCAAAGGGTTAACTCAATAGGACTTTTTAATTTGTCCCCTGTAGTGCAGTTGTTTGCTATAGAATGTTTCTCCTTTTGTTTATTTGCATGTGACCTGTAATGTAGAATTATTCTATCTGGCAATGCAGGGTCAGCTAGACAATCTGATTAGGCATTAAAGGAAATGAATGAAAATGTTACATGGGGGGTATCATGGGACTGGAATCCCTCACATTGCTCACAGTACCTGAAGGCTATGTAGAAGGTCATTGTGTTTCAGGTAATAGATGTTTCATTTAGTCTGTATAATGTCTGCCTTGGTTCACTGACAGCAGGGTTTGTGTGACTAACCCAAGGCTTATTATAAATAGTAATGAAATGGCCAGTGATCAGGGGATAAGTTAGCCAAATGGATGGGTAGCATTTTATATTTAAAGGAACACCAACACCTAAAATGAACTGGGGTTTCACACACACACACACACACACGCGCACGCACGCACGCATGCACACACACACATGTTCCTGCATTTTGCAGGGCTCCTAATACAAAAGCAATCTGATAGGGCATCTCAGTGATAATGGTTGATTGTCTGTTAGTGGGCCTGAGATAAGACGGCAGTGTTTCTGAATAGAAAAGCAGTGAGTACTTCTCTCAATACATTAATAGCATTAGATTTGCTCTGCAATGCTTTGCTTACCTCTTTGGCACTCAAAGGGTTAAAATTGTATGTCATTTTTATTTCCATTTCTTTTTTTGTGCAAAAGGTCTAAAATCTTTCAAATGAAGGTGGAAAGGGACTAAAAGTGACTACATTTTAATAGACCTGCTAAAAAAGCTGCTAAAACTATAGAGAGATGTAACTGTTTAGAGATTAGAACCCACCCAGGCCAGTTCCTATTTGTTAGTTTATCTCAGTCTTGCCATGCATTGCCCTTATCAAGGGCTTGTATAAACAAACAGGCCTCAAATGGTAATACACAGCTGCCTACACATGATTAGGAAGAACAGTTTATAACATACTTGGGGGTTTATGCATCTAAGATTTATGTATTTACTTTAATACATGCATGCTAGGAAAAGCAATCTGTTGTACCACTCTGGTTCTTAAAATAGGCTGACCAGATCTCACCTTTAGCCGGAGACACATAGGAAATAGCCATTTTTCAGTACTTCACTGAAATCAAAGCAGTCCTGCAGTATGCATTTCTCCTATGCGTCCACGGTTAAAGGTGAGGTCTGGTCAGCCTACCTTAAAGGGATAGTAATGTTTCATAATAAAAGCAGCTCCAATTAATCTTCATAGTATTTGGGCCTTGGAGAGTGTTATTTCAGGTCTGTCAGAGTTGTAGTTCAAGAGTAATTGAATGATAAAGTACCCCCCCTCCCGCCTCTTTTACTGATGTAACACTGCTCAGCTTAGAGCAGCAAGGAGTGTCCAGGTAGATTGCAGAGAAGGACAATCTTCAATTAAGATAAGGGAAAAAGCTGAAAAACCTTTCAAGGGGGCAGGGTTTTCATTGTTCTCATAGGAAGAAGATTGTCCCCTGCTGTTATCTGTCTGGTCTATGGACTGCATTCCACATCTGAAGGGAGGTGGCTTACACTAGGTAAAAGGGGCGGGAGGGGGACACTTTATAATTCAATTATTCTTGAACTATAACTCTGACAGTATTGAAATAACACCCTCTATGGCTCAAATACTATGAAGATTAATTGGAGCTGCTGTTTTTGTGAAACATTACTATAACTTTAAGAGGTTAAAACATTTATGCCAGGTGGTCAGTCTTTGGGCCTCCTCTTGTTATGCAAATACAATTTCTACCATATCAAATTAACCATTTGTTGTGAATGAAGGGAGTTTTAGTCTCAGCCAACTGAAAATCCAAAGACTGTCTGCCTCTGCTTTGCAATGTGGATTTTACGGGACGGATTTCCCAGTAGGCTGAGTAGGCCACTATGAAGAGCTCCAAATTTTGAGGAATGCTTCAGTGGCACTGGCCACACCCACATTCTGAATTGTGGGTATGGCCAGAGCAATCTCAATGTTCATTCACCAGATGTATACCCTATGACAGGCTATTATTTAAACCCTTGGATGCTCCACTGCATTGCGAAGCAATGTGTTGAAAATCCCTCTAGCAACCAAAGGTTTTTTTTTGTCCTTGCTTGTTATTGGTCAAGGGTATTTTCTGTTCCAGGAAATAGCAGATGGATTTGGGGGTGTGGGTCATGTTAAGAGTGGGGGTGTGGCCATGGGTGGGACTAAGGCCTCCCTTAAATGCCTTGCCCAGGGGAGCCTAGGGTGTAAATCCATTCCTGGGATTATATAAATAACAGGTAGTGTTCCCCAACAGGTTAGGTGATTCAGCTCCTTTCGTGAGTTTTCTCTAATGTTTTGCTTCATGATGTATTCAAGATCTTTCTAGAATACAAGTAGTTTAACAACATACTTTGAATAACAACATTCCCTTCCCTTTAATGACAAACACCCTGCAGAGCCTGGCAACGGAAGACATAATTTCCAGAGTTCCCCCTCTCTGAAATGGTCTTTATCCAGATTTCCTTCCAAAGAAAACTTTTCCAATCAATTAAAGCATCACACTCAGCAGAACAATCTTCTGCTTTAACAAATGGGCTGCTTCAGTATTCAACCACTATAACTGAGATAATTTATATCTCCAGGTAACAGTGTGTTCATGGTTTTTATACGACTGGGACTTAAACCAAAAACACTTTACAATGTTCCCATACAAATATGCTACAAGTTAAAAATAGAAAATGAGTTTCATGCAGATTTCGGTTGATTTCATGGACTAGTATATATATATATATATATATATATATATATACAGGGCTTAAAAGTTGAGGTCATTTGCTACTAGCCAGACCTAAAAAGTTACTCACCACTGCAAGCCATAACATACCAACCAGGGATGAATTTCTACTCGCCAGGGCTAAATTTTCACTCGCCATTGGCTAGTGGCGAGTGGAAATTTTGAGTCCTGTATATATATATATATATATATATATATATATATATATATATATATATATATATATAGTAAAGTTGCAAAGGAAGCACTGCACAGTTCACAATGAAATGCCTGGGTGCAGTCAGTAATGCCAAAATGTTATAATGTTAAGTTAAAGCAGCACTCACAGGACTTTATAATAAAAGAGGTACTTTATTTGTCAACGTTTCGGCCACCTAGCGTGGCCTTTCTCAAGACAAGAAAACAGTGAACCAATCTCCCTGGCGCCACTGACGGTATTTGAGGGAGATTGGTTCACTGTTTTCTTGTCTTGAGAAAGGCCACGCTAGGTGGCCGAAACGTTGACAAATAAAGTAACTCTTTTATTATAAAGTCCTGTGAGTGCTGCTTTAACTTAACATTATATATATATATATATATATATATATATATATATATATAGAAGACAGTTCACTTTGGTAGCACTCACTGTTATTTCTTCAACCTGCCTGGGCGCTGTGCCGGTGAATTGAATCATACACACAGAATGCTGGATAGACGGCACTCACAGGACTTCTTCAATGATTACAAACAGAAATGTTTATTTGTATCGACGTTTCGGCCACGTTTCATAGCCTTTATCACGATTCTATATATATGGTGTAAGTTATTGAAAAAATAACAAGGGGAAGAGCACAAAACAGGACTTATCAAAAAGAAAGTAGAACACTCTTTATTAAGTCAACGTTTTTATTAGAACACTCTTTATTAAGTCAACGTTTTGGCCCCTCTTGAGGAAGGCCTGATTGGGGTCGAAACGTAGACTTAATAAAGAGTGATCTACTTTCTTTTTGATAAATCCTATTGTGTGCGCTTCCCCTTGTTATTTTTTCAATGACTCTCGCCTTATCTATTTTTTTGAAGCAGCACCCAGGTAATTAACCCTTTATTGATAATGTTAGCAAAACGCCTGTACTCTTGCCGCTCTGCCAATGAAGAGACAAGATCGGAGGAGAACAAACAGGAATCTTTTCTTTATTCGAATATAGAGAGAACAGCACAGCACATTAGCATGGAAAGAAAACTTGCTCTGTTCTAAAAATTATGAGCAGAGGGGGTATCTAATATACTAATAGCACACCCTTGAGCAATAAGATGATTGGATTAACAGAAAACAAGAATTGCAAAAATTACATATTCAGTAAACTACAACATTGCATATTTCGTTAGTCCAATAGTAAAGCATTAATATTGCTCCTCCACCCAAATAACATAATCAGTTTCCACCCCCTAATAGAATTACAAGCTTTGCATATTTGGAAATAACAAAACATTAGTTCTCAGCAAATGCAATACACGATGATTTAACCTAACTTAGCAAAATATCTTATCAATCTATGTGAAGGGGGGAGAGAATGAGCTGTGAGTTTCTCTGCTTATCAATATGTGTGCAGGGAGATGGGGGGGGGAAAGAAAGAGTGACATAGGTTTTCTTTTTGGAGACCATAAAATTTCTGCTGTCTCTTTAGGTGCTGGTTAACCCTTCCCTTGCTATTTTGTGTGATGTAGCTTATGTTTAAACACTTGATATTTGATAACAATAAGAAGGATTGCCCTGCTTGCCTGGAGCTAATCAGAGTTGAATTCACGTTATCACCCGATACATTTACTGTTTTAAAAAATAAGAACTGTTTACTGTCTACGGATCATCAAAAAGATTCTGTAAATAATTTTGCTGTTTTACAAGATACAAAAGTGTGTTGTGAAAGTGAATAAGTATTCTGTGTTTCTTATGTCTGCATTCACCAATCAGATGGCTGGAAAAGTTAGCATATGTGACCAGAAACATAAAATCAGGTTCTTGTTCTGTCACTCTATTCAAAAAAGGTAGGGAAGTTCTTCAATGGCTGGCTGGACTGCTGGAAGGAATACTGGATGACTCTCCACATCAAACGCCTCCATGCTACCCATACTTCCTCCTCCTCTCTCCCTGTGATGGCTGCTTCCTCTTCTTCTCTTTCCATGTGCCCTGCTGCCACCTCCTCTCTTCTGGTGCTCTGTGCTATCATCTACTTGTTATCTACTGTCCTTCCTCTCTCCAGATGTTGCCTGTTCCATTTCTACTCGGGGTTCTGAGCTTCGGCCTCCAGTTTTTCCCACACTCCTGCCTCTTCTCTTGATCATCACTTCCTCCTTCCAGGGGAGGGCTGGCCTGGAGGGCAGGGGGGCAATTGCCCGGACATATATCTGGGCCAGTGGGCCATTGCCTCACTCAGTCTCTCGCTTGATGCTGTAAATGGTGCTATACTAGCGATAGCTTACAACTGAAATGGAGTTACACAAATAGTACCACAGAGCTAACAATTCAAGCATAACCCATTTCCCATGTAAGATATATGGTATCACTACTACAGAGCTTACAATGTATCAGTAGTGTAGCCTCATTTCAACTGTAAGCTCTGTGATATCACTTGCCTTACTTCGCAACGTAATGCCAATTTTAAAATTACCCAAAGGGGGTGGGCTGGGACAGTGGACTTGAATGATAGTAGAAGCCGGACACTTGATTGTATTCCCCCCCGGGCCACAATTGCCAGCCCTCCCCTGCCTCCTTCACTGGTGCACAAAGCACTTTCATTCTCTCCTTCTGTCTCTGTTAATCTCCCTCTCCCATCTCTGTGATTCATTCTAAAACAGTTTAGAAAAAACTATTGGCGAGATGCAGGAAAAGTGCGCAATCGCTATTTCCCATGTGAAAACCACTAGGGAATAGGTTTGCGCATGATTTTGTTGAATTGCGCATGAAAATTCAAGATTAGCGAACGGTTGCGTATATTTATTTTTTGTGGGCGTGGCTAAGATTAACGAATCTGTGTGAGTGGAATAGCGAATGCGCCTAATGCAGGATCTGCTATTGCAAATGAATTTACACGTCTGTGTACTGTTGTCGTAAAATGGAATTTTTCATCTGCAATTCAAGAAGTGTTCGGTGTTTAGCTTCCTGGATTAGAACATGCGCAAAATCTATCCTTTATCCAATGCGAACGTTTCTTGCATCGCGCCATATGTCTCCCAACTTGATCTGCTAAATGAATTGTGAAGATTCCACTTATTTCTAGAAATGTTTTGCTTACGTTTTATCAAACACGTGTGATATTATAAAGAAAACAAAATGCTTTCTAGATCCCCTATAAAGGTGAACTTTTCCTATAGTGATGAGAGGCTAATAAGTTGGTTAACCTACGCTTTAACCATGGTAGCTGTCCTTCATACATCAGCCCCCATCTCTATGTTGTTGTTTCCTAACTTTTCCTAAGTTGTAACACATCCTTGACACTTATTTGAAAATACTAATTTCTGTAACATATGTGATTCAAACACAATATGTCAATGCAACACAGTAAGCTTGATGCCACAGCACATTAATGGAATATGATATGCCTGTTAGAAACCATTGATCTATATATTTATTTTTGAATTATATCTGCAGTTATACATGTTTTCTAATCCCTATTGAAGTATTCCTTTTATTCACATCTTATTACAACAGACAACAAGTTTCAACAGTCTGAATTGAAAACCCTCAAGAGAACGGTCCCACCCAGCCATAATTATTAATAGCTCTTATTTTTATCAGAATGAGAACTAAAAATATCTGGATATATACTACAAAAGAGTTTAAAAAATGCATAGATATACCCTGAATGCTGTAAGTAGGACACATATCTAAGTAACTGTACAATAGAAAACTGCTCTCTGAAGGAATTAAAGGGATAGTAATGTTTCATAATAAAATCAGCTCTAATTAATCATCATAGTATTTGGACTTTGGAGAGTGTTATTTCAATTCTGTCAGAGTTATAGTTCAAGAGTAATTCAATGACAAAGTATCCCCCTCCCACCCCTTTTACTGATGTAACACTGCTCAGCCAGAGCAGAAGGGAGGTGCCCAGGTAGACTGCAGAGAGGGACAAACTTCAATTAAGGGAAAAAGCTGAAAAGCTTGTCAAGGGGGCAGGGATTTCATTGTTCTCATAGGAAGAAGATTGTCCCCTGCTGTTATCTGTCTGGTCTATGGACTGCATTCCACACCTGAGAAGAGATGACTTACACTAGGTAAAAGGGGCAGGAGGGGAAACTTTGCTTGTGAATATCTCTCAAACCATAAAGGTTTGAGAGATAAGTCTTATATCGTTCTTCATGTTTTTTTAATGCCTACAAAATAAAATAAAGCTAAAATGAAGTATTACTATCCCTTTAAACCTACCTGATCTAAGATTAAGCACCTCAGGTGCTAAACGAATGAAATCAGTATCTCTCTGTATGTCTACACTTTAATAAACAATTTATTTTTTCTCATTGGTATGTTTGAGTTCGAGAGTGCTATTGTATGGTATTCTCAAGAAGTGGACTACCACTTCGACCTACACCAGAAGGCTCTCGAGCAAGGCAGTGAATGATTTTACTTTATTTTTTTTTAATTGTTGTCATGCACGTGTCCCTATCTCTTTGTCTCTCCTTCCTAGGTAAGTCATTATGTTAAGCATATAAATCGTAATTTATTCATAAAGTCATAATTCCCCTATACGGACGAAAGATTTCTTGCTTTCATCACACCAAACATAATAACTGTTAAAAGAAAAATCATATCTTCAAATAAAATAGGGTTATATGTGTTTATATATAATGCAATTCATATAAGCAAAGCTGAAAACAATCTATATTTAATTTTAGATACCCAGAACATATATAGAAAGCATTGTCTCTGTGGAATACGAGCAAGATATTATTACAGCTAGAAATGAATGTCGTGATGTGAGATGCTTCAGTTATGGAGATTAGTTAGCACTCACCCCTCTTCTATTGAGAGATGCTGTCCTATTTTCATATCTTCCTGTTTGAAGACATTACTGCACTATCACATCTAAGACATATATTGAAGTGGACCTGTTACCTTAAAGGAGCAGTAAACTTTTTTTATGAAAAAATATATATTGTAGGGATTTTCCTACTGAGTAAAATAAGGGTACTCCCATTGCACAGAGAGTTATATTTCCAGAGTTATTACAGTTTAAACCCATGTTTTTTTACATTAGCAGTGCCCTCTAGTGGTCAAATTCTAATTAGATTTCCTGTTAGATTCTAATGGAGAGGAAAGTCAGAAAAGTCAGAGACATACACTTCTCCATAGAATGTGATAGAAACTGCTGAGTCACTTCCTATCAGTTAGAACTATCAGGAAGTAAACACACAGTAAATTCACTTCCTGTCAGTTAGAACTATCAGGAAGTAAACACAGTAAATTCACTTCCTGATTATTTAAACTGCTATAAATTTTGAATAAAACAACTGACAGTGATGGGAGTGACCTTGTTTTATTCAGCAGGAAAAGCTCTATAAAATATGTGTTTTCATAAAAATAAGTTTACTGCTCCTTTAATTAAAGTTTTCATATATGAATACTTCATTAAAAACCAATTATGTATCATATTAGCCATAAGACCAGCCAAGGTATAGTTTGATGCACTCATACTTTTATTTATGTACTAGTTTTAAAGCCCGCGTACACGGTCCAACAGAGGCGGCACTGCAGTCATGCTCAGTACTGACTGCCAGAACACGCCACGGCTGATAACAGAGCGGCGCACTCTGAATTCAGACAGCGCTCTCTCTGCGCATCGCAGACTGCGGTCTGAATTCGGAGTGCCCTGCTCTGTTATCAGCCGAGGTGCAGGCAGTCTCTACTGCTCATGACTGCTTCTGACAAACATTCGTAACGAATTATTATACAGGATGGTGAGTGCTCTGAGTGTTTCACCATATGCTAATTTATGCCAATGAAGCACCAGTGCAGCACATGGCTTAATTAGCATATGATAAGGCACTGAGGAAGACTTTCTTTTTTTTCTCTTTTTCCATCAGTTAGTCTTTTAGCTAACAAGATTTATAGGCAGTTTCAAATTAGGTTTTCAAACATGTAAACTTAAATTCAGGTTCACAGGTCCACTTCAAGATTGCTTTATGGTATGTTCGGTCAGGGAGAGATTTTAGGTTTCAGATACCAAATAGCAATTTATATTCGTTTTTACAGGGTGTAGCTTGTAGTTTAATCTAACCCATTTCATTTTAGGTGTTAGTGCTTCTTTAACATAAAAAGAGGGAATAGGTTCACCGCTCTCCTGTTTTGAATCAATCTTCTTGTATATGTTCTGATGCACCACTGCTTTCCCTCCCATGCTACTGTGTACAGAAGCTGAGACACATAAGAATGTATGAAAAACAAGTGGTCAGTCATCACTGTGTTCCTGGATGAAATTGCATGGGAGTGTGAAACTAGTAAATTCAAGTTAACTTTATTCAAGTCTCACACAGTATATAGAATAGTTGTACAGGGAGACCTACTTCAATCACCTGACACATTCTGTGGCCCCATTTGAAAAAGACCTCACAAATAGTTCAACCATAAACAAATCTGGGAGATCTGTACAAATCATGAATCAGACTAAATGATTATATTATATTGATTTGTGTACAAGGTTGCTTAGGTCGATGTAGTCACAGCAATAGTTCTGGATTGGTTCAGCTGGACATGGAATTTCACATTATCGGAAGAATAGATCCACAAACTAATTGACGGCTTTTCTTATTTCTATTCCCAATACTGATTTTAAAGTTTGTACTTTGTCTGCACAGTAAAATCCTTGCTAACATTCTTTGGGGGAGATTCACTCTGCAGTGATAAAGAGAGGATAAAGTGGAAATGTCTTCTCCAGTTTATCACTTCTCCAATTCCTATGTTATTCTATGGTGCCAATGCACTAAGATCTCCAAAGTTGAAGAACTCTTAGTGTATAGGCCCCATAGAATAACATAGGAACTGGAGAAGTGATAAATTGGAGAAGTTATCTCTATTTTATCACTGCTTAGTGAATCTCCCCCAATGTCTGATTCCATTGTAATATAGGCCTGGATTACATTTCAAGTGACTAATCTCATGAATGGTTTTAACTAACATGCTCATTTTATAGCCTGTGTAGATACAACCAATCACCAGCTACACTAGAATCCAGACCATACTTAGTTGTAAATGATGGATGTATGAATTGCTGTAGAGATCTTCATCTCACTGCAAACCAGTACATTTGGGACCTGTCTTGCATTCAAAGGGTAATAATCCTTTGACTTTCAGCTTCAATAGATAAAGGATTGCAGTGTATAACAATTCAGAGATATCATATCAACTTTTCCACTTGCTTAAGCTACACATAGTGGTATGAAATATGTATGAAATTCAGCATTGATTCCATTACCTGCTTAAACATGAGCAAGTACACTCAAGTCATCTTCTTCACGATTAGAGAATCAACTGCACACAACCTATTTATTTTTCCACTAGGTGTCACTGTGTAGATATTCCTACATTTAGGTGAATAAAATGCTTCTAAGTTATAGCTTTTCCATAACCCTGTATTGTTTACACACTGCGGAGAAAGTGAATTACACAGTGCAGGTCTGAAAATTAGCATTTATTCTGGGTATGACTAATAAAGCTTCATATTTAAGCTGTCAACAGGAAAGTCACTTACTTCTCAGTCAATCAGTTTGCAGCAAAATACACAATCATATGCATCTGCAGCATTCCTTGATCAGGCTTGCAAACGCTATTAATAAATATTATATATTCCGAAACATTGCTTGAAAGGTAATACAAGTTTAGAAAGCTTTTGAACTTTGCGTACAGAGATGTAATACCTGAACCATAGCTGGGGAATACAGAGAATACAGCTTTCACTTTAACCCTTTGAGTGCCAGAGGGGTACGCAATGCATTGCTTTAAAATATTTTTATTGCAGGCAAACTGTTAACCCCTTAAGGACCGGGAAAATCTGAGTGGATTGCACTTAAAGGGATAGTAATGTTTCATAATAAAAGCTGCTCTAATTAATCATCATAGTATTTGGACTTTGGAGAGTGTTATTTCAATTCTGTCAGAGTTGTAGTTCAAGAGTAATTCAATGATAAAGTGTCCCCCTCCCGCCCCTTTTACTGATGTATCACTGTTCAGCCAGATCAGAAGGGAGGTGCCCAGGTAGACTGCAGAGAGGGACAATCTTCAATTAAGATAAGGGAAAAACCTGAAAAACTTGTCAAGGGGGGCAGAGCATTCATTGTTCTCATAGGAAGAAGATTGTCCCCTTCTGTTATCTGTCTGGTCTATGGACTGCATTCCACATCTGAGAAGAGATGGCTTACACTAAGTAAAAGGGGCGGGAGGGGAAACTTTGCTTGTGAATATCTCTCAATCCATAAAGTTTTTTTAATGCCTACAAAATAAAATAAAGATAAAACAAAGTATTACTATCCCTTTAACCCCTTAGGGTCCGACAATCCCGTGGTGTCTGGTCCTTTAAGGACCAGATAGACGCGTTCGACGTGCCGGCCCACGTGACTGATCACGTGGGGCGGCACATCGAAAGGAGGACTGGAAGAGATCGCTCCGATCTTGGAGCGATCAATTTCAGTCCACGGTATTACTCATTGCGCTCCTGCAGGAGCGCGGTGAGTAAAAGTACGTGACATACCAGGACCGTCACTGGCCCTTAAGTGCCGGACCAGCGTGACGGTCCGGGTACGTCAAAGGACGCGAAGGGGTTAAGGACCCTTTAGACTATGTTTGTCTTTGTTCAACAGTGTTTTTCATCTAAGTCTTTTATCCTATTCACATAAATTACATACTATTTTTTTACACACAAATAAGGCTTTCATTTGATACCACACTTATATGGATAACACACCATTTACTTTATTAAAATTAAACGGTTAAAAAAATGTAAAATAAACACCATTTTTATTTTTTCTCTTGTGATCATTTGGGCCTAATAGGTTACATTTTTATGGAGACTGCATGAAAGGTATGACCGGTAATTCATACCTACAATATGGGCAGTTTTAAGTGGGCACTCTGTCTCTGGGATAAAAATCCCCAGGTCTGGACTTTTCTTCTTTCCTCATACTAGGGCTCACGAGTTGCTTCCACGGGACTGTGGAGTTGAACTCATCTTTGGTAAAATTTTGCCTGCTGGCACTGAAGGTCCAGCTAAACTCAGGTACTGTCTTTATATTCGTGCCAGCCAGTGCTACACAACTGTTAGTCTTGCTTTGACCCTACTGTTTTTTGTAGGAATTGTTTATTTCATGTTATCGTTTTAGGCTCAGGGCTGGATTTAGATCTCAGGAGCCTGTAGGCACAGAAATCTGAAGCGCCACCCCCCAATTGGCCATCTCCACTGGACACTTCCGCAATGCTCCTAATCTCCACATTGCCCCCCATCATCTCCATATTGCCCTCACATTGCCCCCATCAGCTCCATATTGTCCCCATCATCTGCAACTTGCCCCCCATCAGCTCCATATTGCCCTCATGTTGCCCCATTATCTCCATATTGCCCCCATCAGCTCCACATTGCCCCATCATCTCAATATTGCCCCCCATTGGCTCCATATTGCCCCCATCAGCTCTATATTGCCCTCACATTGTCCCCAGCATCTCCATATTGCTCCCCATCAGCTCCATATTGCCCTCACATTGCCCTATTAGCTCCATATTGCCCCCATCATCTCGATATTGCCCCCACATTGTCCCATCAGCTCCATATTGCCCCCCATCAGCTCCATATTGCCCCCCACATCCTTTCCTACCTCCCATGGACACCCCTGCTCCCTGGTGGTCCAGCAGCATGGCAGCTGGCAGGTCTGTGCCTCCTTCTGCACAGACCTGAAGCTGCTGTTGCTCCCGCACAGTCTTCTATTTAGTAATGCAGAGCTCTAGGAGATGATGTCATCTCCCAGCGCTCTGCATTACTAGAGAGCTGACGAGGGAGATAAGCGGCTACAGGTCTGTGGTGTAGACCTCACCGGGCGGGGATGGGGTTAGTGAGTGCGGTGAGGCAGAGGGGAACATACTCAAGGGTAAAACAAAAAACAGATCCCAATGACAGGCACCCCTCTGTGGGGTGCGCCTGTAGGCAGATTCCTACTCTGCCTTATGATAAATCCGGCCCTGTTTAGGCTTGTTACTTAATCTATATTGTTACCTATATATGTATTTCTGTGTGTTAGAGATTAATTAAGGCTTCGCAAGGCCCTAGGCAAGGTATCATTTTGGGGCCCCACATCTCTTTATCTGGTGCTGGTTTTATGGCTATAATGGAATTGGGAGCAACTGGATGGCGCTGGTCTCTTTCAACTTAAAAGGCATCTGACACGATGTTTGTGGCAGCAACAGTAGGGCCTCTGTCTGTGATCCATCTCTTGCAACCAGGGCCCCTCATATTGCCCTGAGCCCTAGGCAGCAGCCTAGGTTGTCCTAATGGATGATCCGACTCTGCTGTGTGTGTGTGTGTGTGTGTCTGCTCTCTGCTTCCCTCTCCCTTACTTTAATAGTACGGAAGAGAGAGGCAGAGAGCAGTCACAAATGCAGTGTGTAAGACACAGTACATTTGTGAATGAAAATGCCGGTACATGTGATCGCTCCTGGAGCAATCACATGTAACGGCAGAAGAGAGAAGGACTGAGACTGAGCTCTCCAGTACTGGAATGCTGCTATTACTTAACCCATGACATGCCAGGACAGTCATGGTTCCTTATGTGACGTTTACCCATGACGGTCCTGGCACGTCATGGGTCATTAAGGAGTTAACAAATAACCCCTCCAACATTTCCTATCTCTTGTAATTTGTATCACAAACATACCTTCCAACATTTCAAATGGCCAAATATGGCCACTTGTGTTTTATGTGGTGTTGCTGGGGGCGTGGCTGGTGGGTGGGACATTACTGAGGATTTTGGGTTATTTCATGATCGACTGACACGTCTTTAAGTAACTGAATAAATGATTTAGAGCAAGACCAAAGTATTTTATTTACTCTGACTAATTTATAATCTCACACATACTTTAGTGTAAATAAATATTAATGTGAGTTGTATGGCTGTGAATCAATGTGATACATTTATATATACACCATACAGTCTGATCTCCTAAACACAGGGACACCAGGGTGATAAACTTATATACACACCACACAGTCTGATCACCTAAACACAGGGACACCAGGGTGATACACTTATATACACACCACACAGCCTGATCTCCTAAACACAGGGACACCAGCGTGATACACTTATATACACACCACACAGTCTGATCTCCTAGACACAGGGACACCAGGGTGATACACTTATATACACACCACACAGTCTGATCTCCTAAACACAGGGACACCGGGGTGATACACTTATATACACATCACACAGTCTGATCTCCTAGACACAGGGACACCAGGGTGATACACTTATATAAACACCACACAGTGTGATCTCCTAAACACAGGGACACCAGGGTGATACACTTATATACACACCACACAGTCTGATCTCCTAAACACAGGGACACTGGGGTGATACACTTATATACACATCACACAGTCTGATCTCCTAGACACAGGGACACCAGGGTGATACACTTCTATACACACTGCACAGTCTGATCTCCTAAACACAGGGACACCAGGGTGATACACTTATGTACACACCACACAGTCTGATCTCCTAAACACAGGGACACCAGGGTGATACACTTATATACACCACACAGCCTGATCTCCTAAACACAGGGACACCAGCGTGATACACTTATATACACACCACACAGTCTGATCTCCTAGACACAGGGACACCAGGGTGATACACTTATATAAACACCACACAGTGTGATCTCCTAAACACAGGTACACCAGGGTGATACACTTCTATACACACCACACAGTCTGATCTCCTAAACACAGGTACACCAGGGTGATATACTTATATACATATCACACATTCTGATCTCCTAAACACAGGGACACCAGGGTGATACACTTATATACACACCACACAGTCTGATCTCTTAAACACAGGGACACCAGGGTGATACATTTATACACACCACACAGTCTGATCGCCTAAACACAGGGACACCAGGGTGATACACTTCTATACACACCACACAGTCTGATCTCCTAAACACAGGGACACCAGGGTGATACACTTCTATACACACCACACAGTCAGATCTCCTAAACACAGGTACACCAGGGTGATACACTTCTATACACACCACACAGTCTGATCTCCTAAACACAGGGACACCAGAGTGATACACTTATATACACACCACACAGTCTGATCTCCTAAACACATCCTGGCCTGTTGGTGGACCCCTTGAGGAATGAACTTGGATAGCCCTGCCTTAGACCATTTTTAAGTGATAGTGGTTCTTTAACTAAAGGAAGAGGAAAATGTAATCAAGATAAAATATCTTGTTGAACCTGTTAGTCCAATCCCCTTTATATCAATAAACAATGTATCACAGCTCATTAGTAACAATATATCACATTATAACAGCACAAAAGATGCAATAGCTCAGTCCCAGCCTGACCTTGATATTGCTACCATTGATTCCTATAGCAGCTTAATTGTGTAGACAGAGTTATTGCTCATGGCCCCAATTGATTTACCTTGTCCCAAGTCATAAGGGTCAGAAAATTGGATCAAAGCAGCAGTTTATAGCACATTACACTGGTCTAATGAAAATAAAAGCGCATGTTCATATACAGGAAGCATCTGAATTGGGGATTTTCTCTTTCTGTTAAAGGGGAATTATCATGGGACAGTTCCCTTATGATAGATCTGTTCCATAGGAGATAACCTGCTACAGAAATTGCTGGAAATGCATTATGAAGCCTGACAGTTGACTGTGAAGTGTTTGGGTCAGACCCCAGTGGTCATCTTAGCAGGTCAACTCATCTGACACTTAGGCTGACTTAATAAGAACAACTGAAGCAATTTTGAGACTCGAATGCCTCTTGTACCTTCATATTTTAGTGAGAAACATTTTGCAAGAGGCATTTGATCGCCAAACTGTATAGAGATATAGCAGAGGTCAGGGGAGGGCTGGCAACTCATGGTCTGGGGGTCAAATTCAATCAAGTGGTCCATTTCTACCATAGCTCCAGCCTAATGTCTCAAACCACCCCGTTTTGTTAATTTTAAAAGTGTCGTTAAAGTTGTGAAGTGAGGCAAGTGATACCATGTAGCTTGGATTGTAGCTCTGTGGTATCATTTGTGTAGCCCCATTTCAATTGTAAGCTCTGTGGTATCACTAGTGTAGATCCATTTCAATTGTAAGCTCTGTGGTATCATTTGTGTAGCCCCATTTCAATTGTAAGCTCTGTGGTATCACTAGTGTAGATCCATTTCAGTTATACGCTCTGTGGTATCACTAGTATAGATCCATTTCAGTTATAAGCTCTGTGGTATCACTAGTGTAGATCCATTTCAGTTATAAGCTCTGTGGTATCACTAGTGTAGATCCATTTCAGTTATACGCTCTGTGGTATCACTAGTGTAGATCCATTTCAGTTATAAGCTCTGTGGTATCACTAGTGTAGATCCATTTCAGTTATACGCTCTGTGGTATCACTAGTGTAGATCCATTTCAGTTATACGCTCTGTGGTATCAGTAGTGTAGATCCATTTCAGTTATAGGCTCTGTGGTATCACTAGTGTAGATCCATTTCAGTTATACGCTCTGTGGTATCACTAGTGTAGATCCATTTCAGTTATAGGCTCTGTGGTATCACTAGTGTAGATCCATTTCAGTTATAGGCTCTGTGGTATCACTAGTGTAGATCCATTTCAGTTATACGCTCTGTGGTATCACTAGTGTAGATCCATTTCAGTTATACGCTCTGTGGTATCACTAGTGTAGATCCATTTCAGTTATATTCTCTGTGGTATCACTAGTGTAGATCCATTTCAGTTATAAGCTCTGTGGTATCACTAGTGTAGATCCATTTCAGTTATACGCTCTGTGGTATCACTAGTGTAGATCCATTTCAGTTATAAGCTCTGTGGTATCACTAGTGTAGCTCTTTGTACAGCAGCAACTGGGCGACTGAGTAAGGCAGTGTCCTACCAGCCCAAACATTTGACTGGCCCAGGGGGAAACTGCCCCTCTGCCCCCCTGGCCAGCCCTCCCCTGGCAGAGGTCTGATGCTGACCGGCACCAAGAGGGTTAACAAAGACATCCAGACCAGAAGAACGGGGAGAACCACTCCTCACTCGCCGATTGCAGGGTACACTTTTACTTACATTTGGTTTCGTTTAACATTTCTATTTCAATGTTGCATTGTATTATCTTTTTAAGCCATTTTTATATCTGGTTTGTTACACGTAGAGGAGACTGTTTTTGTACTTTTTCTAGTACACGCTGCGCTGCTCTGTAATATAACGGACAGTAAAGGAGTTCTTCAGTCTGGCTTCTTAGGATGTTTGTGGTAACCATTTGAGTGCCAGTGGGGTACTCATTGTGTACCCCACTGGCACTCAAAGGGTTAACACAAACACCCTAAGAAGCCAGACTGAAGAACTCCTTTACTTTCCGTTATATTACAGAGCAGCACAGCGTGTACTTTAACCCTTTGAGTGTAGGTAGTTACCCAGTTCCTTATACAGCAGAGCAGCACAGTGCGGGGCAGTCTTATGGTGGACCAGAGGCGTAACTAGAAGCCACCGGGCCCCGGTGCAAGAATTGCCATGGTCCCCCCCAACCACATTGGCCACCTCCACATTGCCCCCCAATCTCCACATTGCCCCTTCATCTCCACAATACCTTCCCTTCATCTCCACATTGCCCCTTCCACAATGCCCCCTTCATCTCCACAATGCCCCTTCCACAATGCCCCCATCTCCACTTCATCTCCACATTGCCCCTTTCACAATTTCCACTTCATCTCCTCAATGCCCCCATCTCCAATTCATCTCCACATTACCCCTTCCACAATGCCCCCATCTTCACATTTCCCCTTCATCTCCACATTTCACCTTCATCTCTACATTGCCCCTTCCACAATACCCCTGGCCCTACCTCCAGTCCCTGGTGGTCTAGCAGTGTGGCTTGAGAGATCTGTGCTCCCGCGCACCACTCTAGTAATGCAGAGGCTGGGAGATGATGTAATCTCCCAGCGCTCTGTATTACTAGAGCGGTGTGCTGAGTGGGAGATCAGGTAAGCGACTGCTGCGGGCGAGGGGGTCGCAGGGGGCGGGCGGGCCCCTGAAGTGACGGCCTGGTCGCAGGTGCGACCCCTGCGACCCCTATTGTTATGCCACTGGAGTGGACGAAAAACACTGCCAATCATTCTCAACGTCATCAAGATGACAGCGCTCTCCCTCTTGTTGATGAAGATACAAAGTAGCGTTTTTTCATTATAATGGGGCAAACATTTCAATCTTTTGGGGGGTTTCTGGATTGGGGGGGTACAAATCAATCTGGGAGGTCAACGTGAAAATTTATTTGGATTCAATAGTGTACATCCTTGTTCTTCGGTATTTGACGCATGTCTTTTGCTCCGATTCATCATCATATTGTATCAAAATACGCCCAATGTTGTCTTATTATAACATATATCCATCAGGATCTCACCCAGCTGATGTCATGTCAGCTTCTGTTCATTGCCAGTCATATTACTGGCCCTTGGCAAAGAGACGTCAACAGGTGTAAACTAATTTGCTTTGGCAGGGGGCCTCATTAAAAGGGTCATCCAGTTTTTTTTTTTGCAAAGAGACATTTCCCTGATCAGAAAAAGTCAACTTGACTGTCCATCTTCATTCTTTACTGCTTGGGAAATGTGCCTGAATGAAGCTGGCACTCTGACTGGCGTGGGCACCTTGCCATCCTGACAGATGTGCTGATATATATGTGTACAGACAACAAATAGGCTGTGTGAGTCTCAAATGTGTTGGCAGTATTAAGATCTCAGACTTTGAACATTTGGGTCTACTTGAAAAAAAAATACTTTATTGTTAACCCTTTGAGTGCCAGAGCTGAGCAATGCATTGTGTACCCCTCTGGCACTCAAAGGGTTCATTTGAACCCTATGTGTGTCAGAAGGGTGCGCCTCTACTTCTCAATGGATAAACTCTTTTGACTTCTAGGGAGGTATATAAGGAATTGCTCTGCAATATGCTGATACCTCTCTGGCACTCAAAGAGTTAATACACTGATTTAACACCTAATTGCTCCACTTTCGACTTTGTGCATGTGACCCAATCATGTAGAGAAAAATAGTTAATTAACCCTTTGAGTGCAAGAGGGGTACGCAACACAATAACACAAGGGGATGATAACTGCTGTTTCCAGATATACGCTTTTTGGGACAGACCAGCTGAAGGACCACTTGTTTGCTGCTCACTGAATATAAAAATATATTTATTGTAGTCATTCTGACTTGTTCTGAGCATCACTGCTGCCGTCCTCAAGTCACTGGTTGGTCTGACCTGTTTCCGCGATAAATACATTTCTATATTCAAGTTTTGAGAAAAGCATATATATTTGTGTTCCTTCATAATGTGGTCTTTTGAAAAGCTATTTTTGGATGTAGGAATTAACTTTTTTTGATTTAGCAGTGGAAATTGCTACAAAAAATGCAGTTTTTCCTTATTCATATTGATCTCCTCTCTCCAAGCCTTGTCCCATGGTAGCCACAGAGCAACACATTTACGTTCAGTTTTCTCCTGCTGCAATGGTAGCCATAGAGCCACACATACTGACCTCCAGTCTTGTCCTACTTCCAGGGCCGGATTTGCCATAAGGAAAAGTAGGCACCTGCCTACAGGCGCACGCCACCGAGGGGCGCCTGCCAATGGGATTTTTTTTTTTTTTTTAATTCTTAAAAAATAAAATAAATAAAAAATAGCCACCTCGCTGGCTGCGTCGACGCCAACTCCATGTTGCCCTCACATTGCACCCCCCCCCATTGTCTATTTCCTACCTCCCTGGCAGATCTGTCGTCTTTGCCTCCTTTGGCACAGTCCTGTAAGTGCTGAGCTCCCTCGTCGGCTCTGTAGGAATGCAGAGCGCTGGGAGATGACATCAGCTCCCAGTACTCTGCATTCCTGAATAGGAGATCGCGTGGGAGCTTCAGCAACTACAGTACTGTGCCAAAGGAGGCAAAGACAACAGATCTGCCAGGGAGGTAGGAAACGGACAATGGGAGGAAGGCAATGTGAGGGCAACATGGTGATGGTGGGGGCAAGTTGGAGCCGAAGGGGGGCATTATGAGGGCAATGTGGAGCTGATGGGGGCAATGTGAGGGCAATGTTGAGATGATGGGGCAATATGAGATCAATGTGGAGCTGATGGGGTCAATGTGGAGCTGATGGGGGCAATGTGAGGGCAATATGGAGTTGAATGGGGCAATGTTGAGATGATGGGGCAATATGAGGGCAATGTGGAGCTGATGGGGGGCAATGTGGAGCTGATGGGGTGCAATGTGAAGGTGTTGGTGGGCAATGTGAGGGCAATATGGAGATATGGAGCATTGTGGAGATGGCTGGGTGGGGGGGGGGCGCTTCAGATATCTGTGCCTACAGGCTCCTGAGATGTAAATCCGGCCCTGCCTACTTCAATGTAAAGCCATCCATACTGACCCCCCATCCTTGTCTCATTGCACTAGTAGCTATAGAGCCACACATACTGATGCCTCTGCCTTATCTCATTGTACTAGTAGCTACAGTGCCACACATACTGACCTCCAGTCTTGTCCTATTATTATTATTTTCTTTATGTATATAGCGCCAACTAATTCCACAGCACTGTACAATAGGGACTAGATATACAGAGGTAATAAATAGTACAATCAGATGTGGAGAACGGAAGGATCAGAGGGTCATGCTCCTACTGCAATGGTAGCCATAAAGCCACACATACTGACCTCCCAGCCTTGTTCCAATCAATGGTAGCTATAGAACAATGCATACTGACCTCCATTCTTGTCCTACTGCAGTGATATCCATAGAGCCATACATACTGACCCATCAGTGGTATCTCATTGCACTAATAGCTATAGAGCCCACAGCCTTGTTACACAGTAGGCAGAAAATCACACATACTGATCCCCAGCCATGTCCCAGTGTACTGGTAGTCATAGAACCACATATAATAAACCCTCCCAACCTTGTCTCTCTGCACTGGTACTACTGCTGTACAACAGATCCATGGGCCGCCAACCTGTTTAGTATAATAAAATAGACATCATTTTTTACTTTGTTGAAAGACAACAGTTTGGTCACCAACACAAGGCATGGCAGTTACAGCCTTACTCGTTTTGCATGCCATCCTTAATATTAGGTTTAACATGAGCAAAGTTCAAGCACTTCTTTTATATCCAGGTCTTCCAAATAAAAAATTTAATTTATCCCAAATGGAGTTTAGACACTCACACACACACCTAGTTGCCTGCTTTAAAGTAGGCAAGGTGATACATTTGCTGTGATCACATGACCACTCCATTTCACACACAACAGGCAACCCGTGTGATCAAAATGAAACAAAATACATGTAATGGACACAAAAAAAAAGCCTCTGTGAGGTCTGGATATTTAAAAAGTATGATCAAGTTTTTTTTTTTTCAAAAAGCTTTATTGTGAAAGAAGAAGAGTACAGAATGAGGGACATACATCCAGCATGAATTATACATCAGTTACACTGAGGACATAAGAGTTACATACAGGTCCCATGTAAGCAATAACATTATCCTAATAGAATGTGGGAAGTAAAAAAAGAGAAAGAAGTGAGTTAATTTAGAATGCAATTGGGATGGTGTGTGTAGTGAGGTAGAATGTATGTTATAAGAGGGCAACACAGTAGAGGTGATGAGAGGAGGGGGTAAGGAGAAGAAAATGGAGGGAAGAGGGAGGTCTGTACATCAGGAGGAATCTGCAGGAACCAGTTATAAGATCGTGCGAAGAAGCAAACTCATGGCATTTTATATGGAATGAGAGAGGCCAAGGGAACTAAAGACCAATATCCTAGGGTGTAGTATGGCTGAAGGCCATGAGTGATGATTTGTAGATGTGCCATTGATGCCAAAGTTTCTCAAAGGAGGGAAGGGAATGTGTGGCAATAGTGTGGCATCTTTCCATTACTAGCCATGATCCAATAGTGTTAATCTACTCATTTACAGAGGGAGGGGAAGTCAGTTTCCATGTGGCTGGAATCAAGGATTTGGCTAGCTGTAGGAGAGAGTGTAGGACATATTGTGTATTCTTTGGTAGAGGTCTGTCATTATGAATGTCTAGGAGAAATAAGAAGAGAATCAAGTGGAATAGAGATATGTAAAGCAGTGTTCAGGTGGGCAGTGATTCCACACCAGAATATGACTATTTTCGGGCATGTCCACCATATATGCAGAATGTCTCCTGTGCCAGATAAGCACCTCCAACAAATCTTAGGGATGTGAGGTTCTGTGGAGTTTTGTACCAGCGGGAGATAAGTTTATAGTTCATTTCCCGGAATTTGGAACTCCTGGGAAGGCAACAATTGAGTTTCGATATCAGAGTCCATTGATCTGGAGAAATGGGGAGGTTTAGATCTGTTTCCCAAGAAGTCATAAAATAAAGTTTAGTTGGGAGCGGAGTAGATGAGAGAAGGTAATAAAAGAAGGACGATGGTCACTTAACAGGTATAATGAGTTTCCTAGGGAGAGCCAGGATAAGGGTCTGAACAGCTCGGAGGTGGGGAGGATAAGGCAGGCGTGGGAAAGAGGAGAGAGAGCCTATGATGTGATGATCAAGATGTTTTAAGTTTAACCCTTCGAGTATCAGAGGAGTGAGCAATGCATTGCTCTGGGATGTGCTGCTTACCACATTAGCACTCAAAAGGTTAAACATGAGTGGGTTCTGTATGCAAGCAGGAAAAAGCCATGTGTTATTTTTTAGAGAGAAAGCTACCATATTTTTTTTAACCCATGTTTCTTTTTTCTTATTTATTTTTGGTTCACTTTTTTAATGTTTTTATTCTTTTGATTTTTTTTATATTCAGGGATTGTCTTAACTATGCATTATTGTCCTGGACTTAGTGTAATTATATGTAGCAATAAACAATATATGTTTGATATTCATAAACATCAAATATTTGTTTATTGACTGGTTTGCCATTGGTGAGGTTGGGCTGTTGAGAGCCAGGATTGAATCATGTTTTGTGGGACTGGATTGCATTTTTGATGAGTCAACATTTCTTTCATTTTTAGGTGGCGACTAGTGATGAGCGAGCATGCTCGGCCGAAGCTCGGTTCGGCTCGAGCATCGCTCTGCTCGGCACATGGCGGTACTCGTACGAGTACCGCATGTGCTCGCCCGCCATGTTCGGGTCTCCTCCCCGCACGTTTCGCGGCTGCTGCGCAGCCAATAAACGTGCAGGGAGGCTCTGACATCAGTGTAATGCCAGCAGCCATGTTGGCTGCTGGCATTACACTGATTGGCTGGCCAGAACCCGTGATCGGGTGCTGTATAGCACCCGACTCGCGAGTTCTGCTCATTCTCAGCCAGGGAGAGATGCGATCAGGCAGGAAAAGTCAGTGTAGGGAGAATAAAAGTGTTGGTACTCTTTCAAGACCCAAAAGTCCTTTTTAGGACTGTTGTGTGTGGGGGCAGCATTTATATTTTGTTTGGGGGGGCACAATTTCATTTTTTTTTTTGTGGGGGGGATATTAGTAAGGTGACATTGTACTAGGTGCACAGGGACAAATATTTTACAACGCAGCGACAAAAAGGGCCATTTTAAACGTGTGCCTAGCCATAGATTATTGTCACATTCTGTTTAGTGTGCAAATTCACAAATTAACGTCACATATTCCGTTCACTGTGCCTAGCCGCAGATTAGCGTCACATTCTGTTTCGTGTGCCTAGCCGCAGATTAGCGTCACATTCTGTTTCGTGTGCCTAGCCGCAGATTACCGGCATATATTCCGTTTAATATGAAGAAGGCGGGTAAAAAGGGACGGGGAAGTGGACGTGATCCTGATAGTTCAGGGCGCGGGTCAGGACGCGTAGAAACTGTGCCTGGTGCCAGAGCACAAGAAAGAAAGACATCCACCATACCTAGCTTCATGTCTCAGTTTACAGGGCGTCGCAGGACATCACTCTCGAGGTCAGACCACTGCGAACAGGTGGTCGGTTGGATTTCAGCTGATACTGCTTCCAGTCGGTTAAGCACCATCCTGTCTTCCACCAAGTCCACTCTCACTAGCCAAGAGTCTGGTCAACATAATCCTCACCCTGATCATCCTTCCTCCCACCATAGAGGGTCTGGCCAAAGAAGTGATCCCACACTGGGATATAGTGAGGAGCTCTTCTCATCACCAATCCTTGATTTGAACCTCTCTCCAAGCACGCTTGCAGAGGAACATGAGATCTTGTGCCCTGATTCACAACCTCTAGAGGGTACCCAATCACAAGAAGATGACAGAGGGGAACGGCATTTAAGGTCAAAGGAAGTGGATGATGATGATGAGACACAGTTGCCATCAAATCAACCACAATTACTGTCTCAAGACCTTGATGAGGAGGATGATACACAGTTGTCAATGACTGAGGATGTGGTGGGATCAAGAAATGAGGAGGATGATCAGAGTGAGGAAGTGGAGGAGGACTTGGTGAACGATGAGGTCACTGACCCCACCTGGGAAGGTGGAGAGCCGAGTGATGACAGCAGTCCTGAGGGTGAGCCATCTGCAGCACTGCAACAGGCTGGAAGAGGCAGTGGTGTGGCTAAAGAAAGAAGGCGGACCGCACCAAACCGGCCCGCAAATGTTCCACGGAGCACCCCCTTGCGTAAATCTCCCTTGCCAAGGGCTAGGTGTTCCGCGGTATGGCGTTTTTTTAAGGAAAGTGCGGACGACAAAAAAATTGTAGTTTGCAACCTGTGCCACACCAGAATGAGCCGAGGCATGAACACTAGAAACCTCACCACCACCAGCATGATCCGACACATGGCATCCAAGCACCGTAGTAAGTGGGAGGAACGCCCGGATCGCCAATCTGTGTCTGCAGGCCACACCACTGCCTCCTCTTCCCCTGTTTTCGGTGCCGGCCAATCGCCTGTCGAAGGCACAGGCCCGCATACCTCCCGCCCTGCACCTGTACCATCTGAAGCACCATCAGCGACCACATCCACTTCCCTGTCCCAGCGCAGCGTCCAAATGTCGTTACCCCAGGCATTTGAGCGCAAGCGAAAATACCCAGCCACCCACCCACAGGCCATAGCACTAACCTCACACCTTTCCAAATTACTGGCCATCGAAATGCTGCCATTTAGGCTTGTGGACACTGAGTCCTTCCGCAGCCTGATGGCAGCAGCTGTCCCTCGGTACGCAGTCCCCAGCCGCCACTACTTTTCCCGGTGTGCCGTCCCCGCCTTACACCACCATGTGTCCCTTAACATCACCCGTGCCCTGACCAACGCAGTTACTGGGAAGGTCCACTTAACGACTGACACATGGACAAGTGCTTGTGGCCAGGGATGCTACATTTCCCTGACGGCACACTGGGTGAATGTCGTGGAGGCTGGGAGCGACTCGGACCCTGGGATGGACAGGTGCTACCCACGCCGAGGATTGCGGGCCCTACCTCCATCAGGGTTTCCGCCAGCACCTACGTTATTGGCTCCTCCTCCTCCGTTTCCACCTCCGAATTCTCTGCGCGCAGCGCCACTCACCCATCAGCCGGTAGCTGGAAGCAGTGTAGCACTGCAGTGGGGAAGCGTCAACAGGCCGTGCCGAAGCTGATCTGCCTTGGGGACAAACAGCACACGGCCTCAGAGCTGTTGCAGGGGATTAGTCACCAGACCGAGCAGTGGCTCTCGCCACTCAACCTGCAACCAGGCATGGTTGTGTGTGATAATGGGCGTAACTTGGTGGCGGCTTTGGAGCTCGGCAAGCTCACACACGTACCATGCCTAGCGCATGTATTTAATTTAGTGGTTCAGCGATTTCTAAAAACCTACCCCAATTTGCATGATCTCTTGACGAAGGTGCGCCGCGTGTGTGCACATTTCCGTAAGTCATCTACAGCTTCAGCCGGCCTGTTGACGCTGCAGCAGCGCTTACAATTGCCAGCTCACCGGCTGCTGTGTGAAGTGAGCACGCGCTGGAACTCCACCTTCCACATGTTGGCCCGGCTTTGTGAGCAGCAGAGGGCAGTAGTGGAGTACCAGCTGTTACACGGTCGTCGCCTCTCCGTTCAACTTCCTCTAATCAGAAGTGAGGAGTGGGAATGGATGTCAGACCTCTGTGAGGTTTTACGCAATTTTGAGGAATCGACACAGATGGTGAGCGGCGATAACGCTATTATCAGTGTAACCATCCCACTTCTGTGTCTACTGAAACGCTCGCTGCTCACAATTAAAACCGACGCTTTGCATGTGGAAGAGGTGGAAATGGGGGAGGAAGAGCTTACACAAGGTGATAGCCAGAGCACCCTCACTTCGTCTTCTCAGCGACAATTGGAGGAGGCGGAGGAGGAGGAGGAAGACATGGTTGCCTCCGCTACAGAGGGTAGCCATGGAACTTTATTTCCATCTCTTCAGCATGGGTGGGCAGAAGAGGAGGAAGAGGATGAGGAGATTGAGAGTCATCCTCCTGGTGAGGACAGCGAAATCTTGCCTGTTGGTACTCTGGCACACATGGCTGACTTTATGTTAGGCTGCCTTTCCCGTGACCCACGCGTTATACGCATTTTAGACAACACGGATTACTGGGTGTTCACCCTTCTGGACCCCCGCTACAAAGAGAATTTCTCATCTCTCATTCCTCCGGTGGAGAGGACAAGCAAAATGGTGCAATACCAGAAGGTTCTTGTCGAAAAATTGCTCCAAAATGTTCCATCTGACAACGCTGGCTGCAGAGTACGTGCTACCTTGGCCAACCGAGAAGGGGAGAAAAGGGGAGCACACAGCAGTTCCGACAAAGGCAGGGCAACACTCTCCAAGGCGTGGGACACCTTCATGACACCCCGCCAGCACCCTCACCCTGATGCGCAGCCTAGTGTCACAAGGAGGGAAAAGTTTTGGAAGATGGTGAAGGAGTACGTAGCAGACCGTGTCAGCGTCCTCAATGATCCCTCTGTGCCTTACAACTACTGGGTGTCCAAGCTGGACACGTGGTATGAACTGGCACTCTACGCCTTGGAGGTGCTGGCCTGCCCTGCCGCCAGCGTTCTGTCTGAGCGGGTATTTAGTGCTGCTGGTGGCATCATAACAGATAAGCGTATCCGCCTTTCCACCGAAAATGCTGATAGGTTGACACTTATAAAAATGAACAAGGCCTGGATTTCGCCTGACTTCTCCACTCCACTGGAGGAAAGCCCCGGGTGAACATAAAGTCACTTTAGATATGTTATTTACAATGATGGGAATACTCTGTATTCCCATTCACCCCTTCCACCCAAAAAACGGGTATATGGTTAACTCTTAATCTTCTCATCCTCCTCCTCCTCTTCCATATACCCTGTGATATAATTTTTATATAGGGCCAGCTCACCAGCGGGCCCTGTGATATAATTTTTATATAGGGCCGGCTCACCAGCGGGCCCTGTTTGACAATTTTTATATAGGTCAGCTCACCAGCGGGCCTTCTCATATAATGTTTTATTGGGTCAGCTCTCTAGCGGGCCCTCTCATATAATGTTTTATAGCGTCAGCTCACTAGCGGGCCTTCGCATATAATGTTTAGGATGGTCAGCTCCGCAGCAGACCCTCACCCATAATGTTTTAGATGGTCGGCTCAGCAGCAGACCCTCATTCCTAATGTTTTAGATGGTCAGCTTAGCGGCATGCCCTCGCCCCTAATGTTTTAGGGGGTCACCAGCAGGCCATTAATCCTAATTTTTCAAGGGTGTGTATGATGCCCTCCTTTTTGTGTAATAAAGGGTGTATTGGAGTGACATTTCAGTCTAATTTTTGGCAGCCCTTTCACTTAGTGCATAGGCTTTATGAGTGTTGGACCACTACCTGAACTATTGTACCACAATGTGAACGAGGACCTCCATTTTGTGATATACAGGTTGTATCGGAGTGCCTCAGGTCCTCCCATTGAATTAAATAGGGCTGGGGTGTTCGACAGAGCAGAAGGTAGTTCTTGGCTTCATCCACTAAGTCACTTCGTCACTTTTACTCAATGGATCAGACCCCACTGTTCCGACTATAAATTTTGGACTTAACAAGGGCAAACGGACATGTTGTAAAACCTGTGGTAGCTGCGGCCTCCGTTCCTGAATGCTGTACCATACCCGGGCCATAACCACGTTGAACACCTGCTTTACGCTGCGCACGTTTCCCTCTTAATCATGGCCCCAGTTCCGACAAATCGATGAAATTTCTTGCAGAATTTGCAGATGATATACAAGTAAATATACAGCAAATACTGTTTGGTAACAATTTTTCGCCTACAATCGTTTTTATCTTCCTTTTTGTGTGTTTTACGGTCAGTCTGTAAAAATGGCGTACTACGGGCGAAACATCGTTCCCAGCAGCGACGTTGGAGTCCAAGATGCATCCAGACATCCTCCCTATGCTGTCCCTGAACCATTTCTGTGGTGTTTCCATCATTTTCTGACCTTTTCCTATGAACCAGGCACACTCCCCTCATCAGAGCAGGGGGTGCCTGGTGTAATGCTCGAGTCCTCCCATTGACTTCAATGGGGCTCGGGTGCTCGGCCGAGCACTCGAGCCTCCGGGGGCGCTCGGCCAGAGCACCCGAACACCCAAGCATCGGGGTGCTCAATCATCACTAGTGGCGACTGCTACCTCCAAAGGCATGGTACTTTGATAGGTTGCAAAATTTGCCCCATCGTACTCAAGCCTATTTATGGGTTGGCGGGAGGAGTCTCATGTCTAAGGTGATCACAACCCATCGGTCATTGATAGTTGTCTATAAATGTTTTATGGATGATCTATTGCTGCTATCATCGCTATGGCAAGGTACAGTTGAACAAATGTTACTGTTTTATTTATTTTATTAATTGGAATTAATATCATACTTGATATTTCATTGTGCATATTATTATTTGTAATATTAAGGTAGACAATATATCAGGAAAAATTAGGACGGACATATTTTGGAAGGAAATGGCAAAGAACATGGTTTTTAGTGCAGACAGCTGCCATCTGCAACATTTGATAAGAGGTCTCCCCGTGGAGTGGTTTCTCTCCTTTCAGATAAATTGCTCCATGGGGTAGATTTTGAGAAACAAAGTAGGCTATTAAATGCCAGTTTAAAGGAAATAAACTTTTTATTTCATCGTGTTTGTATATTCTGTATCAAGTGGACTTTTGTGTATGTCACATAGGGACTTTTGTGTATGATGCATGTCTGATCAAGGATTACCTGTTGTGTATGAATAGGAGCATTCATGTAATCACAGCAAGCATGTTGTTTAAACTGGGTATAAGGTATTGATAAGTAGGCAGAATGACCCTGAAGACTGAACAGAGAGTCATGTCTCCAATCATAAGCTGTCTATTGGCCACTTTGGTGACCACTTGTTGGAAGGGTATGTGGAGCTATCCTAAATAGTTACAATTTGGCCAGTGCAGTGGTAGCCATAGAACCACACATACTGACCCCCAGCCTTGTTCCACAGTAGCCATAGGAGCAAACATACTATCCCACCTATCCCAGCTTTGTTCTACTATACTGGTAGCCACAGAACCACATACTCTGACCTCCACATCCCAGTATTGTACAACTGCACTGGTAGCCACAGAACTATATATATTAAGTATTGCACCTCCTTCCCCTCCCCAATAGGAATTCTGTTGCATAGTCCAAAACTGGCAAAGTTCTTGACAGAATTTTCATAAGGTAGAATACTTTTTTTTTTTTTTTTTTACTTGTCATTGAAGAATCACAAGTGATACAAATGATAAACCAATGCAAGAGAATTATTCCAAATGACAAGGATTAATACACATATAAACCATGTAAATTGGAGAAATACATCTGCGTGTTTTTTCGGGATGGTGTTTTGGGTAGCTAGTTGTTGTTAGGTTAATGTTAACTCTTTCCTTCCTTGATAGGGAGTGAGAGAAGGTTGGAAAAAGAAAAAACTGACAGAGATAATGTGGTCTTTTTATTACTTGCATTTCCTTGTATGAAGTGTAATAACTAGGGATGGGCGAAAATTTTCACCTCAAACTGAAATTGGCGAATAATGACACTTTCTGCTTGGTGAAAAATTTCCCTGGAAAAGTGCAGTTTTTTTTGCTTTTTACCGACTTTTCCATCCATTGAAATCAATGGGAAGAAAATAATTTCTACAACACGCAAAAGTTTTCTACAGCCACATAAAAGGCTGTCAGGGTGTCACAGCAGCCATTCTGTGTTTGTGAGAGGAGAGAGCAGCATGTTTTTAGCTAGAGAAGATAGGCAAATAAAGGGGAATTGAAGATTAGTTTAGGGAGTCATTTATGTAGGACATCTGTTCTCTGTATTAGGGGAGTCTGGGGGCACTCTAGTTGATAAGAAGGGAGGAAGAAGGCTGACCCCCAAATACTCCAAAATTCCATATGATTGACAGGCAAGACACAGGCAGCTAGGGATCTATTTGCTTGCTGATCTTGCTGTTATTATCTCTCTGGGGAAGTCTGGGGAAAGACGTTGTTGATTTTGTTTTTCAGTTATAATTTTTTTGGGACAGACTGTGATAAGACAACAGGGTGGGCAACTTAAAAAAAAAAAAAAAAAAAAAAAATAAAAAGAAAATAAAAAAATAAATAAAAAGAATAAAATATTTTAGGTGACAGTGACAGACAGCTGACTGGGCTTAGGCAAGGCATCATACATCTGCATCAGTTGTGTTGTGCACTGTACAGTAAAAAAACACAGTGTAGTTGCGTAATGTCCAGAAAATGCACATGGGGAAGGGGGAGGGGTGGAGCAGTGCAGGGACATGAGAGTAAAGTAGTAGTTCAAAAACTGTCTGCAGCAATGGTTGCTGCAGCGTGTGCAATCAATGATGATGATCCCTTTACTCCAAGGGAGGATGCAGTTTGTCAAGATCCCATCAAAACTAGTTCCAGCACAACCAGTGCCAGTAGAAATATAGAAAAATATAAGAAGAACACTGAAGACAACAACAAGTCGCATTCAAGTGTTGATGATGCTGGCAGTATCATAATAAAGAACGGTGTAGCAGCTGAACCGCCTGCTGCATCAGATAGTGAGACAAACAAGCACCAAAACACCCATAGTAGGTAACTTTGTTACAGTAAAAGTAAAAAGAAATTGTTTGAGACCTCCAAAAGCTTAGAGGAATATAAGGATAGTGGGCAAGAACTGTCAGGGGATCCTGATGCTGCTGAGGATGACCTAATGATGACTGATGATGATGCAGATCTAGAATATATCCCTCCAGCATCCTTCTCTTGTTCATATACAGATGAAGTTGAGAGTGAGGATGGTGAAAGGGCTATAATATTTGCAGAAAGTCAAAGGTTGAATCTTCCACCACTTTTAAGGAGCACTGCGCCTGTCTATAAAGTGTTTGAGAAAGCCATTGGAAAGTCTGACCCTGGACAAGCACAGGTGTCAAAAAGCACATAGTCACCCTATCAGTCATCATCTGCATCATCACCACTTCAAAGTCCAAGACCCACTCAGCCATACACACCTGTTTTGAGTACCCAGCAACAGCAACACGGGTTACATCCACAGTGTTAGATATGACAAGTACCTCTGGTACTGCTGCTGTAAGTGCTGAACCTTTGACACCTAGTAATAGTGGCAGTAGAATTACATCAACATCTAGCTCCAGTAGTAGTAGTAGTAGCAGAAACCACACAAGACAGACAAAGCCAGGACAAATATTTTAACAGCAGCACAGATAAGGAGGTGGCGGACAGATGGGACCACTGCTATGACAGAAGTAATGTGTGTCAATAATCTGAGAAGGAGGATAGAGTATGACAATGGTAAAAATACATACACAAATCACACCATGCCAGTCCCCCAACACCAACACTACAATACATATCTGCCACATTGTAGATTGTACTTTATTTCTTTATTACTTGATATCATCATGAATATGTGCCAGTGTCACTTAAGCAAGAAAGTGTTGTGGACAAAGGATGACTGCATTCTGCAAGCAATATTTTGCTGCAAGACTCACAACTTTGACTTTCAGCCACTTATTTCTAAACTGCAGCCCTCAGAAGTAATATTACCGTGGGAAATGTAGTACCTATAGGAAATATAGGCGAAAAATTTGTTAAAAAAGGGAAAAAGGAGGACATTTTTGCATAGGCGGAAAGGGGAATTTTTTCGCGGGAAAAGCAAAAAATCGGCTAATTTTCATGACATTTTTTGCGGGAAATTTTTCACACTTTTTGCCTACCCCTAGTAATAACTGATGTAATGCTCTTTTATTTATATTACACATACATTTTTTTTTTAAAATTGGAAATATTCATGATGAGCACTTTTCCTATGTCAGAGGAAACATAATGCATCATGACTGTAAAAGAAACTGCGTGATGTCACAGGGGGTGGAGGTGACTATTGGTGAGACAAGAGGAAGGTTGGAGGAAGACGGGAGGAGGGGCGAAGAGAAGAAAAAGAGGTGGAGGTGCTGGAGTTGGCCCGGTCCCTGATCTGAGGAGACTGGAGTAGGATATTCAAGCAAGGTGAAAAGCTAAAGTTGGAGGCTTAATGGAGTAATGCCAAGGGCCACGTAAGTGTCTAGAGATTTTCAGTCTATAAGAGATCATAGGAAGAAAGGACTAAAAATGTAGAGGTTATGCAGGAGGAGACTGAGGGGGAGAAGATGTGAACGTTTGAGGTTGCGACAAAAGGTAATTTCCTTGGAAAAAGTGACAAATTGTTGGTTTTAAATGAACATTCACATGGGAAAAACTGGGATTTTTTGCCCCCTCCTTATTCCCCACTAGGCAGAGTAGGAAGCTGCTTAGAGTACATTGTTTTGAATGGACTTGCCTCATCTGCACTGGTCACTCCTGTATTTGAGTTGTCGGTATGGCCATAGCAATTCTAATGCAGCTGCGCCAGACACCTGCTCCTGGTTTACTGTAGTTGCCTCTGCTTCAGTTTTCTCTGTTTCACGAGCAGTATAGTTAGTGTACAAATCTGACAGTAGAGCTCCACTGCACTCCAATGCCAGTGTTTGTATTTCAGGATCGCTGTCAATTATAATTACAGACAAACTCTGTCATCCTTAAGACTTTAAAGGGGTTGTATCATCTATATAAAAGGCTAAATAGTTAGGTTACATAGCTAATCTCACTAAAAGTGTGTTCATTTAAAAAAAAAAAAAAAAAAAAAAGCTTTATTTCATCAAAATTTAAAGGAGCAGTAAACTTTTTTTATGAAAAAATATATATTGTAGGGTTTTTCCTATTGAGTAAGATAAGGGTACTCCCATGTTTTTTTACATTAGCAGTGCCCTCTAGTGGTCAAATTCTAATTAGATTTCCTGTTAGGTTCTAATGGAGAGGAAAGTCAGAAAAGTCAGAGACATACAGTTCTCCACAGAATGTGATAGAAACTGCTGAGTCACTTCCTGTCAGTTAGAACTATCAGGAAGTAAACACAGTAAATTCACTTCCTTTCAGTTAGATCTATCAGAAAGTAAACACAGTAAATTCACTTCCTGATTATTTGAACTGTTATAATTTTTGAATAAAACATCTGACAGAAGTGGGAGTGACCGTTTTATTCAGCAGGAAATACTCTATAAAATGTTTTCATAAATAAAAGTTTACTGCTCCTTTAAGTTATTAAGTCTTGGCTGCAGCTACTTACGGACAGACTGCAGTTACCTGCTCTGTAACCACAGTCTGTCGCACTGCCTCTACTCTCCTTCCTCTAGCCAGCCTCCTCCGATGACAGAGGCTTCTGTCTGTAAGCTGGAGCGATCTCATTGGCTAGATATCGATCTCTGCCAATGAGACCGTTCCAGTTTACAGACAGAAGCCTCCGTCATCGGAGATGGGAGGAGAGCAGAGGTAGAGTGACGGACTACGGTTACTGAGCAGGTAACAGCAGTCTGGAAGTAGCTGCAGCCCAGACTTTATAACAAATCTTGACAAAATAAAGCTTTTAAAAAGAAAATGAACACACGTTTAGTGAGATTAGCTATATAACCTAACTATTTAGTCTAAGTTTTATATAGGTAATATAACCCCTTTAATGACATGAAGCTCTTTACGTCTGGCCCATAGCATGCTAAGTAAAACTGCATAAATCTACACCATTTCCTCTTTGTCTTGTTCTTAAAGGCCCAGAGGGCTGAATATGGTCCTTAAGGTGTTAATACATAGAATTAAGAAGGAGTCGAGGAAAGGAACTCCTGAAATACCTATACAATACCCCATCACCCTATTTTTGGCTAAAGCAGTGTTACTGGAAGAATTTTTAGCATTAAGAATCTTAGTGAATTGGCGTTAGGCAGACACAGGGATTGAAAATCAATTCCAGCTTCTGTTTTTGAGCAAAATCATTCTTGTACATGCCTCCTGTTTTTTGGCATCAGAGTCTGTCAATTAACTAACAGATCCACTCCTCTCTTTTGCATTTGTTATTATATTTTATCCCAGAAGCACTTTGGGTGCTCAATACATTTTTAATATCAAACACTTGGATATATGTAGATAAAAGATGAATAACCTTTGTTCAGAGATACTTACACTAAGAAAACAGTGTAGACGTGATCACAGTAATGTGAGAGGTACATAAAGCAATACATCTACATCAGAACACACATTTGCATAAAATCATCAATCACATCAAATCTGGTTGTGTTAGAGACAAAGTCTAATCAATCATATACGTACAATTGTAATTAGTTCAGATAAATTGTGGGGCAGAAAAAAACACTGCCTTTGGCAATATTCAGCATTACATTGTCACTGTGTTCAATTATAATTTAATCTCTCTTGGGTTGTTAGAACATTCCATAAGAGAAGACAGGCAGTTTTTGAACTATATATCCATGTAAAAATAATTTAAATAATTGCACACATATTTATACTATTATTGATTTAAATCAATTCATTACACATTATTTTCTCAGCTGTAGACATTTCCTACAAACTGTTCTTTGAACCAGACTTTTGAAAACCTTCGTAGCTTTATAGCCAAAAACATATACAGGACATAAATCATAATCTTTTTTACATAGATATTCTACCAATCTTCTTTCAGGCTGAGCTATAGACGAAGGACAAAAAAAAAGCTCTTCCACATACAAAATGCATAGCAGCTGATTTTCTAAACAGCTCAGAGATACGGAAAGCAAAATACCACAAGAACCAACAGGAACTGAGGAAAATAGCTAATAGCCAATGTATGACATTGATATTCAATGTTGTCAAAGCAATTTCAGACCCTAGCCAAAGAATTCTTAGCAGAGCTGCAATTTCACTTAAACTGCTGTATATAAACCTCAGAATAACAGACATACCTTGTTCAAGATTGGCCATTTGTTGGGCTACAGCACAGGACTTACGAGCAGAGGATATATAGAGGGAGGGTGATAGAGGTGCATAGACTGGAGAAAGGTACTGTGGTTCTTAAAGGCTAGAGAAGAGGATAGAGTTGCATAACATAAGCATATACTATACACATATTATAATCACCATCACTAATACACCACATTTTTTATTTTATAGCACCATTTGTTTTTTTTATTTAATACAATTGGACTTAGGAAGTGTTAAGGATTCACTGAGAGGGTGAGTGTAGGATTGCCTGTGGAAGTTACTGAACATGAATGGGGGTGAGTGAGAGGGGTAGGAGAGAGGTGTAGGCTGGAGGTATAGGAAGAGGCTCGTTAGAGGAAAAAAGAGAGCAGGGGTTAATGGGTCAGAGAGGAAGAGGGGGAATGGGTGCCCAACCACATCCAGGTACACAAGAGGCAAAGAGAGAGAGATGGCAGTAGAACATGATTGATTCCCAGACATTTCTTGCATTCCACTTAATAAAACATCCTTATAGCTAGAGTTGCACATAACAACATCAGTTCAACACATACCAGTCTTGTAGGGATATACACATATGTAATGGAGAGTGCAAATGTCATACATAGTGACAGCATATAGTGCAGGTGTGGGCAAAAAGCTAGTTCTTCTACTATGTCCAAACCCCAACTCATTAGTATCAGCAACATACAGATGCAACAAATGCTGGGTGAGTATCATGGGAGCTGGGGTATATAAGTGGTTGAGGAGCTGCCAGTTATTTAACCATGGTCTCATCCATGATAAAGGTTACAAAACAATAACAATAGCACTATATCATCATAAACGTCCAGTCTGTTTGAATGGAAATGTGTATGCCAGTTTGACACGTGGGTCACGTTCATAGCATAGGCCATGCCCCCCAATACATGTAAGCCATATCCACAAATATAATATGAGCAATTCCGGAGCATAACAACTACACCACAGGGCAGGGCTGTCCAAGTTCAGTCCGCAGAGGCCACCAACAGGCCAGGATGTAAGGATTTCCCTGATTAATCACAGGTGAGTTAATCAGTGGATCATTCATTGTGACTGACTCACCTGTGATTAATTAGGGAAATCCTTACATCCTGGCCTGTTGGTGGCCCTTGAGGACTGTACTTGGACAGCCCTGCCATAGAGGGAGATTTTATTTGGATTTTTAACACTTTGAATGTGAAACAATGAATTGGATATCTCTTTAGTATTTGGAGGGTTAACAGCCCCAGTCAGAGAAATGGGAGCATGGATAAATTTACTAATCTCCTGTGGGCTAGCTGGTTTGTTACTGACTCGTTCATGTTCTTTCATGTGGAAAAGGCCCCTGGTATTTAGATCATGTAACATGTTTTCGTAACAAGTTGATTTTTATAATTATTCTGGAATGGGTGAATAGACATCAGTGGGAGGGAGGGCATGTTATCAGGTCACACAAATGACTTCTGCCTGCATCTCCATTCTACTTCTGTGTTAAATGATAGCAAGACAGCTGTAAGAAAACATACACAGTATTGTATCATTGTTCTCTTATTGATACAATATGTACTGATAATGGCAATGGAAGAAAAGGGAGTATAAAAATAACACATCAGTTCAACTTACAAGGTCACTGGTTAAGGCCGCATCTTCTAGCACATCCCGAAGCACTGCATCCTGGGAAAGAAACATATCATAATACATTGTGAGTGGTTTATCTAATTTATCTATTTTCAGAAGCCTAACTGAGATATCATGGCATTAAAAGTCACGGATGACTCTGTTTCATGTCTCCACACCTCTGCTGTCTCCTGATTCAAAGCTTGCTGCACATGGTCCATCTCAAATGGTTCTCTTGCAATGTTCTCTAATACACATGTATCCACAGCAATGTTATGGCAAGATAATATAACACACTTTGGGGGGTCAAACTGTGGCCCTCCATCAGATATATCCAGACACATGAGTCTTCTTTTGAGAAGCCCGATCCCATTCCTTTTCCTTATGTGAGTCTTTTTGTACCTGTGCTGGGATGATGTTTTGCCACAGGGGCCAGTTAAGAGTCATGGTCTGCAGCTTTATCCTGAATCCCCCTAGAAGGTAAAGTAAGAAAGTCAAGGTAATACATAATGATGATAGTTTATCATGGTGAATATATGGTTTATCAGTAGTGTTGAGCGAGCATGCTCGGCCGATGCTCGGATCGGCTCGAGCATCGCTCTGCTCTGCACATGGCGGTACTCGTACGAGTACCGCCATGTGCTCGCCCGGCATGTTCGGGTGGCGGGGATCTGTGCCGAAGGAGGCACAGATCTGAAGACGCTCCGCTGGACCACCAGGGACTGGAGGTAGGGGGCATTGCGGAGATGAAGGGGGCATTGCGGAGATGAAGGGGGCATAGCGGAGATGAAGGGGGACATTGCGGAGATGAAGGGGGCATAGCGGAGATGAAGGGGGCATAGCGGAGATGAAGGGGGACATTGCGGAGATGAAGAGGGCATAGCGGAGATGAAGGGGGACATTGCGGAGATGAAGGGGGCATAGCGGAGATGAAGGGGGCATAGCGGAGATGAAGGGGGACATTGCGGAGATGAAGGGGGACATTGCGGAGATGAAGGGGGCATAGCGGAGATGAAGGGGGCATAGCGGAGATGAGGGGGGACATTGCGGAGATGAAGGGGGACATTGTGGAAGAGGGGCATTGTGGAGATGAAGGGGGGCATTGACCAGGCACCCTCCCCTCATCAGAGCAGGGGGTGCCTGGTGTAATTGCTCGTGTCGCCCCATTCAATTCAATGGGGCTCGGGTGCTCGGCCGAGCACTCGAGCCTCCGGCGGTGCTCGGTCAGAGCACCCGAGCACCCGAGCATCGGGGTGCTCGCTCAACACTATTTATCAGTGATTTCCGTATTACCTTGATGATTCATGTTATTGTGTCAATGCCCCTGTCTTTAGTAAATTAACTGATGGTCATGTTAGCATAAGTTACCCAAAAGCTATCCTCCATTAAGGGTTCCATTCTCAGAATTCCCGATTAGGATTGCTCTGCGGCTGAACTTGATGTGGTTGGTGTTAATAGTAGTCACAGTAATGGTGATGCAGTCAGAATGGTAGGGGAACCATTTTACAACATCAAGACTAGTGGTCAAGGGAGCCCATACCATTCTCCTGACCCTGGGACTGGGAGTCCTCCCCTTCTCTTTACTACAGTGTCCAGGTGGAACATGAACCTGAAGAGGCCAGAACTGGTGTTGGGGGAGGAGAGCAGGCTGAGAATTAATACCACCACCACCAGCAGGAGCCCAAATCAGCTGCCTGTGCCTGCTGCTATTTCTGCTAGTGCTAGTCTGCCTTCTTCTTCAGGCCAAAAGGCAATGGCAAGTGTGATATTAGGGGACCCTCTGTTACATTGCTTGTCACCTCCTCCAAGCAGCAGTGAGATGTCTGGAATAGAGCAGCAGCAGCAACAACAGCATGTAGGGACTAGTGGTGATGGTGGTGATGATGCTGTAGAAGCTGGGGTGAAAGACACATTGATGTCCTTTTTAGCAGAAACTAAGAAGGAATGGGAGACAGGAATGAGGATGGGTATCACCACCACCACTAGCAAGGACATCTTGGAATTAGAGGAATTTACAACTGCTCTAATTCCTTCTGATGCTGAGATGCAAGGGCAGCAGCTGAGGAGCAGGTTAGTGTGCCACTGACCACCGTTGACAGTGGGAATGGGGTCAATAAGCGATGCGGAACTAGGACAGGTTCCATTTGCCTGCAGTAGCAATACTCCTGATCCTAGTTGCAGTGCTGACTCTGAGGCAGTAGCAGCAACAGCAGCAACATTATCCGCTGCCACAGACAATGAAGGGGAATGTGGAGGACAAGAAGAAAGAGTCCATGCTTCTCCACCTTCCCCCTTCCCTCTGAAGTCATCACGGGTGTGGGACTATTTTTCTGTTGGTGCAGGCACAATACAGTCATCAGCAACAGCACTGTGCACAGTTTGAGACAAGTCAGTGAGAAGAGGAAAGGAGGGAACACACCTTGGCACAAGCACCCTCATATCACACATGAAACACAGACACCATGACATTTACTCCAAACATGTTAAAGCCAATCACCCACCACAGAAATCAAGCACCGCTTTTGCTGTCCCTGACTCACCAGAAAGGCAAAAATAGGTGAGGCGGTGATCAAAGAGGAGGAGGAATAGAACAACCCAGGCAGAGACTGGAAGTTCCAGGATGAGTGAAACAACTAGCTTGCCATCACCTTCTAGGGTACCTACATCTTCTACCAATCCATCTCGTTCATTATCTCCCCCGCCAAATGATAGCCACTCTGTTGATGTTAGGATGTGGCAGTTTGTCTCTACCCATTGCACACTGTGTGGTGCACTGACCACACATGCCAGTGTGGTGGAGGAGAATTGCAATCAGTGCATCAAGGGCATCTGAGGAGATTCCATCCTGCAGAATATGCTAAGATGGTGGCAGGGAGGGGTCATCACTACTATTAAACTGTCAGCAAGTTGTCATGTATCCTTAGTGGGTGTGGAAAAGGGGTACAGTGACAGCGGCAGTACTTGGTTTCAGGTGTCATGGTGTTTGGATACAGTTGTGCCTCCAGATGTTATTTACCACACACACACACACACACACACACACACACACACACTACGCACATTGCAGTTGCTGATGAGAGCCACAGTTCCTGCTGTCAAGGGAAAAATATATTCTAATAAAAACACACCCATGATGATTTTGGAGAAGATTTAATGGCCAACTTGTTCTTTTCTCCACATAGACTGGGGGCTACTTATTCTGCTGCTACTGCCTCAGGCGCATCACTGGAGCCAGTTGTGGCAAATGGAACCTTCATCATCCATCTTCCATGTTACTGCTATTGTTGATCCCATTCCTTTCAGTTGCCTAATCATCCTGCTACTTAAACAACTCAGCAGCAGCAGTATGAACAGCAGTTGCAACTCAGTGTTTGACAGTGTCTACTGGCCAACATGACCTACTGGCATTAGGCCAGTAGGGCATTTTTATTTTTTTTTCTCAGGGCTTGTGTTTAAAAAAAAAATAATAATAATAATAATAATAACTAAATAAATAAATAAAAATAGTCCTACAAAAAAATAAACTATTTTTTGGGGGTTTGTTTCTAACAAGCCTAAGTCTTACAAATCAATGTTTCTTAAGGGCTAGGTCCTCTAATAAGTCTAAGTCCTACAAAGGACTCTAACAACAAATCAAATAAATCATCTCTACAAAAATACTCTTTCAAGTCAAGTATCAGTCCACCCTAGTGGCAGCTTATGTCAGGGGGTTCCGGTCTCTGTCACTTTAAATGCAAATTATTATTAACTGTCCCCCCAATAGCAGTCAAGAAACCCCCCAAAACATATTCCCTGTTCAAATGATTCATTCATTCACCAACACAGGCACCCTCCTCAGACCCCTTTATGCCATGTCTTATGGTTTTTATTTTATTTAGGATCTGTTTTTTATTGCGTGCCCCCCAATCCCAGTAAACAACCCCCCAAAAATTATCCCCTGTTCAACTGATTCTTTCCCCACACCCCACCAACACAGGCACCCTCATGCCCCTTTTATGTGCCTTTGGGAAATAAAATATTATTTGTAATTTGTTGTGTGTAACTTCTATGTTCCCATTGATTTGGGCGAAAAAAGCGGAAAATCAGCACTTTTCGTGGGAAATTTTTCACCAAGCGGAAAGTGTCGTTTTTCGCTGATTTCAGTTTGAGGCGGAAAGTTTCGCCCATCCCTGCTGGAGGGGACATTAGAGAACTTGAAAAGTTACAATATCAGCATTGTATTTTTCACAAACTTACAGCAAATTTAAGCAGATTTGTGTAAAATAGTAACAGGTGCAAATCTAATGCTGAGGTGTCAGGATGTTTTGTGTGTGGAAGTCCTGTAGGTATCAGGGACAAGATGATCTATTGGTGCAGCAAGAGGTGAAGGGGTCTATCCCTATCAGTGTGTCAAAGAAACTAGTTTGGGACTGAGTAAGAGGGATTCTCTTTATTTTAACCCTTTAAGTGCCAGAGAGGCAATGAGTTGGATACCTCTCCAGCACTCCAAGGGTTAGCTTTATTTCATCCTGATAACTTAGCTTTAATGAAACCTCATTTGCAATAACCTTTTTTTGCCAAATTTGCGGATCATTTTATAAGCCTTATTTTCAAATAAATCATCATTCAAAGTTATTTGTCTCGTATTTTAAAGGGATAGTAATACTTCATTTTAACTTTATTTTATTTTGTAGGCATTAAAAAAACATGAAAAATGATATGTCTTATCTCTCAAACCTTTATGGTTTAAGAGATATTCACAAGCAAAGTTTCCCCTCCCCGCCCCTTTTACCTAGTGTAAGCCATCTCTTCTCAGATGTGGAATCTGGTTGTAAGACCAGACAGATAACAGAAGGGGACACTCTTCTTTGTATGAAAACAATGAAAGCCCTCCCCCCCTTGACAAGTTTTTCAGCTTTTTCCCTTATCTTAATTGAAGATTGTCCCTCTCTGCAGTCTACCTGGGCACCTCCCTTCTGATCTAGCTGAACGGGGGGGGATGCTTTGCTTGTGAATATCTCTTAAACCATAAAGGTTTGAGAGATAAGACTTATATAGTTCTTCATGTTTTTTTAATGCCTACAAAATAAAATAAAGATAAAACAAAGTATTACTATCCTTTTAAAGTTGACGTTTGGGTAAGCCTTCCATCGATTATTGCTAATGCAGGTTGTTCCTGTCTGTGTTGTAACAGTGCAGATCTGGGATCAGCCCACGACCACTAATCAGAGTAACATTACCTTCCAAATAATTCACCTTATGTGGCTAACACTACATGGTAAACATAGTAGTTTCATGAATGCTGTTTAAATCATCAAACAATTGTAACAAGCTCATCTACTAACCATGTGATAAAAATATTGACCAAAAGCCTGTTCCAAACTAGATTCTTAACCACAAATGCAAGAATAGTCAGAGCACGGGTGTTTTCAAACTGTAAATAAATATATTAGCATATGCAGATACAACTGCTGACCATGTTTGTAACCTGCAGCTATAGATAATTCTCATACTTAAATCTGCATCTTTTTTGGATACCATATACCAGTATATGAGGGATAGAGTTGTAGAAATGTTTATGGTCAAAAGTAGCACTTGTTCAGCAGTGATAGAAAGTATTTTAAGAAAATATGTGGTGTCTCTTAACTAGGTATCAATGGCGCGATGCAGGAAACGTGCGCAATCGCTATTTCCCATGTGAAAACCACTAGGGCAGGGCTCAAAATTTCCACTCGCCACTAGCCAATGGCGAATGAAAATTTAGCCCTGGTGAGTAGAAATTCAGCCCTGGTGGGTATGCTATGGCTTGCAGTGGAGAGTAACTTTTCAGGTCTGGCTAGTAGCAAAGGACTTCAAATTTTAAGCCCTGCACTAGGGAATAGGTTGAGCATGATTTTGTTGAATTGCACACGAAAATTCAAGACTAGCGAATGGCTGCTTATATAAATTTTTTGTGGGCGTGGCTACGTTTAACGTATCTGTGTGAGTGGAATACCGAATGCGCCTAATGCAAGAACTGCTATTGCGAATTAATTTATACGTCTGTGTACTGTTGTCATAAAATGGAATTTTTTATGTGCAATTCAAGAAGCATTCGGTATTTAGCTTCCTGGATTAGAACACGCGCAAAATCTATCTGTGCACAAAAATGCCTTTATCCAATGCGAACATTTCTTGCATTGCGCCACAAGTTCCAATACTATTGCCTGCCAGAAATAATCCCCATAGACTGCAACAGGTTGTAACAAAAAATTCATACCAGTCACTATGGGCCTTTCTGGTTGATGAAAAAAGCCCTTATAGACTTTAGGAGAATTGTTACTAAGTGAAGTCAATAATTCTATTACCCCACTAAGGCAAACGTCATCCAAACACATATCTGCCTTTACTTAAATGGAAGTGTAGTGTCACCATTCAATTTGAAATTTTGATTTTCATCATTTGTTTGTTGCCATCAACCAAATAATCTTCCATGTCCCATACCACAATCCCCCACAATACTTGATCCAGTGGAAGATCAAGAGTTGAAAGAAAAGGGTAAATAGAATAAATATTAGGAGACATTTCTTTAAAGGGATAGTAATACTTTGTTTTATCTTTATTTTATTTTGTAGGCATTAAAAAAACATGAAGAACGATATAAGTCTTATCTCTCAAACCTTTATGGTTTGAGAGACATTCACAAGCAAAGTATCCCCCCCCTTCAGCCAGATCAGAAGGGAGGTGCCCAGGTAGACTGCAGAGAGGGACAATCTTCAATTAAGATAAGGGAAAAAGCTGAAAAACTTGTCAAGGGGGGAAGGGCTTTCATTCTTTTCATCCAAAGAAGATTGTCCCCTTCTGTTATCTGTCTGGTCTTACAACCAGATTCACATCTGAGAAGAGATGGCTTACACTAGGAAAAAGGGGCGGGAGGGGGAAACTTTGCTTGTGAATATCTCTTAAAACATAAAGGTTTGAGACATAAGACTTATATCATTCTTCATGTTTTTTTAATGCCTACAAAATAAAATAAAGTTAAAACGAAGTATTATTATCCCTTTAAAGCCAGTTATCTGAGTTAAGAGACTCATTGTTGAGGAAGTGAGGGGGTACGGGTAAAATGCAAGCAAAGTTGCGCAAAAGAGAGACCGATTAGATCTGGTGATTGAATTCTCTGTTTTTCTCCAAATAGCCACAACAAGGAACTAAATATGAATTTTTACTTGAATGAGAGTGATTATTCTTTCTGTCTCTCTCTTAAAGGTAGTGTAAGCCTACAGTGAATTGAGAATCAGGTCGCAGTAAGACTAAATTATAAAGTTTAACTGTGATATGAAATGCGACTTAATATCTAAACCATCTCCATCTGTTAATTCTTTTTTGTTCTTGTTTTTAATATTTATACAGTTTACTAAGTGTATTTGGGAATATTTTGCAATTAAATTGATGTGTAATGCACTTAGTTATGAATAATTTCACAAAAACACCATTATGAAGCTGATGAGTATTGTATTCCTATAGACTTCCTAGCAATAATGGCATCATCATTTGTTTTGTTTTGTTGGGTATATAACAATGAACATTCTCCATTTCTTTAAACTACCTGATGAAAAGGGGGCAATCCTCATTACAAAATGTTATGGTTCTATCTAGTACAGCACAAATATATACAGGGATTTGTGGACAATTTGCAGTGGTTAAAACTGAACAACTGGAGGACATCTGCACCTGCGAAAAATGGAAATCATTGAGTCCCTTTGAAAGTGTACCTTGGACTCCCAAAATCTGCATATGAATGCTCCAGTCACCATTTTTTTTCTCCCAGATTATATGTATACATTTTCAGTTCACCGTGCTTGGCATTCCATACTCTATATGAATGGTGTGGTCATCATGCATGGGCTTCCTAAAACTCTGGTCACCATGATTAGACTCCTTTTGCTCCCCTACAGCTGTAATGTCTTGGCTTTTGGTGCAGCAAGTCCTGATATCTTGTTGTGTGAAATGACAATATAAATCAACTACCTGCAGCAATTTCTCTTTTAGTGCATCCTTCATTATCTTGCTAATGATGCAGTTCAACTCATTTATATTCCACAGGTTCTCAAACTGGGTTCCATGGAATCCCGGGGTTGCCTGAAATAGTTCAAGGAGTTCCACAGATCAAACTCAATAATGGCAGACAGGGGGAAAGGCTAAGGAGGCAGACGGTGTATGTGGGGTTCTTTAACTATTGATTGACATGTGGTATATTGTAACATTTCAAATTGTGTATATTGTAAGATAACAAATACTAGTTACCTGATACAAGAACCAACCAGCATTTAAATACATTTGCTATTAATAATAGTTTAACCCTTTGATGCTATAGAGGTATGCAATGCATTGCAAAGTATTAAATGGGTTAAAGGCGTTCATTGTTAGGGTTAGTGATGGGCCACGGACTATTCTTCCAGGAGTGACTTGTCATCCCAGACTGGCATCTGTCTTTTGGGCTGGGTCTCTCCTCCTTGGTGGACATGTCAATGGAAGTATTGAGCTACTCGGCCTATTCCAGGACTATTGCCCAGGTTGAACACTGGGTCATGGACTACTGGACTATGTGCCCCCTGCGCCCCCCCCCACCACCACCGAGGGAACCCTCAGATTGGCATCAAGAAGGGCTTGGATCTCCTTTGGGCTCTGGCTCTTAAATTGCCTGCATGGACCCCTGCATCAGTACAGGATTCAACAGCTATTTTACATGAATCTACATTGCTCCAGAACATTCCATTGACTGACTGAGGAATGGAGCATCCTTGTTCTAAGCAGAAATGTGCATTGGGTCAAAGCTTTCTGATTCATACCTGAAACAGGGAAGAGATCTGATGTTCAGCCTGGATCTCTGGAACAATCTAATCCCTACAGTCTGTAGGCCATATGCACAGACAGAAAATGGATCAATCATTTATCAAACCAACTGCTACAACAGGATCAATTAAAACCAAACAACGTGATATGGTAATAGAAGCCTTTTTGGGGATGCAGAGATCAGTCTTTGGCTTTTTACTAAGAATATGATAATTGTCATTTAACCCTTTGAGCGCCAGATGGGGTGTGCAACACATTGCGTAGAAATGCTTTGCACACCCCTCTGGCACTCAAAAGGGTTAAAGGGACCATATCACCTTAAAACAAATGGGGTGATTTTGCATTTTGCTTTGAAAAACCTATTTCTTGATTTAGTTTATACTGATTATGTTAATGGAGGCATGCCACATAGGCACTTCCTGTTTTAGCCCTACATTACCTCATCCACTGTCTTAATTAGCATAATCTATAAATTAAGTATACATTTTTCTAAAATAAAAAAATGACTAACATAAGAAATTGGTGATTTACAAAGCTCTTTTAAAATGACCAGAGTTGATTTTTAGTTGAAAATAATTTGTAACCTTTTGTATGCCAGATGGGTGCACCACACATTGCAAAGTATGTTCTGCACACCCCCCTCTGGCACTCACGGCTACCTGCGCTGAGATGAATTAACCCTTTGAGTGCCAGAAGGGTACGGGTTAAGAGATGTATTGATTACAAATTCCACTTGATTTAAATGTGAATCTTAATCCCTGGAATGCCAGCAATCTATAATATATTCTGAAGCCATCAGACATCTCAAGCATTCAAGAGTTAAAGGTCCCTTTTAAGTCAATGGCAAGTTTGAGGTTTATTTGCAGAATATACAAATCTGCAAGCAAAGTAAAGCTCTGATATGACCCAGCCCTGCAGATCCCAGATGTCTGCAGGACAATTGGAGAAGGAATGGAAGAGCATTAAGCTATGGGAACTTGGTTCCCATAAATGTCAAGACACTAAAGTTGAAGGTCTTTACTCTGTCCCTTTGTAACCTAAGAACATTGCTTATTTTTAATTTAGTCGATAGCAAAAGTTATGTCTCAGTCTTTTCTGATGAAGAAAAACTAAGAAAATACATAAAGAACATGATGTTTTCTCTATGAAGAAAGAGTGAGGGAATGGGCAGATACGTTTCATATGAGATGGTATATAAGTATAGGAAATGTTATTAAAGTGATAGTAATGTTTCACAAAAACAGCAGCTCCAGTTAATCTTCATAGTATTTGGGCCATGGAGAGTGTTATTTCAATACTGTCAGAGTTGTAGTTCAAGAGTAATTGAATGATAAAGTTTCCTCCTACCGCCCTTTTTGCCTAGTGTAAGCACCCACTCCTCAGATGTGGGATCCAGTCCATATACCAGACAGCTCACACCAAGGGTCAATATTATACATAGTAACATAGTAACATAGTAGATAAGGCTGAAAAAAGACATGCGTCCATCAAGTCCAGCCCATGCCAATAACACCCCTGTTGATCCAGAGGAAGGCAACAAAAAAGCCCTCTGGAGCAATTTCCAATGTAGGTGTGTGTGTGAGTGTGTCAAATAGTTCCCCGGCTCAATATCCTATTTGCTTTGAAGCCATCTGTCATAACTGTCAATATTGTTCTGTGCTAGATATGCATCCATTGCTTTTTTGAATGCAGTTACATTATCTGCAAGCACAGCATCCCGAGGCAAAGAATTCCATAGCCTTACCGCCCTTACTGTAAAGAATCCCTGCCTGTGTTTTAGTCGAAAGCGCCTTTCCTCTAGTCTTAATGGATGACCTCTTGTTCTTAGCTCAGCTCTTTGCATAAATAATTCATTGGATAGTTCTTTGTATTGGCCTTGAATGTATTTGTAAATGGTAATCATATCACCCCTTAGACGTCTCTTTTCTAATGTAAACAAACCCAGTTTGGCTAGTCTCTCTTTGTAACTCAGATCCTCCAATCCCTTTATCAGTTTTGTTGCACGTCTCTGCACCTTTTCCAGTTCAGTAATGTCTTTTTTTAGAACAGGCGCCCAAAATTGTACTCCATATTCTAGATGAGGCCTAACCAAGGATTTATACAGAGGTAGGATAATATTAGCATCCCTTGCTTCTACACCTCTTTTTATGCAGGCTAGTACTCTATTTGCTCTTGCAGCAGCTGAGTGACTCTGCACACTGCTGTGAAGACTATTGTCTATCAGTACACCTAAATCTTTCTCTAATGAGGATTTCCCAAGTTGTTTCCCATTTAGAGTATATGTAGCAAGTTTGTTTCTACAACCCAAATGCATAACCTTACATTTATCTACATTAAATGACATCTGCCACTTTTCTGCCCATTCACTTAGTTTATCTAAATCCTTCTGTAGGGAAAAAACATCGAGCTCTGTATGTATTTCCTTACATAGCTTAGTGTCATCAGCAAAGATTGAGATGCTACTTTCAATTCCCACTTCTAGATCATTAATAAACAAATTAAAAAGCATTGGGCCCAGGACTGAACCCTGCGGTACCCCACTTATAACCCTAGACCAATTTGAAAAAGTTCCATTTACAACAACTCTCTGCCATCTATCATTTAACCAGTTCTCAATCCATGTACAGATACCACCACCCAAACCGAAGCCTTTTAATTTATGCAGTAACCTGTTGTGAGGCACTGTGTCAAAGGCTTTTGCAAAATCCAAGTATACTACATCAACCGCAATTCCCCTGTCCAAATTACTACTCACTCTTTCATAAAATGCAAGTAAATTAGTCTGACATGATCTGTTCTTCATGAAACCATGCTGATTCCTACTAATGATATTGTTTGTCTTCACATAGTTCTGAATACTATCAGTTAATAACCCTTCTAGTATCTTACCCACTATGGAAGTCAAGCTCACAGGTCTATAATTTCCTGGTTTGGATCTTGCTCCCTTTTTAAACAATGGAACTACATCAGCTTTCCTCCAATCACAGGGCACTATGCCTGATGAAAGCGAATCAATAAATATTAAGTATAATGGTTTTGCTATTACTGAACTAAGTTCCTTAAGTACCCTTGGGTGTATACCGTCCGGTCCAGGCGCTTTATTCACTAAAACCCTTTCCAGTCTCTTTTGGACCTTGTCCTCAGTAAGCCATGTAGATGTTGGAGGAAATTCCATGGTTTTGTCTGTTTGCCCATAGCTTGTCATTTCTGCTTCCTTTGTATATACTGAAGCAAAGAACGTATTTAGGGTCTCAGCCATAGCTTTATCCTCACTAATCAATTCACCTGTTTCAGTCCTAAGAGGACCAATATCAACCTTAACTTTTTTGTTGTTAATATACTTGTAGAATTGTTTAGGGTTTTTCTTGCTCTCGTTTGCAATGTTTCGCTCATTTTCTATTTTAGCTAGCTTAATTGCTTGTTTGCAGATTTTATTACATTCTTTATATTTTTTAAATGATGCATCTGACCCATTTGACTTAAACACCTTAAAAGCCTGCTTTTTATTTCTCATTTCCCTGCTAACCACATTATTAATCCACATTGGTTTTGCTTTACTTCTCTTGTGCTTATTCCCCAATGGTATATATTGACGTGTATATTTGCCCAAGAGCATTTTAAATACATTCCATGACTCTTGTGCATTTTTATCTTTGAAAATTACATCCCACTGGATATCCTTTAAAGCTTCTTTTAACTTTGTAAAATTAGCCTTTTTGAAATTGAATGTTTTGGTTAAACTCTTGCTATTGGGTTTCTCATAACAAACTTCAAAGGATACAATATTATGGTCACTGCTGCCCAAATGTTCCCTTACCTGCACACTGTTTACAATGTCAGAATCGTTTGAGAGCACTAGGTCAAGCAAGGCCTCTTTTCTAGTTGGCTCCTCTACTAGTTGGGACATAAAATTATCATTTATCATACTTAGAAAAATATTTCCCTTTGTTGTGCCTGAAGTCATATTGCTCCAGTCAATTTCAGGGTAGTTGAAATCTCCCATTATAATTACCTTTGCTGACCTAGCAGCCTTTTCCATTTGCAGTAAAAGTTGGGCTTCCTCCAACTCCCCAACATTAGGTGGCTTGTAGCAGACCCCCACCAATATCTTTTTATTATGTGTGCCCCCAGTGTGTATTTCAACCCACAAGGCCTCTACCTTTTCATTGGAACCTTCATTTATATCTTCCCTTAAACTAGGTTTTAAGGCCTGCTTTACATATAGGCATACCCCTCCTCCCCTTTTATTAACCCTGTCCCTCCTAAAAAGTGAATAACCCTCTAGATTGACTGCCAAGTCATACGTATCATCTAACCAGGTTTCAGACACTTCAATCAGATCATACTGCTCATGTACTGCAATCATTTCTAGTTCCCCCATCTTACCAGCCAGACTGCGAGCATTTGCATGCATACATTTTATCTTTTTGCCATTCTTAAAGATTTCATTCTTTTTCAGATGTATTTGTCTTTTATCAGGCTGTAACAATGGCAACTCCCTATTAGCTGAACTAGCCCATTCCCCCTCTCCACCCCCATGACCCTTCTCTAATCCCATTCCCTCAATTATACTATCTTCCCCAGCCTGTGTTGCAGCTCCCTCCCCCCCCCTTTCTAGTTTAAAGTCTCCTCCAGCCTTCTAACCATCCTATCACCCAGCACCGTGGCCCCCCTTCCACTAAGGTGCAATCCATCACTACTATAAAGATTGCTCCCAAGGGAAAAGACTGACCAGTGCTTACTGTGAGAACAATGAAAACCCTGCCCCCCTTGACAGGTTTTTCAGCTTTTTCCCTTATCTTAATTGAAGATTGTCCCTCTCTGCAATCTACCTGGACACTGCCTGCTGCTCTAAGCTGAGCAGTAGAAGGGGTGGGAGGGGGACACTTTATCATTCAATTACTCTTGAACTACAGCTCTGACAGAATTGAAATAACACTCCCAAGGCCCAAATACTATGATGATTAATTAGAGCTGCTTTTATTATGAAACATTACTATCCCTTTAATTTGGGTTGCAGAAACATATGCCACATGTACACTAAATGGGAATCTTCTTGGGGAATCATTGTTAGAGAACGATTTGGGAGTACTGGTAAACAGTAGACTCAGCAGCAGCATGCAGTGTCACCTCCAGTGATGTAACTAGCCTCAGTGGCGCAACTGACTCCAGTGGAATCATAAGGCCAAAGAAGTAGAAAAATAGCTTTTGTCATTTGTAACAACATTTCAAAGTACGGTGTAGTAGGACTCATTAACATTTTCAGAGAGTGTCGGTTGTGATCGGAAATATGTTGTTTTGTCATTGAAGTACTATTCCTGACTGAAATCGTCATATGTAATTACAAAAATGTCCTAGTTAACACAAAAATGTGTAAAAATGTCAGTATATAGGTTTGGTAATTGAGCTTTTGTTGTGTTTCCTTCAATTAAGCAGGCAATGTAATAAAGCGATGGGGAATGCAAGCAGGGTGCTGGGTTGTATAACTAGGGGCATTAGTAGCAGAAAAAGGGAAGTGGTCATGTCATTCTACAGATCTCTAGTTAGACCACACCTAGAGTATTGTGTACAGTACTGGAGACCCCATCTCCAGGAGGATATAGATACTCTAGAGAAAATTCAGAGAAGGACTACTAAAATGGTGACTGGTCTACAGGAAAAGAAATATCAGGATAGACTAAAGGATCTGAACATGTATAGCTTGGAGGAGAGAGGGGATATGATAGAAACACTCAAATACATGAAGAGATTCAACAAATTGCAGGAGGGAAGTATATTTCAAAAGAGTAAAAACGTTAGGACAAGAGGCCATAGTCTAAAACTAGAGGGACACAGGTTTAGATGTAATGTAAGAAAGTTTTACTTCACTGAGAGAGTAGTAGACAAGTGGAATAGCCTACCAGCAGAAGTGGTAGATGTCAATACAGTGACAGAATTTAAGCATGCATGGGATAGGCATAAGGCGGTCCTTAACATAAGAAAAGACCAAGGACCAGGTTGGGTTTTTTTTTTTTTTTTTTACACAGTAGGAAGTTGGGCAGACTAGATGGACCAAATGGTTCTTATCTGCCATCAAATTCTATGTTTCTATGTTTCTAATTATTATAGGTTTCTCACATTCAGAACTTCACATTCCCTTCACTTTTTTCTTAACATACAAATAATATCTTTTGCAAAACGTTTTGTCTCTCGTTGTATATTACAAATGTTCTTTTCCTCTGTACGACACTGGGGAATACTTTAGCCATGTCCTTGCTCTTTGCCAGGCGATTCTAGATTTGTGTCGTACACAAAGGACATTACTAGTTTTTTTGTCATATACGTTATAGAAAATATGTTGTTCATGTATACATTTATTTATTTTTGTCGTTCATATGACATTTTTTTGTCTTTATCCCTTTGAGCATTTGGCCCATAATGGCTGAAACTAGTCATTGGAGGGCCCTGGTGCAAAATGTTTTTGAGCCCCCTAACACAAAAAAGCAGAGGCACAACTAGAACTTCTTAGGCCCTAGAGCTGATAGGCCCTCTGGCACAACTGCAATCTCCGTACCCATTGTTGCTACTTACCTGTGTACCTCTTTATCATCCTTGATAAGGCCTCACCTAAACTATAAAGTACAGTTTTTGGTGCCAGATCATTGTTGAACTTGAAAAAGTAGCGACCTGCAAAAAAACTGAAAAAGGGGTTAAAATATTTTAGTTATAAAGACAGGCTAACAATTGTCTTTGTTTACGGGGGAGAAGATGTGTCTAAGGGGGTCATAATTAAAATATTTTCAAGGCCAATACAAGGCACTCTCTGGGGAACTCTTTACTCAAACAGCTGTGCAAAAAGCAAGGGGCATCCATCAAGACTAGTGGAAAAAGTCATTTCAACTAAAACAAAGGTAAAGTGTGGTAACATTTTAACCACAGAAAAAACAAGAGACTGGTAGAGTAGAAGCGATACTTTTAACCTGTGCTGGTGGGTGGAGTCTGGGGAATTAATCAGTTGAACGGGGAATTTGTTTTTTTTGGGGGGTCTCTTGGTTGGTATTGGGGGGACAGTTAAAAAAAAAAAAAAGAAATTTGTATGTAAAGTGATAGAGACAAGAACCCCCTGACATAAGTTGACAGAGGGGTGGACTGATACTTGACTTGATAGAGTATTTTGTAGAGGATGATTTGTTTGATTTGTTGTTAGGGGCCCAAGTCCTGAGGAAACATTGATTTGTAGGACTTAGACTTATTAGAGGCACAAGCCCTGAAGAAACATTGATTTGAAGAAATTAAGCTTGTTTAGCACAAGCCCTAAGGAAACATTGATTTGTAGGGCTTAGGCTTGTTAGAAACAACCCCCCAACATTTTTTTTTGTAGGACTGAGTTTTTTTATTATTTTTTTAAAGCACAAGCCCAGAGGGAAAAAAATGCCCTACTGGTCTAGTGCCAGCAGGTCATGTTAACCAGTGTCCATTGGTCATTGTCAAATGTCCTCCTGAGTCCATAATTGCGGAATTTGCAACTGCTGTTCCTGCTGCTGCTGAGTTGTTTAAGCAACAGAATGATTAGGCAGCTGAAAAGGAATGGGATCAACAATAGCAGTAACATGGGTGATGGATGATGAAGGTTCCACTTGCTCCAGTGATGCACCTGAGGCAGTAGCAGAACAATAAGTAGCCCCCAATATATGTGGAGAAAAGAAGTTGGACAATAATTCTTTTCCACTTACCCCTCCTCCAAAATAATGGGTCTGTTATTAGAATATAATTGTTTCCTTTGAGAGCAGGAACTGTGCCTCTCATCAGCAACTGCAATGTGCACAGTTTGTGTGTGGTAAATAACACCTGGGGGGACAACTGTATCCAAGCACCATGACACAAGAACTCAAGTACTGCCACTGTCACTATACCCCTTGTCCAGACAACATGACAACTTGCTGACAGTTTAATAGTAATGATGAACCCTCCCTGCCACCATCTTAGCATATTCTGAGAATGCATTCTCCTCAGATGCAGCTTGATGGCTTGCTTGCTATTCTCCACAACCACACTTCCATGTGTGGTCAGTGCACCACACAATGTGCAATGGGTGGAGACGAACTGCAACATCCTAACATCAACAGAGTGGCTATCATTTGGCGGGGGAGGTAATGAACGAGGAGGATTGGCAGAAGATGTAGTTACCCTAGAGGAAGAAGGTGATGGCGAGCTAGTTGTTTCACTTATCATGGAACTTCCATTCTCTGCCTGGGTTTCACTATTCTTCCTCCTCTTTGATCTCCGCCTCACCTCTTGATGCCTTTGTGGAAAGTCAGGGGGTACAGCAACAGTGGTGCCTGATTTCTGTGGTGAGTGTGTGTCTTTAACATGTTTGACATAAATGTCATGGTGTCTGTGTTTCATGTGTGTTATCAAGATGGTTGTGCCAAGGTGTGTTCCCTCCTTTCCCCCTTCTCACTGACTTCTCACAAAGTGTGCACAGCACTGTTGGTGATGACTGCACTGTGCCTGCCCAAAGAGAAAAATAGTCCCACACACATGACTTCATGGGGGAGGGGGAAGGTGGAGAAGAATGGACTCTTTCTTCTTGTCCCTCACATTCTCCTTCAAGGTCTGGGGCAGAGTATGATGTTGCTGCTTCTACCTCAGAACAAGCACTGCAACTAAGAACAGTACTATTGCTGCTGCTGGCAAGTGGAACCTGTCCTAGTCCCACATCGCCTGGTGACCCCATTTCCACTGGGTCCACAGTGGTCTATGGCACACTAGCCTGCTCCTCACCATCAGCAGGAATTAGAGCAGTTGAAAATTCCTCAGATTCCAAATGTTCACTGCTGGTTGGATGATGTGAAGAGAAATGTGACAGAGGGTCCACTAATGTCACACTTGCCATTTCTTGGTTACGTGAAGAAGGCAAACTGGCAGCAGTAGCAGCAGGCACATGCAGCTGATCTGTGCTCCTGGTGGTGGTTGTATTATTGTGGTGGTGACAATTCTGCCTTCTTCAGGATCATGTTCCACATGGACAATGCCCTGGGGGGAAGGGAACTCCCAGGGTCAGGGGAATGGTGTGGGCTCCCTTGACCGCTAGTTTGGACGCTCTCAAATGCTTTCCCTACCATTCCCCTAACACTAGTCCCATCGGCTGCTTCACCATCACGGTTACTATTACTACTAACACCAACCACATCAAGTTCAGCCTCTAAGTCTTCCTCATCACAGTCACTATTGATATATTGATTAACCTCTCCTTCACTCCTAACGCTAACAAGCTGCTGGACTTTCTTTTTTTATAGTGAAAAGGAGAAAAACACATAAATCAAAGGGTGAAAACTTTCTAACCACAGAAAAATTGGTGAAGAATTTTGGCCAATGGGCGAAAAATTTGAAGATCTTAGTCACTGGTTTTAAAGCGGATTTGCACGTGAAAAAGCGGACAACATCTTAGTTTTCGCAGGATTTCTCGTGGGAACACGAGAGCTTTCGCCCACCCCTAGTCTTTAAACCACTTGACAATGTCAGGCCAATTGTTATGGGTGAGACAGAATATCTCTACAATTTTTGTATGTCCCATGCCTGTTGGTAGGTGTCTTGTGTTTAAGTTCAATGTTTTAGGGCTGTGTTTTTTTGGCTCAGCAGCAAATTTAAGTTAAGCTGCCCTCCGTACATCATTGTATATATTATCACAGGGTGAGTTCCGGAAAACATTGGTCATGGTTATCGAAGCATGAAAAGCACATTTTAGTTTTCTTCAGCTTGTCTGAACATACTCAATAGGTCCCTCCTGTGTAGCACAAATAGAGAGGAAGTCAGGCAGAGACCAGAGTATATAACACTTGATTAAACAATACACTTCCCGCTAGGCTTGCATAGGCCATTTCTTACATAAAACAGCAGAGAGACAGGCCTGATAAAATCATCATTCCACGAGCATCAGCTTTTAAAACTGCAATATTAAAGAAACACTGGGGAGGATGTACAAATTTGCCAGTACAGACCCTCTGGCACTAACCTCTAAGTCAAGTGGCTGCTTAGAAGGTTATGTACAATGTATAAGTTCTGTAGTGCATTTTAGCAGACATACTCCACCAGCACTGGACTTTAATGACAGAAAGCCCTGCCTGCCAGCCTCATAGCATGCACATACAGCATACAAAGTACTCAGTGTGGCTGCAATACAGTGTATCACTGTCCTGTGTGTGACCAACTGATACAAGAATTATCTCCCTAGTGTTAATAGCTTCAACACAGATCAGTGTATTTTTAGGAGTTTACACGCAAAAATGGCAAAGTATATTGAACCTGTGGGCAAATCATAATTACGTCTATCCAAAAAAAAGCTAAAAAGGCCTAAGAGAGCTCGAAGGGAATTTAAAAGCCAACATCATAGTTTGAAAGTAAAGACATAGTCACACAATATCACAGTGCCTATGATCCTCCTCTGTCACTCTCGCTTGTGGTGTGCTCTGATTTGCTAAGTCGGTTTGGCCCTCCCCGGTGACCTTTTTATGCCTGGCCGTGACACCTGTCAGGTGCCCTTTCGTGGTGTTTCAGAGCCAGTATTGCTGTTGCTGTGTTCCTGTGTTCCTGATTCCTGTGTACCGATTTGGCCTGTTCTGACTACGCTCCTGTGTTCCTGCTCGTGATTGACCCGGCTTGTCTGAGAACCACCTCCATTATCTGACCCGGCTTGTCTGAGAACCACCTCCGTGATCCGACCCGGCCTGGCTGACTTCCTGCTCCATGACCTGAACTGGCTTGTTCCAGTGACCTGCTTTGTTCCTGCTACCTGCTCCTGTTGTCAATGTAGCGACATTCTGACTTCCGCTGTGCCTGCCTACCGGGCTGATCGTGTAACCTCCTTAACTCTTGCAGTTCCTAGTCTCCAGTGCTGAGTCTCCGTGCTCACTTGCAGAGCTGTGCTTCCGTTACTGAGCCCTCCTATGTACTTGCAGAGCTATTCCTCTAGTACTGAACCTTCGATCCTTAAAGCTGCAATTTAACCCTTGCCGTGCTGCCGCCTCCTTAGCTGAGCCTTCTCACACTGTACCGAGCCTACGCTGGTATATCGCTACTTCTGCTGAGCCGGCCGTGTATATGCCTGGTCTGGTCGGCGGCTCACCCTGTCAACCACAGAGTAGTCAAGTTCGTTAACGCGCCCGGTGAGGCGTTGTTGGCTCTTACACAAACACTGAGTTCTCCGGTTTACGCCCATGGGGGCTATTGGCTCAAGCTATTGCAGCAAAGGGTGGTCTCCGGTATATGCTCGTAGGAGGCTATTGGCTTCATCGTTTGCAGTGTATTGTGGTCTCCGTTGTTACGCCCATGTGGGCTACTGGCTCAAGCTCTTGCAGGTTGTCTCCGGTATACGCCCGTGGGGGATATTGGCTCAAACTATCCCTGTGCAGTTGGTCTCCATTATTACGCCCGTGGGGGCTATTTGCAAGCTCTTGCAGTGCAAGCTACTACCTTTGTTGCGCCCGTGGGAGCTACCGACTCATGCACTTGCAGATTAAGTTGTATCCGTTGCTACGCCCGTGGGGGCTATTCTGTGCAACTTTTCTGCTGATTCTACCTCTGGTCTAGTACTGCCTAGCAGCTTCCCAGCCTTTAGAACTTTAGGTGTTACACCATCTACACCTATAGCTGCTTCATCACCATCTTAGGCGTGCCAAACACCACAACGGAGACTGACTGATTATTGCATTTAACCCTTGATTTGTTTCTCTACTGTGTGCCTGTCCTGAGACAGTATATGTGATAACTCTGTTTTTGTATACTGGGCCTGTGGGGGCATATCTGTATATATTTCGCTATTATTTCGTGTTGCCTGTAGAGGGCGATCTTTCATCTTTATGTTCATTTAAATAAAACTGTGTTTTATTCTACCAGCTAGTCTGAGTGTCTTAAGAAACCGCTAAACACAGGAGAAGCTTGCCAAGCTTTTTTTTTTCTTTTTTTTGTGTGAATTAGTGATATGAGGACAATGACCAATATATGGATATTTTATATTTTCTTCTCTCTGAATGCCAGTGTACTTACAGAATCCAGATCCGGATTTACATCTCAGGCTCCCCTAGCCAAGGCACTCTAATGTCCCTTAGCTCCACCCAAGGCCACACCTCCCTACTCTTCACATGACTCCATCACTTGCCCCATCCACTATTTCTTGGCACAGAAAATACCCATGGTGTATTACAAGGAAGAACAAAAAAAATAAAATGCTTTAACGCTTGGTACAGTGGCATAACAATAAGGGTTGCAACTGCAACTGGGCCCCTCACTCCAGGGGCCCGGAAGCCCCTTGCGACCCCCCCACCCGGCTCCCACAACAAGTAACAAGCTGAAGTCTGTGCCTTCTTCGGCACACTAGTAATGACATCATCTCCCAGCGCTCTGCATTACTGGAGACAGGACTGCGCGGGAACTCCAGCTGTATCTGTGCAGAAGGAGGCAAAGATCTCTTCTGCCATGCCGCTGGACCACCAGGGAGGTAGGAGATGGCCACTGGGGGTTCAGTAGGGGCAATGTAGAGACAGAGATTGGGAGCAATGTGGAGATTGGGGGCAATTTGGAGATGGGAGGTAATGTGGAGATTGGGGGCTATGTGGAGGCAATGTGGAGATTTGGGAAAATGTAGAAGCAATGTGGAGATTGGGGGAAATAGGGGGGTGCAATGTGGTTGGTGTTGGGAGGACCCATGGCAATTTCTGCACTAGGGCCCGGTGGCTTCTAGTTATGCCTCTGCCTTGGTTGCTAGAGATATCCTCTCTGGCTGTTAAATAATAGCCTATAATGGAGTATAAAACTAGAGCAGGGACACTGAAATTGATGTGGCCACACCCACAATAGAACATGTAGGTGTGGCCGCCTCTAGATAGTTTCCTAGTCTGCCTATTGGGAAATCCAGCCCTGACAGTATCTCAGTATTGTCTGTGGAGGTGATGCATCTGATTTTCTAAGATGAACCAGAGTAAATCTGGGTCAGACCAACTTCACCCAAAATCCCCACTGATGTAAATGGGGCCTGTAACCCCTTGAGTGCTAGAGAGGTATCCAACACATTCTAGAGATAAACGCTTTGCAGGGTCCCCTCTGGTACAGCTTGATTTGCTTCGGAATTGTTTCAGTTCTTCGGAGTACTTCAGCCTCACTGCCCCTTGGTGGTATTTCCAGTACTGCTTTGGGGAGTGAATACCTCATATCTCATGCTTAAATCCCTAAGTCTTGTTACCAGCTTGGTGCATATCATTGTGCAAATCTCCCTTAAAGGGATAGTAATACTTCGTTTTAACTTTATTTTATTTTGTAGGCATTAAAAAAACACAAAGAATGATATAAGTCTTATCTCTCAAACCTTTATGGTTTATGAGATATTCACAAGCAAAGTTTCCCCTCCCGCCCCTTTTACCTAGTGTAAGCCATCTCTTCTCAGATGTGGAATCTGGTTGTAAGACCAGACAGATAACAGAAGGGGACAGTTTTCTTTGTATGAAAACAATGAAAGCCCTTCCCCCCTTGACAAGTTTTTCAGCTTTTTACCTTATCTTAATTGAAGATTGTCCCTCTCTGCAGTCTGCCTGGGCACCTCCCTTCTGATCTGGTTGAACGGGGGGGGGGGGGGATACTTTGTTTGTGAATATCTCTTAAACCATAAAGGTTTGAGAGATAAAACTTATATCATTCTTCATGTTTTTTTAATGACTACAAAATAAAATAAAGATAAAACAAAGTATTACTATCCCTTTAAGATACTGGTAAGATTGGGTTGCTCAGTGCTGTAATAATGCATGAGACTGACCTTAGAACAGGGAAATACCAACAGTGTTGTGCTTCTGCTCCACAACTCTCAACCTCCCGGAACCAACTGTCTTCCACACAGCCCTTCTCTTCATGGGCCGTTGGGGCTGCGGTGGTGGATTACATGGTTGCTTGACTTCACACTCTAGCTGGGAAAGATTCACTTCTTTTGATTGCAGATAACACACCAAAGACTGCAGCCTGGAAATTTCACCATACAATGTGGACAGATGCAAACATACTGGACAACACCCCAAACTCCAGAGAGTACTGCGGAACACAACAGCCAGACAAGTGTTACACTGCACCAAACCAGACATCTTAGAATTAAAGCAGTTACTCACCAAACTGGCAAAACCAGTGCCTTCACCAAACTCCTGCCGTTTTCAAACTACTGCAGTTTTTGAAACTACACACTTCTGTCTGTCTGCTGCACTTGTGTCTGGCTGCAAACTACTTACAGAGTAAACTCACAGAGTTGAAACCTCCTATAAATACACCTACTGCAGTTGATACGCTAACGAAGTGAGCCAAGCCTTTTCTTATGCTAATCTAATGAAACCAGTTACCAGCTACACCCAAATAGACACCTATGCACACTATGCAGAAACCAAAACAAGCCAAATACAAACTTAAGCACTAATGATCCAAATTAACCAAAGTAAATAAACACACAATTCAAACTAAATACTAAATGCAACACAATTCCAAGTACTACAACATAAGCAGTATTAATGAAGGACAATCTTCAGTGAGCATAAGGAAAAACCTGAAAATCCTATCAAGGGGGTTACGGTTTTCGTTGTTCTCACAGTAAGAAGATTGTCCCTTGCTGTGACCTGTCTGGTCCCTGGAACAGATTCCACATCTGAGGGGAGGTGGCTTACACTAGGTAAAAGGGGAGGGAGGGGGATACTTTATCATTCAATTTCTCTTGAACTACAACTCTGACAGTATTGAAATAACACTCTCCATGGTCCAAATACTATGAAGATTAATTAGAGCTGCTGTTTTTGTGAAACATTACTGTCACTTTAAGACCCAGAAAGGAGCATAAAGTATTGCATGGCTATGCACTGCACACACCTTAAAGAGTTAAGTAGGCTACTGTGTTCTACTGGATTTAATTTTTAAAACTGCAAGCAGCTATCATGTCCACCTCCATGGGCAGGACATCCAGGACTGATTGAAAATATTATCTCTTGAACCAAAAAGTAAGGCAAAATGCATAGGGGCCATTGGGATTTTCTGGTATTAGTAAGCGAAATAGGAAGTTATTATTGTGGGATGGGGTGCAGTTAGTTCACCTTTAACAGTGCTAGCCCCTTTAAAATAATATTAGCCTTTACTTTACAATAAGTATATGTTAAAGGGATAGTAATACTTCATTTTAACTTTATTTTATTTTGTAGGCATTAAAAAAACACGAAGAACGATATAAGTCTTATCTCTCAAACCTTTATGGTTTGAGAGATATTCACAAGCAAAGTTTCCCCTCCCGCCCCTTTTACCTAGTGTAAGCCATCTCTTCTCAGATGTGGAATCCAGTCCATAGACCAGACAAATAACAGCAGGGGACAATCTTCTTCCTATGAGAACAATGAAAACCCTGCCCCCCTCGACAAGTTTTTCAGGTTTTTCCCTTATCTTAATTGAAGATTGTCCCTCTCTGCAGTCTACCTGGGCACCTCCCTTCTGATCTGGCTGAAGGGGGGGGGATACTTTGCTTGTGAATATCTCTTAAACCATAAAGGTCTGAGAGATAAGACTTATATCGTTCTTCATGTTTTTTTAATGCCTACAAAATAAAATAAAGATAAAATGAAGTATTACTATCCCTTTAACTGTGCATGCAGTTATCCCCAGTACTGCTCCATTTTCTTTAGGCTTTCCATTGCTATAATACATCTCAAGCCCTTCAGTCACCAGTGTGCTACAGGTGTGTGAGTAATGGGCTGCATTTGATAAATCACATAAGGGAGAATTGAAACAAAATGCAAGAGATTTATGAATCCTCCTCTGCTTTGCGTCGGGTGGAGGGATTTGTTTTATTGAGAAAGTAGAAAAATGTTTAGCTTTACCAGTGATTCATGAGGATGTGTGGGATAAGCAGGGAGAGACAGTAAGTGCTGAGATTCTGGGCCGGACAGATACAAGCAAAATTAAATAATTACGCCAACTGCTTCATACCTAAAAAAATATAATTTCTCAACATCCCTGCTAATTTAACCCTTTGAATGCCAGAGAGGTATCAATGCGTAAGTATATATATTTTAACCCTCGTGAATGATAACAAGATCTCAGACACAATGGGGGTTATGTACTAAGGTGTGACGATAAAGAGGTGATGAAGTGGAGATGACTTCTCCAGTGATATCGCTTCTATGGAGCCAACACACTAACATTTCTCCAGCTTTGGAGATCTTAGTACATAGGTTCTATAGAATAACATAGGAATTGGAGAAGTGATATCACTGGAGAAGTCATCTCCACTTTATCACCTCTTTATCATGCATTAGTTCATAACCCCTTAAGAGTATTTAAGTCTTGTACAAAGAGAAGGGAGGTTATGAACTAAACGATGATAAAGAGGTGATAATATGGGGATGACTTCTCCAGTGATATCACTTCTTCAATTCCTAAGTTATTCTATGGAGCCTATGCACTAGATACCCAAAGTTGAAGAAGTCTTAGCGCATAGGCTCCATAGAATAACATAGGAATCGGAGAAGTGATATCACTGTAGAAGTGATCTGTGCTGTATCACCTCTTTATCATGCCTTAGTGGATAACCCACCTTGAGGGAGATTCACTACGTGGTGATAAAGAGGTGATAAAGTGGAGATGACTTCTCCAGATTATCACTTCCCCAATTCCTATGTTATTCCATGGAGCCAAGGCACTAAGATCTCCAAAACTGAAGAGATCTTAGTGCATAGGCTCCATAGAATAACATAGGAATTGGAGACGTGATATCACTGGAGAAGTCATCTCCACTTTATCACCTCTTTATCACACCTTAGTGAATCTCCCCCCTTGAAATGAATGCTTTTTGAGATCCCCCTAGACTCAAAGGGTTAAAACATTAAAATCAGTAATTTTCATTTGTCCCCTAGCTTGCAGTGGCTAACAACATATAAAAGATTTTGAAAGCTCTTTCATGTGAACCTAAGTTGTCATGAGTTGTCTATTTCCACTTCAGTATGATCCTGTATCAGATGTCCAACTCAACATAAGCATCCTGCGATTACAGGCTTTGTTTCATTTTATTTGTTACACCACCTGTGTTGTCACCATTGCCCATAAAATAATCAGTGACTCCTAAAAACCATTAACCCACACAGAAAGAGGTCTTCTCCACAAATAGTCAGTGCAATTCTTTACTATGGCTCATGATGTGTCAGAATGAACTCAGCCATAAAATAGAACTTGGTCTCCTGGGTAGAATCATCATGACCTCTTGTGATTGTGTCTAATACAGCTGAGGCAATACAGTGCTCTTCCACAGCAGTAGTGTCAACTGCTTATAGACATTTCCTCCAGATGAGACCCATTGATTCCCAAGCTTCCATTCACAATTACAATTCAGTTACAGACCTGAGCGTTCCGTGTTCCTCCGGGGAAAACAGACCACATGAGAATGATGGGATTACTCTGTGAATCTGCAGTAAATACTGAGTCACTCAAGAAATACTGAGACTGTTGTATTAAGAAAGGATGACATATTTGTACAAATAAACACTGATGTTGCTTTAAAAGGGTTTTCTTAACCCCTTATATGATAGAGAGGCTTCCAACCCATTCCTCTGCAATGCATTGGAGACTTCTCTAGCTTTCTTGGGATTAAACACCTAATTTAAAATCAATGGGGCATTTAAGCCCTTGAATGTTAAATCAATGTTCATTTTTATTTTTCCCCTATGGTGGAGTTAGTTTACTCCAGAATTGATCCACCTTCTTAGTACATCAGCCTCTGCCATTTTCAGTTATTAGACAAAGGGGGAGAGTCACTAAGTGGTGATAAAGAGGTGATAAAGTGAAGATGACTTCTCCAGTTTATCAATTCTCCAGTTCCTATGTTATTCTATAGAGTCTATTCACTAAGATTGTTTTAGATTTGAAGATCTTAGTGTATTGGTCTATAGAATAACATAGGAACTGGAGAAGTGATATCACTGGAGAAGTAATCACCACTTTATCACCACTTTATCACCTCTTTATCATGCATTAGTGCATAATCCCCATTCTGTTTGGTACCAAGGAGCTTCAACCACTGAATGTCAGATTGGTAAGTATTGCGTTGTGAATCCCTCTGTCACTCAAAGGGTTAAATATAATAATGTGCTGTGATGTATGTGAAAGCTCTTTAGCTTCAGTGCTGGCTAATAATGTGCACAAATAGCTAAAGGAACAGAAACAGCTCCCAAAAGTAAACCCTCAATTATCTCCCCAGCCCCATTCAGTTTTTTTTTATCACAAAACATCATCAAAAATGCCTTTTAACCCCTTAACGACCAGCGTGCGCACATTCGGCCGGCACTTGAGGACCACGGGGCATTTTTTTTTTTAGCGAACCAATTCAGGGCTCCCCATGTGTCGTGCAGCCGCGCAGGGAGCCCTGAATTCCATGACGTGCCAGGACCATCACTGGTCCTTAAGTGCCGGACAGCCATGACGGTCCAGGCACGTCATTGGACGTGAAGGGGTTAATTATTTAAAAGGTACACCGTTAAAATGTAAAAATGACCTAATTGTTGTTCAAAGGATGAGTAACATCATCTTAATGTTCTTTCCAATGATTGGCAGTGCTTTTCGTCTGAATAGCTGCCAGTATTGATCCCAAAGCCTGCCCCTTTACTCAGAAACAGGCCTTGGGCGCACGGATGTGAAGGAGCGCACACAAGTGTGGGGATAACTGGGACGGGGGGTGGGTGGAGATATGAGAGGGCAGTTCTATAGAGCAGCGCGGTACAGCCTGTACCAAAATGAGAATCACAAATTACATCACCAGGGAATTTTTACTAAAGGTTTTTCTATAAAACTAGCGTGATTTTTATTTTTTTTTTTATTTTAAACCTCTGAATGCCAGAGGGATACGCAATGCATTGCAAAGCAATGCACTGCATCCCCCTCAAAGTGTTGAATAATTAAAGAGGATCCATCACCCCTATACAACTTTGTCTAAATAATTTTCATCTATAGCGAATATGTTGAATAGAGTAATATATTTTTTTTTTTTTTTAAATGCTGGTTTGCAGAAATTCAAAGAATAAATACAGCTCTGCACTACTTCTGGACAGACTGCAGTTACTTGCTCAATACCCACAGTATGTCACTCTGCTCTCCTCCATCTATCCAGCCTCCTCTGATGACGGAGGCCTTCTGTCTGTAAGCTGGAGCAGTCTCATTGGCTAGATATCGATCTCTGCCAATGAGATCACTCCAGCTTACAGACAGAAGCCTCCGTCATTGGAGGATGTAGAGGGCCGGGAGCAGAAGCAGAGTGACAGACTGCGGTTACAGAGCAGGTAACCGCAGTCTGTGTGGAAGGACGTTCAGGGGCGCATTTATTCTTTGAATTTCTGCAAAGCAGTGTTATTTAAAAAAAAAAAAAAAAAATGAATACTCTTTTCAACATATTCGCTATATAACAAAACAATTTAGATAAAGCTGTATAGGGGTGATAGATCCTCTGATGACGGAGGCCTTCTGTCTGTAAGCTGAAGCAGTCTCATTGGCAGAGATCGATATCTAGCCAATGAGACCGCTCCAGCTTACAGACAGAAAGCCTCCGTCATCGGAGGGTGCTGGATAGAGGGACGGGAGCAGAGGCAGAGTGATGGACTGCGGTTACAGAGCAGGTAACTGCAGCCTGTGTGGAAGGACGTTCAGGGGCGTATTTATTCTTTGAATTTCTGCAAAGCAGTGTTATTTAAAAAAAAAAAAAAAAATTAATACTCTTTTCAACATATTCGCTATATAACAAAACAATTTAGATAAAGCTGTATAGGGGTGATAGATCCCCTTTAAACAACTTATAGGAAGTTTTAGTAGATCAGTGGTTCTCAATCCTTTCTTGCTCAAGGCATCCATAACACACAATCTGGGACTTTCAGGGCACCCCTACCATATTTAATAGAATTTATCAAGGACATAATGAAGGGTGCAATACATAATTATACAGTTATTATTAGGTCTATAATCACAATAAAAAATAAACATATGGTGCATAACAATTTCCATAAATCTACATTTAAAAGTCAATATTCCCATTTTTGTCAAAGTCTTCATAGAAAACACGGGGCACACTATCTTGATGGGCACGGCACACCAAAGTGCCACAGCACCCTGGTTGTTAATCATTGTTATGATATTATTATGATAAAGTTTATTGGGTGTGAAAGTTGTACTTTAAGTAACACTAATTCCTCTTAATTCACCACAATCTGGGCAGAAAATCTTAACCCCTTAAGGACCCGCCAATCATGCATGCGGCCGGCACTTAAAGGGATAGTAATGTTTCATAATAAAAGCAGCTCTAATTAATTATCATAGTATTTGAACTTTGGAGAGTGTTATTTCAATTCTGTCAGAGTTGTAGTTCAAGTAATTCAATGACAAACTATCCCCCTCCCGCCCCTTTTACTGATGTAACAATACTCAGCCAAAGCAGAAGGGAGGTGCCAATGTAGATTGCAGAGCGGGGCATTCTTCAATTAAGATAAGGGTAAAACCTGAAAAACTTGTCAAGGGGGCAGGGCTTTCATTGTTCTTATAGGAAGAAGATTGTCCCCTGCTGTTATCTGTCTGGTCAATGGACTGCATTCCACATCTGAGAAGAGATGGCTTACACTAGGTAAAAGGGGCGGGAGGGGAAACTTTGCTTGTGAATATCTCTCAAACCATAAAGGTTTGAGAGATAAGACTTATATCATTCTTCATGTTTTTTTTAGTTCCTACAAAATAAAATAAAGATAAAATGAAGTATTACTATCCCTTTAAGGACCACGGACCATTTTTTTTTTTTTAGTGCATACGTTTCAGGTCTTCCCGAACAGCATGTAGCCGTGTGTGGAGCCCTGAATTCCATGACGGTCCTGGCACGCCATGGGTACTTATGGCTCGCCGACCCATGATGTGCCAAGACCGTCAAGGGACCTTAAGGGGTTAATGGCCACTATGAAACAGTTCTCAGCGGACTGGTCCTCCAAAATTAATCTTTAACCCCTTAGCGACCGGCAGTCCTGGGACGTTTCCATCCCATAAGGACCGCGTTGATGCACGCCGATGCGCCGGTACACGTGACCTGTTCCGTGTATCGGCGAGTCACTTTGGGGCCTGATAGAGATCGCTCCGATCTTGGGTCGGTCAATTTCAGGCCCTATTTTTACTTACAATGCTCCCGGTAGAGCTCTGTAAAAAGTAAGTGACGTACTATGACCGTCATCGGTCCTTCAGTATTTCAAGAACCGCGACGGTCATAGTACATCACATGTCGTTAAGGGGTTAATTAGCACTGGATATTATGCCCACAGTGGAAGGCATTCATTTTTGTGCACAGACTCTAGGACCCCAACCACCAATCAAAGAAAGCTTCCTAAGAAAACTTCAGTGGGAGGAGTTTCAGATGACTGATTCTTTACCCTTTGAGTGCGGGAGGTGTATGCAACTCATTGCTCTGAAATGCGTTTTGTACCCATCTGGCACTCAAAGGGTTAAGAATCATGTCTGCTTCCATTGACATGACTTGCAGTACTAGTTATGGATTAATTTTGGGGGCTCAATATACATGGATCTGATTCATAATGGCCATTAAGATTTTCTGCCCAGTTGAAGGTAAGTGGGGGTCTAGTATTAGGTGTTAGTGTGCCTTTAAAGGGATAGTAATACTTAAAATGTAAAAAAAATATATGTTATATGGTTTATCCCCCTGAGAAAAACAAGGGTAGTCCCACTGCTCACAGATAGTTTATTAAAAAATTATAACAGCTCAAAGTTGAATTTATTAGATGCAATATCACAGTGGCCTGAAAATTTACAGTGGCGCTGTTGCTACACCATCCTATGGACAGCTCTGGTCTGTAGACCATAAATCTCCATAGGATGGTGTAACAACAGTACCACTGTAAATTTTCAGGCCTCTGTGATATTGCACCTAAAAAATTCAAGTATGAGCTGTTATAATTTTTTAATAAAATATCTCTCAGCAGTGCTTTTTACTCAGGAGGATAAACCATACAACATATATTTTTTACATTTTAAGTATTACTATCCCTTTAAATATAGCAGTCAGTGCTCAAACCTGTTCTGAAATCCGCCGATTAATGCATCTTTCATGATCCTCAATTAAACACTAGTGAATGCCCTTAACTTAGGCAGATCCTGCAGCATGGATGGACAATGAGAGACTTTCCAGATACTGCTAGACTACAACTCCCATAATTCTGGGGAATGATAGGAGTTGTAGTCTGACAGCAGCTGGAGGGCCTCACTTTACCTACCACTGTCTTACAGAATGACTGACTGATTCATCCATGTTCATGTGGGGAGATCCTGTAAACCTTCACCACCAGGGGGAGTCAGAGCACAGGTTTGAGCTCCTCTGCACTAGCATCCAAAGGTTTACATTTTGTAAGATCACTAAACTTCTGTAAATCAAACATTACAAATAAGAGTTGTTTATTTTTAGCCATGTCGGACAGAATAATTCCATTAGCTAAACAAAATGTAATAATCAATCTGCAATCACTTTTACTTATGATCAAATGCAAAGGTCACAGTCATAAATATCAGAAGGATATATATTAAACTGGCTGTAGTAGCAGAAATAAAAACAAAAAACACCAGTAGCATCACGTACAATGACATAGTTGTTCAGTGGAAACCAAATTTTAGGAATTCCCTTCCAGACCCAGTGAGCCATGTGTTCCTGCAGTTTAAATGGATAGTAATGTTTCATAATAAAAGCAGCTCTAATTAATCATCATAGTATTTGGACTTTGGAAAGTGTTATTTCAATTCTGTCAGAGTTGTAGTACAAGAGTAATTCAATGACAAAGTGTCCCCCTCCCGCCCCTTTTACTGATGTAACACTCCTCAGCCAGATCAGAAGGGAGGTGCCCAGGTAGATTGCAGAGAGGGACAATCTTCAATTAAGCTAAGGGAAAAACCTGAAAAACTTGTCAAGGGGGGCAGGGCTTTCATTGTTCTCATAGGAAGAAGATTGTCCCCTGCTGTTATCTGTCTGGTCTATGGACTGCATTCCACATTCCATAAGACTTATATTGTTCTTCATGTTTTTTTAATGTCTACAAAAAAAAAAGATAAAACGAAGTATTACTATCCCTTTAAGGTCTTTGCTCTTCAAGTAAACAGGTCATAAAAGGGTTATATACTTACTAATATTATATAACCTCAGGGTCTGATTTACATCCCAGGTGGAATTCTAGGTGTTTTTAGCTCTACCCACAGCTGCACCCCCATTAGTCCCATGACTGCACCCCCAGTCCCATTCATTATTTCCTAGCACAGAGAATACCCTTGGCCTATAACACACATGGATAAGAACTTTAACGCCTTGGTTGCTGGAGAAATCTCGAATGCATTGCTTCACAATGCGATGTGGATCACTCTAGCATCCAAGGAGTTAAATAATAGCCTCTAAAGGGAAATCAGACTGATGCAGGGACATTGAAATTATCCTAACAACTTCCACAATTCAGAATGTGGGTGTGGCCAGCGCAGTTGAGGAGACCCTAAAAATGTGGAGCTCTAGGCAATGGCCTATTCTATCTATTGGGAAATCCGGCCCTGTGGATGTTGGTTTTTTTTCCAGACATAAGTCACACACATACATACACACACATATATACACACATGTACTCACACACACAGATATATATACACATATACAAGCACATATGTACATACACACATACACACACATATACACATAAATATACACACACATACACACACTTATACAAACATATGTACTCAAGCACAAACACACACATATACACACATGTACACGCACATATGCACACACACACACACACACACACACACACACACATATGTACACATACATATGCACACACACATATACACACACATGCACACACATGCACACACATATATACACACACAAGCATACACAAGTACTCACACACACATAAACACACATATACATGCACATATACACACACGCACACACATATGTACACACACATATACACACAAATATACGCACACACACACATATAAACACTCATATACACACACACACACTCACGTATACACACACATGCATATACACACACACACACACACACACATGCATGCACACATGTAATACACACACAATGCCCATTTACCCTATCATTATAGTTCACCCCATATCCTGCCGATTGTAGTCTCTGACTGGCTCATTAACACAAGAAGGAAAGTTATTTTTCCACAAACACAAATACTGTCCTTTCATACACAACTCTTATTATTTCAGCATACTGGAATACAGTGAGATGTGTACATGCATTGGCAAAATAACAAATCTCTCTCTGTCTTCTCTCTTTTTCATATCCTCACTCTTTTTTTCAGAGTATATTCTCCTTCTTCCTCTCTACTACTGTCTTGCCCCATTCCTTCTCTTTCAGTATCTTACATGTTTCCACCATATTCTATTTCTCTACCATCTCTCTCTCCTTCACTCTCATTTGCACTCATTTTATCCATCTCTTTGCTGTCACAATATGGCTCTATCTGCCTTGTCCCCTTCCCCATATTGTTCTCTCCTTCCATTCTCATGGCTCTCTGACTTTGGAATACAACCGTGATAGAGGGCACTGTTAATGCAAAAACAACAAAAACAAGAGCTTAAGCTGTAATAACTCTGGAAATAAGCATCTCTGAGCAGAGGGAGTACCTTTGTTTTATGCAACAGGAAAAGCCACACAATATATATACATACACTAGTTGAAAAGCCAGTGTACATGGGCCACAGTGCCACCCAGCAACCTTGGCTGGTGGCCGAATCCTGTCTTCTCACTGGCTGCGTTGCAGTCATGTGCAGTGGAGACTGCCCGAATGCGCCATCCCCCTCCGTTATCAGTCACGGTGCAGGCAGTCTCTACTGTGCATGACTGCAGCGCTCGCAGCCATCTCTACTGTGCATGACTGCTTCTGACAAACATCCTTAGCGAATTATTATATAGGATTTCCATAAACTGGTTTACTGCTCCTTTAATTTGATAATGTGGAAGAGTAAAAACCCCTTGAGGATGATAGGGGTGTACAACCCCCTCAAGGGGTTAATAAAATAAACTGGTGCAGCTCTGGCATAAACTAAATGCACCATATGACAGAATAAAAATTCACCAAATCCCCATTGATCTAAATGGAAGTAAACTGGATGAATACCTTTCTAAAATGCATTTGGGCTATAATACTTATCATTCCTTTGCTGCAACCTAGTAATCTTATTGTGTAAACCCATACACTCACTGTCTATGAAAAAAGTCACTTTCCTTTTTGTAAACACTGGACATCATTTTGGTAAATCTATTTTCATTCTAGTCTCATTTATTGTATTTCTGTATTTTCTCTCCCCCCCAGCAGACAAGAGGGACAGCACACGTACTGCCTAATTAACCTCCATGTAGGTCACATTTCTAGATTCAGACCCTGATGGTCTGAGCATGGGACCACCCGTGTGGCATGTCTTCAGGATTAATGTTACTTGGAAAAAGGGCAGATGAGGACACAGCAGTGAATGTCATTTTGCAATACCCAGAGCTATCTATCTATCTATCTATCTATCTATCTATCTATCTATCTATCTATCTCATATCTATCTATCTATCTATCTATCTATCTATCTATCTATCTATCTATCTATCTGTCTGTCTGTCTGTCTGTCTGTCTGTCTGTCTGTCTGTCTGTCTGTCTGTCTGTCTATCTATCTATCTGTCTATCTATTTGTCTGTCTGTCTATCTAGCTATCTATCTGTCTGCCACTTTGGAACACAAAATTAACAAAGCAAGAATCTGAGTAATAATACAAATAGAACACTAGGCCAGCATGGAAATACAGAATCATGGCACGCTCTGCAGCTGTATTACAGTAGCTATTTAGTAGCTATCCTCAATCACTGGGGATGAAGGAAAGTGGCTATACAGGTAGAAGGAGAGAAAGAAAACAGATACTAGGAGTAAAGGAACAGAGGAAATAACAGAGGGGAAAGAGGAAAGCAGTTGGGGGGATAGGATGGAGGAGGACTGTGTGGAGCACATACCTTTAAGTTGAAAGTGGAGCTGTCCAAATCTATAGATCCCAGTGGGTCAAAATTTCTCGTGTTTTAATACGATTCAGCCTAAGATCATGTAGCCTCTCCAAATCCCTGACTGTATCAACCCTGGTTTCCTAAGACAAAATAGAAGGAGGGCAACTTTTTTCCAATGGTGTGGGATATTTTGTCTAGAAGCTGTTAGTAAGAAGAACAAAAGTGGAAATTGCTCCGGAGGGAATAGTGGGTGGAAGGAGAAAAGAATAGCAGATCTAGGGGTACTGGTATTTTGTAATATCTTGCTAATCACGGTGGTACCGTGTGACCAGCACACCTCTACCAGCTGACAAGTCCACCAAGTGTGGCCCATAATGTACCCAGGTCCCCCATACCTCCAGCATGTATCAATTGAATCTCTGTATATTATTGAGAGTCTCTGAGGTGTCAGACACCAACGGGATAGAAATTTGAAGGCTTTGAAAATCTTCCAGAGAGCCGGGTCCGAGATCTCTGGAAATGTTTAAGTCAGCCTTCCACTTCAAAGTGTAACCAGGTAAATAATCTTTGTTTTGTGACATAACAAGTTTGTAGACCTTTGAAAGGGTTCTGATTTCCTTTAGAGGAGATTGCAGAAATAGTTCCTTATCCGTTAACTGTCTCGGTACTGGCCCCTCCTTCAACACCTGAAAAATATAATTTTTGACCTGGAGATATCGCCAGGCCTCGCTGCTCACAGTTCCGCAGTTAGGCATCAGTTCTGGGAGGGTGATGAATTTCCTGTGTCCAAACAGAGAAAACAGATTGGTCAAGCCCTCCAAGGCCCGGATGTGAAAGGTTCCTCTGGTTACGCAGAATCTGCCTCATAGTTTATGCATAGGAGGAATGTGGATTGCATTCCAACATGGAGTATGGGGGAGAGATACTGACAGCTCATGAGATAACATGAGCAGTAAAATAAACAAGATATGAGAAATTTGGAGTAGGCATCACCACACTCACTGGAGCATTGAACAAAATGTATGAGGTAGGAAGATTGGGAGTTAATAATCTTCCCTTGTCTCCTACCACATTAAACATTGAAGGACTACGAAGGTGATCAATGCATTGCATACCCGTGTTTTTTTATAAACATAGGGATCAGAAGGCACTGATTTCCTAGAATAAGATGTGGCCCTGGCCTAATGTGTACAGGTTTAAGCTTTAACTGCTCGGGGAAAACAGTAAATCCCCAAGAGACCTGCAATGGGGTTTGTAATAAAGAAAGCAGGTGGAACCCACTTTCTCCATTGCAGCTCTATGGCCAAACATGCAAGGCACTATTAAGAAGGGATGCTGCCTTAATGAAAGTACTCCCTTCTGGAGACTCCTCCATGCTGCACAGTGAGAGATGACACATGTCCTTCCATAGCTCACAGAATGTATTAGAGAGTGTACTGCTCAATGAAAAGACACAAGTCTCACTGTGCAGAAATTGTTAAGACACATGGAGGAACCTCCAGAAGTGAGTGCTTTGATTATGGCCACATATGCAAACACACAAGTGTGTACAGACATTCATCCATGGACAGATATACATACATGTCCATCCCCTTCTCTTACATCATCAGTAGGGCAACATATTATTTTTAGAGACACTATTGTTATTGGATGAAGGAATTACCTCTCCTCCCACCCCAGCAGCAGCCAGTAATACTGCAAAAGGTCCCCTAAGGTGAGTGAGTCACCCGGGTCAGGGCCTTCACCGAGGCTCAAAGGGATGCAAAGACCAGACTACAGTTAACCCTTCAAGTGCCAGAGGGGTATGCAACACAATGTGGTAGGTCATAAACTGGCCTGCTTCCTGCAACAAAGTGCCCTTGGGGACAGAGATGAGTGAAACAATGCCCTTCAACTGTTCAATACTATTCCATCATACCTGGCGAGCCTTTTATGGGAACTGTAGTCAACAGCCGGAGGGTCACAGATTGACAATCGCTGCCTTTGGACTTGTCAGATTCACTGCCCTAATTATCAGGGAACCCCCATTTACCAACTAAACAATATGAGGGTCTCCCATTGCAGGTGATGGAAACGGTAGTTATATTTTACCCAACCCTGATCTAGATGTTAGAAGAACCATCTGCCCCTCTGGTATTGTGCATGCTGTGTCAGTCCTGTAGAAACCCCCTACTGCCTCATCCCTTGAACGGAACTAGAAAAGATCAATATGACCAGCACCTGCCCATTTATCCAATTGTCTGGATGCACTGGGAAGTCAGAGCTGGTGGAAAGAAAGGGGGGCCATGGTCTCAGATTTGGAGCCGTGGATCATTGCAGCTATACAGTTGGAGGAGTCCAGATATGTTGGCTTTGTGCTTAGTAGTGAGTGCATGGCACTGCTGCTAGTGGAGCAAGATTATGGAGTCTGCTCCCACCATCTCCCATGCTGTCAGTTAATGAGGAAAGGGGGTTTCATGATGATACAGGGCACTGGGCCTGGGTGCAACTGCCCCTTCTCTAGGTAAATGCCTGCTGGTAGAGAGCACTTTTGAGACCCCAGGGTCCAACAGTTCAGGCGCCTCACCAGGTTCAGGAGCCTTTAGGCCTCGACTTGTGGATCTCACAGTCTTAGAGAGGAGTTCTGTATGTGACCAAGCACCTCACTTAGTAGGCATGAGAAGGTGATCCCAAAGCTGATATACACTAGGGTGCCTAAGCAGCATGGTTTCTATCACTTAAAATCTGCTATTTCCTCTGATATGGTCATGCCGCTCCATCAATTTTCAGCCATCTTGGTTGCTGGTCAGCTACACCCCCTCACCCCATCCTAGTCTACACTTTGAATTTGTACAACAGCAATAGGAAACATGGGTGTTACTGTTTGTGAAAAAAATATTTCCCACTCTCTGGGACATCTACAACACTACTATTTTGTGCCCCTTTGGCCTGTAAACTTTAGGATTGATTCTACTACTGCTAGTTATCACACATCTGACATGCTTCTGGTGTGTGTCTCTGTCAGAACTTTGTTGTTGTTCAAATGGGATCTCAAAGAGGATGATCCTAGATGTGATCCTGTGTGACTGGGTGGAGGATGGGCTTGGAAGAGGTGATGCTGATGCTGATGACTGAGCTGATGTTTTCCTACTGCCCTTTCAATTGTATCTCTCTCAAATAAGTTAAAAACAGTCATATTTCTCCTTTCCAGGGGTGGAAGACTGAGCCTTTTCCATCCCTATTATCATCACACTCAGTCCCTACTTTATTTCCGTCAGAAAAAAGGGAGGAGACTGGTGGAACATATTCTAAATCAACATTTTCATCAATATTTAGGTCATTATCATCGGTATCAAAAACATTATCTGCCTACTCTTCACTACTTTTTACTTTCTTAAACGTTTCTGTTTAAGTCAGAAAAAGTTTCCTTTTACTTTTCCCCTTAGTGGGATTTAGAGAACATTGATCACTAGTTTGTGGTGGCATCTTACTTACTGTCATTGTCTAAAGGTGGTCTTGCTGATAAATCCACCTTCACTTTGGCAACAACACTTATTGTTGTTAAAAGACTTATTACTACTACTAGAGAACCAGGTAGAAGTTTTCATACCACGTTTACAAACAGTCTCCCAAGGAGGAAAAGGAAGATCAGCATAATTTATGGGACAAGCTACAGAAACCACGGCCACAGTCTGTTTTTATAAAATGACTTCACTACTAACAACACATTCATGCACTCCTCCTAATAATTTGTGAAATATCTGTCAGTCACACACTCAGTGTCAGAATAGAATCAAGCTTAGCCAGATCAGATAGGAACTTGACTCACCTGCCTGTTTGCACTTATCAGCCAAAAAAAGATTGTTTTTCATTTTTTTTTTTTTTTAAGGGATAGTAATACTTCGTTTTAACTTTATTTTATTTTGTAGGCATTAAAAAAACATGAAGAACGACATAAGTCTTATCTCTCAAACCTTTATGGTTTAAGAGATATGGAAAGTTTTAGTTATGAAGAAAGGATAGAAAATTTAAACTTGTACACACTAGAGAAATGGCGTCTTAGAGGGGATATGATAACACTATATAAATATGTTCAAGGCCCATATAAAGGGATCTCCAAAGACCTGTTCATTAACAGAACAGTACACAGGACAAGGGGCCAACCGCTTAGACTTGAGGAAAGGAGATTTAATCTACAACAGAGGAAGGGTTTCTTTACAGTGAGGACAATAAAGGTATGGAATTCACTTCCTGAGGAGGTGGTGCTATCAAATACATTAGATGCCTTTAAAAGGGGCCTGGATGCTTATTTAAAAGAGCATAACATAGAGGGCTATGTACGTTAGTATTGGGATTAATATTTAGTTAGGGCTTGTTGATCCAGGGAGAAATCTGATTGCCATTTGGAATCAAGAAGGATCTTCCTACCCCCCATTCAAGGCAGAATTTTAAATTGCTATATTGAGGGGGGGGGGGGGTTTGCCTTCTTTTGGATCAACGATGGTAAACAGGAATAGGAAAAGGGTTGAACTAGATGGACGCAAGTCTTTTTTTCAACCTAAATTACTATGTTACTATGTTACAAGCAAAGTTTCCCCTCCTGCCCCTTTTACCTAGTGTAAGCCATCTCATCTCAGATGTGGAATCTAGTTGTAAGACCAGACAGATAACAGAAGGGGACAATCTTCTTACAGTGAAAACAATGAAAGCCCTGCCCCCCTTGACAAGTTTTTCAGGTTTTTCCCTTATGTTAATTTAAGATTGTCCCTCTGTGCAGTCTACCTGGGCACCTCCCTTCTGATCTGGCTGAACAGTGTTACATCAGTAAAAGGGACAGGAGGGGGACACTTTATCATTGAATTACTCTTGAACTACAACTCTGACAGAATTGAAATAACACTCTCCAAATTCCAAATACTATGATGATTAATTAGAGCTGCTTTTATTATGAAACATTACTATCCCTTTAACTCTCCTTTCTCCCTTTACATTCACAGTCAGAGAACAATTAATTATCTACCACCAAGCAACTCCAGCTCACTGCCATGGTGTGTCTACTTACAATAGTAGCTAGCATCACACATTCACGTACTTTCTCCCTTTCTCCCAAGCACACACCGACAGCATGTGGGAAACTGAGATGTTTGAATCCATAGAAAAAATACCCCACATGGGTGGACAATACATTATTATCATTATTTTCAACACTATGAAAAAAAGCAGGAAAAATTTACACTTGGGGAAATTCCCCTGGAATGTGGAAATTACTGTTTTTTTTTTTTTTTTGCATGTTTTGCTTTTTTTACCCTTCCCTAGTAATTCATGAATCATTACTTTGCCGGAAATCAGACAGGGAAATCCTCAAAACATGTAATGTTAGAAGCACTTGAGGATTGAGGATGAGGCACTGTCATCTAATGTACATGTAAATGTAAGATAGTCTGTGATGTTTCATGATATTACTTTCCCGTTAAAGTGAATGGGAAGTTATTATTAACCCTTTAAGTGCCAGAGGGGTACGCAATGCATTACAAAGCAATGCATTGCGTTCCTCTCTGGCACTCATAAGGGTTACAAGTTTTCAGTGTTCCTTTAAATCTTTTACTGACCAAAGCTTTGCAAAGTGCTGTTAGTTTAAACCTTGCTGACTTGGTTGAATGCACAGTTTTGAAAGCATGACATTTGAAACATAAGCTTTATTTATAAATGCCACGTGGAACAATTTTGGGGCAAATCATCTGAACCATAGGGAACAAATAAAAATAAAAAAAAATTACCAAATTCCTATTGATTTAAATGGGGCTTCTAATCCAGTGAATGCTATCAAGGTCTTCACATTATGCCATGAAATGAATTGGAGACCTTTGTAAAACTGACGTGGTTAAAACATCATTTACAACAATGGAATATTGAAGATATTAACTTTTCTGCCCCTACGGTGCAGCCGATTTGGCCCAGAATACCTTATCTTTGCCTATAGATTATGGGCTGGATTCTATTACAGCTGCTAATTTTATCACTGCTTTTATCTTCTGTTTTCCCCATAGACTTCAATAGGAAAATGTAATAGAATCTAACCCTATATCCATTGTAATATAAGACTGTTCATACGGCAATTATCTCTCTGCACATCAAATGTCAATACAACATTCTGGAACCTTGGTCTGACAGTGTGTTTTCGTTCCGTCCAATTTTTACGGCTTTCATCAACATGTAGAAGAAGTGATATTGGTAGAAAAGAAATAAAAAAAAAAAAACCTTGCTTCTAAATACATTTATTACAAAGTAAAATTGCATGAAAAAAAAAATAAAACATCCAGAATGTTCTTTCTTATTTCACTAATATAAAACAGTCACCAATGAGAACAGAGCCACCACACTGTTAACAGTCATTTACAATTTCTCATTATCCCTTTGGATACTAGAGTCTAGAGCAGTCTCCAATATATAAATAAATAAATAATATAAAATATATACATCAATATATATATATATATATATATATATATATATATATATATATAGTTCTGCAGATGATAGATGTCGCACAGGATCCTTTTTGAATGAGACAGCGTTGCTTTATTGAAGCAATGGTTCAATAAAGCAACACTGTTTCATACAAAAATGATCCTGCAAGTGCCATCTATCATCTGCAGAACAATATGTATCCATTATTCTTTGATGTGCACCCAGGTCACTTGTTTGTATCAAGAGCGAGTGCAATCCACCCTTCAATTTTATATATATATATATATATATATATATATATATATATATATATAAAATTGAAGGGTGGATTGCACTCGCTGTTGATACAAACAAGTGACCTGGGCGCACATCAAAGAATAATGGATACATATAATATATATATATTAGTTGAAGAGCCCGTTACATAGGCCACAGTGCCACTGCCAGCCAGTCACGGGGCAGTCATTTGCGGTAGAGACTGCCCACAGCGCGGCTGATACAGAGCTGGACACTCCAGCCGTGGCGCGGGCAGTCTCTACTGCGCATGACTTCATCGTTACACACATTTTCGCAAATAATTATATAGGATTTATATATACCTGAGTTGAAAAAGTACCAACCCAATCATGAGCGCTCAGAAGTACTTGTGAGAAAAGAAAATAATTACATTTATTGTCAGACAATAAATGTAATTATTTTCTTTTCTTACAAGTCCTTCTGAATGCTCATTATTTGTGTTGTCAATTTTTCAACTCAGTATATGTTTTGTATTTAAAGGGATAGTAATACTTTGTTTTAACTTTATTTTATTTTGTAGGTATTAAAAAAACATGAAGAATGATATAAGTCTTATCTCTCAAACCTTCTGGTTCAGCCAGATCAGAAGGGAGGTGCCCAGGTAGACTGCAGAGAGGGACAATCTTCTATTAAGATAAGGGAAAAAGCTGAAAAACTTGTCAAGGGGGGAAGGGCTTTCATTGTTTTCATACAAAGAAAATTGTCCCTTTCTGTTATCTGTCTGGTCATACAACCTGATCCACATCTGAGAAGAGATGGCTTACACTGGGTAAAAGGGGCGGGAGGGGAACTTTGCTTGTGAATATCTCATAAACCATAAAGGTTTGAGAGATAAGACTTATATCGTTCTTCATGTTTTTTTAATGCCTACAAAATAAAATAAAGTTAAAATGAAGTATTACTATTAGTGATGAGCGAGCACCCCAATGCTCGGGTGTTCGGGTGCTCTGACCGAGCACCCCCGGAGGCTCGAGTGCTCAGCCGAGCACCCGAGCCCCATTGAAGTCAATGGGAGGACTCGAGCATTACACCAGGCACCCCCTGCTCTGATGAGGGGAGGGTGCCTGGTCCATAGGAAAAGGGCAGAAAAAGATGGAAACACCACAGAAATGGTTCAGGGACAGCATAGGGAGGATGTCTGGATGCATCTTGGACTCCAACATCGCTGCTGGGAACGATCTTTCGCCCGTAGTACGCCATTTTTACAGACTGACCGTAAAACACACAAAAAGGAAGATAAAAACGACTTTAGGCGAAAAATTGTTACCAAACAGTATTTGCTGTATATTTACTTGTATATCATCTGCAAATTCTCCCAAAAATTTCCTCGATTTTTCTGAACTGAGGCCATGATTAAGAGGGAAACGTGCGCAGAGGCAAATTCTCCCAAAAATTTCCTTGATTTTTCTGAACTGACGCCATGATTAAGAGGGAAACGTGCGCTGAGCCGACCATCTAAAACATTATGGGTGAGGGTCTGCTGCGGAGCTGACCATCCTAAACATTATATGCGAAGGCCCACTAGTGAGCTGACGCTATAAAACATTATATGAGAGGGCCCGCTAGAGAGCTGACCCAATAAAACATTATATGAGAAGGCCCGCTGGTGAGCTGACCTATACAAAAATTGTCAAACAGGGCCTGCTGGTGAGCTGGCCCTATATAAAAATTATATCACAGGGCCCGCTGGTGAGCTGGCCCTATATAAAAATTATATCACAGGGTATATGGAAGAGGAGGAGGAGGATGAGAAGATTAAGAGTCAACCATATACCCGTTTTTTGGGTGGAAGGGGTGAATGGGAATACAGAGTATTCCCATCATTGTAAATAACATATATAAAGTGACTTTATGTTCCCCCGGGGCTTTCCTCCAGTGGAGTGGAGAAGTCAGGGGAAATCCAGGCCTTGTTCATTTTTATAAGTGTCAACCTATCAGCATTGTCGGTGGAAAGGCGGATACGCTTATCTGTTATGATGCCACCAGCAGCACTAAATACCCGCTCAGACAGAAAGCTGGCGGCAGGGCAGGCCAGCACCTCCAAGGCGTAGAGTGCCAGTTCATACCACGTGTCCAGCTTGGACACCCAGTAGTTGTAAGGCACAGAGGGATCATTGAGGACGCTGACACGGTCTGCTACGTACTCCTTCACCATCTTCCAAAACTTTTCCCTCCTTGTGACACTAGGCTGCGCATCAGGGTGAGGGTGCTGGCGGGGTGTCATGAAGGTGTCCCACGCCTTGGAGAGTGTTGCCCTGCCTTTGTCGGAACTGCTGTGTGCTCCCCTTTTCTCCCCTTCTCGGTTGGCCAAGGTAGCACGTACTCTGCCGCCAGCGTTGTCAGATGGAAAATTTTGGAGCAATTTTTCGACAAGAACCTTCTGGTATTGCACCATTTTGCTTGTCCTCTCCACCGGAGGAATGAGAGATGAGAAATTCTCTTTGTAGCGGGGGTCCAGAAGGGTGAACACCCAGTAATCCGTGTTGTCTAAAATGCGTATAACGCGTGGGTCACGGGAAAGGCAGCCTAACATAAAGTCAGCCATGTGTGCCAGAGTACCAACAGTCAAGATTTCGCTGTCCTCACCAGGAGGATGACTCTCAATCTCCTCATCCTCTTCCTCCTCTTCTGCCCACCCACGCTGAAGAGATGGAACTAAAGTTCCATGGCTACCCTCTGTAGCGGAGGCAACCATGTCTTCCTCCTCCTCCTCCTCCGCCTCCTCCAATTGTCGCTGAGAAGACGAAGTGAGGGTGCTCTGGCTATCACCTTGTGTAAGCTCTTCCTCCCGCATTTCCACCTCTTCCACATGCAAAGCGTCAGTTTTAATTGTGAGCAGCGAGCGTTTCAGTAGACACAGAAGTGGGATGGTTACACTGATAATAGCGTTATCGCCGCTCACCATCTGTGTCGATTCCTCAAAATTGCGTAAAACCTCACAGAGGTCTGACATCCATTCCCACTCCTCACTTCTGATTACAGGAAGTTGAACGGAGAGGCGACGACCGTGTAACAGCTGGTACTCCACTACTGCCCTCTGCTGCTCACAAAGCCGGGCCAACATGTGGAAGGTGGAGTTCCAGCGCGTGCTCACGTCACACAGCAGCCGGTGAGCTGGCAATTGTAAGCGCTGCTGCAGCTTCAACAGGCCGGCTGAAGCTGTAGATGACTTACGGAAATGTGCACACACGCGGCGCACCTTGGTCAAGAGATCATGCACATTGGGGTAGGTTTTTAGAAATCGCTGAACCACTAAATTAAATACATGCGCTAGGCATGGTACGTGTGTGAGCTTGCCGAGCTCCAAAGCCGCCACCAAGTTACGCCCATTATCACACACAACCATGCCTGGTTGCAGGTTGAGTGGCGAGAGCCACTGCTCGGTCTGGTGACTAATCCCCTGCAACAGCTCTGAGGCCGTGTGCTGTTTGTCCCCAAGGCAGATCAGCTTCAGCACGGCCTGTTGACGCTTCCCCACTGCAGTGCTACACTGCTTCCAGCTACCGGCCGATGGGGGAGTGGCGCTGCGTGCAGAGAATTCGGAGGTGGAAACGGAGGAGGAGGAGCCAATAACGTAGGTGCTGGCGGAAACCCTGATGGAGGTAGGGCCCGCAATCCTCGGCGTGGGTAGCACCCGTGCCATCCCAGGGTCCGAGTCGCTCCCAGCCTCCACGACATTCACCCAGTGTGCCGTCAGGGAAATGTAGCGTCCCTGGCCACAAGCACTTGTCCATGTGTCAGTCGTTAAGTGGACCTTCCCAGTAACTGCGTTGGTCAGGGCACGGGTGATGTTACGGGACACATGGTGGTGTAATGCGGGGATGGCACACCGGGAAAAGTAGTGGCGGCTGGGGACCGCGTACCGAGGGACAGCTGCTGCCATCAGGCTGCGGAAGGACTCAGTCTCCACAAGCCTAAATGGCAGCATTTCGATGGCCAGTAATTTGGAAAGGTGTGAGGTTAGTGCTATGGCCTGTGGGTGGGTGGCTGGGTATTTTCGCTTGCGCTCAAATGCCTGGGGTAACGACATTTGGACGCTGCGCTGGGACAGGGAAGTGGATGTGGTCGCTGATGGTGCTTCAGATGGTACAGGTGCAGGGCGGGAGGTATGCGGGCCTGCGCCTTCGACAAGCGATTGGCCGGCACCGAAAACAGGGGAAGAGGAGGCAGTGGTGTGGCCTGCAGACACAGATGGGCGATCCAGGCGTTCCTCCCACTTACTACGGTGCTTGGATGCCATGTGTCGGATCATGCTGGTGGTGGTGAGGTTTCTAGTGTTCATGCCTCGGCTCATTCTGGTGTGGCACAGGTTGCAAACTACAATTCTTTTGTCGTCTGCACTTTCCTTAAGAAAACGCCATACCGCGGAACACCTACCCCTTGGCAAGGTAGATTTACGCAAGGGAGTGCTCCGTGGAACATTTGCGGGCCAGTTTGGTGCGGTCCGCCTTCTTTCTGTAGCCACACCACTGCCTCTTCCAGCCTGTTGCGGTGCTGCAGATGGCTCACCCTCAGGACTGCTGTCATCGCTCGGCTCTACACCTTCCCAGGTGGGGTCAGTCACCTCATCGTCCACCAAGTCCTCCTCCACTTCCTCACTCTGATCATCCTCCTCATGTCTTGATCCCACCACATACTCAGTCATTGACAACTGTATATCATCCTCCTCAACAAGGTCTTGAGACAGTAATAGTGGTTGATTTAATGGCAACTGTGTCTCATCATCATCATCATCCACTACTTCCTTTGACCTTAAATGCCGTTCACATCTGTCATCTTCTTGTGATTGGGTACCCTCTAGAGGTTGTGAATCAGGGCACAAGATGTCATGTTCCTCTGCAAGCGTGCTTGGAGAGAGGGTCAAATGAAGGATTGGTGATGAGACGAGCTCCTCACTATATCCCAGTGTGGGATCACTTCTTTGACCAGACCGTCTATGGTGGGAGGAAGGATGATCAGAGTGAGGATTATGTTGACCAGACTCTTGGCTACTGAGAGTGGACTTGGTGGAAGACAGGGTGGTGCTTAACTGACTGGAAGCAGTATCAGCTGACATCCAACCGACCACCTGTTCGCAGTGGTCGGACCTCGAGAGTGATGTCCTGCGACGCCCTGTAAAATGAGACATGAAGCTAGGTATGGTGGATGTCTTTCTTTCTTGTGCTCTGGCACCAGGCACAGTTTCTACGCGTCCTGACCCGCGCCTTGAACTATCAGGATCACGTCCACTTCCCCGTCCCTTTTTACCCGCCTTCTTCATATTACACGGAATATGTGCTGCAAATCTGCAACTGTGCACAGTACACAGAATTTGCTGCTAAACTGCGGTGACGCACACTGAATGGAATATGTGACTTTGATATTTTACAGTTTGAAGACTTAACAGTATTTCTTCCTATTCTGCAACTGTGCACAGTACACAGAATGCGCTGCTAAACTGCGGTGACGCACACTGAATGGAATATGTGACTTTGATATTTTACAGTTTGAAGACTTAACAGTATTTCTTCCTATTCTGCAACTATGCACAGTAAACAGAATTTGCTGCTAAACTGCGGTGACGCACACTGAATGGAATATGTGACTTTGATATTTTACAGTTTGAAGACTTAACAGTATTTCTTCCTATTCTGCAACTGTGCACAGTACACAGAATGTGCTGCTAAACTGCGGCGACGCACACTGAATGGAATATGTGACTTTGATATTTTACAGTTTGAAGACTTAACAGTATTTCTTCCTATTCTGCAACTGTGCACAGTAAACAGAATGTGCTGCTAAACTGCGGTGACGCACACTGAATGGAATATGTGACTTTGATATTTTACAGTTTGAAGACTTAACAGTATTTCTTCCTATTCTGCAACTGTGCACAGTACACAGAATGTGCTGCTAAACTGCGGTGACGCACACTGAATGGAATATGTGACTTTGATATTTTACAGTTTGAAGACTTAACAGTATTTCTTCCTATTCTGCAACTGTGCACAGTACACAGAATTTGCTGCTAAACTGCGGTGACGCACAGTGAATGGAATATGTGACTTTGATATTTTACAGTTTGAAGACTTAACAGTATTTCTTCCTATTCTGCAACTGTGCACAGTAAACAGAATTTGCTGCTAAACTGCGGTGACGCACACTGAATGGAATATGTGACTTTGATATTTTACAGTTTGAAGACTTAACGGTATTTCTTCCTATTCTGCAACTGTGCACAGTAAACAGAATTTGCTGCTAAACTGCGGTGACGCACACTGAATGGAATATGTGACTTTGATATTTTACAGTTTGAAGACTTAACAGTATTTCTTCCTATTCTGCAACTGTGCACAGTACACAGAATGTACTGCTAAACTGCGGTGACGCACACTGAATGGAATATGTGACTTTGATATTTTACAGTTTGAAGACTTAACAGTATTTCTTCCTATTCTGCAACTGTGCACAGTACACAGAATTTGCTGCTAAACTGCGGTGACGCACAGTGAATGGAATATGTGACTTTGATATTTTACAGTTTGAAGACTTAACAGTATTTCTTCCTATTCTGCAACTGTGCACAGTAAACAGAATTTGCTGCTAAACTGCGGTGACGCACACTGAATGGAATATGTGACTTTGATATTTTACAGTTTGAAGACTTAACAGTATTTCTTCCTATTCTGCAACTGTGCACAGTAAACAGAATTTGCTGCTAAACTGCGGTGACGCACACTGAATGGAATATGTGACTTTGATATTTTACAGTTTGAAGACTTAACAGTATTTCTTCCTATTCTGCAACTGTGCACAGTACACAGAATTTGCTGCTAAACTGCGGTGATGCACACTGAATGGAATATGTGACTTTGATATTTTACAGTTTGAAGACTTAACAGTATTTCTTCCTATTCTGCAACTGTGCACAGTACACAGAATGTGCTGCTAAACTGCGGCGACGCACACTGAATGGAATATGTGACTTTGATATTTTACAGTTTGAAGACTTAACAGTATTTCTTCCTATTCTGCAACTGTGCACAGTAAACAGAATGTGCTGCTAAACTGCGGTGACGCACACTGAATGGAATATGTGACTGATATTTTACAGTTTGAAGACTTAACAGTATTTCTTCCTATTCTGCAACTGTGCACAGTACACAGAATGTGCTGCTAAACTGCGGTGACGCACACTGAATGGAATATGTGACTTTGATATTTTACAGTTTGAAGACTTAACAGTATTTCTTCCTATTCTGCAACTGTGCACAGTAAACAGAATTTGCTGCTAAACTGCGGTGACGCACACTGAATGGAATATGTGACTTTGATATTTTACAGTTTGAAGACTTAACGGTATTTCTTCCTATTCTGCAACTGTGCACAGTAAACAGAATTTGCTGCTAAACTGCGGTGACGCACACTGAATGGAATATGTGACTTTGATATTTTACAGTTTGAAGACTTAACAGTATTTCTTCCTATTCTGCAACTGTGCACAGTACACAGAATGTGCTGCTAAACTGCGGTGACGCACACTGAATGGAATATGTGACTTTGATATTTTACAGTTTGAAGACTTAACAGTATTTCTTCCTATTCTGCAACTGTGCACAGTACACAGAATTTGCTGCTAAACTGCGGTGACGCACAGTGAATGGAATATGTGACTTTGATATTTTACAGTTTGAAGACTTAACAGTATTTCTTCCTATTCTGCAACTGTGCACAGTAAACAGAATTTGCTGCTAAACTGCGGTGACGCACACTGAATGGAATATGTGACTTTGATATTTTACAGTTTGAAGACTTAACAGTATTTCTTCCTATTCTGCAACTGTGCACAGTAAACAGAATTTGCTGCTAAACTGCGGTGACGCACACTGAATGGAATATGTGACTTTGATATTTTACAGTTTGAAGACTTAACAGTATTTTTTCCTATTCTGCAACTGTGCACAGTACACAGAATTTGCTGCTAAACTGCGGTGACGCACACTGAATGGAATATGTGACTTTGATATTTTACAGTTTGAAGACTTAACAGTATTTCTTCCTATTCTGCAACTGTGCACAGTACACAGAATGTGCTGCTAAACTGCGGTGACGCACACTGAATGGAATATGTGACTTTGATATTTTACAGTTTGAAGACTTAACAGTATTTCTTCCTATTCTGCAACTGTGCACAGTACACAGAATGTGCTGCTAAACTGCGGTGACGCACACTGAATGGAATATGTGACTTTGATATTTTACAGTTTGAAGACTTAACAGTATTTCTTCCTATTCTGCAACTGTGCACAGTACACAGAATGTGCTGCTAAACTGCGGTGACGCACACTGAATGGAATATGTGACTTTGATATTTTACAGTTTGAAGACTTAACAGTATTTCTTCCTATTCTGCAACTGTGCACAGTAAACAGAATTTGCTTCTTAACTGCGGCGACGCACAGTGAATGTAATATGTGACTTTGATATTTTACAGTTTGAAGACTTAACAGTATTTCTTCCTATTCTGCAACTGTGCACAGTACACAGAATGTGCTGCTAAACTGCGGCGACGCACACTGAATGGAATATGTGACTTTGATATTTTACAGTTTGAAGACTTAACAGTATTTCTTCCTATTCTGCAACTGTGCACAGTACACAGAATGTGCTGCTAAACTGCGGCGACGCACACTGAATGGAATATGTGACTTTGATATTTTACAGTTTGAACACTTAACAGAATGTGCTCTAATCTGCAACTTTGCACACTAAACAGAATGTGCTCTAATCTGCAACTTTGCACACTAAACAGAATGTGCTCTAATCTGCAACTTTGCACAATAAACAGAATGTGCTCTAATCTGCAACTTTGCACACTAAACAGAATGTGCTCTAATCTGCAACTTTGCACACTAAACAGAATATATGAATTTTTTTTTTTGTTTGTTTTTTTTCCCCCCACACAAAATAAACTGCTGCCCCCACACACAGTAGTCCTAAAAAGGACTTTTGGGTCTTTTTTTTAACAAATTTGCTTGTCTTCTCCCTACACTGACTTTCCCTTCCTATCCTCATCTCTCCCTGGCTAAGACTGAGCCGAACTCACTGGTCAGGTGCTATACAGCACCCGACCACGGGTTCTGGCCAGCCAATCAGTGTAATGCCAGCAGCCAACATGGCTGCTGGCATTACACTGATGTCAGAGCCTCCCTGCACGTTTATTGGCTGCGCAGCAGCCGCGAAACGTGCGGGGAGGAAACCCGAACATGGCGGGCGAGCACATGCGGTACTCGTACGAGTACCGCCATGTGCCGAGCAGAGCGATGCTTGAGCCGATCCGAGCATCGGCCGAGCATGCTCGCTCAACACTAATTAATATCCCTTTAATTTATGTAGCACCATGGCATTTTTATAATGATTTTTCAAGCAACATGTTAGTGCCATCTTTACTGAAATTATATATATTCCAAGAGTGAAGGCACTCACAGGGCTCCAAAAGACAAGGTGAATAATGAGAAAAAAAATTATATATATATATATATACATACATCCTTCTCAACAAAAACATCAGTCTGCATTTTAGGTAAACAGCAAAGTGACTAAACCATGTCTCTTTTCTGCTCAGGCATAATCTGCTTTGATATCTATCATTACATGATTTTGAACTTCATCTGAATTGTCTGTCATCCATTAGCTTTGAAATGATCCAAGGATTTTCATGCTGGTCTATAATATTCTTCATTAATTATTATGTATACAAAGCACATGGTAGAGCTTTTCTATTTTATTTTCTTTGTTCCTATCGGCTTCTTTTATGCTGTCTCCACAATTACCACTGTCATTAACTTCCTACTTGGTGACACAGGAAAATAAAAATTGTGTTTCTTTTTCTGGCTTCTGCAATCAAATGTTCTGCTTCCCCCAATGTTTTATGCAACAGAATATGTGGATACAGACAGAAGTAAATAAAAAGCATAAATGTATTTAGTGAGTCAACTGTGAACTTATTACCTATATTGTTTGAACTGCAGTGACAGAACCAGCAAACACTCTGACCTCTTCTCAGTGTTGATTTTTAGTGTATGAAAGGTCTCTGAGTCAGAGAGAAGGTCCTAGTAAGTAAGTAAGTAAGTAAATAAACGCCGCTGTTTAAAGTAGCAATAAATCCATTACGGGAAAAATGTTATAATATTTGCTTACATATCTATATTTTTTTTTTTTGTGTGTGTGTGAAAGTATATGTATGTTTTTTGTGAAAGACTGAGATCACCTTTCCGGGACTAGAACCTACGACCTCATGGTCTGAGCAGATTCTACAGCTGGTTCCTTAACCAACTGAGCCATCTCATTTTTTTTTCTCTCTCTCCCTCTCTCTCTCCTGACACACTAAGCATCCAGTGTAGCCTAGTAGACTCTGTGATGTAGATTCCTCACAAATATGTGACAGACTGCTATTTAATGTAAATACTATGAAAAAGTCACAACAACAGACAATACAGGTATACTGCAAGGCAGCCCCAGTGGGCCAGATGCTAGGGAACAAAGACTAGTGCTGGCTGGCAGTGGCTGCTCTCCTGGTTGCCTTACTTCAGCCTAGGTTGGGTTAGAGATGCTGGCCACAAGGCCAAATTAGTGCAACAGAAGGAGCCGGCCAAAATCCCAGATGACAACCCAGATAACAGCAGCTACCCACTGGGATTGAAGAGAATACTGAACAAATAACCCACTTGTAGTTGTTGTTCAGAACATTAAGACCTAGAGCTCGACTGAGAACATAAAGAACAGAATACTCAAAGTCCGACAGTGTGGTTGAGAGTAAGAAACCCACCATGGTCCAGGCAAATGGGAAGTCGGACAAGCCAGATCAGGAACAGACAGGCAATGCAGAACAAGGCAGTAGATGGAGGGATGGTATAATCAACAAAGCTATGGCCGGTAACAGTATATCAGATGAGCACGGTAGAAAATCGCAAAACAGGAGAAAAGTTGCAGGAAAAGCCAGGTCAATACACAAGATAAGACTCAGGAGCAGGACAGGAAATTCAGAGTCACCACCTGGAATGCTTTTATCGTACCCCGCCCAAAAGCACAACGGCTCTATAAAAGCTGAGAGCAACCACAGGACAAGGAGGGGAACCAGAATCCGGATAAGAAGGGAAAACAAAAGGAAAAACACAGATGGAATCACAAAAGACAAAGAAAAAGGGAAAGAACATGACACTACCCCCACAAAGGACTACCTCTTGGAGTCCAAAGATGGTTTTGCCAGTATGGACTGGTGGAACCGGCGAACCAAAGAAGGGGCATGGACATCCAAGGCCACCACCCAAGAACGTTTCTTTGGGCCATAGTCCTTCCAATTAACAATGTACTGCAAGGAACCATGGAAAGGACGAGAGTCCAGAAAGGTATAAATTGAGGAGGGGTGTGAGGCATGCACTGACACATGGGGCTTGAGTAGGGGCAAATTAAAGACAGGATGCACTTTCAATGTCCGCAGAAAGGTCAAACAAAAGACAAAGAAAAAGGGGCAGAACATGACAGAGACAGAGAGACAGAGAGAGATGCTAATGGATAACTGAGAGAATAGAAAGTGCAGTCTTCCAGGACAGTAAGATCCCTTGTTCAGGCCTGGATTAGCAAATAAACCTGTTAACACATATTTGCATCCCTTCTTCAGGCATGGATAATTTGTCAGTGTTTCTGCCCCATCTTAGACCTTTCTCAAGAACACATCCAAATTCCACTTTATTTACAAAATGTATAAAAAAGAAAAAAAGAAAAAAAAAAAAAAAACAGCCGGGGGGGGGGGGCATGGCCTGACCGTGCTCGAAGATGGACGTGTGAGAGTGGAGCTCTTGGCCCTGCTATCCTTTCTACGCTCTAATTTGTGATTGTCATAGACTTTACTTCATTTCCCTGCAAGTGGGACACGTTTCATCTCCTCTATATGCCTAATAGCAGGAAAAATACATGCTATATGGTAACAAACAACCAAAACGAGTCGGGACTTTGGCTCCTTTCTTGCAGAGGCCTTCCCATCACAACTTACCAGTATGTATGGCCATGGACGGTGTAATTCCAGAGACACAGCAACGAGGGAGAACTAGTACAGTCACCATGGAGGTCCAATCGCCAGTCCCCCAGAATGTACTGGTCAATTTAACCACCAAAGATAACTTGAAAGCGTTAGTGGATGATATCAAATCGTCCTTTCAAGCTGCAATATCAGACTTACATCAGGACATTTGATCCCTATCTGTATGGGTAGACGCCATCGAAGAAGCGAATGTGGAGCTCTTCGACTCTTATTCTGCTATCAAGCAGCACTTTCAATCCCAACAAGATGCCATAACAGCGCCCAAATACCAGGTGGAAGACTTAGACAATCGTGGATGCAGGAAAAATATAAGACTATGGAACGTATCAGAAAGTGTCCCGCAGAAAGACCTAATAGCGTTCCTCCAGTCTTTGTTTGCTCAAGTTTTACGAAGGTTAGATAAAGATGCCATAACTATTGATAGGGCTCATCGTGCCCTAAGACCACATGGCTCTAGCGAGCCTCTTAATTACATCATATGTCGACTACACTACTATCGTGACAAAGACTCAATAATTCAAGCTTGCAGAAATAAATCTTCTATTCAGTACGCTGGAACAGATTTTCAAATATTTCAGGACATTTCTCCACAAACTTTATACTTGCGAAGGCAACTGAAGCCTCTCACAGAGCACTTACGCTCCCTTGAAGTGAAATACAAATGGGGATTCCACTTCAGTTTATCTGCCCAACACAACTCTACCTCAGCTGTACTTCGGGACATTTTGGGAGTTGCAGAATTTTGCTCCACTTTAAACATTCCTCCACTGCCTCCACCTGTTGCTCCTACTGAACTCCAATTGTTTCCTCCTCTTGAGAAAAACCAACGGCTCCGTTGGCATCTGGTTATAGAATCCCATAAGAGGAAGAAATGTAGAGACCACCAAGAAATACCCTTGCCTGAATCTCAGCATGAAGCATAGACTAACAATTGTATGTTCTGCATTTCACATTTAATTACTTGTTCCGTAACTCTTGTGCTTCCCCTCTCAATTGCTCGTCTGTTTTGGGACAATGCTCTGGGTTAACGTTTATGATCCACACTTTCCATCCCGACAACTTTACGGAGTTTAGGACAACATCTTCAAGACTGCAGGATGGAAATTAACATATACTTGTTAACCCTTTTATTGTCATACGGTTAATATGTTTTTAATGTATCTAACTTACAGCAGTAGTAATCAGAACAATCCCTATTCACATGCAACTTAATATCTAAACCCCATTGAGTTCTGTAGTCTCTGGTTCTTATATAGACATGAACTGAATAGTATTCCACATATTCGGGATACTTTAGGTCTATGATGCTCACCTTTATTCTCAACACCCTCTCCACTCCCTATTGATTTCACTATAATTTTGTCTTCACCATACCTAACTTCCTCTAGAACGAACAGACAAAATTCACATGTATATGTACTCAGTAGTCAGGGATTTACTAGGATACGTACACTACGGTTTTTAAATTAACGAGAGCTGGTTTATGCTCTGTTCTCCCTGGCTAATTCCGGGATTGTATACGTCACTTATAACACCAACATCCTATGCTAAAGCACATGATTTTCTTCTCACTGACGTTTCTGCTCTCAGGGCGTTTTTATAATGCACAAAGTTAAATGGACGACTATAATTAATTTGGGGTCTTAATATTATCTCCTCATCTATGTTATTGTCTCACAGTTGGGGCTTTATGGTGAAACCTAAATTATAGTTTCGTGATCAGTGGCTTAATTGCTTTGTTCTGTTTTAAATTGTGAACTTGTTACAATGTCACTTATAGACCTGATATTCATTCCTTATTGTAATGTCTAGTTCTATCTGCATCAAGAAAAAGCCTCATTGCATTATAGTGATATACCATTTCAGTTCCCTCCACATTCCCAAAATCCACACATCGAGATGCCAATTATTTTTCAATTCCGATGTTGAACTGATTATATTCCTGCCCTTATTAAACCTTGTGTAGATCCGACTACACCTCACTGTAATTCATTCACACCAGAATCTTTAAGACTGCCTAGCAGATCACCTTATTTGGACTGACACCCCACATGCCGCATCATTTGGATATAATATATTCCATCACATTCCAGAGATGTCCCCCTACACCCCTAGATACACAAGATCCCCACTTGCTCCTCATTGCTGTTATGCAGTGCTATCACATCTAACATGCTGCAGACTTAAGTAAATGGCTGAGCCACACCAGCCCTTCACTCATCCCACACCCATTTTGATGTGGTTTGATACTTTTCTCTTTTTTATACTCATGTCAGGGCTCAAAATTTCTACTCGCCACTAGCCAATGGTGAGTGTAAATTTAGCTCTGGCGAGTAGAAATTCAGCCCTGGTGGGTATGTTATGTCTTGCAGTGGTGAGTAACTTTTCATGTCTGGCTAGTAGCAAAGGACTTCAACTTTTAAGCCCTGCTCATGTCATCACTCTGTAGCTATTTAATGCACATTCTTTCACGCCTCCCCGCTCTAGTTCATGGCGATCACTTCATGACTAGTGATGAGCGAGCACCCCAATGCTCGGGTGTTCGGGTGCTCTGACCGAGCACCCCCGGAGGCTCGAGTGCTCGGCCGAGCACCCGAACCCCATTGAAGTCAATGGGAGGACTCGAGCACTACACCAGGCACCCCCTGCTCTGATGAGGGGAGGGTGCCTGGTCCATAGGAAAAGGGCAGAAAATGATGGAAACACCACAGAAATGGTTCAGGGACAGCATAGGGAGGATGTCTGGATGCATCTTGGACTCCAACATCGCTGCTGGGAACGATCTTTCGCCCGTAGTACGCCATTTTTACAGACTGACCATAAAACACACAAAAAGGAAAATAAAAACGACTTTAGGCGAAAAATTGTTACCAAACAATATTTGCTGTATATTTACTTGTATATCATCTGCAAATTCTCCCAAAAATTTCCTTGATTTTCTGAAGTGAGGCCATGATTAAGAGGGAAACGTGCGCAGAGGCAAATTCTCCCAAAAATTTCCTTGATTTTCTGAAGTGAGGCCATGATTAAGAGGGAAACGTGCGCAGAGACAAATTCTCCCAAAAATTTCCTTGATTTTATTGAACTGAGGCCATGATTAAGAGGGAAACGTGCGCTGAGCTGACCATCTAAAACATTATGGGTGAGGGTCTGCTGCAGAGCTGACCATCCTAAACATTATATGCGAAGGCCCGCTAGTGAGCTGACGCTATAAAACATTATATGCGAAGGCCCGCTAGTGAGCTGACGCTATAAAACATTATATGCGAAGGCCCGCTAGTGAGCTGACGCTATAAAACATTATATGAGAGGGCCCGCTAGAGAGCTGACCCAATAAAACATTATATGAGAAGGCCCGCTGGTGAGCTGACCTATATAAAAATTGTCAAACAGGGCCCGCTGGTGAGCTGGCCCTATATAAAAATTATATCACAGGGCCCGCTGGTGAGCTGGCCCTATATAAAAATTATAGCACAGGGCATATGGAAGAGGAGGAGGATGATGAGAAGATTAAGAGTCAACCATATACCCGTTTTTTGGGTGGAAGGGGTGAATGGGAATACAGAGTATTCCCATCATTGTAAATAATATATGTAAAGTGAGTTTATGTTCTCCCGGGGCTTTCCTCCAGTGGAGTGGAGAAGTCAGGGGAAATCCAGGCCTTGTTCATTTTTATAAGTGTCAACCTATCAGCATTGTCGGTGGAAAGGCGGATACGCTTATCTGTTATGATGCCACCAGCAGCACTAAATACCCGCTCAGACAGAACGCTGGCGGCAGGGCAGGCCAGCACCTCCAAGGCGTAGAGTGCCAGTTCATACCACGTGTCCAGCTTGGACACCCAGTAGTTGTAAGGCACAGAGGGATCATTGAGGACGCTGACACGGTCTGCTACGTACTCCTTCACCATCTTCCAAAACTTTTCCCTCCTTGTGACACTACGCTGCGCATCAGGGTGAGGGTGCTGGCGGGGTGTCATGAAGGTGTCCCACGCCTTGGAGAGTGTTGCCCTGCCTTTGTCGGAACTGCTGTGTGCTCCCCTTTTCTCCCCTTCTCGGTTGGCCAAGGTAGCACGTACTCTGCCGCCAGCGTTGTCAGATGGAAAATTTTGGAGCAATTTTTCAACAACAACCTTCTGGTATTGCACCATTTTGCTTGTCCTCTCCACCGGAGGAATGAGAGATGAGAAATTCTCTTTGTAGCGGGGGTCCAGAAGGGTGAACACCCAGTAATCCGTGTTGTCTAAAATGCGTACAACGCGTGGGTCACGGGAAAGGCAGCCTAACATAAAGTCAGCCATGTGTGCCAGAGTACCAACAGTCAAGATTTCGCTGTCCTCACCAGGAGGATGACTCTCAATATCCTCATCCTCTTCCTCCTCTTCTGCCCACCCACGCTGAAGAGATGGAACTAAAGTTCCATGGCTACCCTCTGTAGCGGAGGCAACCGTGTCTTCCTCCTCCTCCTCCTCCTCCTCCTCCGCCTCCTCCAATTGTCGCTGAGAAGACGAAGTGAGGGTGCTCTGGCTATCACCTTGTGTAAGCTCTTCCTCCCCCATTTCCACCTCTTCCACATGCAAAGCGTCGGTTTTAATTGTGAGCAGCGAGCGTTTCAGTAGACACAGAAGTGGGATGGTTACACTGATAATAGCGTTATCGCCGCTCACCATCTGTGTCGATTCCTCAAAATTGCGTAAAACCTCGCAGAGGTCTGACATCCATTCCCACTCCTCACTTCTGATTACAGGAAGTTGAACGGAGAGGCGACGACCGTGTAACAGCTGGTACTCCACTACTGCCCTCTGCTGCTCACAAAGCCGGACCAACATGTGGAAGGTGGAGTTCCAGCGCGTGCTCACGTCACACAGCAGCCGGTGAGCTGGCAATTGTAAGCGCTGCTGCAGCTTCAACAGGCCGGCCGAAGCTGTAGATGACTTACGGAAATGTGCACACACGCGGCGCACCTTGGTCAAGAGATCATGCACATTGGGGTAGGTTTTTAGAAATCGCTGAACCACTAAATTAAATACATGCGCTAGGCATGGTACGTGTGTGAGCTTGCCGAGCTCCAAAGCCGCCACCAAGTTACGCCCATTATCACACACAACCATGCCTGGTTGCAGGTTGAGTGGCGAGAGCCACTGCTCGGTCTGGTGACTAATCCCCTGCAACAGCTCTGAGGCCGTGTGCTGTTTGTCCCCAAGGCAGATCAGCTTCAGCACGGCCTGTTGACGCTTCCCCACTGCAGTGCTACACTGCTTCCAGCTACTGGCTGATGGGGGAGTGGCGCTGCGTGTAGAGAATTCGTAGGTGGAAACGGAGGAGGAGGAGCCAATAACGTAGGTGCTGGCGGAAACCCTGATGGAGGTAGGGCCCGCAATCCTCGGCGTGGGTAGCACCCATGCCATCCCAGGGTCCGAGTCGCTCCCAGCCTCCACGACATTCACCCAGTGTGCCGTCAGGGAAATGTAGCGTCCCTGGCCACAAGCACTTGTCCATGTGTCAGTCGTTAAGTGGACCTTCCCAGTAACTGCGTTGGTCAGGGCACGGGTGATGTTACGGGACACATGGTGGTGTAATGCGGGGATGGCACACCGGGAAAAGTAGTGGCGGCTGGGGACCGCGTACCGAGGGACAGCTGCTGCCATCAGGCTGCGGAAGGACTCAGTGTCCACAAGCCTAAATGGCAGCATTTCGATGGCCAGTAATTTGGAAAGGTGTGAGGTTAGTGCTATGGCCTGTGGGTGGGTGGCTGGGTATTTTCGCTTGCGCTCAAATGCCTGGGGTAACGAAATTTGGACGCTGTGCTGGGACAGGGAAGTGGATGTGGTCGCTGATGGTGCTTCAGATGGTACAGGTGCAGGGCGGGAGGTATGCGGGCCTGCGCCTTCGACAGGCGATTGGCCGGCACCGAAAACAGGGGAAGAGGAGGCAGTGGTGTGGCCTGCAGACACAGATGGGCGATCCAGGCGTTCCTCCCACTTACTACGGTGCTTGGATGCCATGTGTCGGATCATGCTGGTGGTGGTGAGGTTTCTAGTGTTCATGCCTCGGCTCATTCTGGTGTGGCACAGGTTGCAAACTACAATTCTTTTGTCGTCCGCACTTTCCTTAAAAAAACGCCATACCGCGGAACACCTACCCTTTGGCAAGGGAGATTTACGCAAGGGGGTGCTCCGTGGAACATTTGCGGGCCGGTTTGGTGCGGTCCGCCTTCTTTCTGTAGCCACACCACTGCCTCTTCCAGCCTGTTGCGGTGCTGCAGATGGCTCACCCTCAGGACTGCTGTCATCGCTCGGCTCTACACCTTCCCAGGTGGGGTCAGTCACCTCATCGTCCACCAAGTCCTCCTCCACTTCCTCACTCTGATCATCCTCCCCATGTCTTGGTCCCACCACATACTCAGTCATTGACAACTGTATAACATTCTCCTCAACAAGGTCTTGAGACAGTAATAGTGGTTGATTTAATGGCAACTGTGTCTCATCATCATCATCATCATCCACTACTTCCTTTGACCTTAAATGCCGTTCACATCTGTCATCTTCTTCTGATTGGGTACCCTCTAGAGGTTGTGAATCAGGGCACAAGATGTCATGTTCCTCTGCAAGCGTGCTTGGAGAGAGGGTCAAATGAAGGATTGGTGATGAGACGAGCTCCTCACTATATCCCAGTGTGGGATCACTTCTTTGACCAGACCGTCTATGGTGGGAGGAAGGATGATCAGAGTGAGGATTATGTTGACCAGACTCTTGGCTACTGAGAGTGGACTTGGTGGAAGACAGGGTGGTGCTTAACCGACTGGAAGCAGTATCAGCTGTCATCCAACCGACCACCTGTTCGCAGTGGTCGGACCTCGAGAGTGATGTCCTGCGACGCCCTGTAAAATGAGACATGAAGCTAGGTATGGTGGATGTCTTTCTTTCTTGTGCTCTGGCAGCAGGCACAGTTTCTCCGCGTCCTGACCCGCGCCCTGAACTATCAGGATCACGTCCACTTCCCCGTCCCTTTTTACCCGCCTTCTTCATCTTACACGGAATATGTGACTTTAATATTTGAGTTTGAAAACTTAACAGTATTTCTTCCTATTCTGCAACTGTGCAGAGTACACAGAATAGGCTGCTAAACTGCGGTGATGCACACTGAATGGAATATGTGACTTTAATATTTGAGTTTGAAAACTTAACAGTATTTCTTCCTATTCTGCAACTGTGCAGAGTACACTGAATAGGCTGCTAAACTGCGGTGACGCACACTGAATGGAATATGTGACTTTAATATTTGAGTTTGAAAACTTAACAGTATTTCTTCCTATTCTGCAACTGTGCAGAGTACACAGAATAGGCTGCTAAACTGCGGTGACACACACTGAATGGAATATGTGACTTTAATATTTGAGTTTGAAAACTTAACAGTATTTCTTCCTATTCTGCAACTGTGCAGAGTACACAGAATAGGCTGCTAAACTGCGGTGACGCACACTGAATGGAATATGTGACTTTAATATTTGAGTTTGAAAACTTAACAGTATTTCTTCCTATTCTGCAACTGTGCAGAGTACACAGAATAGGTTGCTAAACTGCGGTGACGCACACTGAATGGAATATGTGACTTTAATATTTGAGTTTGAAAACTTAACAGTATTTCTTCCTATTCTGCAACTGTGCAGAGTACACAGAATAGGCTGCTAAACTGCGGTGACACACACTGAATGGAATATGTGACTTTAATATTTGAGTTTGAAAACTTAACAGTATTTCTTCCTATTCTGCAACTGTGCAGAGTACACAGAATAGGCTGCTAAACTGCGGTGACGCACACTGAATGGAATATGTGACTTTAATATTTGAGTTTGAAAACTTAACAGTATTTCTTCCTATTCTGCAACTGTGCAGAGTACACAGAATAGGCTGCTAAACTGCGGTGACACACACTGAATGGAATATGTGACTTTAATATTTGAGTTTGAAAACTTAACAGTATTTCTTCCTATTCTGCAACTGTGCAGAGTACACAGAATAGGCTGCTAAACTGCGGTGACACACACTGAATGGAATATGTGACTTTAATATTTGAGTTTGAAAACTTAACAGTATTTCTTCCTATTCTGCAACTGTGCAGAGTACACAGAATAGGCTGCTAAACTGCGGTGACGCACACTGAATGGAATATGTGACTTTAATATTTGAGTTTGAAAACTTAACAGTATTTCTTCCTATTCTGCAACTGTGCAGAGTACACAGAATAGGCTGCTAAACTGCGGTGACACACACTGAATGGAATATGTGACTTTAATATTTGAGTTTGAAAACTTAACAGTATTTCTTCCTATTCTGCAACTGTGCAGAGTACACAGAATAGGCTGCTAAACTGCGGTGACGCACACTGAATGGAATATGTGACTTTAATATTTGAGTTTGAAAACTTAACAGTATTTCTTCCTATTCTGCAACTGTGCAGAATACACAGAATAGGCTGCTAAACTGCGGTGACGCACACTGAATGGAATATGTGACTTTAATATTTGAGTTTGAAAACTTAACAGTATTTCTTCCTATTCTGCAACTGTGCAGAGTACACAGAATGTGCTGCTAAACTGCGGCGACGCACACTGAATGGAATATGTGACTTTGAAATTTTAGTTTGAAGACTTAACAGTATTTCTTCCTATTCTGCAACTCTGCACAGTACACAGAATGTGCTGCTAAACTGCGGCGACGCACACTGAATGGAATATGTGACTTTGATATTTTACAGTTTGAAGACTTAACAGTATTTCTTCCTATTCTGCAACTCTGCACAGTACACAGAATGTGCTGCTAAACTGCGGCGACGCACACTGAATGGAATATGTGACTTTGATATTTTAGTTTGAAGACTTAACAGAATGTGCTCTAATCTGCAACTTTGCACACTAAACAGAATGTGCTCTAATCTGCAACTTTGCACACTAAACAGAATGTGCTCTAATCTGCAACTTTGCACACTAAACAGAATGTGCTCTAATCTGCAACTTTGCACACTAAACAGAATATATAAAATTTTTTTTGTTGTTGTTTTTTTCCCCCCACACAAAATAACCTGCTGCCCCCACACACAGTAGTCCTAAAAAGGACTTTTGGTTCTTTTTTTTTCACAATTTTGCTTTTTTTCTCCCTACACTGACTTTCCCTTCCTATCCTCATCTCTCCCTGGCTAAGACTGAGCCGAACTCGCTGGTCAGGTGCTATACATGGCTGCTGGCATTACACCGATGTCAGAGCCTCCCTGCACGTTTATTGGCTGCGCAGCAGCCGCAAAACGTGCGGGGAGGAGACCCGAACATGGCGGGCGAGCACATGCGGTACGAGTACCGCCATGTGCCGAGCAGAGCGATGCTCGAGCCGATCCGAGCATCGGCCGAGCATGCTCGCTCAACACTATTCATGACTCTTTCTGAGTATGAAGGACACTCAACGGCTTTTACTCCTCTCCTAGCTCTAACTTCTTCCCCATGTTTTTTACCAGTTTCTTTTCTCTTCTTCCTAGCTTCACTTCCATTTCCTTACTTTAATTTACTATGCTTTCACACCCAGACATCCTTTCATGCCAATCTCTCCCGAGGTTTTCGTTCTAATAACATTATGAAGATTTTGGTGCATTGGCCTTATTGTTTATTGGATTTGGCTCATAGCTACTTCCTCTACTTCAGATTATACATATATTACATCCTATGATTTTTCCTCATATACTCACAACTCCTATATCCAGTGCAATGCAGAACAACATTATCAGAATAATATCCTATAATGTAAAGGAATTCAATAGCCCTCAAAAGCGCTCCATGACTCACAAAGAGCTTAACCACTTCCACTCTGATAATGTTTTCCTGCAAGAGACGCACTGTGCTAGGGATAGTCATCACAACCTAAACACTAAAAGTTCCCCCATGTTTGGATGGCTTCCTCCTTAGAGAAGAAATGAGGAGTAGCCACTCTTATTGGCAAGCACATTTCTTGGTCCCCAACCCCTGTTTTAGCAGATGAGAATGGACGGTTCCTATTTCTTAAGGGGACATTGGCAAACCTGCCTTGCACCTTAGTGAACATATATGCTCCAAACAATTCTCACTTACATTTTTTTCATTCTACCCTTAATCAGCTCGCTAACTTCGCTGAGGGTTTTCTGATCATGGGCAGAGACTTCAATGTGGGTCTCGATCCATGATTGACCTCTCAGTAGCTCGCCATTCCCATCTCAGCTCTTCAGGTTCTAAAATCGCTACTCTTTTATGTAATCTCTTGACTGTTGACACTTGAAGAGTTGTCAACCCAACATCGAAGGATTATTCCTTTTATTCCCACCCACATTCCTTCTACTATAGGGGGGACTATATTTTCCTCAGTAATTTCCGACTATCTGACATACAGACAGTAGAAATTGGCTGTATCACCTTATCAGACCTTACAATGTCCATGCCTACCCTTCCTTCTTACCCACCACATTGGAAACTGAACTACAATCTTTTATCTGACCCCACTATCATTTCCAAAATTCAGAATGATCTGGTCTTATATATCAAAACTAACAATTCCCCGGAGATTCCCCTGACCACTCTGTGGGAAACCCATAAATGTTTTATACAAGGAACCTTTATCGCTCTCAGTAGTTGACTGAAGAAGAAACAACAGGCCACTATCAACTCCCTCCAGATCTCCATTAGACATGTAGAACAAACAGTCCCTTTCCCCCTCCATTCTGCAACGTCTAGCGAACTTAACCAAGGAACTATCGGTACACCTTCGATCTTTAACTCTTAAATCTTACATGTGGCATTGATTTAGAGCTTATATGTCAGGTAACAAATGTGGACGCACATTAGCTAATTTAGTGCGTAGAGAAAGAGCACTCACTCATGTTCAAGCCATTAAAACACCACAAGGCTTAACAGTTTACTCTTTTGAACAAATTGCTGACTCTTTTAGCACCTTCTATCACTCTCATTCATGGAAGTGCTTCTTCTACCCCTAGTTCTGCCTCGACTATATCAGCTTTTCTAGCGGAAGCTAATATTCCGGTTCTCTGCAGAAGTTAAAGTTCAACAATGATGGTAAACAGTCCCATGTGTGAAGGTACTGGAATAGCACTTACACCAAGCTCCAGATCGCCCAAGGTCAGCAGGTAAACGTGAACTGCCAGAGCTCAACAGATGTAGTAATGAGCACTGCCGGAGCAATAACGGGGGCAGACTCTTGCAACCGGAATAGCAGTAACGGAGGTCAAGCCAATGACACTCTACCGGAGCAATCACGGAGGCAGCCACTTACAACCGGTGTAGCAGTAACGTAGGACTAGGCCAAAGGCGCACTGCCGGAGCAGTAACTGAGACAACACTGGCAACCTGAGGAGCAGTAGTGGAGGACAGGCCAATGGCGACTACCGGAGCAATCACGGAGGCTCACACTTGCAACCGGTATGACAGTAACGGAGGACTAGGCCAAAGGCGCACTGCCGGAGCAGTAACTGAGACAACACTGGCAACCTGCAGGAGCAGTAGCGGAGGGCAAGCCAAGCAACCGGATAGTCTGCTGACTAAGAATGTCGCCGAGGCGACAATACTGAAGAAGCAGGAACGTCAATCATGCCGGGTCGGTACACAGGAACGTCAGCCAGTAAGGGTCAGAACACAGGAGCAGGAACGTCATCTGGTCCAGGTCGGTACACAGGAGCAGGAACGTCAGCCAGGTCGGGTCGATACACAGGAGCAGACACTGAAGAGAAGTCAGGCAATCCGGGTCGGTACACAGGAGCAGGGAACTGAAGTGTAGTCAGGCAGGCCAAGTCGGTACACTGGAAGCACTGAGCAGTAAGCTAGCACTGGTACAGGAACACCACGAAAGGGCACCGTGTGGGTGCAGGAGCCCAGTATATAAAGGCCATACTGGGCGGGCTCAACACAGGACAACCAATGAAAGCATTACACAGGATAACTGACAGGAAAACAAAAACAAGGGAGCACGGGCACCGTGATAAGTTCCATCTCAGACATGAAAATAAATCACACTAAATTAGTCATTCTACCTCTAAACATCACTAACGAATTACATTACAAGAAGCTTATCCTTTCACCTGAACTTATGCCTCAATTAAGTCCCTAGGAATACATTTACCCCCATGTGTAGATGACATTGTTACATGCAATATAAATGCACCCATCCGAACCATAATAAAAGATATAGCATCCTGGACCCATATCTTTGCTTCATGGGTGGGCAGAATCAACCTAGTCAAAATAGTCTATCTATCTTACCCTTAGAAATTCCTCCGACCTACATAAGACAATTAGACTAAATTCTCCTTTCTTTTATCTGGAACAAACGACGTCCCAGGGTTCATCGAAATATCCTATTTCTCTCTCCGCTCTTAGGGGGCCTGGGTAAGCTGGACTTGTTTAGATATCATCATGCGATCTCCATGTTGGCCTTCCTTGATCTTGCTAGGGAGCCCCAGGATAAATATTGGGCTCAGATGTTGATTTCATTAGCACCATCTGTATCCATTTGACAGATGTTACTTTCTAAATCATTGCATCCTCCAGAACGGGTCAGATGTTCACCAATCCATATAGAACCTATCAAAATTTGCAGGATTTGTCTGAAAACCTATTCTTTAGCTCTATTTTCCTCTCCATTTCTTTATTTAATTAGAAATCCTGACCCCCCCCCCCCTCGGGATTGCAGAAAGGGGCTTTTCCCGCTTGGTCCAGGGCAGGTATTATTGCTTTAGAGCACTTGTTTCTTGATTCTGGATTTCCCTCCTTCCAATTTTTCCAATCTCAACATCACCTAAGTAGGCGCGAATTACTGAGTTACCTACAAGTAAGACATTACCTTTCCCTTCCGCACCTCCGCACTTTCACCTCTAGACCCCTCTCTGTATTGGAAAAAATGCTTCTCCATAAAACCTCGATTCCCAAGGGGATATCAAATCTAAACACTTTACTGACTGCAACTACACAAACACTTCTTTTTTGACACAAAGCAGTATGGGAAACAGATCTGGGCACTTCTATTGCAGATGAGGACTGGTTATCATCATTTAGTCGACATTGGACCCAACTCAGAAACACAAATTATCGTGAAGTTTCATATAAACTCCACACTAGGTGGTATCGATCTCCTTCCTTCTTACATAAGATAAGAGTATCCTCGCCATCTTCTTGTTGGAGATGTTTCTTCAACCCCGTCCCATAACTTTTCTCCTTTCCTATTTTCCCCTTCTTTATCTCTATCTTTTTCATTCTCTACCTTTATCTTTCCTCTCATCTCTACATATATATGCTAGGACCTAACTCATTAAACCCTTCTACAGTGCTCTCCTACTTAAATAATTTACTTTTCACATAATCATACGACCCAACTGTTAGCTCTAGATGCTTCTTATTAATAAAGCGGATACACCTACACCCCTGTCTAACAGTTCCAATCTTGCTATTATATACTTTTGTGTTTACCAAATGTCTACTTTTACCTTGTCCTTGTATTTACCAATTTATCATATGTAATGTATCATATTGTAATTGTCTTTTACAAATTTAAATAAAGCTTTAAAAAAAGCAAAAAACAAAACAAAACAAAAAAACTCTCCCTCTAAGGAATAAGAAGTGATTTCATTACATGGGCTGCTGCATCATCTGTATACAGATTTGAACAGAGATTTCATATCCATATTGTGCATTGAATACAACTCTGTACAGAAAAAAAAGAAAAGAGAGAAACTTTAGTAGAATATGTGTATGCACTGATCACAAATTACATCTGCACCTATGAGATGGACCCATTAAAGGAGAACTTATACCCACACTTATTTTGCTGTGGCCAGAAAAATCCTAAATAAATGTACCCTTGCGCCTTTGTGCACTCACTGATGAGACCCAATAAAGCCAAAATGTATGCCTGGGCTTTTACTACTGGTCTAAAAAGAGACTGCATCCTGCATAGGACAAACACCTATAGAGTTTTTTAAATCTCTATAGAGGTCCATTCCTAGTTGAGCTTCTATGACCAGTAGTTTTTCCTTATGCAAATTACCCTTGGGTTTAGTCACCCTAAAGATAACAGGGGAATCCAGATGTGGAACCCTTGCTCACAGTTCTTAGAGAGATCGGTTGCACCTCAATGGCAGATTCACAGATTACCCTCCAGTGATTAAGCAGGGATATCCTAAGAAGCCGACTTGTTGGTTGGCCCTGAGGATTAGCATTGTGAAACACTGCACCATGACAGGAATACTAAATCTTTTTTTTTTTTTTTTTTTTTTTTTTTTTTTAAATCCATTTATGTCCAGAAGCAGTGGAATATATTGCAACCCTGCACCTCAGTGGGTTAACCATTTGAATTCCAAAGGGGTATCAAAAAGTGGGATCAACTTTCCTTATGAAAACATATAGGTTATACATTGTTTTATTCAAAGTTAATGAAGCTGTTACTTTCACATTGTATAGTGAACATTAGTCAGTGACTCACCTCTCCCACAAAATGCCATAGAATAGCTAGGTGAATTTTTTGGACACTAGATGGCACTGTTAATATTAAAAAAAAAAAAAACAGTTTAAACTGTAATAGCACATTTCACAGCAATGGGAGTGCCATTGTTTTACTTAATAGGAAAAGTCCTATAAAATATAATTTTTCATAAATCAGTATACTAAATGGTCACACATAAAATAAAGAAGACTTTTTTTATTTATACTCTATCATAAAGATCTGTTTAAGTCCAGTGGATAAATTTTTTTTCATTTCTGAATTTGATTACATAACCCACTATCTCTGTGCACAAGCCCCACGGCAGGTCTTGTCATATTTCATTATTCAGATCCACATCACATGGATTCCAAAGGTCACGTTATCCATTTTGCTTGATGCAGAATTAAAAATTTAAATGGCTATAACAAAAGATCATTAACAGTTCAGTCACCTGTACTGAAGATTTTACTATTTTAATTATTGCCAGACTGAGTAGTTCTACCCACCAGATGACTTAGTGCATTTGTTTTTTTCAATTAAAAGTGTACCTGTGGTTTAATGTAGTGATCGCATAATGAGATACTGTCTTCAAGTCATCCGGTGTTTCTGTCTTGATTAGAATTAAATTAATATATTGCAATTGTAACAATTATAGAACATAATGTTTCTACTGGATATCCGTAATGGAAAATGTAGTTTGTTGTGTAACTAAAATTTCTCTCATAGTACAGACTGAATTTAAAGTGATTTTTGGTATAATTCCCTTGAAAGAAAGGCTACATTTAATTTTCTTTTGTCATAGTATGAATTCATTTTTTTCAATTTACTTTCTCTCCTTTTATTTGAATCTGTGAGCCGTGTTTATCAAGCTACAGAGGAGTAATACTCATGCAAACAATTGCATCATTGGGAACAAATTAAAATTCCCATTAGCTTAAATGTGTAGTTTAACCCCTTAAATGCTTCACAATGCCATGGAGACCTCTATAGCAATCAAGCTGGCGGAAAACTTCTTCTATACAAGCAGAAAATCGTTTTGGGGAGAGTATGTCTCTATGTCAGATACCTTTTTCTATGTTGATCTAGACATTATCGATGTTGACCTGTATTGATGCAGTTGCATTTTCATATATTGATTGGAGGATATTAATATAAGCTCGATCTACTCCTTGGTTGATCAAGGCATTGATTATTGCTTGTTTATCACTGAGTCTAAGGCCTTTTTATAGTCAATGAAGGCTATGCATAATGGAAGGTTGTATTCATTATGTTGCTATATAACTTGTTGCACTCTCTGGATATGGTACACTGTCCTGAAACCTCTCTTGAAGCCTGCTTGTTCTTTAGCTTGTGCCTCATTAAGTACTGTGTCCATTTATCTTGATAGTACTTTTGTGAAACCTTGTTGACCACTGGCAATAGGCTTGGTTGATAGTGTTTTAGATCCGCCTTATCACCTTTAATGTGCAGTAGGATGACTTCTGCATTGTTCCATGTTTCATGCACTTTTCCGAGCAGTAGGCATTTTGAAAATAGTTTAGCCAGGGCTTTGAATAACAGTTGAACTCAGTCTTTCTACTTTTCAATAGTAACTTTATCAAGCCCAGCTGATTTGCCATGTTTCATTGATTTTATTGCAACTTCTACTCCTTCTACCAAAACATCTACTTTCCTCTACCAAAACACCTATGGCCTTTGTGGAGTGTACCCCACATAGGTCAAAATGTATGTTTGTGGTTGTGCTGTTTCCTCTCATGCAGAGAGGAGTTGCCAGACATTTCGGAACTAGACTGCCTATCGGTGGGACCAGTCTGTTAGGGTTATGGAAATATCCTCTCTGTAATTGCACACAGTGAAAAACATGGTCTGAGCACTACGGAGAGGCCACCATACCTTAGAACAGTGGTTCTCAACTCCTGTCCTCAGGACCCACTAACAGGCTAAGACTTAGCGATTTCTCTGCTAGAGCACAGGTGTGGTGATCAGAGGCTCATTCACACTGATTAACTCACCTGTGCTCTAACAAGGAAATCATGTGATCAGAGGCTCATTCACACTGATTAACTCACCTGTGCTCTAACAAGGAAATCATGTGATCAGAGGCTCATTCACATTGATTAACTCACCTGTTCTCTAACAAGGAAATCATCAAACCCTGGCCTGTTAATGGGTCCTGAGGACTGGAGTTGAGAATTTCTGCCTTAAAACAAAATACATTATTTTGTTCATTCTCGGTGGGTGCGCATCAAATTCTTTGTTTATAATTTCACCCTAAACTCCTATCTGTAACAGCAGATATATGCATTTACAGCACAGAGTTTTTAACAAGACTATCTGCTGAGCTATAAAACTAGTTTACATCATTCAATTTCTTGGCGATCACATCTATATATTCCACTAGAGACATAAGCTGCATTGTTCATGTCATAAAATGTAAATTCTAAGCAGTCTATGGAATAACAAAAAGGAAATGTATACTGTACTTAGCTCTAAATAACAGTTTCCATAACCCCTCTGTCATCAGGTCTGACTTACCACTCAAATAATTAAATGCTGTCCAATGAATGTCAAAATATATCATTGCCTAACACTGCATGAAAAAGGATAATCTATTGTTGTGGCTGTCAAATTAATGTATTTTATAGGAGGAAGTTAGTTGTTAGCTGCCATTCAGTGATACAAATGATGACATGGCGTAGCCTCAGACTTTAACCCCATATAATAAAAAGTCTCATTCGTCCTTGCTTATTATTCTTTCACTGTCAGTAAAGTGCAGTGAATCAATGATCTTAAAAGACAGTATAGCTACATATCATAATCATCCCTTTAACCCCTTAAGGCCCATCGATGTGCCAGGACAATTGCACATTGCGATCATTTCAGGGAGGCTGTAACTGATGGCTCCAGGTCTGGAGCAGTCATTTTCAGGTTTTTCCCAGTTGGGGGGGCATGTGATCACTACTACAGTGATCACATGCCAGTGGAGCCATATAACAAAAGTAACATAAATAAACATTACCTCTGACCAGGTTGTGACCCTTAGTTTGCTGTGTTGTTCTTGAGTGTTATCTTGTGCATTGACCATTTCTTCTCGGCTTCCCTCATGTTCTGCAATTTGGTAACATGCTCATCAGATATCATGTCACCGACTTTGGCTCCATTGATTTGACCATTCCTACATCTGCTGCCTTGTACTGTGTTGCCCGTCCACTCCTGATCTGGCTTGTCAGACTTCCTGTTTATCTTGACCCTGGTGGGCTTCTATCACCTTGACCATCAGTGAAACTTAGAGTATCTCCACCACCAGTCTGTCTTCTGTCATTATCCTGTTCTCTGTCTTCTCAGCTGAGCTCCAGGCCTCCATTTTCCTATAGAACAACTACGACTATACTGCAGGAGGGTTGTCTTTTCAGTATTTTCTTCCACCTCAGTGGGTAGTTGTTGTTCTCTGAGTTGTCATCTGGGGTGTGGGCCAGCTCCGCCGGTTGTCACTAATCTGTCCTTGCTGTCAGCATCTCTTACTTGGCCTAAGCCACAGCAAGGCAATCCAGAGAGCAGCCACCGCCAGCTAGCTATGTACTCTAGTCTACGCTCCCAAGCCTCTGGACCGCTGCCTGGCAGAATACCTGTATTGTCTGTTGTTGTGTGCTTATCAGATTATTTATATGAAATAGCGGTCTGCCACCTCTTTGTGGGGAACCTACTTCACAGAGTCTAACCAGGCATCTTATATTTGGTGGTTTATATTGGGCGGTTAGTCTGTCAGATCATTATATTTAGATAGCTTCATGACAGCTGATCTGGCGGAGGTCTCTTGAGTTGTAGTTCAGCAAGGGGATAGACTTGAGCAGCACTCCACTTCGATCAAACAAATGGATTCCAAGCTAGATTCTATTGTTTCTATGTTGCAGCATATGCAGCAGTTTTTTAAGGCAACTGTACCCTTTTGAGCAGCTTCTACCAGGGTACCGGCTTCCATAACTTCTGTTGCTCTCCTTTGCCTTCCAGACTGGAGTTACGAGATCTTTTTGATGGCTCTCATAGGGATCTACATGGGTTTCTCGACCAGTGCACTTTCAGAACCAGCCAAAGGTGTATTCATCCCCCCAGGCTCATGTCATGTTTATTTTATTCCTGTAATGGAGTTCTGCCTTGGCTTGGGTCTTTCCACTTCTGGACCATCAGTAAAACCTTATTGATAACTGTGATTCATTTATGTCTGCATTCCTCTCCATCTTTGACACCTCAAGGAGCTGAGCTATGGCCAAGTCCAGTATCCTGGACTGTCAACAAGGCTCTCTATGTACTCTATAGAATTTTGGACAGTGGCTTATGATAAATATTGGAGAGACAATGCCTTGAAGGCTGCTTTCCAGAGGGGTTTATCCAGTTGTCTCAAGGACAAGTTGACTACATGGCCCATACTGGATTCCTTGGAACATGTCATCGCACTGTGCTCTTATTTGGAACTTCGCATGCAGGAGCATAGAGCATCTTTACCCTCTATCCCACAGACCACATGGGACAACCTTGAGAAACCCTTCGCTGAACATGAACTAGACACCTTATTGAAATCTGTAAAACTAGGCAAATCGCCGGGTCCTCATGACTTCTTCGCCCTGTATTATATAATATTCCAGGAAAATTTAGCTCCATTTATGCTTCGAGCCTTCAGCTCAGTCTTTTCAGGCACGCCCTTCCATCCACAAACACGTGAGGCTCATATTACTGTTCTGCTTAAACCCGAGAAAGACCCCTCATTATGTGGGAGTTAAAGACCCATCTCCTTACTGAAATTGTTTGCCAAGCTGTTAGCCATCAGACTCTGCTCTGTCCTTGCATCTATTATACATCAGAATCAAATTGCTTTTGTCCCTGGTCGTGTGACCAGACACAACACTGCCGCAGCACTCTCTCTCATTTAAACAGCATTGCTTAAGAAAATCCCATCCATATGCCTAGCCATCGATGCTGAAAAGGCATTTGACCAGGTCTGCTGGTCCTACTTAGAAGCAGTTCTGTGGCATTTTGGTTTTGGCCCTCGCATCATTGCTCGCATCCCTCTGCTAGAGTCAAAGTGAATGGAGCCCTATCAGATCCGTTTATGATCTCTAACGGCACATGATAGGGATGTCCACGCTCCCCTATTTAATTTATTTTGGCCCTTTAACCATTCTTGAACATTACTCGTCACCATCAACTTATCACAGGTATCCATGCTGGCCACACTGAATTCAAAATATCTGTGAATGCTGATGATATTTGATTGTTTCTCTCTAACCCCCAGAGCACACTAACCCCCCCCTTCCCCGATCTCTGCATTGGAGGAATACTGCTTGGTCTCACAGGCAAAGGTCAACTTCTCCAAATCAGAGATTTTGAACTTAAACCTTCCCACCTCAAGGACTAATGGCTTGCTACATACATTCCCCTTCAAATGGGCCTCTACTTTGATTCTCTACTTAGGTGTTCTACTATCCCCTGACTTACGTACCCTTCCGAACCTTAATTTTTCACCTCTTATACAATCCATATCCAAGGACCTTGCTAGGGGGACTTCACTGCCGATCTCCTGGTTTGGCCATAATAATCTTGTTAAAATGATAATCGGCCCTAAAGTCACATATCTATTCAACGCCTTACCCATTCACATCCCTCAACAAATTTCAAAAGTCTTCAGGCCTTACTAACCCAGTTCATCTGGGCGAAGAAGAAGCAGAGACTCAGACGTGACATACTGATGCTACCGACCCATAGAGGAGGCATAAGCATGCCTGATCTTACCCTATACTACAAAGGAGCCGCAGTGTCCAGAGTATATGACTTTAAAAGCATGACTCCTACATGCTGGATGAAGTCCTTGGATGACACCTTTGACCTACTACAAATCTTGTTGGCTCACTCCCACCCCATTCGTCGTCCTTGTAAGGAACTCCTCAACCATATTATCAGCACATGGAAAGATATAAATTCTACCCTCCAATTTTGTCCCATCCCTTCCCCCTTGGCCTCGATAGTGTGTAGTCCAGAGTTTGAAGCTAGTATCGCTAACTCATCATTGGCTATATGAAGAACAACAATTTAGATACTTTGTACCACTTAATTATCCCTACAGGTTTTCCTTCTGCTGCAGACATTGCCTCCTTACTACATGTTGTGAGGGTAAATTGGTGTAATTACTTACAAATACGACACTGGGCAGACAAAGCCAGACTGAAGGGGTATGTTCCTAGATGTCTTCCAAAGTTGGAACAGACCCTTGCCTCACCTGCCCCATCTCTTAAGCCTCTGTCCTTTTGTTATTCTCTATTACAATCTTCATCTGAAGACAACAAATTCTATTTCTTAAAGCAATGGGAGAAGGAACTTGGTCAAGCTATCACGATGGAGCAGTGGAGCAAAGACTTTAAACTTAACTTCAAATATGCACGCAACACGAAAATGAGATAGCTTAATTACAAAATTACACCAGATGGCATGTGCTGCCTCTCATATTTAAAATTATATCACTCAAAGTTCCTAAAGATCCTTGGCCGTGTCTTTTCTCCCTCTCCCGTGACTGTATTCAGCCTCCGCTTGTCTGCCTTTTACCCATGGTGCGATTGGTGCTTGCAGTTGCTAGGGTGCAAATTCCCACCTTTTGGCTCTCCAGAAGCCCTCCACCATGATCTGGTTGGTCACGTTGTATGGAGGAGCTATTGCTTATGGAACAACAGTATGCCATCTACACCTCCTCTTTGCCCTCCTTCACCAAGCTTTGGGCCAGCTAGACTACCTATAGATCAGTCCAATTGCTGGCGGAGATTCGACAAATGAGTGAATTTCTTGCCTTACCACCGCAGTCTTTTTTACCATTCCCCTTTGTTGATGGTATACTCCCAGCTGTAACATCTTCACAAAGCCTGACCTTCTCCGAGTTATATCTCAAGTTGAGACTTTCTATGAGATACCCTTCTCCGATGCTAATCTCCTCCCCCTCCCCCCTTTTTTTTTATTTTTCCCCTCTTCCCCAATATCTTACTTGGCCACTATGGAACACTTAGTTTGACTCACAAATCTACTCACTGCATGATAGTCCCCCATCTCATACCCTGGTATTTGCTGATTCATTTGTTATGCGGGATGTTATTGAAGAATTTTGATGTTATTATAATGCACTTCTTTGTTTTTCAACTTTTACCTGTTTTTTTGTATATGTACGAAGGTCCTTGTAGACCTGTGTTCTTTTTACTGTACTTTATGATTACCACAATAAAGTTTTCTGGAAGTTTCCTTGTACATAGTTGATGTTCTGAGATCTGACTCTCTTTAGTACCTGAACCCTACCTGGCCTATGCCGATGTGTTCAATAAGACCAATGCCGAAATTGTACCCCCTCTTTGGCCATATGATTGTCCCATAGATCTTCTGCCAGGGACAACACCTCCTTGGAGTAGGGTCTACCATTTATCTATCCCTGAGACCAAAGCCTTGGAGAAATACTTCCAGAACAACCTAGTCAAAGGTTTTATATGACTGTCCACTACTCCTGTTGGTACTGGTATATCGCTTGTAAAGAAAAAGGACGGAGGCTTTTTCCCTGTGTGTATTACAGGGGTTTAAACAATATTTCCCAAAGAAATTGCTATTCGTTACTCCTCATTCCTGAGTTGTTGGATACCTCAGGGGAGCTCGTTTCTTCACCAAATCTGTCCTATGAGGTTGCTATAACCTGCTCAGGATGAAAGAAGGGGAAGAGTAAAAGACTGCTTTTACTTCCAGTTTTGAGCCTTAGGAATACTGCTTTCACAATGCCCCTGCAGTCTTCCAATGTCTTGTCAATGATATCTTCAGGGACCTCTTACTATCATTTGTTGTTATATACCTGGATGACATTTTGTTTTTTTCCCTGACCCTTGAGGAGCATCATGTCCTTGTAAAAGAGGACTTGACTCGCCTTAGAGAGAACCATCTCTACTGCTTTTGTTTTAGAGATTGATGTATCCGAGACAGCAGCCGGACCTGTTCTGTCCCAGTGATCCACTGCTTCCGGGTTTCTTCATCCCTGTTCATTTTTCTCTCAACGTTTCCCATTTGCAGAGAGAAATTGTAATACTGGGATCTGGGAGCTTTTGGCGGTGGAGATAGCTTTGGATGAGTGGCAGTACTTGCTTGAGGGATCACCTCATGTGGTCACGATTCTTACCGACCACCAAAACCTTCATATATAGCTTCTGCCAGGTGTCTAAATGCTCACCAGGCTAGCTGGTATCAGTATGCGTATACAGTATTTTATTTTCAGTAAAACATTTTCATAACAGAAATGCAGATCACACCTCTGGTGCAGTGATAAGGCTTCATCTAAATATTCTTCCCAACTGTCCCTCTTTAGGGGATATGAAGGGTCCATACCCCCCAAGTGTCCCTCTTTAAAAGATATTAGGGGCCCATACATCCCAAGTGTTCTTCTTTAGGAGATATTAGGGTTCGTACCTCCCAAGTGTTCCTCTTTAGGAGATATTAGGGATCTGTACCTCCCAAGTGTCCCCCTGCAACACCACCTAAAACACAAATGTCCCTCTTTGGCCATTTGAAATGTTGGAGATGTATGTCGATACAGACATAAAAAGTGAGGCAAATACACAAACGAGTTTTGGAGTAACTATGGACGGACCTTTTTTTAAGGAGCAGTAAACTTTTTTTTATAAAAACACATATTTTACAGAGCATTTCCTGCTGAATAAAACAAGGTCACTCCCACTTCTGTCAGATGTTTTATTCAAAATTTATAGCAGTTTAAATAACCAGGAAGTGAATTTACTGTGTTTACTTCCTCATAGTTCTGACAGGAAGTGACTCAGCAGTTTCTATTACATTCTATGGAGAACTGTGTGTCTCTGACTCTTCTGACTTTCCTCTCCATTAGAATGTAACAGGAAATCTAATTATAATTTGACCACTAGAGGGCACTGCTAATGTAAAAAAACATGGGTTTAAACTGTAATAACTCTGGAAATATAAATCTCTCAGCAGTGTGAGTACCCTTATTTTACGCAATAGGAAAATCCCTACAATATATATTTTTTCATAAAAAAGTTTTCTGCTCCTTTAAAGGGGAGGGATGGGGGAACTCTGAATACCTATATCTCTCAAAGCATAGTGGTCTGAGAGATAGGGTTTGGAGCGATTTGATTAATATATTAAGCTCTACATAACTAAAAATAATTTTTCGGACATCACTGCCCCTTTAAACCCTTGAATGGTGGAGAAGTCTTCAAAGCATTGCAGAGCAAAGTGTTCGGAGACCTCTGCAGCATTCAAGGGGTTAATTCAATGGAAACGTTTACTTTTACCCCTACGATGCATTGGATACTCCCCGGCATGACTACAGTTTTCATACCACATCAGTCTCAGTTTTATTTTTATTTTTTTAACTTAACTCACATAGCTACGCAGATTTTAATGTGTCTCTTATGAAGTGTGAAAAGCCGTTTTAATTAGACAATTACTTAACAAAACTGTAAAACAGCTACAATTTCAATAAAACATCTGTCATGCTGATACTACCCTAAATTAAAAAAAAAAAAAGCTTCTAGTTAAGCACAGGATGTGATTGGTTTATACCTATTAATGTTATACCTAAAGCTATATGCAGACATGGCTTTTTAAACTCATTTATAAAGCAGACAGTGAACCGATCAGCTTTGTTAATTTGAGGGGAGTTTCCATCATTTCAAGTCTGATCATGCAAGCCATTAATGGGGGAATTTAAGCTTGGAATAAATGGCTTTTACTTTGCCTAACAGAAGGACTTAGGCAGGTGTCATACAGATGTCAATATATGTATGTAGCAGTCATTTCAGGGAAACCCTCCCACACATAGGCGTGCACACAGGGTGTGTCGGGTGTGCTTAGGCACACCCTAATCGGCACCGTGCGCACCGGCTTTTCATAAGTTAAATGGCCATTTTTTCCGCATATTAATGCAGCTGTGGCACCGACTTTATACCTTAGCCACTTGCCACGGCTATCTGCTGCTGACCGCTGTGCTCTGGGAGACCAAGGGGGATGGGACAAGCACTCGGGCTCAAACGCTCCAAAAGCCTGCATGAGCCTTCCCTCCTTTGCGGCGCAGAGAGGAAGTGATGTCACTTCCTTTCAGCGCTTGTTATGTTGGAGGAAGGTGTCAGGGAGCGAACAGCAGGTGAGGAGGCTGCAGGCACTGGCACTGACTCGGCTGTGAGACAGACACCCGCAACTTAGTTACTGTGCGCAGACTGCAGACAGAGGCAGCTGAAGCACAGACAGGAGGCACTGTCAGCACTGTCTTTACTGGTCTTAACTATGGATGATTTTGTGAACTTTTTATTTTGATTAGTGTAATGGCTTTTCTGGTTTGCTTACTTGATCCTTCTGTTTGTTGATAAATGATAATATGTTTGCTTATGTATATTAGATTATTTATATGAGTGTATTGTATGTATGATGCATGAGTGAGTGTGTTAATGTTTAATGTGTGTGTGTGTGTGAAAGATAACTTACACCTAGTCATTTATTTATGCGTGCGTATGTGTGTGTTTGTGCTTTTGGGTGCGCATGCCTATGCTCCCACATTAGCCTCTTACCTATAGTTCTTATAAGGATGGGCACTCCACTGATCCTGTCTTCATGAACATCCTTTGGCCAAAATGTATTCTGATTACATTTATATTAGTCATCTGTATATGCCTTTATGATACCACACATACACACACAAAACACCACAGAATACATGCACACACACAACATACACGTGCAGGCACAAACATCACACAACACACACCTAAACACACATGCACCACACAACCAAACACCACACAACACACATGTATACACAGACACAAACAAATACAAATCAACACACACACATGCACACAAACACCAAACACTGCACAAAACATAATGACACACAAACACGCCAGTACCACCTAACACACAACACACACACACATGTATACAAACACCACACAACACACATACAACATACACACAACATGTACACACAAGCACACAACATACATACATTCAGACCCATAGAATCAGGGGTAGGCTTTCTCATAAAGATCCACTCAGAGAGAGGAATTCCCTACTATGATTTGAATGGACCATGTGTAAATTCACAAGTTAGTAAAATGCCCCCACACAGTTATTGGCTATGGTTACATTGATATACCTGACTGCTGTATGAATGACACCTGCCTAGGTAAGTCCTTCTGTTATAAACAGTAATTATCCTATATAATATTTTGCTAAAACTTGTGTAACGACACAGTCATGCGCAGTAGAGACTGTCAGTGATGAGGGCATCCAGCTCTGTATCAGCTGCGGCGCAGGCAGTCTCTACTGAGCATGACCGCACTGAATCAACCGTGGTATGTCACGTGGTATGTCACTGAATCAACCATGGTATGGGCAGTCTCTACTGTGTATGACTGCCCCACGACCGGCTGGAAGTGGCACTGTGGCCTGTGTAACAGGCCCTTCAACTAGTATAGATATAATCTCTGTTGTTTGACTGAGATCTAGCTAGATAAATCTGTGTGCAAAAAGGAAAGAAAAACTCACAGTGCTAACACACTATAAATATACATACATATATAGTGTAGCATGCTCTCATTGGCAAGAGAATGTGCCAGGTCACATACTGGATTCCTCCATCACAGGAGGAGGTGGCCATGGGGAACTACCTGGGGAGGTGAAGAAGTAAAGAATGGCAAGCTGTGGGGCAGAGCCTTCCTGAAGTGACGTCATGTGGTTAGATTCTAAAGCTTATATCTCCGTTAATACAGATTTTTTTACAAAAAGAAAACCGGTTTGAACATTTATTGGCCACTAAGATTCAAATAAGAAGGGCTTTTTGTCCTTTGATTGTTCCCCTTTAATTTTACAGTTCTATGATATTTATGTGTTTGATTGGACTCACTTGAAATTGAGGTACCTTGGCGTAGTAAGCGAGCTTAAATATACTTTGGTCAAATTATGCTACAAAAAACCCTCATTTGTTTGAAATAAATTAACACATACGTGTAACATATACTTTACACAGGGTTTAGAATTTGCAGGTAATCTGTATGGATTAAAGCAGGATCGTTCTGGGATTTGGAGAATCCCTTCTTTCCTTGCTGCTTTCTATATCTTATTCTCTAGGCATCTTAATTGTATTTACACTGTGTATGTATGTATAATTATGGTGTGTCAGTGCTTTGAGCTTTTCTTTTCTTTTTGCACAAAATTTCATCTTTTACTCATTGTAGCTGCTTTTTCACCATATCTAACTTTACTTCACCTCATTTCACTGTAATAAAAGATATATAATTCAAATGCACTTAAAGTACTAATATGCACACTTTCTAAAAGGGGTCGTTTTGTTAAGCATAATATGTGGCCATATGCTTATCAGCTTGCCTGCGCGGGTGTCCCTTTAATAATGCATACAGGTATCATGTGATTGGTGGGATTGACCTATTAATAGGCTGGCTTCTAGTTCAGTTCTTTTTAGGTCTTCACTCACTTACTGCATACCTGTTTGAAAGCAATCCAGTCTTATCAGAAGAAAATTATATATTTCAGAGTGGGGGGGATGATTTTAGCTAGTTTTTCATCAGGTTTTAACTAGCCATTCATCTATGCATTTCCACAAGAGAGCTTTATCAAGAATTATTATTTTTATTTTGTTAATTTTACAGTTGTATGATATTTATATATTTGATAGTACTTGTTTGAAATTGAGATGCCTTGGCATGGTAAGCGGGCTTACACATACTTCGGCAGTTGAAATAAACGAACACAGGTATAATATATACATGATTTATAATTTCCAGGTAATCTGTATGGATTAGCGCAGGATTGATTTTTCTTTTAACTACTAGATAAATCCTTCTGTTACACACAGTAATTATATAGATACACCTGACTGCTGTATGATGGAGTCCTACCAAGAAAAGTCCTTCTGTTACACACAGTAATAATATAGATACACCTGACTGCTGTATGATGGACTCCTACCTAGGTAAGCCCTTCTGTTACACACAGTAATTATATAGATACACCTGATTAGTGTATGATGGACTCCTACCTAGGTAAGTCCTTCTGTTACACAGAGTAATTATATAGATACACCTGACTGCTGTTTGATGGACTCCTACCTAGGTAAGCCCTTCTGTTACACACAGTAATTATATAGATACACCTGACTGCTGTATGGTGGACTCCTACCTAGGTAAGTCCTTCTGTTACACACAGTAATTATATAGATACACCTGACTGTTGTATGATGGACTCCTACCAAGCAAAGTCTTTCTGTAACACACAGTAATTATATAGATACACATAACTGCTGTATGATGGACTCCTACCTAGGTAAGTCCTTCTGTTACACACAGTAATTACATAGATATACTGACTGCTGCATGGTGGACTCCATCCTAGGTAAGTCCTTCTGTTACACACAGTAATTATATAGATACACCTGACTGCTGCATGATGGACTCCTACCTAAGTAAGTCCTTCTGTTACACACAGTAATTCTATAGATACACCTGACTGCTGTATGGTGGACTCCTACCTAGGTAAGTCCTTCTGTTACACACAGTAATAATATAGATACATCTGACTGCTGTATGATGGACTTCTACCTAGGTGAGTGCTTCTGCTACACACGGTAATTATATAGATATACACCTGACTGCTGTATGATGGACTCCTACCTAGGTAAGTACTTCTGTTACACACAGTAATTATATAGATACGCCTGACTGCTGTATGATGGACTCCTACCTAGGGGTGGGTGAAAGGTCTCACCGTGTTGCTGCGAGGAAATCTGAGCAAACCACGTTGTCCTCTTTTTCGTAGGAAAATCTGCTTTAAAAACAGAGATTAAAATCTTAGCATTTTCCACCCACTGGCCAAAATTCTTCAGCATTTTTTCAACGTATAGTAAGTTTCTTCCCATTGATTTACATATATATTCAGTATAAAATATAGTGAAATATAGTAAAATAAGTATTTGTGGAAGTGGAACACAATAGAAACAGTTACAGAATGAGGTAGACATGCTATACTGTTCTGCTGTCGTGTTTTGAAAATTAAAGCAAGAGAGGCTTATAGTGACTGCTATCTCTTAAAAATAATAAAAGGAGGAACTGGAAGTTCCCTTATGTGTCCACTGAGTCTGAGGAGGAGGATGAAGTGAGCATTACAGAACCAATACTGGCCTGTTGATACGGTTTTATTGACACTCAGAGACAGTAAGCTAGGTAAAACACAGTTTTATTGAACAAACTTAAAATGGCAATAACCCTCACGGGTCCAGTAATATATACACAATATAGTACTGACACAGGACAGGTTACAGTAGTAAACACCAACATGGGTCCAGCAATTGTACAGACAGTGATAACAATATACTGACACAGGTCAGGTAATACGTGTGGTTCTCAAACAAGGCAGCAGTGAACGGGTTACTAATAGGCCAGGAAGACTGACAGGCCCTATTAGAGCGAGGCCCTTAACCCTTTGAGTGCCAAGTGGGTACATTGTACGAGTTTGGACAGCTGTACCCGCTGTGCCAAGCTCGTACAATGTACCCACTAAAATGCGGTCACTGCATGAGCCGGTATAACCGGCATGCAGTGGCCGCATTTAAAAAAAAAAAAAAGGTGGGCAATCGTGGGGGGACATGAGGATCACTCCTCATGTCCCCCCTGTTATTGATCTCCCAGCCGATCGCGCTGGGAGATCAATAAAAGAAGAGGAGAAGCGCAGCAGAAGCGCAGCTTCTCCTCTTCCGTCTCTCCTACCCGAACTTCCGGGTAGGAGTGGGCGGGACCGGGGGAAACCTCCTAACGTCATCGGTGACATGATCACCGATGTCCCCCACGAGGTCTGAATAGCTAAAAAAAATAAATAAATAAAAAAAAAAAAACAATAGTAACCCTGTGAGTGCCGCAGTGGTCCCCAGCACATTGCTTTGCAATGTGCTGGAGACCCTTGTAGCACTCACAGGGTCTTTTCTTTGGGTTTTTTTTTTTTTTTTTTAAAGACCTCATTGGGGGGATCAGGGGGGATCCTGATGCCCCTCAATGAGGTCTATTATTAAAAAAAAAAAAAAAAAAAATTTTAACCCTGTGTGTGCCACAGGGGGGGTCCAATGCACCCCCCCCCTCCTGTGGCACACACAGGGCTTCTGTCATTACTTTGTTACTAGAGATTGTTGGGGGGCCATCAGGATTGGTCCTGATGGCCCCCCAACAAGCTCTGATTACAAAGTAATAATAAAAAAAAATTAACCCTCTGAGTGCCAGAAGGGTCCAATGCATTGCTTTGCAATGCACTGGAAACCCCTTTGGCACTCACAGGGACATTTATTTTGATTCCTTTTTTTTTTTTTTTTTTTTTTAAGACCTCATTGGGGGGAATCAGAGGGGTCCTGATACCCACCAATGAGGTCCATAATAAAAAAAAGTAAAGAAAAAAAAATTAACCCTGTGTGTGCCACAAGGGGGGCCAATGCAGCCCCCCTTCTGTGGAGCACACACAGGGCATTTATCATTACTTCGTTATCAGAGATTGTTGGGGGGCCATCATGATTGGTCCTGATGGCCCCCCAACAAGCTCTGATTACCAAGTAATGATAAAAAAAAATTAACCCTCTGAGTACCAGAAGGGTCCAATGCATTGCTTTGCAATGCGCTGGAGACCCCTTTGGCACTCACAGGGACATTTATTTTGATTCCTTTTTTTTTTTTTTTTTTTTTTTAAGACCTCATTGGGGGGAATCAAAGGGGTCCTGATACCCACCAATGAGGTCCATAATAAAAAAAAGTAAAGAAAAAAAATTAACCATGTGTGTGCCTCAAGGGGGGCCAATGCAGCCCCCCTTCTGCGGCGCACACACAGGGCATTTATCATTACTTCGTTATCAGAGATTGTTGGGGGCCATCATGATTGGTCCTGATGGCCCCCCAACAAGCTCTGATTACCAAGTAATGATAAAAAAAAAAATTAACCCTCTGAGTGCCACAAGGATCCAATGCATTGCTTTGCAATGCGCTGGAGACCCCTGTGGCACTCTCAGGGTCCCCTGTTTGTGGACATATATATATATTTTTTTACTAAGACCTCATTGGGGAGGGATCAGGGGGTCCTTATGCCCCTCAATGAGGTATATAATAAAAAAAAAAAAATTAAAACACAAATTAACCCTGTGTGTGCCACTAGGAGGGGAGTTCAATGCCGACCCCCTTCCTGTGGCACACACAGGACTTTTTATCAACACTGGTAGTCACAGATCTCCCATACACACTATCAAACACTGCCCCACCATCCTTGCTCCTCTGCTCATACCCACACACACTGCCTAATCCCTCACCCTCCCACATACTTTGTTACACTTTTAGTTACAGGTCCGCACGTACACCGGCTGACGCCCTAGCTTCTTTCATCTGTTAGCCATAAAATCACACATACACTGTTTGCTTTACCATTTCTGTTTCACTGGTAGCTACGCTCCTGTAGCGTAAATTGGTATGTCAACCCACAGCAGTGGGGTACCATTTTTCTTAGGCTGGCAAGAAGTCCTCCTAGGAAATCCCACGCCATTGAACCATTTTAGTATCTTTGAAGTGACTGATGTGTAAAACAAAATTTTTTTTTTCCTGTAGCACCACATTCTGGAAATAGTTGTGCCAACTAACTTAGGGGTAAAAAGGCAAGTGACCCCTCATTAGATGCGGCAGGTTGTCTTCTTTCCAAAATGGTATGGTTTATCTACCTTTTCTTCAATTCTGAAGGTTTTATAGTCATTTTCGTACAGGCAAGTCAGGTTTGAGAAAATGTTAGAAACATCAGAGGTTGTAGTAGGTGTAGTTTTCTACTTCTAGCACCCCCTAAGGTAGTTCAACTCATACCAATGGGGTGTCATTTGACTCCTAAGAGCACTAGCAAACAAATGCAGTTGAAAATTCCATGGTTTTCACAGCGCTCCATACATTTGAAGGGGCAGAAATGTAAAAAAATGCAATTTTTTTCCTATATCGCCTCCTTCTGGAAACATTTATGCACACCAGTATTGGGGTAAGAAGGCAAGTGACCCCTCATTAGATGCGGCAGGTTGTTTTCTTTCCAAAATGGTATGGTTTATCTACCTTTTCTTCAATTCTGAATGTGTTATAGCCATTTTTGTACAGGCAAGTCACATTTGAGAAAATGTTAGAAACATCAGAGGTTGTAGTAGGTGTAGTTTTCTACTTCTAGCACCCCCTAAGGTAGGTCAACTCATATCAATGGGGTGTCGTTTGACTCCTAAGAGCACTAGCTAATGAATGCAGTTGAAAATTCCATGGTTTTTACAAAGTTCCATACATTTGAAGGGGCAGAAATGTAAGAAAATGCCTTTTTTGTTCACTAGCGCCACCTCCTGGAAGCATTTGTGCATACCAGCCTTTGGGTAAGAAGTCACGTGACCCCTCATTAGATGCGGAAGGATGTTTTCTTTCCAAAATGGCATTGTTTCTCTACCTTTTCTGCATATCTATTATGGTTATAACCATTTTAGTGCAAGCAGATAATTTCAAAAACAAAAGTGTCAGGTTTACGTACGTGTTCCTAGCACCCACATATTGTATGTTAACCCACACAAATAGGCTACCATTTTTCTCATGTTGGTAGCAGGTACTGAATACAGCAGAAAATGTTATGGTTTTCAAAGATTTTAGTATCTTTGAAGTGGCGGAAATGTAAAAAAAACATGTATTTATTCCCATAGCGCCACCTTTTGGAAATATTTGTGCACTTCAGCCCAGGGGGTAGAAAGGCAAGTGACCCCTCAATTGATGCGGGAGAATGTCTACTTTCCAAAATGGTATACATTTTATACCTTTCCTTCATGTCTCTAACAGTTATGGACATTTTAGTACAAGCAGCCATTTTCGAAGAAGCAAACAGGTAGGTGTAGTTATGTGCTTCTGGCACCCCTAAGGTAGGTCGACTCATTCCAGTGGGGTGTCATTTTTCTCCTAAGAGCACTAGCTAATGAATACAGTTGGAAATACCATGGTTTGCACACATTTCAGTACATTTGAAGGGGCAGAAATGTAAGAAAATGCCTTTTTTTTTTCATTAGTGCCACCTTCTGGAGGCATTTGTGCACTCCAGGCTTGGGGTAACAAGGCAAGTCACCCATCATTAGATGCGGCAGGGTGTCTTCTTTTCAAAATGGTATGGTTTGTGTACCCTTTCTTCACTTCTGTAGTTGTTATAACCATTTGTGTACAGACAAGTAATGTTTGAGAAAATGTTAGAAAAATTTGAAGTTGTAGTAGGTGTCGTTTTGCACTTCTAGCGCCCCCTGAGGTAGATAAACTCATACCAATGGGGTGTCATTTTTCTCCTAAGAGCACTAGCTAATGAATACAGTTGGAAATACCATGGTTTGCACACATTTCAGTACATTTGAAGGGGCAGAAATGTAAGAAAATGCCTTTTTTTTTCATTAGCGCCACCTTCTGGAGGCATTTGTGCACTCCAGGCTTGGGGTAACAAGGCAAGTCACCCATCATTAGATGCGGCAGGGTGTCTTCTTTTCAAAATGGTATGGTTTGTGTACCATTTCTTCACTTCTGTAGTTGTTATAACCATTTGTGTACAGACAAGTAATGTTTGAGAAAATGTTAGAAAAATTTGAAGTTGTAGTGGGTGTCGTTTTGCACTTCTAGCGCCCCCTGAGGTAGTTAAACTCATACCAATGGGGTGTCATTTTTCTCCTAAGAGCACTAGCTAATGAATACAGTTGGAAATACCATGGTTTGCACACATTTCAGTACATTTGAAGGGGCAGAAATGTAAGAAAATGCCTTTTTTTTTCATTAGCGCCACCTTCTGGAGGCATTTGTGCACTCCAGGCTTGGGGTAACAAGGCAAGTCACCCATCATTAGAGGCGGCAGGGTGTCTTCTTTTCAAAATGGTATGGTTTGTGTACCCTTTCTTCACTTCTGTATTTGTTATAACCATTTTTGTACAGACAGGTAATGTTTGAGAAAATGTTAGAAAAATTAGAGGTTGCAATAGGTGTAGTTTTGTACTTGTAGCGCCCCCTGAGGTAGGTGAACTCATACCAATGGGGTGTCATTTTTCTCCTAAGAGCACTAGCTAATGAATACAGTTGGAAATACCATGGTTTGCACACATTTCAGTACATTTGAAGGGGCAGAAATGTAAGAAAATGCCTTTTTTTTTCATTAGCGCCACCTTCTGGAGACATTTGTGCACTCCAGGCTTGGGGTAACAAGGCAAGTCACCCATCATTAGATGCGGCAGGGTGTCTTCTTTTCAAAATGGTATGGTTTGTGTACCCTTTCTTCACTTCTGTATTTGTTATAACCATTTTTGTACAGACAGGTAATGTTTGAGAAAATGTTAGAAAAATTAGAGGTTGCAATAGGTGTAGTTTTGTACTTGTAGCGCCCCCTGAGGTAGGTGAACTCATACCAATGGGGTGTTATTTTTCTCCTAAGAGCACTAGCTAATGAATACAGTTGGAAATGCCATGGTTTTCACACATTTTAGTACATTTGAAGGGGCAGAAATGTAAGAAAATGCCTTTTTTTTTCATTAGCGCCATCTTCTGGAGGCATTTGTGCACACCAGGCTTGGGGTAACAAGGAAAATCACCCCTCATTAGATGCAGCAGGTTGTCTACTTTCCAGAAATATATAGTTTTATATAGTTATTCCACTGTTTTAGGGTAGTTTTACCACAAAAACCCTAGAATGCGCATATTAGTTTATAAAGTTGAAAATGTCATTTTGTGCTGCTGGTGATTAGGGCTCTACGCTAGCCATGGACGTAGGTAAAACTATACAAATTTGGTATTTTTTTACTCGGGGGACTCGAGGCTTTTTCAAATAATTGAAACTTTTTCAATCAAGGTAAATGTTTTTGATACATAGTATGTGATTTTAGCAAAATGAGTAAATTTTCACTTTTTTTTGTCATTATGACATCATAGCTTTTTGCACGATGTAAAATTCTCTTCATGTAAGGTATCACAAGAAAGCTCAATTCGTTCTGAAAAAAACAATATATAGTTTTCCATATGTAACTAAAAATCCCCAGAGGAAATCAAGCCTAAACGGAAGGATAGCAAAAATGTTGAAAAAGTGTCTGGCCTGCAGGGTTCAGAAAATGGCCCGAGCCTCTGGCACTGAAGGGGTTAAGACTCTCACTTGGGAGGGAGAGTATAAACAGTGAGTAATGCCACAGGAGTAAGCGAAGGCCCTTAGTAAGCTTATAGACTGCCGTAGCAGTAACGGAGGACAGACTGTATGCCCAGAGGATGCCCAGCGGAGACTACAATGCCCAGAACCAGTGGAGAACGTCCCTTTCCTCTGTGAGGATAGACGAATGCTCAGACCAGTGTCGACTGCCAAGGTGGAAAGTAGCCTGAGGTGCCCAAGGAAGACCATCCTCAGCTGATGGCAGGAGTATAGGTCTAGCGTACCGTGGCACAGAATGGAAGACTCACACCGAAGTGTTGCCCGAGTGACACTGACCGTAAAGGAGACCAGGCTGCAGGAATGATAATGCGGTAGGCAACACTGCACAGGATGCCAAGCCCCACGAGAGCCACAGAAGGAGCAGCAGGCAATCCTGACAGATAGTGAGCAGAGGCCCAACGGGTCGGTACACAGAACAGGAACAACAGCCAACTGGAATCGGTACACCAAGCAGGAAGTTCAGCCAATCCGAGTTGGTGCACAGAGCAGGAACGTCAGCCGGGCCAGGTCAGTGCACAGAGCAGGAACGTCAGCCAATCCGAGTCGGTACACAGAGCAGGAACAGATGTAGTAGAGTAGTCAGGCAGTCCGGATCATACACTGAGATCACACGAGAAACTGGAACAAGCGCTGGTACAGAAACACCACGAAAGGGCAACAGCGAAGTGACAGGGCCCAGTATTTAAGGACAAATACTGGGTGGGCCAATACCACTTCAACCAATAAGAGCCAGTAGTGGACAAAACTGACAGAATGTCGCCAGAATAGCACGGGCACCTTGATACCTCTCCCCTTAAATAACCCCTAGGGATCTTGGGGAAATTAATGCCAAGGGAGGAAGAAAAGGGTAGAAGTCAGAGCAGGACAGGTCAGCCGCCTGTGCCTGCTGCTAGACATGCTACCCCTTCTGCCACCATTGCTCTACCTGCTGCCAGACATACTGCCCCTGCTGCCACTAGTGCTGTGCCTGCTGTCATATGTGATTCCTCTGCTGCCACTAGTGCTGTGCCTGCTGTCAGATGTGCTACCCCTGCTGCCACCAGTACTGTGTCTGCTGTCAGATGTGCTGCCCCTGCTGCTACCAATGCTGTGCCTTCTGTCAGTGCTGAACCTTCTTCTACTAGTACTGTCCCTGCTGCCAGTGTTGAACCTGCTTCCACCAATACTGTGCCTGCTGCCAGTGCTGAACCTGCTTCCACCAGTGCTGACACTGCCGACAGTATGTCTTGTAATACTCAGGAGGGGGGAAAGGAGAAGATGATGCCAAGTGCCACAGCAGGGGACCCTAAGTCAAACTTTCCATCCCCAAGCAGTCCCACCAGTGCTAGTACTACTGTTAAGAAGATCCAGCAGCTTGTTAGTGTTAGGAGTGAAGGAGGGGTAATCATCATATTACCAGTGACTGTGAGGAGGAAGACTAAGGGCTGAATTTGATGTGGTTGGTGTTAGTAGTAGTAACAGTAATGGTGAAGCAGCCGGTGGGACTAGTGTTAGGGGAGTGGTAGGGAAAGCATTTGAGAGCTTCCAGACTAGTGGTCAAGGGAGCCCACACCATTCCTCTGGCTCTGGGAGTCACCTTCTCTTCAAGGCATTGTCCAGGTGGAACATGATCCTGAAGAAGCCAGAACTGGTGGTGGCTAGCAGGTGCAGCAATAATACTACCACCACCAGGACCAAAGATCAGCTGCCTGTGCCTGCTGCTACTGCTGCCAATATGCCTTCTTCTTGTCACATTGCTTGTCACCTACTCAAACCAGCAGTAAGATGCCTGTAATAGAGCATTAGCAGCACGTAGGGACTAGTGGTGTTGGTGATTATGATGATGGAGAAGCTGGGGTGGAAGAGACCTTTGTTGGCCCAAACTGAGAAGGAATGGGAGACAGGGATGAGGATGGGCGTCACCACCACCACCACCAGCAGTGAACATTTGGAATTGCTGCTGCTGATTTGAAAGGGCAGCAGGATGCTGTGGAGCAGGCTAGTGTGCCACAGACCACTGTGGACAGAGTGGGAATTGTAGTCAACAAATAATGTGGGACTAGGACAGGTTCCACTTAACAGCAATACTCCTGGTCCTAGATGCAGTGCTGGTTATGAGGCAGTAGCAGCAACATCACCCTCTGCCCCAGACAGCAATAGGGAATGTGGAGGAGAAGAAGAAAGAGGCCATTCTTCTCCATCTGTTCCCTGTCCCTATACCCTGAAGTCTTGGGGTTGGGACTATTTTTTTCTTGGGGCAGACAAAGTGCAGTCATCACCAATGGCGCTGTGCACAATTTGTGACAAGTCAGTGAGAAGGGGAAAGGAGGGAACACACCTTGGCACAACCTCCCTGATAACATACATGAATCACAGATACCATGACATTTATGTCAAACATGTTAAAGCCAAACACCCATTACAGAAATCAACTACCGCTGTTGCTGTACCCCCAGACTCTCCAGAAAGGCAACAAGAGGCAAGGTGGAGATCAACGAGGAGGAAGAATAGAGAAACCCAGGAAGAGTCTGGAAGTTCAATGATGAGCAATACTAACTCACCATCACCTTCTTCCTCTAGGGTAACTACATCTTCTGCCAATCCACCTTGTTGATCATTACTTCTCCTGCCAAATGATAGCCACTCTGTAGAGGTGGCAGTTTGTGTCCACCCATTGCAAACTGTGTGTTGCGCTGACCACACATGGCAGTGTGGTGGAGGAGAATTATAAGCAGGGTATCAAGTGGCATCTGAGGAGATTCCTTCCTGCAAAATATGCTAAGATGGTGGCAGGGAGGGTTCATCATTACTATTAAACTGTCAGCAACTTGTCATGTGTCCTTAGCGAGGTGTGGACAAGGGGCATAGTGACAGCGGCAGTACTTGTTTTCTGGTGTCATGGTGTTTGGATACAGTTGTGCTCCCAGGTGTTATTTACCACACACTGTGCACATTGCAGTTGCTGATGAGAGGCACAATTGATGCTCTCAAGGTAAACATTTCTATTCTAGTAACAACACACCCAAGATTTTGGAGGAGGGGCAGTTGGAGAAGAATTATTGGCCAACTTCTTCTCTTCTCCACATACTGGGGGCTACTTATTTTGCTGCTACTGCCTCAGGCGCATCACTGGAGCTAGTCGTGGCAAGTGGAACCTTCATCATCCATCAACCATGTTCCTGCTGTTGTTGATCCCATTCCTTTTGAGCTGCCTAATCATCCTGCTGCTTAAATAAGTCAGCAGCAGCAGCAAGAACGGCAGTTGCAAATTCCACATCTACCTCAGGGCATTTGACAATGGCCAGTGGCTACTGGCCAACACAACATGACTTGTTGGCACTAGGCCAGTATGGCATTTTTTTCTCAGGGCTTATGCTTAAAAAAAAAAAAAAAAAACTCCATAGGCCTACAAAAAATAAACAAGCCTAAGTCTTACAGATCGATGTTTCCTTAAGGCTTGTGCCAAAACAAGCCTAAGTCGTACAAATCAATATTTCTTCAGTGCATTTGCCTCTAATAAGTATAAGTCATACAAATCAATGTTTCCTCAGGGCTTGGGCCTCTAATAACAAATCTAAAAAGTCATCCTCTTCAAAATACTCTATCACATCAAGTATCAGTCTACCCTAGTGGCACCTTGTGTGTCGCTATCACTTTACATACAAATTTCTTATTTTATTTTATTTCTTTTTTATTAACTGTCCCCTCAATACGAGTCAAGAAACCCCCCCAAACAAATTCCCTGTTCAACTGATTCATTCGCCAGACTCCACACACCAACACAAGCACCCTACTCAGACCCATTTTATACCATGTCTTATGTTTTTTTTTTATTATATTTAGGATCTATTTTGTATTAACTGCCCCCAATCCCAGTAAATACACCCCCCAAAAATATTCCCTGTTAAAACTGATTCTTTCCTCACATTTCACCAACACAAGCAGTCTCATTCCCCTTTTATACTAGGCCTTTGGGAAAGAAAATAATATTTGCTATATGTTTTGTGTAAATTCAGTCTTCCAATTTAATTCAATGGAATGAGCTAGGCAAAAAAAGTGGAAAATCTGTACTTTTCGTGGGAAATTGTTCGCCAAGTAGGAAGTGCCATTATTCTCCGATTTCAGTCTTCGCCCATCCCTACTCCTACCTAGGTAAGTACTTCTGTTACACAAAATAATTATATAGATACAGCTAACTGCTGTATTAGGGACTCCTACCTAGGAACATACTGTTACAAAGTGTAATTATATAGATGTTACTGCTCTATGATGGACACCTACCTAGGTAAGACCACGTTATTATATCTGTATCTTTGAATGTTTCTGAGATGCCTCAGAGAGGTAAGGGCTTTGGTCTCAATGTGTGTAACAAGAGGATAGATAGATAGATAGATAGATAGATAGATAGATAGATAGATATGAAATAGATAGATAGATAGATAGATAGATAGATAGATAGATAGATATGAGATATATAGATAGATAGATATGAGATAGATAGATAGATAGATAGATAGATATGAGATAGATAGATAGATAGATAGATAGATAGATAGATATGAAATAGATAGATAGATAGATAGATAGATATGAGATAGATAGATAGATAGATAGATAGATAGATAGATAGATAGATATAAGATAGATAGATAGATAGATAGATAGATAGATAGATAGATAGATATGAGATATATAGATAGATAGATAGATAGATAGATAGATAGATAGATGATAGATAGATAGATAGATAGATAGATAGATAGATAGATAGATAATAAACAGACCTATATTCTATATGAAGAACATATGAAATTCACCTTTACGAATCACTTGCTCCTGTGGTATAAATCCCTTTTTTAAGCCAAGTTTAAATCAACATTGATTATTGTTTGCTCTCTGTAGTTCAGCTGACTTAACTTATAATTTCTCCTCTTTTATTAGTGCAGATGGCCCTAAAGCTATGAAACTCTTGTTTAGCATCATCAGCTCAAGGGAAGGGAGAGGAATGATTTCAGGACCAACAGTCTTTAGGGATCCCTCAAGTAGATAAAGTCATTAATCAAGATCATACAAACCCAAGGCTGAATTAAACATGCTTACTAATGAGTGTGGCCTGTATCATAATGAGTTTTGCTATTAGAAATGCAATGAGTTTGTGATCGGCAGGATTGGCGTTTAGATCAATGGAATTAGCATTGAAATCAAGTGTAAACAGACCCGCTCAGCAGATTTCTTCTCGTACAGTAGCAATGTGTCTGGCTAATGGCAGCGTTCATTCAGGATCCTTTCAGTATCAATGCATTACTATGTTTGCTGGATCAAATCATGTACAATCACTAATAGCACATAAACTGATGGATTTCAAAAAACAGATAACGTGTCATATTTTTGCATACTGCCCAAGAACCTTATTCATACCGCTAAACATGTACAATACAGCAAACTAACTGAGCAATAAGGCAGAAATGAAAATTTAGCAAAATAATGTAACCTCTTTGCAATGCGTTGCATACCCCACTGGCAACCATAACGTTAAATGGGGCATTTAGCACTTTACATACTAGAAGGGTCTATGTAATAGAGACCTCTAGCATTCAAGGGGTTAAAATCCTTATTTCATACGTCCCAACATTTCAAATGGCCAAAAGAGAATTTTTTTTTAACCCTTTGAGTGCCAGAGCGGCATGCAACGCATTGCTAAGCAATGCGTTGCATACCCCTCTGGCATTCAGAGGGTTAATGGTGTGTTGCTGGGGGCGTGACTAGTGGGCGGGCAGTACAGAAAATGTTTTAGTTTATTTCATGACATGTTGACATGTTTTTGTGTAACTGAGTAAATGATTTAGAATTTTAGAGCAAGACCAAAGTATTTTAGATTATAAACTTGAGATTGTACATTTTCATGCAGGGACCTCACACCCAGTGTTTCACTCTACAAAGCCCTGTATTGTCTAAAGCCTTCAATTGTAAAGCGCTGCATACATAAATAAATAAACATATTCATTCATTCGTTTTATTTACACAGGTTAATTTATAAATGCGAAGTTTAAACAAACATTACTACTGTGGAGCACTGTTACACCTATATACACACCACACAGAGTGATCGCCTAAAAAAGAGGGACACCTGGGTGGGAAAACGGGATCACCTCTTTATCACGCATTAGTGCATAACCCCCTTTCCTTTTCCATGACAAATAATCTTAAGGGGTTATGCACTAATGCGTGATAAAGAGGTGATATAGTGGAGAAGACTTCTCCAGTGATATCGCTTCTTCAAGGGATAGTAATGTTTCATAATAAAAGCAGCTCTAATTAATCATCATAGTATTTGGACTTTGGAGAGTGTTATTTCAATTCTGTCAGAGTTGTAGTTCAAGAGTAATTCAATGACTAAGTATCCCCCTCCCGCCCCTTTTACTGATGTAACACTGCTCAGCCAGATCAGAAGGGAGGTGCCCAGGTAGACTGCAGAGAGGGATATTCTTCAATTAAGATAAGGGAAAACCCGAAGAACTTCTCAAGGGGGGCAGGGCTTTCATTGTTCTCATAGGAAGAAAATTGTCCCTTGCTGTGATCTGTCTGGTCCCAGGACCAGATTCCACATCTGAGGCGAGGTGGCTTATACTAGGTAAAAGGGGCGGGAGGGGAGATACTTTATCATTCTATTAGTCCTGCACAACAACTCTGACAATATTGAAATAACACTCTCCATGACCCAAATACTATGAAAATTAATTGGAGCTGCTGTGTTTGTGGAACATTACTATACCTTTCAGTTCCTGTGTATTTTATGGAGCCTATGCACTAACATGCCTCCACGTTCAGGGAGGAGATTCATTAAGCTGTGTTAAAGAAGTGATAAAGTGGTGATTAAGTGGAAAAATCTTCTCCAGTGATATCACTTCTCCACTTCCTATGTTATTCTATAGAACCTGTGCACTAAGATCTCCACAGTTGGATAAATCTTAGTGCATATGCTCTATAGAATAACATAGGACTTGGAGAATTGATATCACTGGAGAAGTTATCTCCACATTATGACTGCTTTATCACACCTTTGTGTAAAACCTCCAATGAATATTTTGTTGGCGCAGTCAACTTTAGACTAAGAGTAATCAAATGATGGACCTCGATCTGTTGGGGACTACAACTTCCATGATCCCCAACCAGCCATTGGCTGGTTAGAGATCAAGGGAATTGTAGTCCCCAATGGCTGGAAGTCCAAAAATTGACTAGCTTTGCTATATAAACTAACTGAAAAACAACAGTTGTCAGAAGCACTTTAGTGAACACCTTGGCAGCGTGTGTATGGTAATAGTTCAGAGTGCTCCCAGTATTCAGCAGAACAATGTAAGTGCTTCTGACATACGGTATCACTGGGCATTATCTATTGATAAAGATCTGTGCAGATGTAGCCCTTAAGTGATGTTTGTTTCTTTTGTGAATCCTACAAAATTAAATCAGGTTTGACACCATTTTAAGATTTTCACTGCAGTCTGTCCCTGCTAATTTCTTCAAAGCAAAACCAAGAGAGCATTGGTGATATAAGAAAACCCTTTTGTTCTCATGGACAGTAAAAACAGCAATGCAAAGGTATGCAGATATACAGTACAGTAGAATACATTGATGTTGCTGCAGTAAAAGGACTTCGAAGTACAAGGTTCCGAAGTACAATAAAGTGATTCAAGAGCAAATCAACTATACAACAGGGACGAATAAAAACGCCTAAATTCACACTGGTTTAAAGGGATAGTAATACTTAAAATGTAAAAAAAAATATGTTGTAGGGTTTATCACCCTGAGTAAAACAAGAGTACTCCCACTGCTGAAAGGTGTTTCATTCAAAAGTTATTAATTTTCAAAGTTGAATTTTTTAAGTGCAATATCACAGTGGCCTGAAATTGTACAGTGGCGCTGTTGCTACACCGTCCTATGGAGATTTATGGTCAACTGACCAGAGCTGTCCATAGGATCGTGTAGCAACAGCGCCACTGTACAATTTTAGGCCACTGTGATTTTGCACCTAAAAAATTCAACTTTGAAAATTAATAACTTTTGAATGAAACACCTTTCAGCAGTGGGAGTACTCTTGTTTTACTCAGGGGATAAACCCTACAACATATTTTTTTTTACATTTTAAGTATTACTATCCCTTTAACCCTTCGAGTGCCAGAGGGGTACGCAACGCATTGTTTTGCAATGCGTTGCGTGCCCCTCTGGCACTCAAAGGGTTAAAAAGAGGCTTGTAACTTGAATGCGGGAGAGGTCTCCAAAGCATTGCGAAACAGTGTGTTGACAATCTCTTTATCATTCAAGGGGTTAAAAGGCAAGTATTGTCGTATCTGCCAACTGTTCCTGATTTCTGGGCACAGTCCCTGGTTCTATGTTCCTGATCCTGGATCCCATTGTCCCGGGTTTTAAAGGGGATCTCTCACCCCTAAACAAGTTAGGCTTATTAGTTAGAGTATATAGCGAAAATGTTTAAAACTTTATTTTTTTTAAACGCTGTTTGGGCTAAAATTATTGCTTACAGAGTGCCCTGCACCCTACTTCCACATAGAAGTTTGCCTCTCTGCCTCTGCTCACTTCCCACTACCCAGCCTCCTCCGATGACGGAGGCTTCTGTCTATAAGCTGGAGCGCTCTCATTGGCAGAGATCGATATCTAGACAATGATACCGCTCTAGCTTACAGACAGAAAGCCTCTGTCATCAGAGGAGGCTGGGTAGTGGGAAGGAGAAGAGGAAGAGTGGCAAACTTCAGCAAGAGCAGTCTATGTGGAAGTGGGGTGCAGGGCACTTTGTAAACAATCATTTGAGTCCAAATAGCATTTAAAAAATAAATAAATAATGTTTTAAAGGGATAGTAATAGTTAAAATGTAAAAAAAAAATATGTTGTAGGGTTTATCCCCCTCAGTAAAACAAGAGTACTCCCGCTGCTGAAAGGTGTTTCATTCAAAAGTTATTAATTTTCAAAGTTGAATTTTTTAGGTGCAATATCACAGTGGCCTGAAATTGTACAGTGGCGCTGTTGCTACACGATCCTATGGACAGTTCTGGTCCTGGGACCATAAATCTCCATAGGATGGTGTAGCAACAGCGCCACTGTACAATTTCAGGCCACTGTGATATTGCACCTAAACAATTCAACTTTGAAAATTAATAACTTTTGAATGAAACACCTTTCAGCAGTGGGAGTACTCTTGTTTTACTCAGGGGGATAAACCCTACTACATACTTTTTTTTACATTTTAAGTATTACTATCCCTTTAAACATTTTCGCTATATACTCTAACTAATAATCCTAACTTGTATAGGGGTGAGAGATCCCCTTTAAAAGTGAGTCTCATTCCCATATTCTGTGTCATTGTCATTAATAGTTTAATAGGTTTTAAACCTCCTCACATATTAATAATATCAAAGTATTTTAACAGGAAAGATACATTGATATTGTCTCTCATTTTCAAGTATGCCTTGGGGGTATAGATATTATTACCCAGTTTAATGATACTCATTTATTGACCTCGGAAGGATGAGTTGACCCTGCTGGGACTACAACCTGTGACCTTGTGGTTTCAACTGATTCTACAGCTGGTGCCTGAACCAACCAAGCCATCACACAGATTTATATATTTTAATGTAGTATTTAGGTATTGGTAATGCTTGTTTTGCTGTTCAAGTGCAGTTTTAAGTCTGTTGTGCAAGGTTGTCTACCTACATCACTCTACAAGGTACTATGGACCACTGTTGAGTCTCGGGCATGTGACCTCTTAGGGGGAAGTGTCCCTGGGGATTACTGGGAAATGTCAGTAAGTATGCTATCATGAGGACAGTGTCCTAACCTGCTGATGATACCAGGGCTGCATGGTGAGACTCAATGGATCAATGGGAGAGCAGAACAGGAGTCTGAAAGGAGATGCCTGAACTCCCTCATTGGTCCCTTGAGAAGAGACCAAACTGTGGGACTCACTAGTCTGAGTTCACAGCCTCCTTAAACTCTAGTGGAGGGCTTCAAGCTTGACACTGTAGTCCCAGGGCTTCTATTTCCTGATTCCCTGGACAGCTGACAGGAGCCATAGGGGGGAATTGCAGTTTAGCAGGACACTTCAGCTCTGTGACCTGGGGGTATGCACCAGTTGTACTGGTAGATGTGCCGCCCCGGGAAGGGGTGCAAGAAAGTGACCCCATACTGTAGTACATACCCCTGAGTGCAGACATATTGGAAGCTGAGGCCAGAAGAGCTCTGCTGAAAGATTTGTATACCTCCCGCCCTCCCTCCACACACATGTGACCTAATAATGTTGGCGACTTTTATTCTTTCTGGAGTGAATTTATTTACTTAAAGGGATAGTAATGTTTCACAAAAAAGCATCTCCGATTAATCTTCATAGTATTCGGGCCATGGAGAGTGTTATTTCAGTACTGTCAGAGTTGTAGTTCAAGAGTAATTGAATGATAAAGTATCCCCCTCCCGCCCCTATTACCTAGTGTAAGCTGCCTCCCCTCAGATGTGGAATCTGGTCTCTTTACCGGACAGATCACAGTAAGGGACAATCTTCTTACTGTGATCATAAGGTAAACCATGCCCCCCTTGACAGGTTTTTCAGGTTTTTCCTTATGCTAACTGAAGATTGTCCCTCTCTGCGATCCATTCAGACAGTCTTGCTGGTGTAAGGTGATCAATATTACAACAGTAAAAGGGGCGGGAGGGGGATACTTTATCATTCAATTACTCTTGTACTACAATTCTCATAGTTTCCATGGCCCAAATACTATGAAGATTAATTTGAGCTGCTTTTATTGTGAAACATTACTATCCCTTTAACTTGTATAGGCTTGGTAACCTTCAACCCTCAATGGTTCTTGGCTAAAATCCTATCATCCTCAGTTACAGAAATAGATGATGACAGTTGTACTTTAGCAACATCTGGATGCCACCGTTTTTCAACCCTCCATCTTAGTTTGCGGAGCTAAGGTTTCCTCATGCAAGTCAATTAAATTAAATTACATTATAAATTTCACTGGTGTATTATTGATATAATTAACCCTTTGTGTTCCAAATGTTTTATTCCACTGATGGATTGTGGATATAATTAACCCTTTTTATGCCAAATGGGTGGTCATACTCAATGCATTGCAAAGCACTCAAATGGATAATGGAGAAGTATAATTTTTAATGAAAAATATGTTACAGGGTTACTAGAGTGCTCACGGTGCTCCCAGACCTCAAACTTATATATTTTACACAAACTGTGTGCGCAACAGCTCCAACTAGTGTCCAAAATGCAATTTTTTTTATTATGCGATCTGTGGGAGAGATTCAGTCATAAGGGCCCTATGTTCAAAAAAAAGTGGAGGCAATGCATTGGAGACCTCTCTAGCATTCAAGGGGTTTTTATCCCCTAGAGTACAAATGGTTTGCCCCAAAACTCCTCCACTTTTCTTTTGAACATACGTCCCATAGACTACAGCTATGTTATAGGAACATAGCATCGCTTGGTGGGGACCAGAATAGCAAATTACAATTTAATTTTATAAGATTCATCCGCAATAACTTCAGAAAGAACCATCTCTCTTGCTTTATCAGCAGAAAAAGTTCTATAGCATTTCCACCCTAGACAAGAAACCCTTGGCTTTGTCACCCCATAGCCTTGTCTCAAGCCCTGGGATAGAAAATCCACATAACCTATACCAGACAAACAGAAAAAAAGTTTTAAAGTAATATGAAAATAAAATGATACATCAACTGGCCAAAACAGGATATAAACTTATCAATCAAGCAATATTTAAACTGGTAAATAAACTAATTTCAGGATCACTGGGATAGTATTAGTCATGCTCATTACTCAGCAGAATTGGTGAAAACATTACAGTTGAGTGGCCCCTTAAAGGGATAGTAATGTTTTATTTTAAGTTTGTTTAGTATTGTAGGTATTAAAAAAATAAATAAATTGATGTAAGTCCAGTCTCTCTAAGCTTTATCGTTTGAGAGATATAACCGGCTAAACTTCCCCCCTCCAGACCGTTTCACAGAAGTCAGTGCTCTAGCTGACAGCAGGCGATTCTGGTCATTTGACCAGATGGCGGCTCTACAGCAAAGCCAAAATAGCATGAACTACAAATAAATCCTTCATTGGAACGTTCTACAATGTGTGCTTGCAAACCAGTCACACTCTGTAGACCATTCCAATGAAGTATTTATTTCTAGATTGTGCTGTTTCGGCTCTGCTGAAGATCCACCGCTGGTCCCTGGACCAGAATCTGCAGCTGCCAGCTAGAGGGCAGACATCTCTGAAACGGTCTGCAGGGGGAAGTTTGGCCAGTTATATCTCTCAAACCATAAAGGTTTGAGAGACCGGACATACATTAATTTAATTCATTTTTTAATACCTACAATATTAAACAAACTTAAAATTAAACAGTACTATCCCTTTAACAATTATAGCTCAAGGCAGTTGCCCTCTCTGTCTAATGAGAAATCTGGAAATGATTGTGAGATAATGATAGTAGAATGGAACTAGAGAACCAATGAGGTATAGACTCAAGGATCTCCATACAGTACCACTATATACCTTGCCTGGCTCCTGCAGGTGAAGGCTCTCAATTAAAGGGGGACTGTACCGTTGTAAAAGTGGTTCTTACATTTGTTTATCAGAAGGACTCACCTAGGCAAAAATGTAAAAAACAGTAAATAAATATCAATATTGCTGAAATGACAACTGCCTAGGTAAGTCCTTCAGTTGGCCCTTTAAGACCAGAATAGCATGTAACACATTAAACTGCAATCTGTTGCACACCCCTCTGGTGATTAAAGGGTTAAATAAATTAAAAGCCACAATAGGGAATACAATATATTTTATTTGTTTTGCAAGTAAAGATACATAAAATAGTCTCGCAATCAGTGATCCACAACGGATTAAGCTGACTTTAGTGTCACAGGAATTTCCATGGCACATTCTTGATCTGCTGAAATTAGCTGTATAATGAAATTTGGTCGAATATCTTCAATATCCAATTTAACTTGCACATCCGCTTGAATAAATATCAAAATAAATGATTGAATGTTCTGTAGTGACTAGACTTGGGCAAATGTTAACTTAAGCAGATCCACATTCATTTCAGATTACAATATGATTTGTGAATATATAGATGCTTGTCCTTAATCTGTAAATTCTTTAATCCTGTCTGTGTCCAGATCGTTATAAAATATAATATATCACTAAATGCTTACATTTATAGCTGATCAATTTATTTGCCACATAGATCTACCTTAAAGGGATGGTAATGCCCCATAAATTTTTTTTGCATTTTGTAGTAATTAAAAAGTGGAACTGAATGCAAAAAAAAACGTATTTCTCAAACCGCTATGGTTTGAGAGATATAGGCATTCAAAGTTTGGTGTTTTCTGCTGTCAGCAGTAAAGCTGTCAGCAGGAGATCCATGTTGACCGACACAGAGGCTCTGCAGCAGAGCAGCAATCTCTTTTTTTAAAATAATGACAGCGTTGGAATGGTCTACCAAGTGTGCTTGCAAACCAGGCACACTTGGTAGACCATTCCAGTGAAGGATTTCTTTTTTACCAACGCAATCTCGGCTCTGCTGAAGAGCCTCTGCTTGCCCAGGGATCGGATTCCCCTGCAGTCAGCTAGAGCTCTGACGTCAGGAAAAGGGGAGGGAGGGTGTAACTTTAGTGCAGAATATCTCTCAAACCATAACAGTTTGTGAGATGGGACTGGGGGCATTCAGTTTAATTTTTTAATGCCTACAAGATTCACTTTTTTTTTTTTAAACTTGGCAATACTATCCCATTAAAAAGCTCCATTTATATAAATGGAAATAAATATTCCCTCCCCACCGTCCATAATTGCTTATCATGTGTTTCTGCACACAACCCAGTATTCTGTGTTCCAGTAAAATAAATTATTCTATCACAGTTTCACTGCTGGCAACCAAAATATCTCCACTGCATAGGAATTACTTAGAAAAACATTTCTGAATACAATTGCGGCATAATAATGTGTAGCTACCAAAACCAGATATTGCAGCTAAGTAATACTGCTTTCACATTTAATTGCAAAGTCTTGCGACCTCTCCTATTTTCTATCTATTGTCAAGATATCATTCTGCCAGAGTGTTTGGACTTTCTCCAACCTATAAAAAATGTATCTGCCAGAATAATCCATATATCCTAAATTCTTCTCATTTACCTTAGTCTTTTCTTTCTGAATAGTATAAGGGTACTCTCACTGGTAGAAGGTAACTTAAATGTAATAAAAGCAAACTTGTTTAATTTCTTTTTTAATTCTTTATTGGCCACTAGGCCATCAATTTTCAGGAGCCCCTATAGATAATTTCTGTTATCAATGATAAAGTGATCCTGAAATATAGAAACTATAGGGGTTATGCACTAAAGAATGATATATAAGCAAAGTTCTGGTTGGGATACCTTTCCCCTCTGGAGGCCTCTGCTGCTGATGGATTATTTTTCACACATAATGGATGATACGCCACTTAATTTGTTACTTGGAATGTCCGGGGATTGATTGATCCCATTAAGAGATACCTAGTCTTAACATATCCAAAAAACAACACCCTGACATAATTATGTTGCAAGAGACACATTTGACTGGTGGAAAGGTCATGCCACTTAAAAAGCCATGGGTTAATAGAAATGATCATTCTACATTTAATACACATGCCAAAGGAATCTCTATTTTGATTCATGAAACACTAGGGTTTGAAATCTTAGATGTAAAATTAGACCCCAAGGCTCTTTACATTTTCTTAACTTGTAAAATCCAAGCTTCTCCTTTTGTTCTCCTTAATGTCTATGTGCCACCACCTTTCTTGTTTTCGATATTGCAGGATGCACTGACCTACAGGTAATCCTGGATGTGCAGTGGTATGCATGGGTGATTTTAATATGAAGTACCATGCACTTATGGCCAGAACGGGGGGATCTTCTGGAAAGGGGGAGGGTGAAGGACCAAGTTTGTAGGAATTTTGGATGACATGGGTCTCGTGAATATCTGGCATCGTTTACACCCTGATGAGAGGGGATTCTCTTGTCCCTCTGCCACCCACAAGTCACTATCTCGTACTGACTATGCCTTTATTTCAGGAGATTTGTGGAACACGGTTGATAGCTGTTACTTTTTTGCCAAGAGCTACCTCAGATCATTCACCTCTGGTTCTGACATTTTGTGCAGGGTCACCACTTTCCTTCTCCAAGTGGAGGTTTAATTCATTTTGGCTAAGTAATGATCATGTCAGTTCTGGCCATTACTCCGACTTGACCACCTTCTTTGATACTAATGTGAACACAGCCTCACAGCTTATGGTTTGGGATGAGGCAAAAGCTTGTGCTAGGGGATCTTTTATCTCTCTTATAGCAGAGCCATGGCTGAGATGTCAAGATTGTGCATGGAGGCAAGTCAGGTAGAGGCTCAATATGTACTTGTAGGAGATGCAAATGTATAATCAGTTCATTGGAGCTACTATGTTAGACAAATCTAAGTTACTAGAACTAAATACCTCACACCTCTATTACAAAACCCAGAATCAATTTGAAAATGGTGATAAAGCTGGAAAGCTATTAGAACATCTGATAAGAGGTAATGGTAACTCTCACCTATCACTTCCATCTATGACGACCAGGGCAAACTTTTCACTGAAGAATCTGCTATCAACCGGGTATTCGTAGAATACTATGCTCAACTGTATTCCTCTAGATCTACCAAAACCATTCCCCAAATTTAAGCTTATTTGTCTAACTGTAATCTTCCCCCCCCCTCTCACTTGAAGATAGAAAAATGCTTGACTCGCCTATCCTACCCAGGGAAATTGTAGAAGCTATTAACACAATGCCAACAGGTAAATTTCCTGGAAATGATGGTCTACCTGTTGAATGGTATAAATAATATTTACATATACTGGCAGCACATTTATTGAATCATACTTTGAATCCCCGGATCTCGATTGTCTTCCGCCTTCCCTTCACGAAGATCTTATAGTGGTCCTGCCTAAATTGGTTAAAGACTAGACAAAGTGCGATTCCTACCAGCCTATATCCTTGCTGACTGATAATGCCAAGAATTTGGCGAAAATCTTGTACATGAAGACTAGGCAGGTTTTATGCCTGGAAAAACGACTTTTCATTAATTGCGTCAACTCTCCTCCCATATAAAAATTCAACATGCTAACATAGGTTATCGCATTATTGCATCACTGGATGCTTCTAAAGCATTTGATTCCGTAGAGTGGAGTTATCTCTGTTGTGTATTGCGTAGTGTTGGGTTTGGTCCCACATTCATTAGATGGATTCATATACTTTACTCATGTCACTCAACCAGACAAATTAGTTTAGGTTAGTGGTGTTGTTGGTTAGAATGGGAGGGGGGGAGAGAGCCACAGTTGGGTGAAAATAAAAACCAGGGGCACTGGCGGGTAAAAGTACCTCCTGTAACTTTTTATCTTCTTCATCCTGTATTATGCTTTACATTTGCTATAGACACATATGTGTGTCTCCCCCCATATTGTTATTGTTGCTATTATGTGTATGTGCCAGATATCTGCTGTGTCCTCGATAAAAATGTTTTCTTTTTTTTTTTTTTTTTAAAGTTGATAAAGAGAAGATAAATTCTCCGGTTCCTATCATATTTTATGGAGCCAATGCACTAAGATTTCTCCAGATCTGAAGAGTTTTAATGCATAGGTTCTATTGATTAATATAGGAACTGGAGAAGTGATATCCCTGGAGAAGTCATCTCCACTGTTTTATCACATCTTATTACATAAATCCTATTATCTTGAGTTGTTGTAACTTTTGAATACAGAATCTCTCAGCAGTGGAATACACAGAAATGAACAAAATTAAAATAAAATAAAAAATGAGATCTCAGGTGCAAATATTAGATCAGGTATTACATGTATACATATAAGAGGTTCATCAGAACTAGAGCTTCTTTGTTAGTCCCTCTCGCTTAAATAGCAGATGCTTTCAAGCTGATTAAGGGCTCAACCCCCAAGGCTGATACCCAGAACTAGGAACACCATACACAGTCCCGATTCTGACTAAAGGCAGAATGCAATAAACATGTGCAACCACTATTTATAGTGTACATTTGATGACAAAATGATTCGCACCAAGATGTTACAGAATTGTGCTTGTTTTTCTCAGTTAGCAAACGTTTCCTCATTTTTACGTGAATGCGTTTCAAAAATTGCCATGGCTAAAATGGTAGCCGTTTTGTCAGAAGATTAGCAATTAGCATACAGTTTCAAATGTCTAGCTAACTTTACCATTCATTTAGAGGCATGTGCTATTAAAGGGATAGTAATACTTCATTTTTATTTTATTTTGTAGACATTAAAAAAACATGAAGAACAATATAAGTCTTATCTCTCAAACCTTTATGGTTTGAGAGATATTCACAAGCAAAGTTCCCCTCCCGCCCCTTTTACCTAGTGTAAGCCATCTCTTCTCAGATGTAGAATGTAGTCCATAGACCAGACAGATAACAGAAGGGGACAATCTTCTTTCTATGAGAACAATGAAAGCCCTGCCCCCCTTGACAAGCTTTTCAGGTTTTTCCCTTATCTTGAAGATTGTCCCTCTCTGCAGTCTACAATGGGCACCTCCCTCTTGCTCTGGCTGAACAGTGTTACATCAGTAAAAGGTGCGGGAGGGGGATACTTTATCCTTCAATTACTCTTGAACTACAACTCTGACAGAATTGAAATAACACTCTCCAAAGTCCAAATACTATGATGATTAATTAGAGCCGCTTTTATTATGAAACATTATTATCCCTTTAAGTATCAAGGCATTAATAGGTTTCTTGCATCAAAACATGAGCAATAGCAAATGCTCCACTAACTTGCATGCCCCCATAAATTCTTACAGTGTTCATCACAATGATACAATAAATTTGTGTCTCATTTGGGCATTAGACAATAAATGTTTTTTATCGTGAATCAAGGTGCTGGGGTTTGTCAGTGAAAAGTTATTTATAGAATTAACCCTTTGACTGCCAGATAGGTAAGCAACGCATTGCAAAGCAATGCATTGCGCACCCCTCTGGCACTCAAACAGTTAAGTTCATTCATTTCAATTATCTAAGTCAGTGGTTCTCATACAGTGTGGAGGAGCACATTGGTGCGCCAATCAGAATGTCCCTCTTTAAAGGGGAACTACCACCCCACGCAATGTTTACCTTCACTAAGTCCCCATCTGGCGACTAGCTGCTTAGTAGCGCTAGTCGCCAGAATAATTACCTTATTTAATAGATTTCTGCTCTCTTCCATGGGAGACAGGCAGGATGGAGTGCAGACATCTTGCCATTGTGATGTCTGTCAGCCTGTGCTGTCAGTCCCAGACGGGTCTAGGAGTCGTTGCTAGGAGCCATTTGGCTCCGGCTGGGACTGACAACACAAGAGCGTTTTTAATATAGAGATTAGTAATAATTAAGTATTACTATCCCGTTAAGTGACACTGGCACATATTCCAGCAGGGCGTAACACATGACATCAGTTATTTAAAGCCTCTGTATTCAACAATACAAATAAAAGTACAACCTACAATATTGCAGATGTGTTTGGTAGTGGTGACGGTGGACTGGAGTGGTGTGATTCATGTGTGTATGTATAAAAATATATATTATTCCTACAACAGTTCCTACAACAGTTTTTACCATTATCATGTTTGTATCAAATGTAAACTATCCTTCTTCTCGGATTATTGATACACATTACTTATTGGTCATAGAAGTGGTCCCAAGTATGGTAGATGGTAGCAGCCATTCTTCATATCCCTCCTCCTTCTCATCTGTTCTGCTATTATTACATTTGGCCTGACTTTCTCTGACATGTGTAGTGTCTGCTACCTGATACTCAGATGCTATGAGATGTTGGTTCATTTTTAAGAATGTTAGTCTCCTAACATTGATGCTTGATATTGCAGCCTATGGTCATTCACAATGTAACCAGCTGCACTGAAAACCTGCTCAGACTCAACACTTGCTGGAAGGCAACTAAAGTTTTCTACTGTAGTACGTATCAATGCTGGCCACACACACTGCTTTTGTTTGCCAGTAGTCCATGGGGGTCATTGTTTCTGCCTAGAATGTAGCTATCCTGCAAGTATGCATAAATGACCACTCCTAGGAGCTGCAAGGTGTTCCTGCATGTCAGATACCAACCCATAGTCAGGGAGCAAATCCCAAATACATATGCCGCCACCAGTGCCACCACCAAAAATGTTGGATTTTTGGTGCCCCTGCTGAGACTCATGAATTTTCCTGTGTTCAGAATGGAATGTTCTGGTTGATGATGTAAGTGTTCCTGCTGCTTATTCTAGTTGAAATGCTTTGCTACCTTCTTTTTCACTATGCTGTCTAGATGTTGTTTCTGCCCTAACATTCTCCATCTCATCCTCCACAATGCAACCCTCCATTAGATCAATTAGCATATCTCTATATTCCTTGTCAGAATCTGATTACTCACAGAGATGCTGCTGATTGTAATGACTCCTTGTTGTGACAAACTGCTGATGGCGCTTTGGCAGAAATTCTGAAAATTTGTGTTTATAGCTGATGTCCAGCAAAGTGTTAAGAATGTATTCCTCATTGCTTTTAATGGACACTACACAAAGATCTTGTTCAAAGCACTATAACCCACCATATATAATGAGGAGCACAACTCAAGTGTATCACTATAAGTGTAACCATATAGATCATATATTGTGTTCCACAATACACAGTAAAAACAAAGAAAAAGTAGGGACCTATGATAGGCAATTGAAATAATAATAATAACATAATAATATACCAAAAATATAAATGTATTAAATATTCAATACAAAATTGCAAAATATACATAAATCACAGTGAACAGTGACAAATATAGCCCTAATCATTGGATGAGAATACCGACCAGACTCAGTTGCCTTGTACTTTGACGATGTTACAGTTCATCATAGACTTATGCTACATCTATTACATTGACATAGGAGTTTATTATCAACTCTGTTGGCATCATTGAAGGACTTTGTTATTAATTTCTCCAGTATGTGATATTTTTCAGTCACGTATATTCCATCTGACTCACCTGTACTATTATTGTGTCATCATTGTCGTATCATTTCATCGCCAATACATGAATATCATCATCATTTATCATCATTGTGATGACACTTTCATGACATCTTATCAGCACTTGACTGTCCTAACATATGGACTATGGCATTCACTTCTCCATTTGCTGCTGCCAATATAGGGTGTTCTTTTTTAGATTTATAGGAGTATTGTTTATATTTTTATATATTTCATGTAGCTGTCTCATGCTTTCTGATTGGCATATGGGGGCTATATTTGTCACTATTCACTGTGATTTATGTATATTTTGACATTTTTTATTGGATATTTAATATATTTATGTTTTTGGTATATTATTATATCGTTATTTCAATTAGGTTGAGTGCCTATCGTAGGTCCCTACTTTTTCTTGTTCAAAGCATGCCAACATGTCCTTTACCAGCTGGTGCATCTGTGCTGTCATTATAGTATTATTCCTCAGCCATGCTCCTCATTTTTCATGAAATAAATATATCAGTGGTAGAATTTCACTAATTCCTGCCCTTATATGAGTCACCAGCATGGTTGCCTCCTCAGAGGGTTTCAGCAGTTCACATACATCACACATTAGTTACCATTGGCCAGGTGACCAAGAGGCTGCCTCCAAAGCCTTCCAGTTTTGTATGGTGCACTCTATAATGACCTTATTCTGCTCATACAAATTCTCTAGTATGTACAGTGTGGAATTCCACCTGGTAGAGTCTTCCTTTTTCTTCTGGTTGTTACACATTTGTATGTAATATAGAGTGTTGCGTGAACTGTAGGAGAGATGGAAATGGGCACAGATTTTGCAGGCATAAGTGATCATCTCTCTGAGAGTTTTGGATCCTGCAAGCAATCAGGTCAAAACTAAATTTAGCACATGGGCAAAGTAGTGCACATGCACCGTGTCACCTATTCTCAAGGTAACGATTATGTTGGAGTAGTTATCAGCAGACACGAAACCAGTTTTTAAGGAGTGGGGTACAAGCCAATCCTCTATCACCAGCTCTAGTTTACTTAAAATGTCTGCAACTTTGTAGGACTGTCTCTCAAAACTGTGCATGCACAAGATGGCATGCCAGTGGTATGGTCTGTCATGCTGCTGCCTTTTAATCATACTGCCAGAACCAGAAGCTTGATTACTGGCTGTCACCTGATGCTGTAATCTTGTGTTGCCCATGGGTGGTGATGGGATAGAAACCCAGTGAGCAGTCAAAGTCATATAGTCTGTGCTCTTCCCACTTCTCCACATATCTGTTGTCAGGTGAATTTCCTTGCCATACACACATTTCAGAACTTTGCTCACTGCACTAACCACCTGCTTGTACAATTCAGGCGCAGCCATCCTGGAAAAATAACTGCACCTTAGGAAATGCCAGTGTTGAGCCACACATGACATCGGTTTTTGGAATCCTTGGTTTTCTAAAAAAGAATACTGCAGCATGTTCACTGCCAACATCTTGGCAACTTTGCCATCCCAGGCATATTTTGTGATTGTTTTTGTGAAGTTTTTGACTCCTTCCCAGAAGAACCCTGTAACCGTATTACTTTAACAACATGACTAGAGGAGGTGGTGGAGGCAGAGGCAGTATGTGTGGGCAGTCTATGGCTCTTGCCATCTCCTACAGCAAGCCCAGAGTCATCATACTTTTCTCCATCATGAGCCAAAGTATTATTTGGAATTCTTACCCATATTTCTTGGGCTGAAGAGATTTAGAGAGTGTTTCTTGTGACAGATATCCTTGCAGCAGCCAAAGCTAGATTAAATGTGCTGCTGTGAAGCCAGATGTCTGACCCCAGTGGAGCCAGGGCTGGGACCAGGATAGAAACTCTTCAGACTATGAAAGCCAGGTACTGGGCAGCGGCGAACTTCTATTTGCAGAAGCCAGAAGCAAGACCACAGGAAGAAAAAGGATAATGAATCCTGGAGCCTTCACCTTAGATAAGGTCCAGGGGGCAAGAGACCAACTCCCAAAGGATAGATAAGGCCTACAGACCACGGCAGGGACAACAAGGGACTGGCCCACTGTCAACAACCTGACCAGGAGAAGACTACTGAGAACCAAAAAGGAAATAAACCCCCTATAGATCGTAGGATACAGAAAAGGAAAAAAACTTCACAATCCACTGGGAGGTCAGAGGTATCCTCTGGAAGAGAGTAAGAGGCAGATGTGGGCTAACACAAGAGAGAGAGGGAATAGCCAATAGTGCATAGAGGAAGTCCATACAATAATCGGGCGTGTCATATACCCACACCTAGCTACTAATCTCCCTTGCCAGTGTCAGCCTAAATGAAGGCTGAAAAGGACCAAGAGATCTAAGACCCATGAGAGTATGTGGAGAGGAATCCTCATAGTGGAGGAATTACTACACAGCAACTTCCCCAGATGGTGCCAGACAGAAAGAATGGAGCTAGTCCCAAAGCCTTTCGTTATGGTGCAGGGAAGAGTCCTTGGAGAGGAGGTGAAAGCTTTGCGGAGAACCGAGGTAAGAGAGATGGTACACAGGTCAGAAGCCTGCAGAAGAAATTTAGCACAGAGGAGAGAGTTAAGAATGGGAGCACCCTCCGTAGTCAGAGGCAACCACACGAGGGCCCTGGAAAGACAATTAGGTGAAGAATAGTTGACAAGTCAGGTCAAAAACCAGAAGAGATAAAACGGTATCTGAGGGCAGAGCGAGGGCATAGTCAGAAGTGTAGCCAGGGTCTGAAGCCAAGTCAAAGCTAAATACCAGAGCAGAAACCAAGAGAGTAGTCAGAACAAAGCTAGATCAGCAACCATGAATCAGCAACAAGAAAAAAAACTAAAGGATATGGTAAAGCTTGATAAACAGGCATCTTGCCAGAGCACTCAGATGCATATAAACTTGAATCAGCCAATGAGGGTGAAGTAAGTATCCTAGACAACAGAGCCATAAATGTAACAGGAATGAACAAACTGTTGGCAGTGGCACACTTGTTGACACATAAATAACATCACTACGGTTCTTGTGCTGGAGCCGTTGGAGAAAGCAGCTTAGAGAAACTGCTCCATCCCTAAGACCCATAATTTTGCCCAAAACCTTTGAAGAAACTTACCTTAAACTTAAATATTTTCCAATCGCTATATTGGTAAAGTCCCAAGGATCAAAAGTTAATTTTTTATCAGAAAAAGTCTCCAAATGGCATCTAACAGAGAAAAAAACAAAAAGAATAAGCAGCGGGCCGTTTATTCCAGCGACGCAGGAACTCCTAAACCAGAGCGATACAATGATAATGGCCACAATGTATCAAGTCCCACTGAAACTATTTTAAAAGGTAAAATTGTGTCAGAGCCTTCTACTTCTTCAAATGTAATATACAATGGTGAAATATGTTATCAGAAATACAAGAAATGTTGGATCCATTAAAAAATCAGTTAATGGTGAAAATGGAAACACTCGCTGAAACAGTTAATGCCATGCGATCTGAGCTTAATGCAATTCATAATAAAAGTTTAGAATTGACAAACAAAATTTCTGAGTATGAAAAATTAATAAACGAAAATAGAAGATATGTTGACAGCAATTATTTTCCCATTAACGATTTATCCATAAATGTTGAATCTTTAGAAAACGAAAGTAAGAAAAATAATATAAGGATTAAAGGCATTGCTGAATCTTGTTCTGATCTTCCGGAAATATGCAACAGTTTTTTTACTTTTTTTATATAGCCAAGATGTATCTATTCCAGAAAAATGGCATTCAAATATATACAGATTTTGAAATAAAATTCAAAGATCAGATTTATGCAGAGATGTAATTGTTCAATGTGTTAATATTGAAATAAGAAATAATTTATTGAGAATGGCAAGATTTAAAGACTTAAGAAACTTTAAAGGAATGTCCATAAGTATTTCCCCTGACATTGCTCCTGTATCTTTAAAGAAAAAGTTTGCTTTGAAACCGTTAGTGGCATGGTTGAGACTAAAGGACATAAGATACAACTGACGCTATACTCCGTTTTAACTATAATTCCAAAATGTACCTGGGGAAGGATGAAGAAAAGGGCCGCGAGATCCTTGACAAACTGCAACAGCTTTCATCTGACTCGCGATCCCAAATGCGGAGTCCTGAGAAGAGATCTTCACTTCAGAAGGACCGGACTATATCTCCCCCTGCCATCGCGCAGGCACGTCAGTTATAAGGAAATCACAGACCAGAAGTTCCTGCCTATCATTCAGTGTGTTCCAAGAATGGAACGCAATTCAACTTTTGAATCTAAAATGAGAGAGGAAAACAGAAAAGAATATATAAAGCGAAATATCCTACAGCGGAGCTGGGTATAGCTTGTATAATGTATGATAGATGCTTTGTATATGCTATATGCTAGAAACTAATTTCTAGAATACTTAGTTAAATAACTAATATATTAAATGTTAATTTATATAGGTTCTATTTGTGGAATCAAATTTTACTGCAGTATATAATAGATGAATATGTAGTGTGTGTGTAGTATGTGTGTAACGGAAGCTAAGAAGGGACCGCGTCGCCTTCCGCCGTCGTTCCCAGTTCTCTCCTTCTTGACGCAAGATAAGAGCCATCAGATGCACCGGTTGCAGTATGGACGATCTCTGGAACAGTCGCAGGATCACTGGAGCAGAGGAACACAGACAGTAGAGAATGAAGCCTCTACTCCCAGGTTAGGAAGAACAGGGAAAGTGTTGCAGGAACAAAGGGTAGCAGTTGCCAAGCCATTCGAGCACTCCGGTGCTCGAATTGAAGGTTCTACTGGAACTGGAAGAAGCAGGGCAGAGTCCACATCGCCGCCTGACAGTCCACGAAGTTGGGTCGCAGGAAACTGGCAGCAGGTGGTCGACGATTCAGGATACTTAGTGCAGATGGGTATCAGAGTGGACACTTTAGACCATAAGTAATACAAGACTCCAGGACTCCTTGTTCACTCCAAACATAACTCACTTTATTGACACAAACCACAGATATTTATACACTGATGGGTGAAACCAGATACAAAAGGGCGTGATCCAATCATAATACATCAGACAAAAGGCCAAAAGGCTGCAATACGCATTTTAGGCAATGTAAGATATTTGCATGCCTACTGCAGGGTTTTGAGTGACCCAGCTTTGACCTGTTGCCCCCGCCGCTGAACGTTCGATCCGGTGGCGCTGATTGCATACTGCGGTAGTCCCTGCCAACTGGTAATCGGGGAGTGTGTAAACCCTCAAACATACTACATACAATAAATATAAACGTTCACCATACATTAAACATAGTATGTGATCCAAAGTCTATGAATTTAAGTCTTTCTCTTAGGGAATAGCTGGCCAGTTTGTACGCTAAGGCACAGCACAGAGTTCAAACACTAATAAATGTCCATAGTCTTTGGATAAATAGTTTGAGGTCCAGACAAGGGGCTCAAGTAATGGGTAGGATCCGTTACAATGTGTATCTCTGTGTATGTGTAGTGTGTGTGTGTATATCTATGTGTGTGTAGTGTGTGTATATCTTTGTGTGTGGGTATGTGTGTATATCTATCTGTGTGTATTATGTGTATGTTTGTGTGTGTAGTGTGCTGTGTGTGTGTATATCCGTGTGTGTATTGTGAGAATTTCTGTGTGTGTATATCTGTATGTATGTATGTATGTGTGTGTAGTGTGTGTGTGTGTGTGTGTGTGTGTATATATTTATGTGCATATTGTGTGTATGCATATATGTATATCTATGTGTAGTGTATATATGTCTGTGTATGTATTGCTTATATATTTTTGTATATATAAATTTAATGCAGTATGAAATTTTAAAATTGTGTAACACTTGTTTACGTTACAGTATAGGTATAAATATACATTTTATACCAATAGCATTTATGGTTATATTTATAATGTTTATTTATATACATATATAATTTGTAATATTATATATGCTTTATTATATATACTTTTATGGTATATATTTATAAACATATTTAATATTTATACAAAATATATTGGGGGGGTTTATGTTATACGAAAAGCTTGAGGATGGAAAAACTTTTTATTACAAATTTCTTTAGACAGTTATGTCTAAAATTGATAATTTAGTTATTACAACTATAAATGTGAGAGGTTTTTGTTCCCCAAACAAGAAACGAAAAGTTTTTCATGTCTAAAAAAAAATAAATTCTGATATTATATTGTTACAGGAGACCAAATGAGTAGTATAAATGTGGTCTTTATCTTTATCTTTTATGAACAATAGATGCAAAAGATTTTATTTAAGCTGTAATCTTAAAAAAGAAACATGGTGTAGCAATTTTAATTAAAAATTCTCTCCTTTTTATTGAAGAAGAGGTAATAAGAGATAAAGGTTTATATGTAATTTTAAAAGGAAGTATTTTAGGTTCTCCAATAACTTTTGTTTTTATTTATGGCCCACAAACTGGTAAAAAAGAATTTTATTGTAAACTTTTAGATGTAATTTCCAAAAATAAAAGTGTTCTTATAATGGGAGGTGACATTAATCTATGTCAAGATCAAATCTTAGACAGATTATATGAATCCAGTTATAGTGAGGGAAATAGTAAATTGATTAATGATTTTATGAAAACATTAAATGTTTTAGACCCTTGGAGGTTTATTTATCCCAAAAAAAAGAATTTTAATTTTTTCATTCTCAAGGTGGAATGGCATCTAGATTGGATTTCTTTTTGATAAGTTCAAATCTAATTGAAAATACTCAAAAAAGTTTTTATGACACCCAATTCTTGGTCCGATCATAGTTCAGTAAATTTAGAATTAAAATTTTCACTTGATAAATTCAGAACAAAAAGATGGAGAATAAATGAAAAACTGTTAGTAAATACTGAGGTCAAAACTGAATTAGATAATTTAACTGATGACTATTTTATTAGAAATTCTGACGGTGATACTGATTTTAAGAATATTTGGTTAGCACATAAGTCAGTAATAAGAGGTGAAATGATAATAATTGCTTCATTATGATTTAAAAAAGAAATAATAATATTAAACTATTAGAAACTGAACTTGAAAATATATACAAAAAACTAGTTTCTAAAAATGCTATTAATTTACACAAGAAAATATGTCAAACTAAAGAACAATTAGAACTATTATTAAACAAAGAAGTAGATGATAAAACAGCATGGATCAGACAAAGGTATTATATGTGGGGTAATAAACCACATACTTTACTAGCCCATCAATTAGAGCTTAATAGGAAAATGAATGATAATATTAAAAGAATAAGATCTGGAAAAATTGTTCATTCTGCTTTAAAAGATATAGTTATTCGTTTTGATTCATTTTATCAAAATTTGTTTGAAGAAAAAGGTCAGTTTAATTTGGAAAGTTTTAAATAATTAATGACATCTATAAACTGTCTATCATTAAACTCTTCAGGAAAATATTTCTTAAATAAATCTATTGAAATAGAAGAAATTGAAACTGTTATTAACAATTTAAAAAATAATAAAAGTCCAGAGCCAGATGGCTTTAGTAATTTTTATTATAAAAAATTTAAAGATAAATTGTTACCTCATTTAAAATGTTTCTTTGAGAGCATTCTTAAAACTAGAGAACTAGATGAAGATTCAGATAGTTCTCTGGTTTCTATAATTTCAAAAAAGGGGAAAGATCCAGAATTGGTTGAAAATTATTATCCTATCAGTTTAATTAACTGTGATATTAACATTTTAGAGACGATTTTAGCTATTCGATTAGGATATATATTGCTGGGATTAATACGCAAAGACCAGTGCGGTTATATACCGGGTCAAGAAACAGGAGACTGTTTTAGAAGGGTCTATACTATTCTAGATTTTTGTGAGAAAAGAAAAACAAGTTATGTTGATATCTTTAGATATTAATGAGGCCTTTCATAGTGTAGCAATTCATAAAAATTCAGTTAGTTATTTAAAAATTTTGGGTACAGAGAGTGGAAAAATACATGCAAAATGTGGTACAAAACAAGGTTGTCCCCTATCTCCTCTAATATTTTCATTATGTCTAGAACCCTTGGCTTTAGCTATTAGAGAAAACTCATTAATAGAAGGTGTTTCTTTTAATAATATTGGTTCAGACAAGATCAGTTTATATGCTGATGATATATTATTATTTGTCAGTAATCCAAAATTAACTCTTCCTAATCTATTCCAACTAATACAAAAATTTAGTGAATTCCCTGGCCTTAAAATTAATGAAGCCAAGTCGAAAGCAATGGATATTAGTTTAGAAAAGTATATTAAAACATAATTAAAACAATATTATAGATTTAAATGGGAGGAAACATCTATCACATATCTTGGTATTCAAATTCCAAAATTTTTTAAAAAAGCTAAAGATATAAATTAAAAAAATACTTTGGAAAAAAATCTATTTATTGGAATCTTGGAGTCACCTTCCTCTTTAATCAATTGGAAGACTTAATACAATAAAGATGGATATTTTACCTAAAATTTTATTGTAGAACTCTTTCACTTCTTTTAAATAAATCTGTAAAATATTTATATGGAAAGATAAATTTGAAAGAACAAAAAGAGAAACTTTATTTAGAAATAAAAGTGAAGGAGGATTGTTGGTTCCAAATGTATATAAATATTACATTTCAGCAAGATTTGCTCAATCTTTATTTCTGTTTTCTGAAAAACCTGGTAAAATATTTAGGCCTCGTTGGGCAGATACAGAGGGCTCCTTTTTATCCTGTAAACAGGCTATTAATTATTTTTGGGGTAATATAAAACAATGAAAATTAATTACAAAATCTATTTTAAATAGCACTAACAGTTTTTATAAATTATGGGATAAATCTAAGAGTACACTGAAACTTATAGAATTTTGCACAAAAATGCTCCCAATTTGGGATCTTTTTTTATTTAATTGGTAGGAAGAAGATTTTGAAATATTAAATACTTTAATAGAAAATGATATAATGTTTATTCGGGATTTAATTTTTTAGAAATGAAATAATTTCTTGGGATTTATTTAAGGAAATTTCTAAGTTATCTGAAGAGAATAAATATATTTATGATAACTTAAAAAAGTTGTTAAGACATATTTGGGTAATTATATTAGTTTCAAAATAACAAATTTTGAGAAATTTGTAGCAAGTTGGTTCCCTCAAAAAAAAAAATGATCTAGTTTATTTATAAAATTTTGATAAAAGATGATTCAAGGCTTAAATGTCAAGATTTATGGAAAAAGACTATAGGAGAAGAACTTGAAGATGCAGATTGGACAGAAATTTTCAATAAAATATCAAAATATAGTTTAAACACCAATTTACAAGAACAATGTTTTAAAATGTTACGCCAAAGTTATTTAGTTCCAGAGAAATTAAGAAAAATGTTTCATGATGCTTACAATATCTGTTTTAGAAATTGTGGTAATGAAGGTTCATTTGTACATATCTGGTGGACATGTCCTAAAATTACAGTAATTTGGAGGAAAATATCTAATCTTTTAACAGATTTATTACATAAACCAATTAATTTGAATATCTGGGAAGCATTATTAAGGATACAGGGACTTAGGAAAGTTGAGGATAAATTGGTATTTTTTATTTGTACAGCTACTAGATTACATATAGCCACACAATGGAAAAATGATAAAATCTCCTGGAATAAAAATAAAGATAAAATAAACTATAGATGTACAAATTAATTTCGCTGTGCTGTAAGTACAGATAATTTAGAGAAATTTCAAAACGTTTGGTTATCAAATTCACAAAGTAATGTTAACTTAAATCTTTAAAAAACTGTTAGATATATTTTAATATTTGTTGTGATAAATAATAAAAAATAAAGTTTTAAAAAAAAATCACTACTTCTCTTAACTGCCCTAGAGTCCTGGGAACTTTTCTATTAAAGGTCAAAAGTGCAGCACTTCAGGAATAGCAGAAGCACTCATCATAGCTAAGCTTGTAGATGTTAATAACCTATGTTGCTGTTGTTGTTGCTGGTGGTTACTCAACACAAGTGTGCGTGGCTGAGTGGGACTTGGGCTTGGAAGTGATGATGATGCTGATGATGATGCTGATGATGACTGATAGGATAACTGTGTACTTTTTGCCATCTTTGCTTGTCCAAGGTCAGAGTTTCCAAAGGCTTTGTCTAACAGTTTATAGACAGGCACAGTGCTCCTTTTGAGTGGTAAAAGATTGAGCCTTGGCCTTTCTGCTAACTTTCTGGCCATTTCATCATCTCTCTCACTCTCAGCTTCATCTGTATCTGAAGAAGAGGAGGATGCTGGGTGTATATATTCTAGATCTACATCATCATTATCAGTTATACTCAGCATCAGCATGACCAGCTTCTTGCTCACAAACCTTATATTCCTCTAAGCTTTTACTTTCACAAATTTCACAACTACTTTGAGGAAAGGTGTTTTGGTGCTTGTTTGTCTCACTGTCAGATACAGCAGTTGGTTCAGCTGCTACACCTTCCTCTGTTATGCCATCATCAACACTAAAATGTGACTCATTATTGTCTTCAGTGTTCTTCTTATATATTTTTTTATAGTACTGGCTCTGGTGGTGATGGTGGTGGTGGAATTTTTGGTGGGTCCTTAACAAACTGCATCCTGCAAAGGAGGAAAGGGGTCATCATCATTTACTGAACACACTGCAGCAACCATGGATGAAGTCAGTTTTTGAACTATCACTTTCCCCCTCTCCCTGCCACTTGTTGCATTGGCTGGACATTACTCAACTACTGTGTGTCTGTTTTTACTTTAAAGTACTCCAAACAACTGATGGAGTGTAATGTCTTGCCTTGGCCCTCAACAAAATTCTAATTCGTGTCTGCTATCTGTCATGTCTGCCTCAGACACACAGCTCACATCAGGGTCCCAGTCAGCTACCTTACCTGTGTAAAAAAAAAATGATGACTATAAAACAAAATCAACAACTTGTTTCCCCAGACTTCCCCAGCACAGAGATAATAACAGCAAGATCAGCAAGGAAATTGCTTGGACCACAGCTGCTTGTGCCTTTCAAATCAAATCAGTCAGATATAATGTTAGGGTATTTGGGGTCATCCTCCTTTGTTCCCTTCTCACAGGCCCAGACACATCCAACACAGAGATAATAACACCAAGATCAGCTGCCCATGTCTTTCAAATCAGTCATACAGAATTGTGGGGCATTTAGAGTCAACCTCCTTCCCCCCCCCGCCCCCAGATTTCCCCAAGACTCCCTGACACAGATAACAAATGGCCTACCTAAAAGACTCCCTAAACTAAGCTTCAATTCCCCTTTATTTGCCTCTCTTCTCTAACTTAAAAACATGATACTTTCTCCTCTCACAAACACAGAATGGCATGCTGTGAGATCCTGACTCCCTTGTATATGGCTGTAGAAAAGTAGATGTGTAGACATGTTTGTGCTACAATGCTAGAAGCAAATAGAACATTAAATTGGGCTTCCACATGAAGATCCAAGTTTAAAGTGGACTCACCTGTGTCAATGGCTGTTCTACCCCATCAGGCTCTCCAAACCTGTTTTAAAATGGAAGTCCAAAGAAAGATACTGGTGTCACTCCAAGAGCAATGAGACATTTGGATAAAAGTTGAATGTTTTATTGCAAACTTGATAAAAAGCTGCATGAAGACATCACAGGACAGCAGAGCAAAGACACATATAAACAGGACCTCAAAGGGTCTAAAGCGTTTCACACTACAAACAGTGCATACTCATAGACATAACACAAATGAACAACCACAGGGTATATATAGTAATAAAAAACTCCAATCACCTGTTAAATGTGCCTCGTTGTGGAATTAGAAATGGGGACCCACCAATCCCATTGGAAGGCCGACATTTAACCCCACTCCTATGAAAAAGTGTTATTTCAAACAGAGGGATGTGCCAAAAGGGAGAGAGACAGCTATCAAATAAAGGATTAATAAAAGAAGAATGACCGAGAAAACAAAAACTTAAATAAATGAATAAAATTAACACCGTCACCCTGTCAGTGCACTCAAGTACACACTAATTATGGGTACATAAATGTAGAAAGCACAAGCGCATCACATGCATGTATTAAAAATCATATATATATGCGCTCATGAATACGAAACAAATCTGCACTCCTAAGATGCTGACATCATCTCAAAAGGAACATCCAACTGTCATAACTTAAATTCAGAAACAGCAACAACAATATTTGGAAAGGACATATAAAAGATATATATCAGACAATATGACTAATGTCCCATTTCAAATGAAAACCTTGCGGATAACATGTACGTAAATGAAATACCCAGTCTGCTTCTCTTTTGTTAATAAGATCCAAAATATCACCTCCCCTCCATGGCAACTTCACTCTTTCAATGCCCTGGAAGGAGAAACACCGCGGATCGCCTCCATGTCTTTCACATACATGTTTGGCTATAGCTGATGTTTGCTGGTCTCTAGATAACTGTTACATATGTTCTTTTACTCTCATTTTTAAAGAGCGAACTGTGTGACCCACATACTGTGTGGAACAAAATGAACAAGTGAGCAGATATACAATGTGATGTGAATTACAATTAATATAATCCTTGATTTTGTAAATTTTTCCATCCACTGTACATTTGAATTCCTTTGAAATGTTTATAACCTGACAACATTTATAAACAGTACCCCCACATCTGTAATTTCCAACAGTGCTCAGCCATGAAGACTTATGACCTCTGCTGGAAAAAAAGCTAAGAGATACAAAATTGCTAATAGTGGCACCCCTTCTTGCACTAAAACCACAACCATCCTTAAGAATCTTTTCCAATAAGGGATCTGTGCGCAACATAGGCAAAAGTTACCTAACCAAGCCACATATTTCGGCGTACTGTGGACTAAAAGTGGTGACAAATCTCACTTGGTTACCTAAATTTTTGCTTCGTCGTTTTGAAACACGTACATTTATAAGGTCCTTCCTAAGCTTAGCTGTGGCAAAGACAAAGGTTTTAGTAAGGACTCACTCATCATACCCCCGTGTCAGGAACCTAGCAAAAAGATCACCAGAAGCCAACTTAAAATCCTCCTCCATGAAGAAATTGTGACGCAACCGTAAAAGCTGACCTCTGGAGATTTTTGTGACCAGATGATGGGGATGTGATGCTCGGGCATGTAGAAGGCTGTTACTAGCCACAGCCTTTCTATAAAAGGTAGTTCTAATCCTACCTGTCTCTACGTCCCCGCTCAAGGTAAGATACAAAAAGGAAATGGCCTGCTTTTCATATTGGTATGTAAACCTCAAATGAATATTGTTGTCATTCAAAAAGCCCATAAAGGAGACCATCTCCTCTCGGGATCCCAACTGAACAAACAAAAGATTGTCAATGTATCTGATGCACCACAAAATCCTCCCCCTAAAGGCATTCCTATCTCCAAAGATGTGGGTAGACTCCACCACCCCATATAGAGGTTGGCGAGAGATGAGGCAAAAGTTGCCCCCATAGCTACTCCACATCTCTGTAGATAGAAAACGCCATCAAAGGAGAAGAAGTTGTGGCACAGAAGCTACTCGACCAGCTGCATAAGGAAAGCAATAAGATCCACAGAATATTGAGAGTATTTTTTCAGATGATAATGTAAAGCCTTAAGGCCTAATGAATGGGGTATAGATGAGAATAAGGTCTTGATGTCTGCCGACAGCAAAGAACACTCACTACTCCAGACAAGGTCCAATTCCTGATAAAGCACCTCTTTGGTATCCCACAAAAACCCAGGTAATCTCTCTACCAAAGGGCGAAGGTACCATTCCAGCCAGACAGATAGGGGCTCATTAAGTGGGCCAATGCCCGAGACAATGGGTCTGCCTGGGGACTAACCGGATCCTTGTGCTACAACTCTTGACTACAGCTCTCAATAGTAAGTTATAGAAAAAGCAACACCTAGGGACCGGACTAGAAAATTAAAGTTGACTAAAAAAAGTGAGCAAATTTTTCATTCAAAATTTGACAAAAAAAACAAAAAAAAACAAAAAAAAAAATAATATATATATATATATATATATATATAAAGTGGTTTATTGCTCCTTTAAAGGAATTGGGTCAGATTTATTTTTAATAATGACGATACTAATACATTGGTAAACCAAGTGAAATAATTCATTGGTCAACATTTCAGCCCAAAATTAGGCAATTAATGTTGATCAATACATTCTGGTATTGGTTGACCAATTTGAAAGTCCTGTGAGTGTTCTTTACTCTCTGTAAGTATTATATGTTATTTTTTGATTGCTCTTAGTCTGTTTTTTTTACATATGAGTGCTTCTTCACCCCAGACTACATATAGAGTATTTATAAGCACCATTTAAATAAATGTGAATTTTTATTTACCCTCTGTAGTGCAACTATACTTTACATATAATCCCCACCATCTTTTTGGCCTTGTAATTTGCAACCAACTACCATCTTCAGTATGACTGATATCACCCGTTATCTCATGTACTGTAAAAACCATCTAATCTCAATGACATACACAGCAGCATGAGAATGAGAGCTAATAATTCACTGGGGAGGTGGACAGAACATAGGCTCCAAGAATAGACATCTTATTGTCACCCGTCCTCTTGAGTTATTAATGAGTCTGCATGCATAAATGGACGCAAGTATTGATAAGCTATGGTAATTTTTTTAGAGGAGATAAGAATGATTCAGACTCGGAGAATAGATTAGGATCATCTGCATTACCCATTTTTTGCTGATATGTATCTCATAAAATATTCACAAGAGACATCTTGATCATCCGTTTTCAGTAAAAGTTTTGCTGAAATAAATTGTGTCTTAATTACTTTGGCAGACTTTGTATCATTTATAACAGCTGCACACAGAAAAAAGGTGAAGGCCATAGCAGGTAATCACCTAGAGATTAACAGTGTAACTAGTTGGTTAGTGCCTTCAAAACCAGTGTTAAACCCTGATCAAATGCATGAGTGTAAACTATAAGTAACTGATAAAATCAGAGAGTAACTAATCCTATATAATAATTCGCTAAATGTATGTTTGTCAGAAGCTGTCATGCACAGTACAGTCCGCCGCGAATGATGCAGTCATGTGCAGTACAGTCTCTACTGTGCATGACTGCACCGCGGCCTTTGCTGGGTGGCACTGTGGCCCGTGTACATGGGCTCTTCAATTAGGCCTATAATATAAAAGGTCAGAAATACGTTTGTCCTATGCAGTCATTCGCAGTTTAGACTGTCCAATGCAGTCATACGCAGTAGAAACTTCCAAAATGCACAGAACTCTACACGGCAGGTGTACTGCTGAAGAACTACATCATCCAGCATTCTGTGCATTCGGGCAGTCTCTACTGTGCATGGCTGCATCGGACAGTCTCTACTGTGCATGACTGCATTGGACAGTCTCTATTGTGCATAACGGTGTACTTTGGCCAGTGTACACGGGCTTTTACACTACTAGTATGAATCATAACTGGCAACAAAATCGATATAAAAAGTATATTTTAGGATCTGTTTATTTTGTTAAAGCCATGTATAATCTATTCAATATTCAATTATAAGCTATTTCTTTCACTCATTTACATACAATGCTATATCTCTTATTCTATGAACTCACAGGACACATTCATTGTATGGAAATCAAAAAGAAAAGAACAGCTCAACACAGACTCTCCAAGTGTAGTGGTATGAGAATTAAAAATGTATTAGAGCAGGTAAATATATAATATTTAAATATATTATACAAAAGTGTTAGCAGTATATGCATGCACAGAAATAGACAATAACAAATAAAAAATATATCCAACAAATGTTTGCCAGTCCAGGTTTTGGTAAGTTCACCCAAAGAAAAAAAACACATTTAAAATTGCTAGAGTGCAACCAAATTTGACCAAAATAGCTAAAAGCAAAGTATTGGTGCACATCCAAATTTTCATCACCATTAACCCTTTACTCTGAGGCATTGTGTCTGCATATCACTACTGTATTAAAGATGAGGATTTAGTCATATCATATGGCCATAGAATGCTATGCTTACCACCACGCCAAGATACCTCAATATTGGCAAGTACCTAACCTTTTTTTTCTTTTTCAGAAGAGCTTTATTCAGTAAATAGAAAATTACATATGCAAGACAATTGTTACTCATATGAAGAACAGTAACAGGAAAAAACATTCAGAGGTAATTTACAATAAGAATGTAAATAACATTCATAACAGTGGTCTATGGATAGACTCAGATAAAATATAACAGGTATCATAACATAAGTAATGACATAACTCCTGGGATGTGTCTATGGAACACTCCAGGGTTCAATAGTGATCAGTGAGTGGGATGGTGAAGGAAGCGTATGGAAAATGTCAAACTGAGAAGGGCAGAATTCAGTCTGTCAGCCATATTTGCAACAGAGGAGAGATGGGAAGGTGGGTATGGGTGGAAACAGAAGATGGAGAAGAGAGGTTGAAAGCAGGCGAAAACACAAGGTGAGAGGAGAAAGGGGAAACACAACAGAGTAGGAAGATAAAGATTGCAAGGAGAAAGTCATAGTTTAAGGGAAAAGGACAGGGAGAGGAAGAGAGATCTGCTGGAATTGCAGGTCAAAAGCCAGCGGGGCAATAAGTGAAACTAACAGGAGGGCAAGTGACCACTGAAGGAGAGCCATGAAGACCATCTAGTTTCAAAAAGAGGTAGAGTACGAGTAGTGACAGCATGCAACTTTTGCATATCGAAGAAAGATTCTACTTTTTGGTTCCAGAAGGTGACAGTAGGGGGCATGGGGGTTTTCCAAAGCCTAGGGATTACAGATTTGGCTGCGTTTAATAGTTGTAGGAGAAGAAACCAGTTATGTGAACTGCGTTCGAAATTAGAGGGGTGGTTGTATCCAAACAAGAAAATAAAGGGATCCAGAGGGAGTATGGATTGGAAAATGGCGCTAAGAAGGGTCGCAATGTCTGACCAGAAAGGGGAAATCATAGGGCAGGTCCACCAGATATGTAACATAGTGCCGGGGAGTGAGTTGTATCTCCAACAGAGAGGGGACAAATGCGGACAGAAGGTATGCAATGCTTTAGGAGTGCGGTACCATTGTGTCAGTAACTTAAAGTTGCATTCCATTGTAGAGATGTCAGGTGCTGATCTCATGAGAGATCTATGAATGATAAGCGAGGTGGAGGCTGGTAAAAATATCTAAAGTTCCTCTTCCCAGTGTAAAGTATAGGACGGTTTAGTGGGAATATGTTGATGCAAGAGAAATCTATACCATTTGGACAGAGTGTGTGAGGTAATGGCCGGGGAGCAATAGAGTTGTTCAGACGGTGATGGGGGAGGGAATGGTAACCTAGAGAAAGCTGTTTTGACAGGAAATGCCGAACCTGAATGTACTGTCACCTTTGTGAGATGGGAATGGAAACCGAGGAACGAAGTGTAGATAGGGAGTGTATTTCTGAGCCTGTCACAAAGTGACCTAGACACTGTAAGACTTGAGCCTCCCAAGAAACAAAGACTGGATATGATTGGCCTGTTGGGAAGGCCGGGTTACGAATGATGGGAATTCTTGGGGATGGTTATTTTTACTATGTTGATGCGACCAAAACACAATACAAAGAGGTGTTTCCACTAGTGTTGAGCGAGCATGCTCGGCCGATGCTCGGATCGGCTCGAGCATCGCTCTGCTCGGCACATGGCGGTACTCGTACGAGTACCGCATGTGCTCGCCCGCCATGTTCGGGTCTCCTCCCCGCACGTTTTGCGGCTGCTGCGCAGCCAATAAACGTGCAGGGAGGCTCTGACATCAGTGTAATGCCAGCAGCCATGTTGGCTGCTGGCATTACACTGATTGGCTGGCCAGAACCCGTGGTCGGGTGCTGTATAGCACCTGACCAGCGAGTTCGGCTCAGTCTTAGCCAGGGAGAGATGAGGATAGGAAGGGAAAGTCAGTGTAGGGAGAAAAAAAGCAAAATTGTGAAAAAAAAAGAACCAAAAGTCCTTTTTAGGACTACTGTGTGTGGGGGCAGCAGGTTATTTTGTGTGGGGGGAAAAAAACAAAACAAAAAAAATTTCATATATTCTGTTTAGTGTGCAAAGTTGCAGATTAGAGCACATTCTGTTTAGTGTGCAAAGTTGCAGATTAGAGCACATTCTGTTTAGTGTGCAAAGTTGCAGATTAGAGCACATTCTGTTTAGTGTGCAAAGCTGCAGATTAGAGCACATTCTGTTTAGTGTGCAAAGTTGCAGATTAGAGCACATTCTGTTAAGTCTTCAAACTAAAATATCAAAGTCACATATTCCATTCAGTGTGCGTCGCCGCAGTTTAGCAGCACATTCTGTGTACTGTGCAGAGTTGCAGAATAGGAAGAAATACTGTTAAGTCTTCAAACTAAAATATCAAAGTCACATATTCCATTCAGTGTGCTTCGCCGCAGTTTAGCAGCACATTCTGTGTACTCTGCACAGTTGCAGAATAGGAAGAAATACTGTTAAGTCTTCAAACTCAAATATCAAAGTCACATATTCCATTCAGTGTGCGTCACCGCAGTTTAGCAGCATATTCTGCGTACTCTGCACAGTTGCAGAATAGGAAGAAATACTGTTAAGTCTTCAAAGTAAAATATCAAAGTCACATATTCCATTCAGTGTGCTTCGCCGCAGTTTAGCAGCCTATTCTGTGTACTCTGCACAGTTGCAGAATAGGAAGAAATACTGTTAAGTCTTCAAACTAAAATATCAAAGTCACATATTCCATTCAGTGTGCGTCACCGCAGTTTAGCAGCCTATTCTGTGTACTCTGCACAGTTGCAGAATAGGAAGAAATACAGTTAAGTCTTCAAAGTAAAATATCAAAGTCACATATTCCATTCAGTGTGCTTCACCGCAGTTTAGCAGCCTATTCTGTGTACTCTGCACAGTTGCAGAATAGGAAGAAATACTGTTAAGTCTTCAAAGTAAAATATCAAAGTCACATATTCCATTCAGTGTGCTTCGCCGCAGTTTAGCAGCCTATTCTGTGTACTCTGCACAGTTGCAGAATAGGAAGAAATACTGTTAAGTCTTCAAACTAAAATATCAAAGTCACATATTCCATTCAGTGTGCGTCACCGCAGTTTAGCAGCCTATTCTGTGTACTCTGCACAGTTGCAGAATAGGAAGAAATACTGTTAAGTCTTCAAAGTAAAATATCAAAGTCACATATTCCATTCAGTGTGCGTCACCGCAGTTTAGCAGCCTATTCTGTGTACTCTGCACAGTTGCAGAATAGGAATAAATACTGTTAAGTCTTCAAAGTAAAATATCAAAGTCACATATTCCATTCAGTGTGCTTCGCCGCAGTTTAGCAGCCTATTCTGTGTACTCTGCACAGTTGCAGAATAGGAAGAAATACTGTTAAGTCTTCAAACTAAAATATCAAAGTCACATATTCCATTCAGTGTGCGTCACCGCAGTTTAGCAGCCTATTCTGTGTTCTCTGCACAGTTGCAGAATAGGAAGAAATACAGTTAAGTCTTCAAAGTAAAATATCAAAGTCACATATTCCTTTCAGTGTGCTTCGCCGCAGTTTAGCAGCCTATTCTGTGTACTCTGCACAGTTGCAGAATAGGAAGAAATACTGTTAAGTCTTCAAAGTAAAATATCAAAGTCACATATTCCATTCAGTGTGCTTCGCCGCAGTTTAGCAGCCTATTCTGTGTACTCTGCACAGTTGCAGAATAGGAAGAAATACTGTTAAGTCTTCAAAGTAAAATATCAAAGTCACATATTCCATTCAGTGTGCTTCGCCGCAGTTTAGCAGCCTATTCTGTGTACTCTGCACAGTTGCAGAATAGGAAGAAATACTGTTAAGTCTTCAAAGTAAAATATCAAAGTCACATATTCCATTCAGTGTGCGTCACCGCAGTTTAGCAGCCTATTCTGTGTACTCTGCACAGTTGCAGAATAGGAAGAAATACTGTTAAGTCTTCAAACTAAAATATCAAAGTCACATATTCCATTCAGTGTGCTTCGCCGCAGTTTAGCAGCCTATTCTGTGTACTCTGCACAGTTGCAGAATAGGAAGAAATACTGTTAAGTCTTCAAACTAAAATATCAAAGTCACATATTCCATTCAGTGTGCGTCACCGCAGTTTAGCAGCCTATTCTGTGTACTCTGCACAGTTGCAGAATAGGAAGAAATACTGTTAAGTCTTCAAACTAAAATATCAAAGTCACATATTCCATTCAGTGTGCTTCGCCGCAGTTTAGCAGCCTATTCTGTGTACTCTGCACAGTTGCAGAATAGGAAGAAATACTGTTAAGTCTTCAAACTAAAATATCAAAGTCACATATTCCATTCAGTGTGCGTCACCGCAGTTTAGCAGCCTATTCTGTGTACTCTGCACAGTTGCAGAATAGGAAGAAATACTGTTAAGTCTTCAAACTCAAATATCAAAGTCACATATTCCGTGTAAGATGAAGAAGGCGGGTAAAAAGGGACGGGGAAGTGGACGTGATCCTGATAGTTCAGGGCGCGGGTCAGGACGCGGAGAAACTGTGCCTGGTGCCAGAGCACAAGAAAGAAAGACATCCACCATACCTTGCTTCATGTCTCATTTTACAGGGCGTCGCAGGACATCACTCTCGAGGTCCGACCAGTGCGAACAGGTGGTCGGTTGGATGTCAGCTGATACTGCTTCCAGTCGGTTAAGCACCACCCTGTCTTCCACCAAGTCCACTCTCAGTAGCCAAGAGTCTGGTCAACATAATCCTCACTCTGATCATCCTTCCTCCCACCATAGACGGTCTGGTCAAAGAAGTGATCCCACACTGGGATATAGTGAGGAGCTCGTCTCATCACCAATCCTTCATTTGACCCTCTCTCCAAGCACGCTTGCAGAGGAACATGACATCTTGTGCCCTGATTCACAACCTCTAGAGGGTACCCAATCACAAGAAGATGACAGATGTGAACGGCATTTAAGGTCAAAGGAAGTAGTGGATGATGATGATGATGATGAGACACAGTTGCCATTAAATCAACCACTATTACTGTCTCAAGACCTTGTTGAGGAGGATGTTATACAGTTGTCAATGACTGAGTATGTGGTGGGATCAAGACATGAGGAGGATGATCAGAGTGAGGAAGTGGAGGAGGACTTGGTGGACGATGAGGTGACTGACCCCACCTGGGAAGGTGTAGAGCCGAGCGATGACAGCAGTCCTTAGGGTGAGCCATCTGCAGCACCGCAACAGGCTGGAAGAGGCAGTGGTGTGGCTACAGAAAGAAGGCGGACCGCACCAAACCGGCCCGCAAATGTTCCACGGAGCACCTCCTTGCGTAAATCTCCCTTGCCAAGGGGTAGGTGTTCCGCGGTATGGCGTTTTTTTAAGGAAAGTGCGGACGACAAAAGAATTGTAGTTTGCAACCTGTGCCACACCAGAATGAGCCGAGGCATGAACACTAGAAACCTCACCACCACCAGCATGATCCGACACATGGCATCCAAGCACCGTAATAAGTGGGAGGAACGCCTGGATCGCCCATCTGTGTCTGCATGCCACACCGCTGCCTCCTCTTCCCCTGTTTTCGGTGCCGGCCAATCGCCTGTCGAAGGCGCAGGCCCGCATACCTCCCGCCCTGCACCTGTACCATCTGAAGCACCATCAGCGACCACATCCACTTCCCTGTCCCAGCACAGCGTCCAAATGTCGTTACCCCAGGCATTTGAGCACAAGCGAAAATACCCAGCCACCCACCCACAGGCCATAGCACTAACCTCACACCTTTCCAAATTACTGGCCATCGAAATGCTGCCATTTAGGCTTGTGGACACTGAGTCCTTCCGCAGCCTGATGGCATCAGCTGTCCCTCGGTACGCGGTCCCCAGCCGCCACTACTTTTCCCGGTGTGCCATCCCCGCATTACACCACCATGTGTCCCGTAACATCACCCGTGCCCTGACCAACGCAGTTACTGGGAAGGTCCACTTAACGACTGACACATGGACAAGTGCTTGTGGCCAGGGACGCTACATTTCCCTGACGGCACACTGGGTGAATGTCGTGGAGGCTGGGAGCGACTCGGACCCTGGGATGGCACGGGTGCTACCCACGCCGAGGATTGCGGGCCCTACCTCCATCAGGGTTTCCGCCAGCACCTACGTTATTGGTTCCTCCTCCTCCGTTTCCACCTCCGAATTCTCTACACGCAGCGCCACTCCCCCATCAGCCAGTAGCTGGAAGCAGTGTAGCACTGCAGTGGGGAAGCATCAACAGGCCGTGCTGAAGCTGATCTGCCTTGGGGACAAACAGCACACGGCCTCAGAGCTGTTGCAGGGGATTAGTCACCAGACCGAGCAGTGGCTCTCGCCACTCAACCTGCAACCAGGCATGGTTGTGTGTGATAATGGGAGTAACTTGGTGGCGGCTTCGGAGCTCGGCAAGCTCACACACGTACCATGCCTAGCGCATGTATTTAATTTAGTGGTTCAGCGATTTCTAAAAACCTACCCCAATGTGCATGATCTCTTGACCAAGGTGCGCCGCGTGTGTGCACATTTCCGTAAGTCATCTACAGCTTCAGCCGGCCTGTTGAAGCTGCAGCAGCGCTTACAATTGCCAGCTCACCGGCTGCTGTGTGACGTGAGCACGCGCTGGAACTCCACCTTCCACATGTTGGCCCGGCTTTGTGAGCAGCAGATGGCAGTAGTGGAGTACCAGCTGTTACACGGTCGTCGCCTCTCCGTTCAACTTCCTGTAATCAGAAGTGAGGAGTGGGAATGGATGTCAGACCTCTGTGAGGTTTTACGCAATTTTGAGGAATCGACACAGATGGTGAGCGGCGATAACGCTATTATCAGTGTAACCATCCCACTTCTGTGTCTACTGAAACGCTCGCTGCTCACAATTAAAACTGACGCTTTGCATGTGGAAGAGGTGGAAATGCAGGAGGAAGAGCTTACACAAGGTGATAGCCAGAGCACCCTCACTTCGTCTTCTCAGCGACAATTGGAGGAGGCGGAGGAGGAGGAGGAGGAAGACACGGTTGCCTCCGCTACAGAGGGTAGCCATGGAACTTTAGTTCCATCTCTTCAGCGTGGGTGGGCAGAAGAGGAGGAAGAGGATGAGGATATTGAGAGTCATCCTCCTGGTGAGGACAGCGAAATCTTGCCTGTTGGTACTCTGGCACACATGGCTGACTTTATATTAGGCTGCCTTTCCCGTGACCCACGCGTTACACGCATTTTAGACAACACGGATTACTGGGTGTTCACCCTTCTGGACCCCCGCTACAAAGAGAATTTCTCATCTCTCATTCCTCCGGTGGAGAGGACAAGCAAAATGGTGCAATACCAGAAGGTTCTTGTCGAAAAATTGCTCCAAAATTTTCCATCTGACAACGCTGGCGGCAGAGTACGTGCTACCTTGGCCAACCGAGAAGGGGAGAAAAGGGGAGCACACAGCAGTTCCGACAAAGGCAGGGCAACACTCTCCAAGGCGTGGGACACCTTCATGACACCCCGCCAGCACCCTCACCCTGATGCGCAGCCTAGTGTCACAAGGAGGGAAAAGTTTTGGAAGATGGTGAAGGAGTACGTAGCAGACCGTGTCAGCGTCCTCAATGATCCCTCTGTGCCTTACAACTACTGGGTGTCCAAGCTGGACACGTGGTATGAACTGGCACTCTACGCCTTGGAGGTGCTGGCCTGCCCTGCCGCCAGCGTTCTGTCTGAGCGGGTATTTAGTGCTGCTGGTGGCATCATAACAGATAAGCGTATCCGCCTTTCCACCGACAATGCTGATAGGTTGACACTTATAAAAATGAACAAGGCCTGGATTTCCCCTGACTTCTCCACTCCACTGGAGGAAAGCCCTGGGGGAACATAAACTCACTTTATATATGTTATTTACAATGATGGGAATACTCTGTATTCCCATTCACCCCTTCCACCCAAAAAACGGGTATATGGTTGACTCTTAATCTTCTCATCCTCCTCCTCCTCTTCCATATGCCCTGGGATATAATTTTTATATAGGGCCAGCTCACCAGCGGGCCCTGTGATATAATTTTTATATAGGGCCAGCTCACCAGCGGGCCCTGTTTGACAATTTTTATATAGGTCAGCTCACCAGCGGGCCTTCTCATATAATGTTTTATTGGGTCAGCTCTCTAGCGGGCCCTCTCATATAATGTTTTATAGCGTCAGCTCACTAGCGGGCCTTCGCATATAATGTTTAGGATGGTCAGCTCCGCAGCAGACCCTCACCCATAATGTTTTAGATGGTCGGCTCAGCGCACGTTTCCCTCTTAATCATGGCCCCAGTTCAGAAAAATCAAGGAAATTTTTGGGAGAATTTGCCTTTGCGCACGTTTCCCTCTTAATCATGGCCTCAGTTCAATAAAATCAAGGAAATTTTTGGGAGAATTTGCCTCTGCGCACGTTTCCCTCGTAATCATGGCCTCAGTTCAGAAAAATCGAGGAAATTTTTGGGAGAATTTGCAGATGATATACAAGTAAATATACAGCAAATATTGTTTGGTAACAATTTTTCGCCTAAAGTCGTTTTTATTTTCCTTTTTGTGTGTTTTACGGTCAGTCTGTAAAAATGGCGTACTACGGGCGAAAGATCGTTCCCAGCAGCAATGTTGGAGTCCAACATGCATCCAGACATCCTCCCTATGCTGTCCCTGAACCATTTCTGTGGTGTTTCCATCATTTTCTTCCCTTTTCCTATGGACCAGGCACCCTCCCCTCATCAGAGCAGGGGGTGCCTGGTGTAATGCTCGAGTCCTCCCATTGACTTCAATGGGGCTCGGGTGCTCGGCCGAGCACTCGAGCCTCAGGGGGTGCTCGGTCAGAGCACCCGAACACCCGAGCATTGGGGTGCTCGCTCATCACTAGTTTCCACCTCTATATCAGTTTCCAAGGAACAAAGAAGAGAATTGAAACTGGATTTAACTAAGAAACGTAAATTCCTTGGAAGTATGATCCCTAGGTATTTGATATGGCTAGGAGACCACTTAAAGGGGAAATCACGTTTCAACTCCCTAAGAATCGGGGGGGCACATGTATGCTAAGGATTTCAGTTTTTTTAAGATTAACTCGGAAGTGAGAGAGAAAGCTGAAGTGTTCAAACACCGCTATGAGGCGGAATAAAGACTTCCTAGGGCGGAGGAACAAAAGGAGGATATCATCGGCATAGCAGGCCGACTTGGTGTCAGAGGCGTTGGTGGGAAAATCATGGATTGAATCTGAAAGTCGGATATGATGTAGTAGGGGTTCCAGGGCTAAAATAAAAAGTATTGGGGATAAAGGGCATCCTTGTCAGATACTATTGCCAATAGTCAGGGGGTCTGAAAGAAAGCCATTGATCTTAATACGTGCTGTGGGAGATTCATATAAGTTACGGATAGCCGCAAAGCAGCGGGGTCCAATGCCAATATATTTCAACACGGAGAAAAGATAAGGCCAGCCGACGCGATCAAATGCCTTCTCTGCATCGATAGAGACCAGCAGAGAAGGAACTTTGGATCTGAGAGCAGAGTGGATGAGAGTGATCGCTTTGGAGGTATTGTGACGTGTCTCTCAACCAGGCATAAAGCCAGCCTGGTCCGGGTGTATCAGTGAAGGCAAATGAGTTTGAAGTCTGTGAGCTAACACGGAAGCAAAGCTTTTAAGTTCGGAATTTAACAATGAGATGGGCCAGAAGTTTGAACAAGACATGGGGTCCCTGTCTAGCTTTGCAGTGGCAGTTTTATGGGCTTCTAGTGCTTGTGCTGGGAAACATGAGCCAGTGGCTATTACATTGAAGGAGTCTGTGAAACGAGGAAGCAGTAATGCGCTGAATTTGTGATAATATTGTACCGTGAAGCCATCAGAACCCGGAATTTTCCCTAATGGGGTTCTTTTCAGAGCAAATAGAATTTCATCAGAAGTGATGGGGGATTCTAAGTCAAGAGAAGAGGAAGGGGAAAGACGAGTGGAGGCCGTTTTCTGCAAAAATCTTCAATGCAACAAGTCCAAGAGTGAAAGTCCATTTGTTTAGCCGACAGAGGAATATTATAAAGGCATTTATAAAAATTTCAGAAAGTGTTAGCGATATCCGGAAAGGTTGAATAAGTGGTACCAGGCTGATCTTTAATTTTACTGATATAACATGAGTTCTGTTTAATCTGGATTAGACGGGCAAGAGCATTACGACATTTGTTGCCTTACATGTATATAGACCAGCGATATGATCGTATTTGAGGCCTGCAGTAAGAGAAGATGGGCTGAGGCGTGGATGGTGTGTGGGAGGGAAGAGATGGTCTATGGGAGGGGTAGGTGGCCTGTGAGTGTGTGTGAGTTAATGTATATAAGTATGTGAATATGCATGTTTGTATGTTATATTTTGTATGTTATATTATACAAACGCATGCAATGTGCTTTTATCTCTTTGGAGATGCTGTACATCTGTAGCCCTCTGAATCCATTTTGAACTGAGATGTCGCCCTAAGGACAAAATAATAGCCCATTGCTGAACAGTCAAGCATATTTATATAATTACTGTGTTTACATTTCCTTCAAAGATGACATCCATCCTTTTTTAATTACACATTTTTAAGATGGTCTGACCAAGCAGCTTCTAAACTTGGGATGAAGGGTGAATCCTGGGTGGGAGATGTGGGGGGAATTTTGGGGATTTAAAGGGGGTGGCTTGGAAGCAGTTACTAGGATAGACTCAGTTACCATTAATGTGGTTGTGTTACAAGTATGAATGAGAGCGTTATGGGAGAGGGGTGACAAAAGGACATGTATAAGGGTGACGGTCAGTGGCGTAACTATAGGGGTTGCGGGGGTCGCACCTGCGACCAGGCCCGTGCACTCCAGCGGCCCGTCCGCTCCCTGCGTCCCCTCCACCTGGCGCCTGCGATTTCCCACCGGTGCTCTAGTAACACAGAGCGTTGGGAGATGACATCATCTCCCAGCGCTCTGCATTACTAAGAGGATCGCACGGGAGCTCCAGGTAGGAGGCAGGAGATGAGGGCATTGTGGAGATTGAGGAGAATTGTGGAGGGGGTCAATGTGGTCGAGGGAGGTCAATGTGGTGGTGGGGGGCATGGCACTACTTCCACCAGGGCCCAGAGGCTTCTAGTTACGCCTCTCTGGTGACGGTGTTAAATCTGCCAGTGGGAGGGGGTAAAGCAGAGTGGCCCCAAATTGGTATCTTTCCTAGGGCCCTGTGGAGTGTTAATCCAGCCCTAATCCAAGGTGTAAAACGCTTGTTCCCATAAGTAGAGTTTATATCTTACCCTTTGAGTGCCAGAGGGGAATGGAAAGCATTGCAGAGCAATGCGTTGCGTACCCCTCTGGCACTCAAAGGGTTAACTAGACTAGTCCTACTATTCTCCGTGCAGTTTAACCCATTGGATGAGCCGAGATCCACTCGAGATTTATTTAGCATCCTAGGGGTTAACCCTTTCAGTGCCAGAGTGGTGTGCAAAGCATTGCTTTGAAATGTGTTGTGTACCCCCCTTGGCACTTCAATGGTTCATTTTCACCTTTAGTCAAATTAGTATATGTGTTTGCATTTCTGTTTACCGACATTCTGGTGCCACAGGTCTGTTCAACATCTCATCTAAATGTGCTATGCCACCGGTCAGATTAAAAACGTGCACATGAGGGGTTTGAATCATACATCATATTACTTTCAGTGCAGTTGATTAATGTGAAATATGCACTCAATTCTGAACACCATAATAGGTTGCTGTTGACTCAGGCGTGTGAAACACAAACATTTACTTCCCTGTAGCATAAGAAAATGCATCTTCCTTCGAAGTGAATAAAGCTCAGTTGTCTTGACGAATATGATTTTACGTCCCTCTTCCTGCTGCTGTTTTCTCTTTTCATCAAATGATAATATATACATCTTAGAAGGGAATTATCCCAAGAAGCCATCCTGTAGGGGTATAGGAATAATTATCTTAATATGGAAAAATATATATTGCAGTGTTTATCCTGCTGAGAAAAACAAGGGTATTTTCACTACCGAGAGATGTTTTATTTAATTGATATTGCAGCTCTGACGTATTTGGTCAATCACTCTCAGCAGGGAGACCTAACTAGTTTAAATTCCGACACAGATAGAGGAATTTCAAGGGGGGTGAATCAACAGCACCTCTATTCAAAGTACACCTGTGTCTATGTTTCATTGAGAGTTGAACATGAGAGTTTGACAGGAGAGGGGGACAGGAGAGAAACAGCTACTTCAGCACTACCACTTAAAGGGATAGTATTACTTCAAAATTACTATCCCTCATATTGTAGCCCTTAATAAACTGAGTTAAATGACACCAGCGGCATCTCCCAAACCTTTATGATTTAAGAGATAGTCGCTTTTAAAGTTTCCTCTCCCCTGCTGTCAAAGTTCTGCTGCCAGCAGGGGAATCCGGTCCCGGGACAGGCGGAGGCTCTTAAACAGAGCCGATATCTCATTATGAAAGGAAAAATGATTAATTGAAACAGTCTTCTACGTGTGCTTGGTTACCAAGCACACATAGAAGACTGTTTCAATTAATCATTTTTCCTTCTGTAACGAGATATTGGCTCTGTTGTCCTCTTGATTCAGAGACCAGATTCTCCTGCTGTCAGCAGAACGCTGACAGCAGGGGAGAGGAAACTTTGAAAGAGGCTATCTCTTAAACCATAAAGGTTTGAGAGATGCTGCTGGTGTCATTTAACTCAGTTTATTAAGGGCTACAATATGAGGGATAGTAATTTTGAAGTAATACTATCTCTTTAAAAACAAGTAAACATGGAATAAAGTGGAATTAAAGGGAAGAGATTAAAGGGATAGTAATACTTAAAAATTACTATTCCCCATCTTATAGCCCTTCAAAAACTGAGTAATATGAGCCCAGCGGCATCTCTCAAACTTTTATGGTTTAAGAGATATCTGCTTTCAATGTTCCCTTTTTTTGGCTTTCCCCTGACATCAGCATTCTAGCCGACAGCAGGGGAATCCGGTCCTGGGACCGGCAGAGCCTCTGCAGCAGAGCCGAGATCACAGTAATAAAAAAGAAATCCTTAACTTAAAAGGTCTTCTATGTGTGCTTGCAAACCAAGCACATGTAGAAGACCTTTTTAGTGAAGGATTTCTTTTTTATTACAGTGATCTCGGCTCTGCTGCAGAGCCTCTGCCGGTCCCAGGACCGGATTCCCCTGCTGTCGGCTAGAATGCTGATGTCAGGGGAAAGCCAAAAAAGGGAACATTGAAAGCAGATATCTCTCAAACCATAAACATTTGAGAGATACCGCTGGGCTCATTTTACTCAGTTTTTGAAGGGCTACATGATGGGAGATAGTAATATTTAAGTATTACTATCACTTTAAATAAATATTAAAAGGTTAAAATTATCTTACTAAACAATCTTAGTTAGATGCTATATTTCACCTGTTTTCTGACTACCTGTTTCTCCTTTCCCCTGCTATCCTTGTCCCATCCATGCCAAAATGAACATATTTCTTCCATCAGTTCTAACCTTTCCACTTTAAAGGGATAGTAATACTTCGTTTTAACTTTATTTTATTGTGTAGGCATTAAAAAAACATGAAGAACAATATAAGTCTTATCTCTCAAACCTTTATGGTTTAAGAGATATTCACAAGCAAAGTTTCCCCTCCCGCCCCTTTTACCTAGTGTAAGCCATCTCTTCTCAGATGTGGAATCTGGTTGTAAGACCACACAGATAACAGAAGGGGACAATCTTCTTTGGATGAAAACAATGAAAGCCCCCCCCCCTTGACAAGTTTATCAGCTTTTTCCCTTATCTTAATTGAAGATTGTCCCTCTCTGCAGTCTACCTGGGTACCTCCCTTCTGATCTGGCTGAACGGGGGGGGGGGACTTTGCTTGTGAATATCTCTTAAACCATAAAGGTTTGAGAGATAAGAAATATCTTTCTTCATGTTTTTTAATGCCTACAAAATAAAATAAAGATAAACAAAGTATTACTATCCCTTTAAGTGACACTGGCACATATTCATGATGATGTCAAGTGATAAAAAAATAATGTTCAACCTACAATGTGGCAGATGTGTATGTAGGGGTGGTGGGGGACTGGTGTGGTGTGATTGGTGGGACCTTGACAAACTGCATCCACCCCGGGACGAGAGGGATCATCATTTATTGCACATGCTGCAGCAACCATTGCTGAAGTGAGTTTTTGTACTGCCACTTTAATCAGATGTCCTGCGCTTCTCCACCATCCCCCCTCCCCCTTGTGCGTGTTTTTTTTTTTTTTGTAAGACTTTATTGAAGACAATTTAGCATACAGCAGGGTTATTACAAAGAACATTGATACAAAATCGCAACTACGTTCTGCATAGAGGAAAAGGAAAATGAACAAAGGAACATCAGTTAATGAGATGACATACTAGAAGCACGAAACCTCATTCTCTCAAGAAACAGAGAGATCATGAAAGATTGAGGCTATTAGCATACATAAAGAAGGCACAAGTGTATGAGGAAACTAATGAAACGAGGTGGGGAGAGGGGGAGAAGGGACAGAGAGAGAAAAAAAAAAAAAAAATATATATATATATATATATATATATATATATATATATATATGAACACCCATCGACCTCCCACAACCCTAAGCAACAAATGATCATGGTAAGAAGAGCAATTATAAACTGCCAGAACGATACTCAATGCAAGGAACTCAATGTACCCGAATGTCTTTAATAATGTACCACTTTTCCCATGTGGAATTGAACTCAGTAACTGATCCCTATGAAATGGCATAGCATTTTTCCATCTCCAGTGTGCGATCAAAACTGTGTGTGTTGTTACTCTCTACAGTACACAGCTGATGGAATGTGATGTCTTGCCTCGGCCATCAAGACAATTTTTTTTTAGTGTCGTCTGCTGTGTATCAAGTCTGCCTCAGTCACAGAGCTCACATCAGGCTCCCAGTCAGCTGTCAGTCACCTAATATATTTATTTGCTTAATTATTTATGTACCAGTTGAAGGGCCCGTGTGCCACTGCCTGCTGGTTGCTGGGCAGTCATGCGCAGTAGAGACAGCCCACGACACGGCTGATACAGAGCTGGACGCTCCGTCACGGGCAGTCTCTACTGCACATGACTGCGTTGTTACAAACTTTCTAGCAAATTATTTTATAGGATACTTTATAACTTTTTAAAATTTTTATTTATTTTATTATTTTTTTGAGTTGTCCGCCCTATCTTATTTTATATATATATATATATATATATATATATATATATATTTTCATATATTAAAAAAATCAACAACTTCTTTCCCCAGACTGTCTGTGTCTTGCCAGTCAGTCACACAGAATTTTCGTACCTGGGAACTTTCAGTAATAGGTCACCCTGAGGTTTAAAAAAAAAAAAAAAGTATCATGTTTAAAGAAGCATTTAACTTCACTCCCAGCCATCCCACCACAGTGAAAGAATGAAGTAAAAAGAACTTACGTAACAACACTGGTGGCCAGTACAGGTTCTCTGCTCCCCCACCTTCCCTTCTTGCTCTCGTCTTGCCCTGACACCAGGCACGCAGTGTCATCATCACGTGACACAGGTCACAAGTTCACAACTTGTCCGTAATGCCAGTACAGGGCTCAGAAGGAATTGATTTAAATTAAGAAATGTGCTCAGGCAGGAGCAGCAAATGTGCACATACTGTATATGCCCAGAGAATTTAAGGTTTCACCCAGAGTCCCGGAGACACTGCTCTAAATCTGGAGTCTCCAGGTGAAATCCGGCAAGTTCCCAGCTATGAGAATTTTGGGAAATTTGGGGTCAACCTCCTTCCTCCCTTCTTCTCCCCAGAGTGCCCCCAGACTCCCCTAATACAGAAAACAAATCTCCTACCTAAAGAATCCCTAAACTAAGCTTCAATTCCATTTTACTTATCTATGTTCTCTAACTCAAAACATGCTGCTTTCTCCTCTGACAAACACAGAATGGCTGCTGTGAGAGCCTGGCTCCCTTTTACATGGCTGTAGAACAGTAGAGAAAACTTTCATGTGTTGGGGACAAATTTTCCTTTCCATTTATTTCAATGCAATGAGCTAGGCAAAAAAAAACAAAACAAAACAGGAAAATAGCACTTTTCACAGGAAATTATCGACTAAGCAGGAAGTAACAGTTTTTACCAATATTGATTTGAGGTGAAAGTTTTCACCCATATCTGATTATTAACAAAGTAATAATAATGTTTAAAATTAAACATCTCCTCTGAAAATAAGAAAAGCGTAAATAATTCCACATATTTATAGTACTCTGGATTTCTTAGATTCTATTATAATCCCAATGAATGCCAGAAGGCTACACTATGCACTGTGCGGAAATGAATTGAGCAACCCTCTGTTACTGAAATGGTTAACTATGCCAGAATGCAGTCTGTTTATGTAACTAAATATCAGGGGAGGGCTGGCCTGGGGGGCAAAGGGGCAATTGCCCCCTGGGCCGGTCATATGTCTGGGCCAGTGGGTCACTTACTCTCTCAATCTCTCGCTTGCTGTTGTAAATGGAGCTACACTAGTGATACCACAGAGCTTACAATTGAAATGAAGCTACACTAGTGATACCACAGAGCTTACAACTGAAATGAAGCTACACTAGTGATACCACAGAGCTTACAACTGAAATGAAGCTAGACAAATAATGCCACAGAGCTACAATCCAAATGGTTCTACACTACTAGCATAACCCATTTTCTTTGTAAGCTCTATGGTATTACTATTATAGATTTACTTCAGTTGTAAGCTCTGTAGTGAAGCCTCTTTTCAACTGTATGTATTACTTGCCTTCAGAACATTAATGCCAATTTTAAAATTAACAAAATTAGTGGATTGGGACAGTGGGCTTGAACCATAGTAGAAATGGGCTATTTGATTGTATTTGCCCCCCGGGCCACATGTTGCCAGCCCTTCCCTGCTAAAGATGTTGTTTTTTTAAGGTTGTTCAGATTAATTACGTGTTATTGTCCTAAATTTAAATTCCAACACAGTTTTCGTATGGAATCTGGGTGTAATATTAGCAAGGCATAGGGGATGCTGAGAGGAAAATAGATAATGAAGATTTTCTAAGTCAGCAAAGGGAAATTACACGTGATTATATCTAAAGCTCTGCTTAAAGCTGAGCTATCACCCTAAATAAAGTCCCCCCTCCAATAATTAGGCATATGGCAATATGCTTAGAAACAGTACTATTATGGTGCAATCCTATTATGGAGAAATCCTTCTTCCTCTGAGACTGACAGACAGGCTTCTTGCTTTAGAAGCATCTGCTCACCTGTGCTGTCAGTCACTTCCTGTTACCTTAAAGGGATAGTAATACTTTGTTTTATCTTTATTTTATTTTGTACGCATTATAAAAACATGAAGAACAATATAAGTCTTATCTCTCAAACCTTTATGGTTTAAGAGATATTCACAAGCAAAGTATCGCCCCCCTGTTCAACCAGATCAGAAGGGAGGTGCCCAGGTAGACTGCAGAGAGGGACAATCTTCAATTAAGATAAGGGAAAAAGCTGAAAAACTTGTCAAGGGGGGAAGGGCTTTCATTCTTTTCATACAAAGAAGAATGTCCCCTTCTGTTATCTGTCTGGTCATACAACCAGAGTCACATCTGAGAAGAGATGGCTTACACTAGGAAAAAGGGGCGGGAGGGGAAACTTTGCTTGTGAATATCTCTTAAACCATAAAGGTTTGAGAGATAAGACTTATATCATTCTTCATGTTTTTTTTAATGCCTACAAAATAAAATAAAGTTAAAACGAAGTATTACTATCCCTTTAAGGTACAATGAAGGAAACTGTGAAGGACAGCACAGGCATGCAGATGTCTCTAAGCCAAGATGTCTCCATGCAAGCCTGGTCGCCAGTCTCAGAAGAAGAAAGATTTCTTCATAATGCGGTACTTGTGCAAGATAATAGCACTATTTCTAAGCATATGGTCAAATGCTTAATTATTGGGGGGGTACTTTATTTAGGGTGAAAGTTCCTCTTTAACTCAAAAGAGTTAACATTTTATTTTTTTGTAAATCTGCTCTATAAAATAAAATTGATTTATGTTTAAATATTACTGACAATGTAAATGGCTATAGGATTATATTAATACTTTCTATAATGAGACAAAAAGAGCTCAGTTTAGAAGAAGGTAGCATTTGTGCAAACGGAGTGGAGAGAACACCTGCCAATAATGCCCAAGGTTCTAATGATCCAAATTCAGGAAGTATTCATAATAAGCATTATCAGATGTGTTTTATATATTTAAACAATTAATTAGCATCATTTCTATCATAAGTCATAAAAGGATGGAAAGCATCAAAAGCAGAAAGCTGCAGGATAATCAGAAAAAGATCAAATGTAAACTGACAATAAAGGATTATATTCATATTCTGCGTAGCAGTCAGGGTTGATTAGCTACAAAAAAGGTACCAGGTCATCTCACTCATGGATGGCTATTTAAAGTATGTTTCTCTTCAATTTGATGACCATACATTGCGAGTGTGTCTCTCTATACTTCAGTATGTTAGATTTGAAATGAAGAAAACTTGAATCTGAGGTTATTTACATCCATAAACCATGAACTGTGTAGGAATTGCAGCCCTTTTTATACATAGCCCCTCCCTTTTAGAAGACCAAAGGTAATTGTACAAATGATATAATATTGAACAAAGTTGTCATAATTTGTACTTTGTTGCAAATCCCTTGACCGCCTGAAAACTGTGACCCATAAACATCACCAGATGCTGGGTATCTTCCCTTGTGGAGCTCTGTCAGGTCTGTACTGCAGCCATCTTTGGTTTCTGTTTGTTTTTGGTATTTTCCATTTTGTATTGTCTTCAGCAAGATAAATTCATGCTCAGTTAGATTCAGGTCAGGTGATTGACTTGGCCATTCAAGAACATTACACTTTTTGGCCCTGAAAAACTCCTTGGTTGCTTTAGTAGTACATTTGGTTTACAGTGAGCTTTGAAGCATATTTTATCTGAGCAGCTAAGATGTTTCTGTACACTTCAGAATTCTTCATGCCACTGCAGTCAGCATTTACATCATCATACAGACATGTGAATTATATCCAATGGTAGCCAAACATGACCAAGCTATAAACTATCTCCACCATGTTTCATACATGAGGTGGTATGCTTTAGATCACGTTCAGTTCCTTTCTTTCCATATGCTTTCCTCTTCCATCAGTCTTGTACGGGTTAATCTGTATCTCATCTGTCCATAATATTCTGTCCCAGAACTCTACAGGTTATTTTCATTTTGTGAGCTTTTTTATTATTGGGATTTATCAGTGGTTTGCATCTTTAGGTATACCCACTGTGGTTACTCTTGTGTAGTCTTCTCTTTGTGGTACTCTTTGACACTACCATGCCGACGCCCTGGAGAGTGTTCATGATCTGTTCAACAGTTGAGAAGAGGTTTTTTTCTTAACAGCTGCAAGTATCCGTTGGTCATCCACATGGAAGTCTTTCATGGTCTACCAGGTTGTTTGCTATTGCTGAGCTCACCAGTGTGCCAGTCTGTGATTTCTGCCAAAGGGATGGGGGCATCTTATTAAAGGGATAGTAATACTTCATTTTAACTTTATTTTATTTTGTAGGCATTAAAAAAACATGAAGAATGATATAAGTCTTATCTCTGAAACCTTTATGGTTTAAGAGATATTCACAAACAAAGTATCCCCCCCCCTGTTCAACCAGATAAGAAGGGAGATGCCCAGGTAGACTGCAGAGAGGGACAATCTTCAATTAAGATAATGGAAAAAGCTGAAAAACTTTTCAAGGGGGGAAGGGCTTTCATTGTTTTCATACAAAGAAAACTGTCCCCTTCTGTTATCTGTACTGTCATACAACCTGACTCACATCTGAGAAGAGATGGCTTACACTAGGAAAAAGGGGCGGGGAGGGGAACTTTGCTTGTGAATATCTCATAAACCATAAAGGTTTCAGAGATAAGACTTATATCATTCTTCATGTTTTTTTAATGCCTACAAAATAAAGTAAAGTTAAAACGAGGTGTTACTATCCCTTTAAGTATGGACTGATAAGGTGCCCAAACTTTTGCACATGCCACATTTTCTGTTTTATTTATTTCATTCCGTTAAATACAGCAAATCAATAGTAAATGCACATCAAATTTTGCAGAAATATGTAAAGTTTAAGTTTGTTCACCTCAGTTGTTGTGTTAACTTCTTTTCACAAACATATAATTTGGAAAGGAGTGCCCAAACTTTTATAACGGATATGGGAAGGCCACATAGAAAGAAGACCTGATGATAGATGGACCAAACAAATTTTGTAATGGATTCCATACAATACTAAACATTCAAGAAGAAGTCCAAAGATAAATGGTATATGAAATTAACAAATTTGTTGTTACACAGAGGTAACAAAAGGCACAGGACCAAAGTTGTTGGAGGCTTGCTAAGGAGGCCTTCATCATGCAGTGGATTAACACTGGAAGAAGATGTTGAAGATATTAGACAGTCAGCTGTCCAATATATTTAGTTGTTTCATAATTTATGTATTTTTTTTAAGTTGTCCACCCTATCTTATCACAGTTAGTACAAAAAAAAAAAAAAATAAAAAAAAAATAATATATATATATATATATATATATATATATATATGTGTATGTATATAACTAAAAAAACAAACTCAACAACTTATTTCACCGAACTTCCCCAGCACAGAGACAATAAAAGCAAAATTAGCAAGCAATTTGGACCCCAGCTGCCTGCGTCTTGCCAGTCAGTCACACCAAATGTTGCGGTATTTTGGGTCAACCTCCTTCCTCCCTTCTTCTCCCCCATTGTGCCCCCAAACTCCGCTAATACAGAGAACAAATGTCCTACCTAAATGACTGCCTAAACTAAGCTACAATTCCCCTTTATTTGCCTATCTTCTCTAGCTCAAAAACATGCTGCTCTCTCCTCTCACAAGCACAAAATGGCTGCTGTGAGAGTCTGACATCCTTTTATATGGCTGTAGAAAACTTTTGTGTGGTGGAGAAAAATTTTCTACCCATTGATTTCGATGCAATGAGCTAGGTGAACAAAAGCATGAAAATGGCACTTTTCGCAGGAAATTTTTCACCAAGTGGAAAGTGCCATTTTTCACTGATTTCAGTTTGAGGTAAAAATGTTTGCCCTCCCCTAGATCTTAGTACCATTCAAACATTTTATTACACCTGCCTGAAAACAGGTTTCAAGGGATAGTAATACTTCATTTTTACTATCCCCCATGTTATAGCCCTTAAAGATCTAAATTAAATGAGACCAGTGGCATCTCTCAAACCTTTATGGTTTGAGAGATATCCGCATTCAAAGCTCCCTCTCTTTCTCTCTCCCCTATCGTCAGCCTTATAGCTTGACAGCAGGGGAATCTGGTCCCGGGACCGGCGGCAGCTCTGCAGCAGTGCTGAGATAGAGTTATGGAAACAGAAATCCTTTAATGAAATGGTCTTCTACGTGTGCTTGCAAACCAAACACACGTAAAAGATCATTTTAGTGAAGGATTTCTGTTCTATAACACAATCTCAGCACTGCTGCAGAGCCGCCGTTTGTTCACAGATGGGATTACCCTGCTGTCAGCCATAATGCTGATGTCAGGGGAGAAAGAAGGAGAGGGAACTTTCAATGCGGATATCTCTCAAACCATAAAGGTTTGAGAGATGCCACTGGTATCGTTTAAATTCAGATTTTTAAGGGCTACAACATGGGGGATAGTAAAAATGAAGTATTACTATCCCTTTAAATGTGTTAGAACACTAGCCTGAGTATGAAAGTGTCCTTGTTAGAGATTTTCTGAGTTAAATAGTAGTAACATTAGGCACCAATTATTGGTAACAATCGAGGGTCCATAAGTACAATAAATACTAATAGCATAGACACAGGTTTGTCATTCCTGAATGTAAGGAGTTGAAAACTGCAACATATGCTCAGTTAAGCCAAGAAAAAAGACAGTGTAATTAATTTATGAGACTTTCAAGCAAAGAATGTGACAAGCATCCACCAAGTGTGATCATGATAAATTGTTATGTTCTCAGGCAGATTGGCCTCTCAGTGCTGCTCAACAACAAAGTCAAGCAGGCCAAGGGTGACCTCAGAATCAGAGTATAAATTCATTTGAGTCAGAAGTCTGTGAAATCAGCGATTAACTACCCCTGAAATAGATGCTCGGCTAAATGTTACTAGTACAGATGATTCAATATCAACTGTTCAGAAGAGATTTAGTGAAGCTGGCTTAACTGGAAGAATTGCTGGAAATAAACCATTGTTAAAAGATTAAAATATGACGTTGAAATTTGCCTGGGCCAAAGAACACAGAACCTGGACCTTTGAGGAGTGGAAGTCAGTCTTGTGGATCAAGCAGTCAAAATTTCAAGTATATGACTACAACCGCCAAGTATTTGTTAGATGCATAGAGGGTGAGTGCATGAATTCTGCATGTGTGGTTCATACTGTCAAGCATGGAGGAGGCAGTGTCATGGCCTGGGGTTGCTTTGCTAATGACAGAGCTGGGGATCTTTGCCAAGTTCATGGCAAGCTCAACCAGTATAGGTATATAGAATACATCAGTGGCATGCATGTCATCCCATCATGATTATGGCTAGTTAGGCAGTCCTTTATTCTTCGGTAAGATAATGACCAAAAACACACGTCAAAAGTTGTGGAAGAACTATATGGCGATAAAGGAAAATGACAGACAACTGAGTCTAATGACATGGCCTGCATGTCTTCATGCCAGAATCCCATAGACCTTAAATGGGATGAACTGGTCAGAAGAGTCAAAGCAAAGCTACCCACAAGTGACCTACATCTCTTGGAACGTCTGCAGAACAGGTGGAAGACAAGCTGGGTGATTTCCTCTTAACCAAATATCTCACATTTGTGAGGTTGCTATTAAGAGGAATCCAACATCGAGATACACTTTTCAGTGTTCTTGAACTTTACTTTGATACTCCTTATGTTTTGTACATTGTTATGTGTTTTCATTTTAAAATATTTCAAGAAAGTTATACTGTGTAAAACACTGTCATTTATGAAATAAATCTAGTTTACATCCAGTCTACTTAAATCACTTAAAAAGCCAGGAGAAGGTGGAGCTGTTAAAGTCCCAGTCTATAAAGAGGAGTGGATTAAATTCACTCTCTCTAATAGACTTATTTGAAAAAATTGCTGTTATGACACTTGAGACAGTTTGGTTATGTAATAAAGAGGTGACAAAGTGGAGATAACTTCTCCAGTATGATAAACTATCCAGTTCCTATATTATTCTGTCAAGTCTATGCACTAAGATATGTCAAGTTTGATCAACCTTAGTGCATAGATTACATAGAATAACAGAGGAAATGGTAAGTTTATCAACATTTTAAAATGATCTCCTCTTTAACACAAACACAGAAACAAACATGAAAACACAGCCTCTAACAAACAACACTTATTTAAAAAATTCCATCTCATACTGGATTGGTTAATTGAGTAATTGAAGTACCGGTTTCGTTCAATAGCCAAAGTTATCCAAAATAAACAATTAAAATATTAATATCTAATACAGGAATCCTACACAATTACTTTTGTAAAAATAAAAACAGTAGTTGTGTAGGATTCTTGTATTAGATATTGATGTTTCAATTGTTTATTTTGGATAACTTTGGCTATTGAACGAAACCGGTACTTCAATTACTCAATTAACCAATCCAGTATGAGATGGAATTTTTTAAATAAGTGTTGTTTGTTAGAGGCTATGTTTTCATGTTTGTTTCTATTAGCTCGATAAAGCGGCGGGGTACTGTGAAACGCATAGCTATTTTTAATGATGTTAAACACGTGTCTTTTATAAATAAAAAATGTATGCAATTTTGAGAATCACATCCTCAAGTATTATATATACTTCCATGCACTGATTTTTAAGATGAACAGAGAAGGTGGTAATTTCCTCTAGAAATATCGTACTGGACAAAACAGCTGACTGGGAGTTTCTTCATATGGCTCAAGACGGAGCACAAAGATCCTGAGCAGAGACAGGGGTAAGAATCCTCCTCATGCTGAGATACATCATCACTAAATGTGAGTGCTATATGCCATTTTATCTCTATTTCTATTGTTACGATATCACGCTAATGGGCGCCCTCTCTGTGTTTTTTCTGTGCCCTGGATGCCTGCAGAAGTTGGTTATCTTCAATAACGCTAACTTAATCAACATAATACAAGTACGCCTTTGCCTATCGCTATATTAGTAATGTATTGGGGTACAAGATTATGAAGATGACAGTTCTGCTTTAAGTGCACCCTGTTTTGCAAGGTATACAATCTTCAGTATACACTACTTGCTTTATACCATTATGGAATTACACCACAGTTGTCCTGTTTGCCATTACAAAGTTTTAAGAGTTATCCTTTTATGTGTAAGAAAGTTTTTTGAAAAAGGACTAAAAAAAGTAAAATAAAAAGAGAACAGCATTAAAAGCATGTACACTCCATCCCTGCCATGCAGACTGTGCCCAGTTTCTTCCTTGATGCTGGAGCAGTGATAATGATGCACTGTGTGTCTGACCTTTCAGTTACTAAAAGAGGAAAACATAACAAGAACTACAATAATCAACATACTTATTGCTTGGAAGAATGATTCACTTTCTTGCATTAAGATAGATGATGTGATTAACATAATTAAGTCTCAGGGCCCTGGAGCTTTCTTTTCTAAAACAGCAATTACTAATGGCTTTGAGTTCATATCTGCCTTTGAAGTGTCTATCTGGTTTCTAAATGAGAGGTGTGCTATTGTAATTTTTTTGCAGATATAAATAAAATTTAAAGGACACCATCACCTAATAATGAAATTGGTGCACGTAATTTTAACTATTATGTATTTCCAGCCAGCAAATGTAAAATATAGTTATTTTATGATAGATCCTAAATATGTAATCCAAAACTTGCTTTCTTAATGTCCTATAAAGACACATTTTGGTTAATTGTTTGTGCAGGCGTAATACCTTTAATGTATTGAGTTTAGAATCCACTGCTCTTCTTTTCAGAAATGTCATTACCTTATCTAAGTCCATTTAAAGACAATGCAGCATAATATAGATACAACAAATAGAATCAAGGGGTGTTCAACTGTTGGATTTCACAAATATATTCAAACAAATATGGAGAATGGTAACAAAAACTTACTGATGCCTCTCACAGGTAAAGTGACCACAAGGGGAGGGTGAAAACCGAGAAAAATTTCCCTCATGACTTGTCGCAAAAAAACTGACAGTTTTTCTCTTTATCAAGTTTTCTCCTTTTCTCTAATGCAAAATGTTTTTTCGCCTATTCCATTAAATGTTTCTCCTATTCTAACACATTTTTCTCCTATTCCAACACATTTTTCGGCTATGTTTTCTATGACGCAACATTACCCAGCACAATATCACAGCAACATATACCATGAGAAATGTGTTAGCATGCAGAGTTCAATTGTCTTTTTCCCACAGCTCTAACTTCCTGCTTAAGTGACACTGGCACATATTCATGATGATGTCAAGTGATAAAAAAATAAAGTGAAACCTACAGTGTGGAAGATGTTTATGGTAGTGATGGTGGGGGGCTGGAGTGGTGTGATTGGGGGGACCTTGAAGAACTGCATCCAGCCGGATGAGAGGGATCATCATTTACTGCACACGCTGCAGCAACTATTGCTGAAGTGAGTTTTTGAACTACCACTTTACTCCCACGTCTCTGCACTGCTCCACCTTTCTCCCTCCCCTTATGTGTTTTCTGGGCATTACTCAACTACTGTCTATGTTTTACTCTCCACAGTACACAACTGATGGAGTGTGATGTCTTACTTTGGCCCTCAACAAAATTTTCAATGTCGTCTGCTGTCTATCAAGTCTGCATCAGTCACAGAGCTCATATCAGGCTCCCAGTCAGCTGTCTTGTCACCTAAAATATTTACTTGTTTAATCATTTATGTATACATTTTATTTATTTATTTATTTTTACGTTGTCCACCCTTACAGGCAGCTGGTGTCCAAATTGCTTTCTGATTTTGCTGTTATTGTCTCTGTACTGGGGAAGTCTAGGGAAAGAAGTTGTTGATTTTGTTTTTTAGATATATATATATATTTTTTTGACTGACTGTGATAAGGTAGGGTGCACAACATTAAAAAAAAAAAAAATAATAATAAAAAAGTATACATAAATGGTTAAAAAATAAATATATTAGGTGACAGACAACTGACTGGGAGCCTGATGTGAGCTCTGTGACTGAGGCAGACTTGATACACAGCAGACGACATTGAAAATTTTGTTAAGGGACAAGGCAAGACATCACACTCCAACAGCTGTGTACTGTAGAGAGTAAATTCACACACAGTAGGTGAGAAATGTCCAGCAAATGCATACTGGGGAGGGGGGGAGGTGGAGCAGTGCAGGGACGAGGGAGTAAAGTGGTAGTTCAAAAACGGACTACAACAATGATCGCTGCAGCGTGTGCAATAAATGATGATGAACAATTGTAAAGCCAGTTCTGTTTCCGGTAAGTGTTGATGTCACAATGTCACAATTTAAAGAACAGTGGGCTGATTTAAAAAAACTGTCTATATATATATATATATATATATACATATATATATATATATATAGAGAGAGAGAGATAGGAGAGAGAGAGAGAGAGGTTCACAAAGATGGAAGCACTCACTTGTCCAGGTTAATGCCCAGGTGCATAATCCTTATTTGGTAATACGAGAGTGGAAGAAAAAGGCAGTACCAGTGGAACTTTTTAAGATAACACTGGCAAATGTATTGTCTCAATGTTTCTGTCCCAACATGGGCGTTTCTCAAGACAACAAAGTGATTAAAACACACGTGAGTGATGACAACTAGGTGTGTGGCATTATGGGTAATGGTAGGGTTTAAAAGTAATGTGTTTGAATCACTTTGTTATCTTGAGAAAGGTCCATGTTGGGACCGAAACATTGACAATAAATTTGCCTGTGTTGTCTTGAAAAAGTCCCACTGGTGCTGCCTTTTTCTTCAACTCATATATATATATATATATATATATATATATATATATATATATATATATATATATATATATATAATATACTGTTTATAGAATAATGAAAAGATAGTAATGTATCACAATAAATTAAGATTTGATTATTCCTTATACTTTGTAATAATGCTCTGTACTGTTGCCAATGTTTTGTGTAGTTTTTGTATAATTATATCATAAAGTTTTCCCCTTCCATCCTTTTTTTACACACGTCACTATTTTTTCCTCAGAGCAGAAATCTGGTGTGGATGAATGTATCCGCATAAGGAAAAACCTGTGTTCCGTCATCAAAGGGAGCAGGGTTTTCCTTATACTGACGGACACAATATTTTCCCTGTATAGATTTTCTATTAATTTAAGACTATTTTATATTCAAGTATCTGTGCAGATATAATTTATTTTTATGTTATATGTGATATCGCTAGAAGTTCACTCGGTGAAGGGTTCGATGAATAAGAAAGTTTCATATAACAGTCTACACTCAGATTGTGTGCGCTTCTTTTCTTTTTTGGTGGAAATATGTTTGTGGAAAAAGGACTCCGCTGGATGCCCTTGAAGAGGAGAGGAAGCAGCACTGCTGTGTGTGGAGAACACTGAGGACTTAAAGGGACATTTACAGGTCATGTGACATTATCTTTATTATTGTCCGTTATAGAGATATATTTTCTTCAATTTGATTTTTCAGTACAAATTTTTATATCTGTTGTATCAGAGCTAAGAATTTTTGAAGCTATCAGATTAACCATAAGGCCATTAGATAGATTAAGATTTGAGCTTTAAAGCTTTAGCATGAATGGCCTGTATTTATAAAATGCAAAATGGAGTTATTCTGGAGTAAACCAATGCAACATAGGGACAAAGAAAAAATCCTGTTAAAACAAATTTGGATTTTAACCCCCTTCAGTGTCAGATAGATCTCCAGTGCGTTGCTTTTCAAGTTAAAAAGCTGCATTCAAGTACATGGGAAATTAGGATTTTTTATTTTGTCCTTTATGGTTGGTTTACTCCAGAATAACTCCAGTTTGCTTTAATAAATGTGGGCCTATATTTCTTTAGGAGTAATATTAAGTTGCTTATAGATCGTCAGGTAATTTTTAAGCATTTGGAATTTTTAATTTAAAACCTTTTGAGTGCAAGAGAGGTATCCAATGCATCTGGCACTCAAAGGGTTTAAAGGGGATATGTACCACAAAAGTTTGTCTTATTCTATTGGCCTGAGCTCTACCAACAATGCTGTATGCTTTTTTTTTTTCAAAAAGTTATAGAAATCTAGTTTTTAAGCTTACATTTTCCCCTATGATGTCTTCTCCTTACAATACACTTGCCGAAGAGAATACAGCAGAAACCATCCTCGGCGCTGGTCTGACTCCCTCAGGGCTGCTTCCTGTCTGTAAGTTGGAGCACTCTAATTGGTAGAGATCGATATCTAGCCAATGAGACCACTCCAGCTTACAGACAGAAAGCCTCAGTCATCGGAGGAGGCTGGACAGAGGGAGGGGAGGAGAGGCAGAATGATGGACTGCGGTTACAGAGCAGGTAAAAGCAGTCTATCTGGACGTAGGTGCAGGACAGTGTTTATTCCTTCAATTTAGACCAAACAGAGCATTAAAAAAAGAAATTAATACACTTTTACACATATTCGCTGTATAATCTAACTATTAAGGCTAACTTGTATATGGTTGATACAGCCCCTCTAAGTATTTCTTAAAGGGATAGTAATACTTAAGTATTACTAATCCCTATATTAAAGTTCTATTAAAAATAAGTGTATTGCCCCCAATACAGTTTGAGAGATAATTTAGGAGATTTAGGAGATAATCGCTCCTAAAGTTGCCCTCTCCCTCTCCCTTCCCCATAGTCAGTGTTCTAGCTGACTGCAGGGAAGCCTGTCCTACAACTTTCAGGCGGCCCCGCTGACTATGGGGAAGGGGGAGGGAGAGGGCAACTTTAGGAGCGATTATCTCTCGAATCATAAAGGTTTGAGAGATGATACTGGGAGCAATACATTTATTTTTTAATAGGACTTTGCTATAGGGATTAGTAATACTTAAGTATTGCTATACCTTTAAGCCATAAAGATGGAAATATTTAACATACAGGACTTTAAGTGGGGTACCTTGGGTAGTAAGCGAGCTTAACTAGTGAATTAACACATTGGTACACTATATGCTCTGCACAGTGTATAATATATGCTCTGCACAGGGTTTACATTTAAGTGATTTTCATGGAACAGTGCAGGATTGTCTTTTGGTTTTGTTAATGCAGAATTGTCACTTCTTATACTCCTCATCAAGATCACCGTGGTGATTGGAGGCCATATTGGAGGAACCACACTCACAGAACTTTTCCATAGAGAAAAAAGGTTCAAGATTATTAATTTGAGGTTTCAGTTCTGCCTTGGGCCTTTATCGATATATTTTAGAAATAATATCTTGGTAAACCCAAAGCAGGGCTAAAATGTTGATTTAATCCCATAGTGATGAGGGCTTTTTTACAGTAGAGGACAAGGATTTCTGACCTTTTTAATACGCCCTTTGTTTAACAATATTTTCCCTCTAATTCAGTTAGCACAAGCACACAAATTAGATACTCTTTTTTAAGGATTAGTATGGCTTTCTTTTGGTGGTGTATTCACATATATAACCCATCATTTAACATGATAATATAAAATATTGTAAAAATGGAAAAACACAACGTTTTCAATTATTTTAGTTCCTGTGATATTTGGTGCTCAGTTAGTTCATTTTAACAGGGATTGAAAAACAAAAATTGTTCATACCTCCCAAGTGTCCCTTTTTAGGGGATACTGTCCCTCCAAGATGAAAATCCCTCTGTTCCTTTTTTCCCAACTAGATATCCATCTGAATAGAAGATCAGACTGTGTGGTGTGTGTATATGTGTATCACATTACTCCACAGCAATAAAACTTGCATTAATATTTGATTAAACGTCAGTATATGTGTTTATAAATTATTTGAAGAAATAAAATACTTTGGTCTTGCTCTACATCATTTATTCAGCTGAACAAATAGACAAAAAAAGGTTATCAAGTAACCAAACAAGCTCTACCCCCAGCACCACCATATAATTTGTCTATCTGCAGAGTTGGGAGCTTTGTTCTCAGCTTCTTTCTTCCACATGATCACAGTGAGGAGGAGAGGGACAGAGAACAGTGTCAGACGGAATGTTTACATACATTGTCTTTGCTATGTGGCCCCCCTGGCACACGTGCTCGCTGTAGTAGTGATAATATGTGCAGAGTCATGGGGGAATGGCTGGATCTGACTGCTGCCGGTCACAGTCTGCTCGCACTTATAACAGGTGCTCTGTGATCATTAATCCTTGACATGCCAGGACAGACATCTGTCATTATGGTATGGAATTGTTTGATGTCCTTGCATACCATGCAGTGTTAACAAGTTAATAAATGTGTACTTTTTTCACGATGTGAGTGCAGTTTCTCTACATGGATATGTAAGTATGAATTTATATATATATATATACATATATATATATATATATGTGTATATATATATATATATATATACAGGCATACACATACATATATCACTACAAACAGCAAAGCATTTAAATGCATTCAAAAGGTTACAATGTCATTTAAATAAACAGAAATATTAACCAATCACCAGAAATGCCTTTATATAAAACATCTATAGACTACTTACATTTAACCCTGTGAATGCCAGATGGTTGTGTACCCCTCTGCCACTAAAAAGGGTTAACCCCTGAATGCTAAGAAGACCTTTAACATATTGAGAAGCAATGCAGTGGAGGTCTTTTTAAAATTCATGAGGTAGGGTTAATTTATCCGGACACTTTTAAGAGCTAATTACTTGTTATCTACTATGTCACGCGTTAGGCTTTCACATTTTAATAAAACCACAGGTAGATATTGACGGTAAGATGAAATCACAAATTAAGTTAAACTCGTACACCACATTGCATCTATAACTTTCCATCTGTGCAATTTATTAACATGCCAGGAAAATTAAGAACTTCAAATTGCTCCTTGAAAGAAAATAAATAAATAATTGCATAGTCACAGTGCTCGTTCATATGATGCAGTCCAGAAAATTAAAATGGCAAGGTTTAATTTCTAGCTCAGCACAGATGACAAGGTTCTCTGAACTGTTACATCTCAGTCAAAAAACACAGGAGTTACTAGATGGGAATATAGAGCAAGAGCATATTAATGCGCTGGGCAGATGTACCGCAGTGTCACAAATACATGTGATCTGTCAAAAAGTGTTTGCCTCTTGTCAGTGTTATTTTCTTTAACACCTTGAGCACTAGAGACATCAATGAATAAAGATGTATTAGTTCTGATGGTTATTAATTAAAGGGATATTAATATTTCACAAGAAAAGCAATTAATCATCATAGTATTTGGGCCATGGAGAGCGTTATTTCAATACTGTCAGAGTTGTAGTTCAAGAGTAATTGAATGATAAAGTATTACCCTCCCGCCCCTTTTACCTAGTGTAACACTGCTCACCTCAGATGTGGAATCTGATCTCTTGACCGGACAGGTCACAGCAAGGGACAATATTCTTACTGTGATCATAAGGAAAACCCTGCCCTCTTGGCAGGTCTTTCAGGTTTTTCCTTATGATCACTGAAGATTGTCCCTTTCTGTGATCCATCTGGACAGTCTTGCTGCTCTGAGGTGGTACATCAGTAAAAGGGGTGGGAGGGGGATACTTCTTGAATTATAACTCTGACAGTATTGAAATAACACTCTCCATGGCCCAAATACTATGAAGATTAATTGGAGCTGCTTTTATTATGAAACATTACTATCCCTTTAACAGGGCTTAAAATATGAAGTCCTTTGCTACTAGTCAGACTTGAAAAGTTACTCCATTGGCTCGTTGCGAGTGGATATTTTGAGCCCTGCCTTTAACTATAGTTTTAAATATAAAATGACTTATAAATAATATCACCTAAAAGTAACAGCTCCACATGAGGGTTTGAAACACTTCGGACTATGGTAGATTTCATTTTTATTTTTCTTAAACCATTTTAAATGGGACAGTTCCTTTACACAATTATCCTTACCATTTTTCCAGTGCACGGTTAGGATGGTATGGGTTAGTGGAGCAGGACTACTGCATTAGAGGCAATAAATAAGAAAGTTTATACCTTTTGTGTTTAAAGTAGTGTTCTGGGGGATTTTACACTGGATTAACTCTTTTGAGAGCCACAGAGATACCCATGCCTGCCAACATTTCAAATGGCCAAAGAGGAGGGACACTTGTGCTTTAGGGGGTGTTGCTGGGGGCGTGGCTGATAGGCAGGGCATTAACAAGGATTTTTAGATAATCTCATGCCCTATCAACATCTTCGTTTAACTAAATAAATTGTTTAGAGCAAAACCAAAGTATTTTATTTGTGCACAATAATGTATAAACACATATACTGACGTTTACACTAATATTAAAGTCAGTTTTATTGCTGTGGAGCAATGTGATATATCCACACCACACAGTCTGATCTCCTAAACACAGGGACACCAGGGTGATACACTTATATACACACCACACAGTCTGATCTCCTAAACACAGGGACAGCAGGGTGATACACTTATATACACACCACACAGTCTGATCTCCTAAACACAGGGACACCAGGGTGATACACTTATATACACACCACACAGTCTGATCTCCTAAACACAGGGACACCAGGGTGATACACTTATATACACACCACACAGTCTGATCTCCTAAACACAGGGACACCAGGGTGATACACTTATATACACACCACATAGTCTGATCTCCTAAACACAGGGACAGCAGGGTGATACACTTCTATACACACCACACAGTGTGATCTCCTAAACACAGGGACACCGGGGTGATACACTTCTATACACACCACACAGTCTGATCTCCTAAACACAGGGACAGCAGGGTGATACACTTATATACACACCACACAGTGTGATCTCCTAAACACAGGGACACCAGGGTGATACACTTATATACACACCACACAGTCTGATCTCCTAAACACAGGGACACCAGGGTGATACACTTATATACACACCACACAGTCTGATCTCCTAAACACAGGGACACCAGGGTGATACACTTATATACACACCACACAGTCTGATCTCCTAAACACAGGGACAGCAGGGTGATACACTTACATACACACCACATAGTCTGATCTCCTAAACACAGGGACAGCAGGGTGATACACTTCTATACACACCACACAGTGTGATCTCCTAAACACAGGGACACCAGGGTGATACACTTATATACACACCACACAGTCTGATCTCCTAAACACAGGGACACCAGGGTGATACACTTATATACATACCACACAGTCTTATCTCCTAAACACAGGGACACCAGGGTGATACACTTTATACACACCACACAGTCTGATCTCCTAAACACAGGGACACCAGGGTGATACACTTATATACACACCACACAGTCTGATCTCCTAAACACAGGGACACCAGAGTGATACACTTATATACATACCACACAGTCTGATCTCCTAAACACAGGGACACCGGGGTGCTATACTTATATACGCATCGCACGGTTTGATCTCCTAAACACAGGGACACCGGGGTGATACACTTATATACGCACTGCATAGTCTGATCTCCTAAACACAGGGACACCAGGGTGATACACTTATATACACACCACACAGTCTGATCTCCTAAACACAGGGACACCAGGGTGATACACTTCTATACACACCACACAGTCTGATCTCCTAAACACAGGGACACCAGGGTGATACACTTCTATACACACCACACAGTCTGATCTCCTAAACACAGGGACACCAGGGTGATACACTTCTATACACACCACACAGTCTGATCTCCTAAACACAGGGACACCAGGGTGATACACTTATATACACACCACACAGTCTGTTCTCCTAAACACAAGGACACCAGGGTGATACACTTATATACACACCACACAGTCTGATCTCCTAAACACAGGGACACCAGGGTGATACACTTATATACACACCACACAGTCTGATCTCCTAAACACAGGGACACCGGGGTGATACACTTATATACACACCACACAGTCTGATCTCCTAAACATACAGGGACACCAGGGTGATACACTTCTATACACACCACACAGTCTGATCTCCTAAACACAGGGACACCAGGGTGATACACTTCTATACACACCACACAGTCTGATCTCCTAAACACAGGGACACCAGGGTGATACACTTCTATACACTCCACACAGTCTGATCTCCTAAACACAGGGACACCAGGGTGATACACTTATATACACACCACACAGTCTGATCTCCTAAACACAGGGATACCAGGGTGATACACTTATATACACACCACACAGTCTGATCTCCTAAACACAGGGACACCAGGGTGATACACTTCTATACACACCACACAGTCTGATCTCCTAAACACAGGGACACCAGGGTGATACACTTCTATACACACCACACAGTCTGATCTCCTAAACACAGGGACACCAGGGTGATACACTTCTATACACACACTACACAGTCTGATCTCCTAAACACAGGGACACCAGGGTGATACACTTATATACACACCATACAGTCTGATCTCCTAAACACAGGGACACCAAGGTGGGAAAGAGGAACAGAGGGATTTGGGTCTCAAAGAGTGAATGTCCCACCTAAAGAGAGACACTTGGAAGGTATGGATACCTCCCTGGCACTTAAAGGGTTAATTTCATGATAATAACTGAAGCACAAGGCCAGGAAATAACTAGAAAATGAGAAAACTCTTAATGAATTCTTCCTGACAAAACAAAGAAACAAATGCATAAATAAATACGCTGACGTTAGTTATGGCACAATTAAACATAGACCGATATGTACGCATTTACACATTGACCTGAATGTAGTGTGAGTGGAAATGAAATACAGCCATCACAGGGAGGAAATCCGTAGTATCCCACAGGGCGAAACACGTTCTCATTGGTCTCAGATACATAAAGCAAGAGGAGGGCAGCCCACTTCAAGGAAATGGCTCTAACAGCCCTTTGGCACTCTTTGGGTTAATGACTACTGAGCATATTCATCTACCAGTCTGGAAAAATATATATATACAATTAAAGAAAGAAAAAAGTTATCTATATCTGAATAGTGAGAGATCAGAGTCTCCATGGTGCTGGGGAATAACTGTAAAGCAGAGATATCACAGCTAGTATAGGATAAGCCCTGGTGTGCTTGTGACACTGAACCTGTCTGCACCTACCTGGGAACTCTTAGGGACTGACCCTGACACTCAGGGTTTTGACTCAGACTGTCAGGGTGAGTATAGTCCAGTGTTACCTACTGCATGCACAGGAGGACTGGTAACTTGTAACCTGGGGGCAAATACAATCAGGTGGTCTAATTTTAAAATTATTCTAGCCCAATGTCCCAGCCTAACCCCTTATTTTTTAAACATTAACGTTTTCGTCAATGTTGTGAAGTAAGGCAAGTGATACCACATACATTGCAATTGAAATGGGGCTACCCTATTGATACTACAGAGCTTACAATTTAAGAAAAGCTACACTAGTGATACTATGGAGCTTACAAGGGAAATTGGTTATGCTACCAGTGTGGCTCCATTTTGATTGTAGCTCTGTGGTATCACATGTGTAGCTCCATTTCATTTGTAAGCTCTGTGGTATCACTAGTGTAGCTCCATTAACAGCAGAAAGCAGGAGATTGAGTGAAACAGTGGCCTACCAGCCCAGACATATGATTGGCCCAGGAGGCAATTGCCCTAGGGTGACCACAGTTCTGTTCTGCTATTCAGGGACACTGCAGAGAGAAGAGTGCACCACAGAGTTCTAAACACTAGAGGGAGAACTGTGCATTGAGTACTATGACAGAAAGCGATACCTGTTGTGGGCTACAAGATAATGTACATCACTCCCAAAGCCTTAGACTAGCCCAAAGCCTTAGACTAGCATTACAACAACAACATTGCACTGCAGCTCCTGATTGAGGTTTGGATCAAGGTTCAGTTCTCTCTCTATCATGTAGAGCTCTGTCTGGAGGCCATTTTCTTGTAGCTCAACAAAGACATCACTTTCTATCACAGTAGGCAATGGGTGGTTCTCGTTCTAATGTTTAGAATCTGTGCTCTGGAGTCTAAATTCAGGGACTTTTTATTGCACCAGAAGGGGACCACCAGGGACAAGGGACACACACTTAAAATCGTTGACTGTCCTGGGCAATCTGAAACATGTGGTCACCTTAAATTAAAAAAAGAGAATTTAATAGAATTATGTAGAGAAACAAGAAGGTGAAAGAAAACAGGAGCGTCCCTGTGTATATCAGTTGAAGCTTATTTACAAAGAAGAAACGAAAGTTAGAAATCAAATAGGTAGCTATTTTAGGACAATGGTACTTTTAATATGCTTATACCGTTCCCTCTGGCTCAGGGACTTCTTTTAGATTCTTTTAGATTTCAAAGAGGTAAAAGATTGATGTCACCACCGAATATCATTCTTTAAAACATTCAGCTTTAGTAATGCTCTTTAAAATGGCACGACATATAGCAGGACAGAGACATGACATTTAACATACCGTAAAATCTCAGGTATAATACTCACATGAGTATAATACGCAGGTGTATATTATGCCCAAGATTTTAGCGGAAAACAAGAGTGCCTATGTATAATATGAACCCTTGTTTTCCCCTCTTAAGAAAAAAAATGAAGCCTTCCAGATCCCTTCCCTCTCCCGGAGCTATCCGCTGCTAAAATATCATTTACTTACATCAAAATTCAAGTCCCTGCATTTTTCCCATTAGCAGGCAACATATAACACATGTCAATATTCCCTACGGGCGGCACGCTTCCATTCGCCCCCCGCTTTCTTCCGGCTATGGTATTGCCCTGTGAGGACCTTCAGGGCATTACCATTGGCTGGAGCCGGTAGGCCCTGAAGGAAGCGGGCGGCGAATGGAAGTATGCCGCCCGCAGGGAATATTGACATCTGTTATATGTTGCCTGCTAATGGGGAAAATTCCGGGACTTGAAATTTCACGGAAGTAAATGGTATTTTAGCAGCGGGTAGCTCCGGGGGAGGGAGGTAAGGGATCTGGCAGGCTTCATTTTTTTTTTTAATAAAAACTCTCGGGTATAATACACACCCCCCACTTCACATAAGGTGAAGTGGGGTAAAATTGTGCATATTATACCCAAGATTTTACAGTACATAGGTCGGCCAGACCATGTCTCTTTTGTGTCTAGATTTCAAAGAAGAAACATTTTTCAGTGTTGTACCTTTTACGAGTACAAAGTTTTAGTTTATCAGCGGATGTTCATTAACTAGTGGTTTATTCCATACGCTCTGCTCAGTATACAGTTATTTTTTAGGATACATTATATCAAAGCTATAGTGAACCGCAAGAATAGTATTTCAGAATTCCCCACAAGCCCCTAAGAAGGGGAATCATGTCAGGGCTGTGGGTGGGTCAAATGAAAAAAGTTTGTGGGTGGGCCTTTTAGGAGTATAGAGGGGAGGAGAATGGGAGGTTATATTAGGTTGGGGAAAAGGGAGGCACTTCCAGTTGTGTTTGTGGAAGAAGAATTGAGCCTACCTGTATGATGGCTGCCCCTGCGGGTCTTATGGGCGACATCCAGCGGCTTCTGGAGGCTGGTGGTGGTGAATGGCTTCAGGAACAGCTTGCTAGACGTCTCGAGGTTGCTGCTGGTTCATCCTCTGCTGTGCCTGCCCGTCCGGTGCGGAGTACTCGGGCGCGTCCTCCTGAACGTCTGAGCCCTGCTGCCGGGAGGAGGAGGAGGCGGAGTCCCAGTCCGCGTCGGCGGTCTGCTTCCAGGAGACTGTTGGAGGAAACCGTGGTTCCCCCTGTGCGTGCTGGTTCCCTGCAGGCGGAGGTTGCAGAGGCGGTGCGGCCTTCCAGACGGGCGTCTGGCTCTGCTGGCAGTGCTTCTGGGAGGCGCAGGAGTCGTTCCCCGCAGGTGGTGTCCCCGCTCCGGCAGGTGCTTGTGCTGGGTTGGGGTTTTTTCTCTCTACAGATGCTGTGTTCCCTATCCGTGGTGTGGTTCCTGTTTCTGTTGGCCCTCTACTCTGTTCCCTTTCTGTTCTTCCCCCCTCTTTCTTTTCTCCTCTCTTCCTTCTTGCCGGTCCGGGCTGTCTCCCTTCCCCTTCTGATTCTGTCTGATACCTTCTGATAGCTGTTTTCCCTGTTTTGCTTTTGTCTCTGTCCCCATGGGCACTTGCTGGTCGGCTTGTCTGGCTGCTGCTCCGGATTCCCCCTACCTGTTTGCTTTGCTTTCTGGCCCCCTTTTTGCTTCTCTGTCCTGCATTTGCCCCCTGTGTATGTTCCTGTGTCCCAGGGCTCTCCGGTGGCTGGCACAGCATAATGGTGTAAACAACAAAAAAAAAAAAAAAAAAAAAAAAAAACGGAGGAGTTACAGTACACTGCTGGCTGAGCCTGTGCTGCTCTCTTGCTCCCCCTGCTGATGGGTTCTATGCTTTCTCTGTATGTCTGTGCATGTGGGTTGTGTGGGACTGGTTGGTGGATTGAATGTCACTACTCAATTACAAACCCACAAAACAAAAAACAAAAACAAAAATTATACCTATGCTGCTAATACTGTATAACTCGCTAAGAAAAAAAAAAAAAAAAATGTGTGTGTCTGTGTATATATATGTATATGTATGTGTATGTATATATATATATATATATATATATATATATATATATATGTAGATGGATATATGTATAAATAAATAAATGAATATTAAACTGATAATTAATTAAAAACAAAAAAAACAAAAAAAAACATGCGGAGTCTTGATTTGGGCTCCGGGGGCGGGGCATGTTTTGGCGATTCCGGATTGCTTGTTTTGTGGTTTGCTTGTGTGGGTGTTGCTTTGATGTTTTCCCCGCCGCGGCGGGTGGTGTTTGTTGGCTGCCTATGTCCTGTTCTTTTTCTCCCCTAGGTCTCACCTGCTCAGCGCAGTTCACCGGTTGGAGTGGAGGCTGGTGTGGCACGGGTTAGTGCCTCGACGGTTCCGGTGGTGACGCAGTCCGTACCTCCTGCGGTGTCGACAGGTACGGGATTGCCTGATGTCTCCTTGTTGGGGGGTGGGGGAGCGGGTGGGGTTGGTGATGCTTGGGGTTCCTTGCAGCATTTATTGGGAGTGTGGCAGGATAAAGTTTTGCGGAGCTCCGCGGTTCCTCAGGCTGGGGGGGGTAGTCTACCGGGTGGGCCCTCTTCTCTTGGGGCGTTGGGGCCTTTAGCGGGCTTGGGGGCGGATGCAGCCTTGGCTTCTGCTCCTGGTACTGGAGGGTTGTTGGGTTCGGGTACGGGGTCATCTACGGTGACCAGCGGGTGTGCTTTTGGGAGTTCTCCAGGGATTGGTGGCTCTGTCTCCTTGCCTCCCTTGCCTGCTGGTGGGGTGGTCTCTGGGACGCCTGCTGCCGTGAGTGGTTCCACTGCGGCGGCCGGTGGCGTAGTTGGAGTTCTTCACCCAGCTGCGACTCCGCTGTTGGGGGTAGGGGGGTTGACCACGGGGGTTGGCTCACTGGGGGGTGTTCCTACGGCGGCCTTTGGTGCTTCCTATTGTTGTTGGTCAGGTCCCTTGGGGCTTCATCTGAAGCAGGAGGTGCGTGAGAAGATTTGGAAGAGTGAGTTTCTTGAGATTTACTCGCTGCTCCCTTTGGATGAGGCCCCTCCGGAACGGGATGAGAAGGATGCAGAGAAGCGTGAGGAGAAGGAGAGGAAACGTTATCGCCGGATTCCAAAAGTCTTTGGGAACTGGATTAGGGCGTTCTCTATCCTTGCCAGCGTCTTGGGTGAGCGTTTTCCGGAAAAATGCTCTTCCTTGTTCTGCTACCAGGACCTGATCTGGAACTCTTGCCGTATTTATGGGGGGCTGTCGTGGTGGAAGTACGACGAGCAATTTCGGCAGTGGATGGCGGTTCGCCCTTCCATTGCGTGGGACCAAATGGATATTGGCCTCTGGCTCTCCATCATGACTCGTCCTGCGGGGGCTCCGTCGGGTTTGCAGTCGTTTCAGGTCGGCGCCGGGGGGTTGGGGCTCCCCACGACAGCTTCCTCTTCGGCTAAGAAGGTGGGGTTCTGTTGGCAGTTCAATGAAGGGCATTGCAAGTGGGGGAGTTCCTGTAAATTCCGCCATGAGTGTTCCGGGTGTGGGGGATCCCATTCCCGTTCCAGGTGTTTCAAGAAGTCTAAAGGGTCAGAACGTGGGGGAGACGTGGCTGCAAAGGGGGAAGACACCGGTTTCCGTTGAAAAGATGCTCCCCTGGCTCGCGGTTTATCGGGATAGGGAGACGGCGAGGTTGTTGGAGGAGGGCTTCTCGGTGGGTTTTCGGATTCCGGGGAAGGGGGGGTTTGGAGTTTCGGAGGCAGGTAATTTGCGGTCGGCGATGTCGTTCCCGGAGGTGTTGAGGGAAAAAGTTCTTCGGGAGGTTTCGCTGGGGCGGATGGCGGGGCCTTTTGTTTCTCCTCCTCTTCCTGACCTTCGGGTGTCTCCACTTGGGGTTGTTCCTAAGAAGGAACCTGGCAAGTTCCGGTTGATCCATCATTTGTCGTTTCCGTTTGGCCGGTCGGTGAATGATGCGATTGATCCGGAGCTGTGCAGCGTCTCTTACACTTCGTTCGACAAGGCGGTGCGCTTGGCTTTGGCTGCGGGTCGTGGTGCGTGGTTTGCGAAGGCGGACATTGAGTCTGCTTTTCGCCTCCTTCCGGTGCACCCTGAGAGCCACCATCTCTTGGGGTGTCGGGTGGACGGTGGTTATTTTGTGGACCTGTGCCTACCTATGGGCTGCTCCTTGTCCTGTTCCCTCTTTGAAAAGTTTAGCTCCTTCCTGGAATGGGTGGTTCGGAAGGAGGCGGGTTTTTCGTCCATCTTGCATTATTTGGACAACTTTTTGTGTGTCGGCCCTGGTGGGTCGGACGTCTGCCGCCATTTGCTGGTTACTCTTCAGAGAGTGGCTCAGGATTTTGGAGTGCCTCTTGCTCCGGGGAAGACGGAGGGTCCCACTACATGTCTGAGTTTTTTGGGCATCGAGCTTGATTCGGTGGTCATGGAGTCACGGTTGCCTTTGGATAAGTTGGAGGATCTGAAGGCTGCGGTGGCTTCTTGTCGCCGGTCTAGGAAGGTTTCGCTCCATGATTTGCAATCTCTCTTAGGGAAACTGAACTTCGCATCGCGTATCATGCCTATGGGTCGGGTTTTTAGTCGTCGTTTGTCTTTGGCGACGTCGGGGGTGTTACGTCCGCACCATTTCGTTCGCATTACGGTTCCCTTGCGGGAGGATTTGCGTGTCTGGGAAAGTTTTCTTTCCGGTTACAATGGTCGGTCATATTGGCAGTCTGCGGTTCAGTCGAACAGTGAGTTGGATTTGTTTACGGATGCGGCGGGGTCGTGTGGTTTTGGTGCTCTGTTTGGTTGTGAGTGGTGCTCGGCCCCTTGGCCTGCTGCGTGGGGCGCGGCGGGTTTGACGAAGAACTTGGTTTTTCTGGAGATGTTTCCGATCATTGTCGCGCTCACCTTGTGGGGGGATTGTATGAGGGACAGTAGGGTTCTTTTCCATTCGGATAACATGGGGGTGGTGTGTGCAGTGAATAATTTGACTTCCTCTTCTGCCCCTGTTCTGTCCCTCCTTCGCTATTTGGTGCTCTGTTGCTTGCGGCTTAATGTTTCTTTCAGAGCGCAGCATGTCCCTGGTGTTCTCAACGTGGCTGCTGATGCGCTTTCTCGATTTCAGATCGAGGACTTCCGGAAGGCGTGTCCGGGGGCGAAGGCATTGGGTACGCCTTGCCCCGACCATTTATGGGATCTTGGCGGTGTGAAGTGGAGACCTGGGTGATGAATTCCTTGGTGCCGGCCACCTTGGCGCGGTATTCGTCCGCTTGGGATGACTGGGTGCATTTTGAAGCCGTGCTGGGTCCTGTGGTTGATGAAACCTCCAGGGTCGATAGGATCTTGTGGTTGGTATGGGAGTGGTTTCGTCTGGGTGTTTCTCCAGCGGCTATCGGGGGTCGGTTGTCGGGTTTGGCCTTTGGGTTTAAGTTACGGGGCTGGTCCGATTCTTCTAAGGCATTTGTGGTGCGCATGGCTTTGCATGGCCTGCGTCGGGGTGTTCCTCGTTTGGATGCTCGGCGTCCGGTTTCCCTTCCGCTTTTGCATCGTCTGTTTTCTGTTCTTCCGGGGGTGTGCTCATCCCACTATGAGGCGGTTTTGTTTGGGGCGGCTTTTAGCCTGGCTTTTTTCGGGGCGATGCGTATCGGGGAGTTGGTGAGTTCCTCTCGGTTTCAGCCTGGTGGTCTTTTATTTAGTGATGTTCGGCTGTCTTCCGACTCTCTTTCATTTCGCATACGTCGGTCTAAGACTGATGTTTTTGGGTCTGGGGTTTGGGTGTCCTTATTCCCGGTTTCGGGTTTCAGCCTTTGCCCAGTTTTTTGTGTTCGGCGTTTCGTTTCGGTCCGTCCTGAGGGGGATGGTCCTTTTTTAGTTCATTCGGATAGTACTCCTCTGACCCGTTTTCAATTTTTGCGAGTCTTTCGGTTTGGTCTTTCCCGGTTGGGTGTTGGCGCGGGTGACTTTGGTGGCCACTCGTTTCGCATCGGCGCGGCTACAGAGGCGGCTCGTTTGGGTTTGGGCCCTGAGTCGATTCGGCGGATCGGGCGGTGGGAATCGGCACGTTTTTTGTCGTATGTTCGTCCGGATAGGGTAGTTGAGTGCTGATGTGCGTGTTTTTGGGAATTTTTTATTACTTGTGTTTTTTGTTGCTTTCTGTCTTTTAGGTCCTCGCCCTTGCAGCTGTTGGATTCTGGGCCATTCTTTCGTTTTTTGGGCACGGCGGAGGTCGGCGGTTCGTGCTCGTGGTGCTCAGCTGTCTTTCGACCCGTTGCTGGCGGTGGTGTCCTGGTTTGGTTACAGGGGTATGCGGTGGGCTCAATTCCTTCCTGAATTTTTGGGATTGGTGGGTAGGTTGGGTGGCCCCCCTGATGTAGTGGTTGTCCACCTGGGAGGTAATGACCTTGGCTCTATCCCGGCTTGGCTTTTGGGGAACAGGATCATGGGTGATTTTTCAGCTTTGGTGGGCCGTTTCCCTGGTCTTCTGTTGGTATGGTCGGAGATTATTCCCCGCCGATGCTGGGCTGGAGCCAAGGATCCTAGGGCCCTGGATAAGAGCCGGATTCGGCTGAATCGACGGGTGTCCAGGTTTGTTATTCAGTCAGGGGGTCTTTCATTGAGACACTCCATCTTTGATGATGTGTCTCTTTCCTTGTTTCGGGCTGATGGGGTACATCCTAACGAGATTGGTCTTGATTTTTTCAATTTGGAAATTGCTGGGGGTTTGGAGCGGGCCATGGCTTTATTTGGGGGGAAGGACCTGGTTGCATAGGTGTACGCAACAGGTCCTGTGGCGCTTTTGGCCCTTGCCAATTGGGAAAAATGGTACATTGTTTGAAAAGCATGTTTAACAGGTGGATGCAGGCCAGCGGCCTTGGGCATTAAGCACCCGGACCACGGTCGTGGGTTGGAGTCACCGCACCTCATTGAGCTGCATCAACCCGCTAATGGGGTGTGGTGTAATGGAGGAAATGATGGGTATGAGCGTTTTGGGCGCTCAGTAGGAGGAGCATAAGGTTTATGCTTAGCTATTGGCAAGGGCTAAAAAGTTGCGTGTTTCTGTTTGCTTGTATTTGGAAAGTAAATAAAGCTGTGGCCTGGTTTTTACCCAAGTAAGTGTCATGTGTCTTTATTTGATCTATACCACATGCCCTGGACATGCAGATGCCCTGCCATTTCGTCTACGAATGCTGGACAGATTACTCATTATTCAATATAGATACTTTGTTTTAAAAGGATAGTAATGTTTCATAATAAAATCAGATATAATTAATCATCATAGTATTTGGGCCTTGGAGCAGTGGCGTAACTATAGGGGTTGCACCTGCGACCATGCCCATCACTACAGGGGACTGGCTGCCCCCTGGTACCCCTCCGCCTGGCGCCTGCAATCTCCCTCCGGCGCTCTAGTAATGCAGAGCGCTGGGAGATGACATCATCTCCCAGCGCTCTGCATTACTAAGAGGACCGCACGGGAGCTCCAGGGAGGTTGCAGATGGGGGCATAGTGATAATTGAGGGGCATCGTAGAGGGGGTCAGTGTGGTCAAGGGGGGCAAGTGTGGTGGGGGGCCCATGGCACTTCTTGCACCAGGGCCCAGAGGCTTCTAGTTACTCCTTGGAGAGTGTTATTTCAATTCTGTCAGAGTTGTTGTTCAAGAGTAATTGAATGATAAAGTATCCCCCTCCCACCCCTTCTACTGATCTAACACTTCTCACCTCAGAGCAGCAGGGAGTGTCTAGGTAGATTGCAGAGAGGGACAATCTTCAATTAAGATAAGGGAAAAAGCTGAAAAACCTGTCAAGGGGGACAGGGCTTTCATTGTTCTCACAGTAAGAATATTGTCTCTTGATGTGAGCTGTCTGGTCTATGGACTGGATTCCACATCTGAGGAGTGGGGCCTTACACTAGGTAAAAAGGGCGGGAGGGGAAACTTTATCATTCAATTACTCTTGAACTACAACTTTCACAGTAATGAAATAACACTCTCTATGGCTCATATACTATGAAGATTAATTGGAGCTGCTGTTTTGTGAAACATTACTATCACTTTAAGGTCTTGTAGCAACATTACAATAGAAATATATGTTGAATAAAGTGTTTTATTTTCTTTTAAAACCTCACATGTCACAAAAGCACTGAACGGGTCTCCTTCCCATATGTGAGCCAGGGGGAACGGTAAAAACATATTAAAAATACCATTGTCCTAAAATAGCTCACTATTTGCTTTCTGTCTTTCTTTTCTTCTTTGTAAATAAGTATGAATACATAATGAGACCTGCGGCGTGCCATTAACTATACTAGTGACACCATCAAACTACTGTATCAATTGATACCAAACTCTTGACCACCACCAACATTACAGGTGCGCACTCACAAGAGGACTGGCTGGACGAATAAAATACATCACCTCCAGCAATTCAGACAACTGGGGATTTTTGATAACTGCCCCCAGACACAGTATGGTCACTCTATTATGACTATGGATGGCTGCTGTCTCAGAAACACATTCTCCCAAACAGTATCGGAATCCCAGAAACAAGAAGAAAGTGGCACATAGTGAAAACTACCTTCATCAACAATATTTATGACCTAAAGTGATATACTTTGATTGTAAGCTCTACTGCGCAGGGACCTTTTATCCTAATGTATACTCAATTGTTGTTCCCCCTTATGATGTCTTTATAAGCACTTAAAGGGATAGTAATGTTTCATAATAAAAACAGCTCTAATTAATCATCATAGTATTTGGACTTTGGAGAGTGTTATTTCAATTTTGTCAGAGTTGTAGTTCAAAAGTAATTCAATGATAAAGTATCCCCTTCCTGCCCCTTTTACTGATGTAACACTGCTCAGCCAGAGCAGAAGGGATGTGCCCAGGTAGACTGCAGAGAGGGACAATCTTCAATTAAGATAAGGGAAAAACCTGAAAAACTTGTCAAGGGGGACATGGCTTTCATTGTTCTCACAGTAAGAAGATTGTCCCCTGCTGTTATCTATCTGGTCTATGGACTAGATTCCACATCTGAGAAGAGATTGTTTACAGTAGGTAAAAGGGGCGGGAGGGGAAACTTTGCTTGTGAATATCTCATAAACCATAAAGGTTTGAGCGATAAGACTTATATCGTTCTTCATGTTTTTTTAATGCCTACAAAATAAAATAAAGATAAGATGAAGTATTACTATCCCTTTAATCACTGCACTTATTGTACCCCTTCAAATTCATCAAATGTCAATGATAAAGTGGCAAGTACACTGGTTGGTGCTATATAAATAAAATACACAATACAATACTCACATATATCGGTCAGACAGCTGATATCAGGCAGCCTGATACGTACTTGTACAGAGAGAACCAACCCATCTCCATTCGGGTAACTATTGCAGGAGCAGTTCATCAAGTATTGCTGAGACGGGGGCTTCAAAGTTCAAGAATATAATATAAATTTATTAAAATGTACTTAAGACATACACTTTTATAATACTTGAATGCTAATGTGGTTCGCGGTTTCACAACCACTTTTTCAAAGCTTACAAGCCAGATCTGACACAAAGTAGATGAATAAAATAATAATAAAATTATGTATTTTATTTAAACTGTAAAAGAAGTATGTTCATCAATTAAAATTAAGTATTTGTCAACCGTGTCCATCAAATTAAACATTTTACAAAACATGTACTCAAAGCTCAAAAGAAATGTTAAACAATAAATGACAATAAGAGGGCATTCAAGGATCAAAGATCACTGACAAACTGTTCAGTTACAATGCTTAAAAAACTGTTTAATCAAACATATGAAGCTCGCTCAACTGAACAAAAAGATTAAGCTACAAAAATTGACTAAAACATTGAAATTCAGTGGTAAAAATCCTTGGAGCCAATGTTACCATTCTCAGTCATTTGTTGAAAAGCAGGTCGGATTATAGTTCAGAGAGGAGAACTTTAACTTCGCGATTCCCCTGCTATTTGCTCTCATCCATTATACTTATTAAATATCCAGCAAACCAGATGCTTAAGTTCTCAAAACTATAACCTGAATTGTTCTGCTTTTGAACAAATTAGTGAGAACTTTTTAGTCAGTTTTAACCCTTTGAGTGCCAGAAGGGTGTGCACCGCATTGCAGAGCAATGCGGTGCGCACCCTTCTAGCACGCAAAGGGTAAAATGTCTTTTTTTTTTTTTCTTCAGTGTTACAACAAAAATGCTTGAAGAACTAATACTGCAAAATGATTTAACTCTTTTACGATGACAGAGAATAATTAATACAAAGTGCCTGAAAGCTATTCTTATCGGTATCCTTTGAAAATGTTGCACACAAGAGAACTGCGTCCTGTAATTCTGCATGCAGAGAAGGGGAGAGAGAGAGAGCACGGCAGAGTGCTCAGCAACATTTAGAAATCCGATTAAGGTAAATTTTAATTAATCTCTGCTGGGGTAGCATGGCTGAATCCTATTCCTTTAGCTGAAAGCTGACTATAACTCCCATCATCCCCAGTAAAATATTACAACTCTCACATAATCTTCCCATATTAGTGTTAACTCCTGCTCCCCTAGGTTGAAGGGCTGAAGCGATGTTTAATGCTGCAACATGAGAATCTTGTGCTTTTGATGCAGGGCTAGATTCTCATGTCACCCTTTTCATCATGGTTTTTGCACCTTTATGTTGCATGCTCATTTGTGTGCAACATTTTCAAAGTGAACCTTCTTATCAACTTAGCTTCACATTCATCTCAGTACACACATCATCTAGTTTGGACATTTATATCAACCATCCCAACTAAGAGAACATGGCCTACTTCTAGCTTTACAATGTGATCAAGAGCCGCATATCACCATACCTGGGAACTCTCCGGATTTGCCCCGGAGACTCCGGTTCTGACAGAACTTTACCGGGTCTCCGGGGCAGAGGCTGATTCCTCCGGATGTGGAGAGTTTCTATTGAAACTCTGCCACATCCGCTTTTTCTCCTGCTGATACTCAGTCCCTAGCCCTCTGAGTGCCAGAGTAGTAAGGAATGCATTGCTTTGCAATGCATTCCGTACCACTCTGGCACTCAAAGGGTTAAGCCCCCCCCCCACTCGCGGCAAGCCCCGCCCCTTTTTGACGCGATTAGCGTCATTTTTGTCACCCCCTGGTGAACAGAGTACTACCCTCCGGGTAGCACTCGACTGGAAGTTCCCAGGTATGCATATCACGTCTACAGTGAAAGAGATTCAATTTACTAAAAGTAACAGCCATGGAAGTTAATCTGTTCAGGAAAAAAATTAGTGAAAGAATTTCTCTGCATCCCAATGGAGAAATTCATCATACTGATGTTGATTTACTGTACAAAGCTGAACCAGAGCATTTCTGGGGCAAGCCACCTATTGCATACCCCCTCTGGCACTCAAAGGGAGAGATTCACTAAGGTGTGATAAAGAGGTGATAAAGTGGGGATAACTTCTCCAGTTTATCACCATACCTGGGAACTCTCCGGTTTTGCCCCGGAGACTCCGGGTTTGACAATGAATCACCGGGTCTCCGGGGCAGAGTCAGATTCTCCAGATGTGAGGAAACCATGACCACCTGTGCTCAATCCCACCTGTTCCTCCCACTCCGTGCCCTCCTCTACCCCTTCCCCAGTGCATTCTATATTTTTTTTATGTTTAGTAGTCCCGCCCCTCCTCACAATTAAGCCCCGCCCCTTTTTAATGATGCAAATCGCGTCATTTCTCTACCCTCATCGCCACTAGAGGGCTGTCGTCCGGGCATCCCCTAGTAAGAAGTTCCCAGGTATGTTTATCACTTCTCCAGTTCCTATGTTATTCTATGGAGCCTATGCACTAAGATCTCCAAAGCTGAAGATATCTTAGTGAAGAGGCTCCATAGAATAACATAGGAATTGGAGAAGTGATGAACTACAGAAGTCATCTTCAGTTTATCACCTCTTTATCACCACTTAGTGAGTCTCCCCCAAAGGGTTCATTTATTTTGGTAATGCTTATTTTTCCCCTATGGAATGTTAGAACTCCAGACGCAATATGATTTTTCTACCCTTCCAAATAAGAATGCAAAATTCTGCCGGTAAAGTAATGGAGTAAGTGATAAATATGGAATATATACAGAAATCAGTGGACAGCAGGCATTGAGGAATTGCTGGTTTTAATACACATTTATTATTAAGGAGTTAACATTATACATCCTGCAGGGCCTTGCCCGTGGAAATGGACTGACAGAAATTGCATTATTTCTATTTCAGGAAAGGTTTTATTGAGCTGTATTGTGAACAATAATAGGTTTTTGAAAATATAATGCATCACTCATACATAACAGCTCAACCCCTTGAATGCAAAGTAATGTGTCAGAGCCCTCTTTAGCATTAATCCCTTGAGTGCCAGAGGGGTACGCAACGCATTGCTCTGCAAAGCTTTGAGTACCCCTCTGGCACTCAAAGGGTTAAAGGATTTAAAGGGAAATTATAGCCTTGCAATAAGTGGCTCTTAATTTGTTTAAATGGATCTAGGTTGGTTATAAAGCAGTCAAGCGTATCTATCTAGTTATTGTGTGCATTGTTTTCTGTAGTTTCAAGCATATAATGGTCTTTGTTCAAGATTGTCTCTAGGCCACAACTCCTCACAGCAAACAAAGGTCTTCATTATTCCTGAATGGACTGTAAGGGACACACGTCTTTATCAGTCTTTATTGAATTGTGAACAGAAACAACTAGCAGTGCACTACAAGAGAGAGAGAGAATGCACAACAATAAACTAGACAGATGTACCTGTACACAAAAAGAAACTAAAGATGAGGATTAAATTGAGGCACTCTTCCAAAATTAATTCACACAATAATCTGAAAAAATCTCAAAATTTATTCATGACATTATGTCACAATACACACATAAATCAATAAAATATGGTGGAAATAGAAATCCCTCATCCTCCAGAGACACACCATCCACCCCCATAACCCCTCCAAATATCTAATATATACAACACTTAAATCTAAAAAAGCATAACTAAACAGTATGCAATAAAATTATAGGACCCCAAGCTGGCGCCAGCCCCAAATATGCGGAACAGAAAGAAGTCCCATGGTCATTACTCAGTCTGTTTTACAGTAGTTAAAGCTCCAGGGCAGCATGATGGGATAGAGCACATCTTTCAGCACTTTCAATGTTTCTCAAATTCCTCACAAATCCAAGAAGCTTTAAGTCTCCACAGTTATTCGTCTGGCATTCACAGGGTTAATCCATTATGGCAATGAAAATTGACAATGAAAATACACATCACAGCTTCTGTGTTAATACATGCATTTCTAAATAACTGTGGATTAAAGGACATTGGCTCAGATTAATTAAGATACAGGTAATAACACGGGGTATCATTTTGTTGGCTGAGGCTTGTCAATATTTCTAATGTTGGCGTGAAGGGTTAAACATTACTGCCGTGGAGTATTTGATGAGCCCTTTTAATAAGCGACACGAGAATCTCGTGCTGTAATGCAGTGCAAGATTCTCATGTTGACATTTGTATCCAGGAGACATGTTAACTCTGTCATTTGATCACACACTCTTTCGCGTGCAACCATTTAAAAGTAAACCCTCAATAAACAGCAACAACAACAGGGCCATCCAGTGGGGACTTTTCAGAAATTGAAATAAGTATGACCTGTAATAAATTTGAATGACTCACCTCCCCACCTCACCCCAACAGTAGGAGTAGACATGTTTTAATCTTCAGGAAAAGAGTGGTAGTAGTAGTTTTATTAGTACTGGTCATAGCAGTAGTAGCAGCAATAATAGTAAAATATCACAGTTCATGTAAAAGAGGATTGAACTTAACCCTTTGAGTGCCAGAGGGGTACATAACAACTGCAGAGCAATGCTTTGTGTACCCATGTTCTACTCAAATGGTTAAAGTAGAAGTAACACCCCTGATCATTAGAACAGTGTCAGACAGAGGCCCTATAAGTATTGGTACCCGCACTGACTCAAATGCCAACTGGCTGGTTAAACAGAGCGCTTGGGGGTATTCATCCCACCTGTTTGGGGAAACTTCTCTCTCCAAACACTTGAAACGCAATAAGAATGTAGATCTTATAAATAATAGCAAAAAATGTAATATTAATAAAAAAAAATAGACCCCCCCCCCCCAGCTCAACATGTTCTCGAGCTATCAAGCTGGCCTGAAATCATCAGTCAGCAGTGGATATTATGTTTATGGAGTTGAACAGTTGTTTTTACTGAAGAAGGCAGAGTATTAACCAGTTAAGGACTAGAGAATTGTTGAGTGCATAGCATAGCAAATCATTGTACATGTTAAAGAGTTAATACTCCTTCTTCTCTCCACCATATCTTCATCACTGTTGCCTTTGGTGGTCTTCACCTCTACTTGCAGTCTTCTCCTAACCCTCCTCCATCGGGGTTCTCACCATTCCAGTCTTCCCATTTGCTAACTTTACCCTCTGGTGGTCTCTGCCTCTACTAACAGTCTACTAACAGTCTTCCACCTAGCCCTTCTCCTCTGGCGGTCTTTGCCACTACTAGCGCACCCGCCTCTGGGGTCTTTGACACTACTTGCTCTTACTCCCTATCTGGCAGTAAATTCTGGTTCTGTCTACCATTTGCCACTCAAACCCCTTTCTAGGCATTCCTTGCCGCTCACATCATCTGCTTTTTAAATTAGGGGTGTTGGATCTTTCACAGATCTCTTCATTCCAGTTTGTCTGTTTCTCCCACTTCTCTTCATTCTATAGCTGTGCTCTTCAGCCATACTAGCCAGCTTCCTCCTCCTCACGTCCTGTCAGGAAGAAATTAGGGAAACAGGGCCTACTGTGCGAAGGCCCCATTCCACCAACCTCTGAGTGATTGTGTGTGCATACAAACACATTTATGGCTGCGTGTGCTTGCATTATGATGCCATTGCAATAATTTTGGAAACGCAGTTGGAAACTTAGAGCAGTAATAGAGAACTCTGAGAGGGAGAACATTGATGGAAAGTTTTTCCATCTTCTGAAAGTTTTTCTTGTGTTTCCTCCCTGTGGGAATTATTGCTGAAAGAAAGAACATAACACGCTTTCCACAAGAATTCCCACAAGGAGAAAATGCCAACATCCGCAGTTACCTTGACAATCCTTGTTTTAAAGCAGTGTTCCCCAATCACTATCCTCAAGAACCCTTAACTGTGCAGATTTTCTAAATTTCCCTTGTTGAGTAAATGTGACTAATCCAACTGAAATAGCCAACACATCTGTGAGGACCGTGGTAAAAAATTATGTTCTATTTTCAAAACCTGAGATATGCATTTACACTAAACACTGTAAGCAGAACTTTATCCGTTTGGAAAAGCTATTGACCTGAGAAGTCTGCAAATGTAATGAAATAATCTATATACCTCATATTAAATAAGGGATGTGTGTATACAACAATATAAGCAGAAACATCAGCAAAATGCTGGTCTTCACAGAAAGGTCACATCATTAAGACAATCTGCACATTGTGTAATTGTATTTACTGATAAGTACTCACTCAGATGGAATTTACCATGCAAATCTTCTCTGTTAATAAAAACATTTTAAGATTACAGAATATTATAATACAGCTAGACTGAAAAATATCTTACAGCAGAAGTAGAAAACCCTTGACCCTCCAGTTGTTGGGGCTACAATGCCTGTCATCGCTATTTGCTGGTTTTGCTTGAAGGGAGTTGTAGTCTCCAGATGAAGGTCCAAATACTAGTAACATCTGCCTTGCAGCAATTGTTCCTCCTTACTTAGTTTCCTGTACTGAGCCTATTCAAATGGTATTCACAGTTTGTGTGGTTAGATAAATACATCTCAGACTTGTAAAGGAATCAAGGACATTCTTTGCCATGGATTTTCTCTGATGACCAATTATATGGCCTATCAATTTCAATTCCAATTCCAATCTCCATAGCAGTCAAATATCTTCATAAACAGGAATTGTATTATAGATTTCATAGATGAGAGGATAATGGAGCTTCTATTAAATCCTTGAATGTCAAAGAAGTCACCAGTGCTTTGTGTTTCAATGGATTGGAGAACCTTCTATTGACCCCAGAGCTTAAATTAGCTTATTCAATAAAGGACCAATCCTCAATGTCAATAAAGCTTCCACAAGCATTTTGGGATTTGGATATTGATATCATGCTGTTGACTGTAATTTCCATGAGGTTAGTGTTTTTCTAGGATCTCACCATACCAGTTGTCATATAGCTATGTTACAGTTACAGGACAGTGACCCAGGTCAGGAAAGCACAACAAAGGGAGAAAGGAGAAGCTTCCCTTGTGTGGATTCTTTGAAGAACACTAACACCACCACCAAAACACTCTCAAACAAATTGGATCGGGAATTATATTATACATAATCCTCAACAATACATAATCCTCAACAATACAGCATATAATAGAAGTAATAACCCTTCTTTCACAATTCAAATCTTTGGTCAGCACCCTTCATAACACTCGTTCCCCACCACGGTATGGATATATACCCAACAGTGTAGCGCATTAATTGTTACTCCAGTTTAATGAAAAATAAATAAATTGGTCTCGCAATCATGTTGGTCAGAACAATATTCCTGATATAACTCGCAGATGGTGAATAACACACTGTTTCCACGCGGGGCTCCGGATCTTCTGGATTAAGAAAGCTGTTCACATTGATCAGTTGTTATTAAAAATATTTATTGAATCAAAAAATTAAATTGTAACAAAATACAAAAATAAACAAATATAATGCCATTTATAAAAAACATTAATTCAAATGTTTGAAATGGCCCACTCGCTTACGAGTTTTGAAGCTGAAATACCTCTTTATCAAAGCTTGTGGCCACCATGGATATTGCCCTGACCCACATAATTGTGAGTACAATTATTTATTTTCATGAAACTAGAGTGAATATTAATAAACTATAGTATTGGGTGTCCGCCTTTCTTTTGACTTTTTTCAGTATATGTATGACCCAGGTCAGACTCTTCAACCAGCTATATAATATAAAAATGATCGATAATACAAAATGTAGCATGTTCTTATATAAAATAGAAAATTGCAATGTTTACAGTTAGATATGAACAATTTTTCATAAATTGATAGGACTTAAGATGGATGTTATTGCAGGTGCTGTTTTTCAGCAGTATGAGGGAAGTAGTATTTGACAAACAGCAGCTGCACCGCTCCCTCAATCATTACCCAGAAACAGCATCCATGGCTGCAAGTCATTTCATTCAATTAACCCGCTGAGTTTAAGGGTGGTGTCCAATATGTTGCAGACCAATGTTCTGGACCCCTCCAGCACTCAAAGGTTTAAATCAACTACAAATATATGGCACTGTGACCACTGTGTCATATGTAGAGATCTTTATCACAGTCTATTAGGTAAAGACCTAACTGTCTAATTTCCTAACAAACAAGAAAACCTTCCAAACACAGGATTTTTTTTTTTTTTGTAAATTGTTTTTATTGAGGAATTAGCAGGAATTGCATTACAGATATAAATCAAGGTTATTATTCAGCATAGCAGTCCATACATAAAGTGAAACAGTGTAATAAAATCAAGGTGTATGTATGATAGCAACTCCCAGTTTTCCCCCTGATAAACCTAAACCTATAACCTAACTAGTTAACAAAAAAAACCATATCCACTGGTCAAGGACCCCTCTCCGAGCCCCCCATTAAAAGAGCTGTTATCAATTGATATTATCACTGCCACGAAGCACAGATAAGTGATGCAATAAAGTATAGATGAAATAATGAGTGAGCATAATAGTCTTAAGAAATAATCACAAGGAATCATCTCAAGGAATCATGGAATGTCCGAATGCATGATGCCAGTAGTGTCGTTCATTACAATCCAGGGATCCCTAATGTAATGGAATTTTTTCATAGTCCAATCACAGGATTTAAGGGAAAGTTCACATGAACAACTTCATTAGGTGGTACAGAACGTGTGGAAAACAGGTTTGGTAACATTGTATATTTTGAGGCAGCTGACATGGGCAATTTACTCAACACATTTTACATATCAACTCAGCTTGCGGCGATTCAATGTGTTGTGAGCACTTTAGTATTTAACCCCTTAAGGACTGGCTGACCGTGAACGTGGCTGACCATGGAACATTTTATTTATTTGTTTTTTTGCCGATCCGATTCAGGGCTCCTCGAACAGCATGCAGTCTTGCAGGGAGCCCTGAAATCCATGACATGCCAGGACCATTGTGGGTCTTTAGGGATGTTTTCCCACGAGGCCCTCCAGATGTGTCAGACAACAACTCCCATCATCTTTAGCCTTTAAAAGGCTGGCTGCATATGAAGAGAGTTGTAGTCCAACAACATCAGGAGGGCCTCACATTTCTCACATCTGATATAGGACCACTTGTATAATCTTGCTAACCTTTTTGTCTTTTCATGCAAATAGCTGAAAAAAATTGCGTTATGTGTCTCTATTTAGTGTGACGATTGTTATAACTCTTGCACTCTTTGGACTGGATACAAGTTCGAAGAGGGCTGAAAATGCTGATGTCCTGTTGAAGCAGTTTTGAAGGCACATCAATAATATGTCTACGACATCACATCACCATCACTCCAACAAAAATATGCCCACATCGACATAGATCTAAGTGGTTTACCAATTTTCGTTTGTCACATTGACAATGGCCTATTTCCATATGGAAATGAAGCAAAATGACTAATTTCCATATGAAAATGCTGAATAATGAGAAATGTTTTTATATACAAGGGGGATGTTGAGATGTTAATGTGACAGTCTCTGCTGTCCGAGTTCACAGTCTCAACTTCACCTACCTGAGGGTGTTGAGCTGGGATCTGTGGCTACCAGTGGTCAAGGTAACAAGTGTGAGGGTCAAGCAGGGTATATGGGGATCTATGGCTACCACTAGGCAAGGGAACAAGGCTGGGGGCAAATGGTATCCAGAAATCCTCATAGATGCTGCCTGAACCCCAGCCTTGTTCCCTTGGGAGTGCAAAACATGTATCATATGCGATACATAGGTAAGGGGATAATTGTGTACTGCTTGGTGTACTTTTTTAACCCTTTGAGTACCACATGGGTGAGCAATGCACATCCTTATGGCACTCAAAAGTATAAGGGAGTGATGCTGTCCATGGTGCTGAAAGCCTTCTCTTCACTCTCCTACTGGCCAAGTAGGGAAGCAGAGAGAATGCTGTTAAACTGCAGAATTATCATAGTGTTGGTGATGTGTGAAGTGAGAAAATCCCTTCCACATCTACAGCACTTTGACAATCCTGTATGCTAATAGACCTTCTCCACCACTGTATGCTAAGGGATCTTCTCCATCACTCCCCTTGCATTAGAAAATTTTAGTAAATGTGTCAAAATATGCCACCAGTGGACAACAGCGCAGACATCTTAGAGGAAAGGTACCTCTGAGTCTGCACTGTCTGTCCTGTTCACTGGCCGGATAGGTGAGTGGCATCCTTGGTACCTTAAGGTACCGGAAGGGACTGACTGCGCAGGCGCACAGAGCTTCTCTTGTAAGCTCTGTGCAGCTGATGCATGCCGAAGAAGTCGTTTTTCTTCCATAATGTGGACTTATTCAGCATAATAGGAGTATGACTTTGCCTATCGCTATATTATTAATGGATTGGGGAGGGCAATGTTATGATGATAGTTCCGCTTTAATCACAGGTGAGTTAATTAGTGGCTCATTCATTTTGAGTGACTCACCTCTGCTAAAATAGGGAAATCATTCAATCCTGTACTGTTGGTGGCCATTGAGGACTAAACCTGGACAGCCCTGTAGTAAGACATTGGTTCCCAGCCCTAATCTGATGAATGCCTAACAGACCATGCCATTCATTACAAGTTACTTAGAAAGTCATTCATGTAATTAACTCACATGGACCCAAGCAGCGAAATCCAAAAAAACATGGCCTGTCCAGATTCCATGAGGAGAGGGCTTGAAACTGCTTTACTGAGTGAAACTGGAACAATTTTGGGGCACGCCAACTACACTGTCAAGAATAACTATAACTTTACATTGGGACTTTTTTGCTTCTCAAATGTAAAAGCAGTCTCTAATGCATTTCCTGTAACAGGGAAATTTTTAAAGGAACACTAACATCACCTGGTATCCAGCACTAATTAAATTTTACTTTCGGGAAACAACTTACGTAGAAAATTCATAGTGGCCACTGGGATTTTCTGTCTAAGTTTAGTGTTAAGGTAAGTGTATGTGAGTGTGTGTGTGTGGGGGGGTGTTACCAGAATACTTGAGTGGAGTGTTCCTTTAAATCTTATCCTGATGGGTGCCCTTAAATCGCCCTGAAGAAACAGAGCTGGAATTAATATTATTCCTTTGAATAATTTAAGTAATATAAATCATTGACTAATTATTCATTCATGCATTAATTAATTGCCTGTTAATTGCTCAATTTTAAAAATGTTTTATCATTCTGTTCTGTTTTACATAGAACTCATCCTGCTCTGTAAAATGATTCCTAAGCTTATTAATTCTGTAATTGAATACTTTGCTTAATTTTGCCTGCATGCATATTCCAGCATAGATGATTAAATATCCTGAAGTAAATTCACTAAATTTGACCACACCAGGTAACAGCTAAGCAGTTCAGGGTATTAAATAAGGAAGTAGCAAATCATGTCTGAGAAGGGTGTAGACGAGGCAAAATCTGGTAATGCTTACACCTATGTTTTTAACATACACTTTACAGGATATTATGATATTAAATTATTAATTACAAAAAGAGTTGCATGTGTTATGTCTATTAAAGATACAGGTAGCACATCAGCATACCTGCACATCAGCATCCGTTTGAGCTCCTGGAAGGGGCTTGTGTGCGATGTGATCCGGGGTATGCTATCCTCTCCATAAAGTGACTGGGCATAATAGGGTGGGTGGTGCTTATCGATATGGTACAGCAGGAAGAGGGTGGGAAGTAGGCAGTACAGGGTGAGAAGGAGGAGAAGTGGGTATGAAGTGGGAGGAACAGGGTGGGAAGGAGGAGAAGTGGGAATGAAGTGGGAGGAACAGGGTGGGAAGGAGGAGAAGTGGGAATGAAGTGGGAGGAACAGGGTGGGAAGGAGGAAAAGTGGGAATGAAGTGGGAGGAACAGGGTGGGGAGTAGGAGAAGTGGGTATGAAGTGGGAGGAACAGGGTAGGAAAGAAGAGATGTGGGCAGGAAGTAGGAGGAACAGGGTGGGAAGGAGTAGAAGTGGGTGGAAGTGGGAGGAACAGGATGGGAAGGAGGAGAAGTGGGAGGAACAGGGTGAGAAGCAGGAAAAGTGGGTGGGAAGTGGGAGGAACAGGGTGGGAAGGAGGAGAAGTGGGTATGATGTGGGAGGAACAAGGTAGGAATGTAGGAAGGAGGAGAAGTGGGCGGAACAGAGTGGGAAGGAGGAGAAGTGGGTGGGAGGTGGGAGCAACAGGGAAAAAAGTGAGAGGAGTTTCACAGGAAACTCACCCCCACCTGAGAATCAATCTCTATCCCCAGAGACCTGTGGCTCAATGCTATTATCCCTGCTATTTTTTTGTACCAGCAGTGGTGGTTTTGACAGCACAATTTTCTAAACTATTAACTGAATTGTCAACAGCTAGAGCCACACAGAAACAGGTGCAAAATTTGCTGCCATTGAACATCATGTAATATAGGTAGAATTTGCTATCCTATTCCATGCAGTTCCTTCACCACGTTATAGACTGTACTTTTCATGGTGATAAAACTGTGCCATGAAAAGACAGCGCAAAGTCCCTAACATGCGGTGAAAACCATATGTGTTAGAAAAGTGTTTTTCAATACATACTCGGTTGAAAAAAAGAAAAATGATTAACCTGTTGAGTGCCAGTGGGGTATGCAGCACATTGTAGAATGCTGCATACCCCACTGGCACTGGCACGAAAAATAAAAACTTACCTGTACTCCTGATGTCCAGAGAGGTCCTGGCCATCTTCTTCTTTAACATTGTCTTTCTTCTTTTCTGTTCAGTCTTGTTAAAAAAAGCCAGTTAGTTTTGTTTTTTTAGTTTAAAAAAAATTAGGCCCACCAAATATGCCTCAGTTAACCTTTTGGATACTGGAGGGGTAACCCTCCAGCTCTTAAAGGGTTTAAAATCTGTTGCATCTGTATTTCTGTTTTAAAAATGTAACATTTCTAGTAATGTCCTTTTTGATATTAAAAAAAAAAAATGCTGGCCAATGTTCCCCCTTGCTGCCACCACCGCATGTAAAGTGACAGAGCCCCCCTTTTGTACCTCTCGGACGTTGCCCGAGTCAAACGACAAGAATTTTCAACAGAGACTGGCTTTAATATGCCAGTCTCTGTTCAAAATAATTGGCAGCCTCCAATTGGATGGGAAATGTCCTTATGCACCTCCCAGCCAATGATCTTCTAGCATAAAAAAAAGTCTCTGTTCAAAATTCTTGCAGTCTGACTCAGACAACGGCCAAGAGGTACTAAAGAGGGAGCTCTACCACTTTACCATGAAGGATAATTTGACAATGATTTGTTTTTATTGCATAAAGACCACGTGAAATAATGGGATGATTGCAAAATGTTTTAGTCCTGACATTCGAAGGCTTGAAAAGTTCTGTCAGAGGGTCCCCCATGTACCACCAGCAAGGTGTAGCTCCTCTTCTCTTTGACCTCTGGGCCTGGCTTCCCTAGTCCCATGGTCTGTTTCACCACGTTACTGATGGAGCTGAAGAAGCCACTGGTGCTAGGGAGCTGCTGCTCGGGGGGCTTGGAGGCAGGCAGGGAGGCCACCTGTTGGGGGGGCACTGGGGGTAGATCAGGCCATTACAGGTTGGTCATGTACCCATTGGGCAGGCTGGTGATGAAGCTGCTGTCGGACAGGCGGTGTCATTCAGGAGTGTAAGAGGGGTGCAATGTGCAGGTGAGGGGGGTATAAAGAGGAGTCAGGGGCTGAGGTCCTGGATTTATCGGGGGGAGGGCACCAAGGTCTCTTCGCAGGGTGCACTGGAGGGCACAGGGATGTGGGGGTCTGATGCAGCTCAGGCTTTGGGGGTAAAGAATAAACCTAGGAGGCCTCCCTGCACACCTGCTGGGCTTCCTCCTGTCAGTGCTGGTGTAGATGGGGCTGTCAGAAAGGGGGAGCAGAAGGAACTGTACCTGCAGTGATGTCCCAGCCCAGTAACTGCCGTTCAGAATTCTGGGAGGTGTAGTTCTGCGGTAGTACCTACACATCCCAGCATTCTGTGTGCTCAGGCAGTCTGTAGTGAGCATGAATGCACCACGGGTAAGAGTCTCTACTGCGCATGATGGCTTCTGACACACATCCTTAGCAAATTATTATATAGGATAAGTCACAGGTTATTTATTTGTAAAGGTCAGGATCAGTTATGTAGACTTTCCTTTTTATGTAGCCTTGATGCTCTCCTGACTACACACATATGTAACTATTGGAACACTACTAATAAATGCTATTTTGAGCTCACCAGGAACCTGTATATTATATGTTTTTGTCAGAGAGAAGGGACAGGCTTTTCAGGAGACTATTGGCAGAGACAGACCACTGCCAATCAGTTTAAACCCTCATTCAAACGAATACCAAATAAGGTAAATTTTATGCCTAGTGATAAATTACTCAAATTAAATGGGGTATTTGCTCCTGCTTTGAGATTATAAGCATATGTAGGTGGGAACAGGAATGTGTCAGGTCCACTTTAACAATAAAGCTTGTACACACCATAAAGTGATTTTAGGACAACCTCAGTGCATAAAATGAGCTATAATAGCAGACATATATATTCCACCCAGTGTCTATTTTACGTTAAATTGCCCTCAATCAATTCATGTCAGATTTTTTGATATTGGTTACATTTATAGGATGTGATTCAATATTTACTCTATTAAATAAAGGCATGACCCAGCTTTAGTTGTTACACAGATTTATATATGAAGTTGAAATCATATGGTCCTTTGGTAACATAAGCTGCAAATGTTTGGATAGATAGATCTGAAGCAAATATAGTTGAGTTAATTTGTGAACAAAATGTACCGAATACAGTGTTACAAGTATTAAACTGAACATGGACTACTCTGATATATTAGATTAGTGGTAGCCAGTCCTGGTCCTTATGAACTACCAAAGGTAATGCACTCATTTTTACAATATATTTTCTTGAGCACAAGTGGATCATTTAATAACTGAGCCACTGAGTGGCGCACGTGAATGGCCCTCTATACAAGGATAGGGCCATCATGGAGCTGTGGGAAGGATTTGTGAAGTTATTGTCAGTAAATAGTCAGGTTTCAGCAGGTTTGTTTTTATTGTAGGTGATTTATCTCAGTTTGGAAAAAATGGCCTTAGTTATAAAGAACTGAATAGCAATGGTGGTTGGATCTGTCCTTGTGCCAGGCTTAGCAGGAGCTGAGACAGAAAGGCACTTTATATGCAAAGGAGGCTCGCTCCAGTTTGAAATATAACCACCTTGCTGGCAATGAGACCTGCTTTGTGGTGGAAGAAACAACTGATTTGGGAGATTGATGGAGAATATTTGATCGAGAGTGGCATCGTCAGGAGACGTGTCACGGTTAAAAGATTGTCTGCAAGGAGCTCCTTTCACTCCATCAAACGTGGGAGTAGCAGGGGTGGATATTTTCACATCAGCGGAAGAGGTGTGGATGTTCTCTGACATGAGAGAGGAGGATGAGGAGCAAGAGGCCCCCTCATTAAACATAGCATTTCATTACCACAGGCAACATAATTGAGGAGGGCTTTATAGAAAACCTAAGAGAAAGTGCAGTGGCATTCATTGGAGGAATCTGGAGCAAGAGAGCTTCCATGACAGCACTGAAACAGTACCAAAAAAGAAGAATAAGAAGACTAGAGTCTCTTCACCATTTAGAAATGGAGTTTCAACACAACCCTGCTTAATTGAGAAGGTGGATCGGTTACCATGTAATATACAAGCCAGAAATCTCTAGCTTAGTCAAGAGGCTGGTAAGTCTTCTGCATTGTTAAATAAATCAGATTTAACACCTTAATCCCTTAAGAATCCATGACGGTCCTGGCATGTCATGGGTTGGTGAGCTGTTAGGACCCATGACGTGCCAGGACTGTTATGGATTTCAGGGCACTCCATTCATGGAGCCCTGATCTGAATGCACAAAAAAAAAATTGTCGTGGTCCTTTAGTGCTGGCCACGTGCGCAAGCAGCTGGTCCTTAAGTGGTTAATGGCAGTTAAGGATCACAGAGCTTTTTTTCCATGATATGGATTTAGGGAACCCCGAGCGGTGTGCAGATGAGCAGGGATCCTTTCATTCCATGTCGTGCCAGGACCGTCAATGGTCCGTAACACAAGTTTACCCATGACTGTCCTGGAGTGTCATGGGTCCTTAAGGGGTTAAGTAAGATTGCTAAATCTTTATCAGAAGTCCTTAAAGGGATAGTAATACTTAAATATTATTAATCCCCATATTGTAGGCATGTTAAAAAAGAATTTAATTGTCCCCAGTATCATCTCTCAAACCTTTAGGGCTTGAGAGATAACTGCCCACAAAGTTCCCCCCTCCCTCCCCTTTCCCTGAAGTCAGCGTTATAGCTGACTGCAGGGGAAGCCTGTTGTACGACAGTCAGGTGGCTCTGCAGCAGAGCCGCAATTGCATAAATAAAAAATAATTATTTCACTGAAACGGTCTTCTACGTGTGCTTGCAAACGAAGCACAAACCAAGTACATGTAGAAGACCGTTTCATTGAAATATTTCTTTTTTTACTAACGTGATCTCGGCTCTGCTGTAGAGCCGCCTGATGCACTCAAGACCGGATATTCCTGCAGTCAGCTATAATGCTGACTTCATGGAAAGGGGAGGGAGGGGGGAACTTTGCTGGCAGTTATCTCTCAAACGTTTATGACACTGAGGACAATTACATTCTTTTTAACATGCCTACAATATGGGGATTAGTAATTTTTAAGTATTACTATCCCTTTAACTCTTTAGCTGGAGAAAAGTGTGAGGTGTATGGACAAGCACTATACAGATACCAGATCAGGAGTTAGTAATTTAGAGAAAGCTGCTGAACCAGCCGTTAACATTTTTTCTAGCAAGGATAAAGTCAAAAGTAGAGATGAATGCAATTTTAAAGAATTATTACCATGTGAGTCATCTCCACTGGTTTTCACCTTTCAGTGCATATAAGAGAAAACATTTGGAAAGGTGAAATTAAAGATTTGTTATCATTATTACCAACATCAAAAGGGTTTTTGGAAAAAAATGGCAAGAAGTCGTAAAAAAATGACAGGAGGAGACCAGTTCCTAAAACATTTAATAACTGGTTGCAAGCATTTTGTATTTATGCAGCGGAGCTAGATAAGAAACAACCAGCTTTATGTTCAGGTTTGTTCCAGCATTTAGAATGTATTATTGAAGCTTTTCATAAGTTTTGCCCTTTTGCTTGGCTTAATTATGATGAACAATTCTGACAAAAGCTTGGCTGTATTCCCCAAGTCAAATGGGGAGTGAAAGTTGTAGAGCTTAGGGTATTTTTAATGATGAGACACAATATTGGAAAAAAATCTCTCAAAAATGTAATTGCAAGGTAAATAAAAACAGTACTCTTTTTTTCTACAAATGTAGATACCTTTACATCTTTTAGCAGCTTCATAAAGATGGAAGAGAGACTTGGGTAATATTCATAATATAAACCAGCAGGTGTATCAAGTCGGTTCCTCACAGATCAACGCCTTTCGCTAGGAATAGTTTTCAACTTCCAGTCTGTAAATTAGAAAGGTTTAATTGGGTTGAAAATCTAAAGTCAGTAATTGAGCAACCACACGTTGCTTAATCTAAAATATTCAGAGAAATTGAACTAGTTAGGGTAATTGGTCCTTTAATTTATCCATCTTTTGAGACTTTTAAATTGTTTCTATTAGGATTAGTGCCTAAAAAAGAGAAGGGTGAATTTAGATTGATACATCATCTTTCCTTTCCAGATGTGGCCTCACTTAGTGATCACTAAGGATAGGTGAAACTTGTCACTGTGTTCCCACGGGAAATTTCACAAAAAACACATTGTTATCCACTTTTTCACAGGAAAATCCAATTTAAAACTAGCGGTTAAAATTTTTGCATCTTTCGCCCATTGGCCAAAATTTTTCACCATTTTTTCAATGGCTATAAGTTTCTGCCCATTGATTTACGTTGTCTTCACACTTCCACTATAAAAAGGTGACTTTTTCGCTGAAGGCAGAGACAATAGAAGCAGATTCAGAGTGAGATAGATGTGCTGTGGTGTTCTGTTCTGATATTTTGCAAAAATGGAGGCAGGAAAGGCTCATAGTGACTGCTATCACTATGAGCAGGGTGAAAAATAATCAATGGAGGAGCTTGAAGGACCCTTATGTGTCCACTGAGTCTGAGGCGGAGAAGAAAGTGACTGGCAGAACTGAGCCAATGCTGTCCAGTCCCCCTAAATCACCCCGAGAGATCTTGGGGAATTTAATGGGAGGGGAGGGAGAAAAGGGAATGGGAAGGAAGGGAGAAAAGGGAATGGGAAGGAAGGGAGAAAAGGGAATGGGAAGGGAGTACTAGCGAGAGCAGGACAGGTCAGCTGCCTGTGCCTGCTGCAAGATGTGCTGCCCCTGCTGCCAGTGCCACCACTGCTGTACCTGCAGCCACTAGTGTTGTACCCACTGCCAGATATGCTGCCACTAATGTTAAACCTGCTGCCAGTGCTGAACCTGCTACCACCTATACTTTGCCTGCTGCTAGTTTTTCTTGTAGTACTCAGGAGGGGAAGGAGAAAATTATGCCAAGTGGGACAGCAGGGGACCCTCTGTCACATTGCTCATCACCTCCTCCAAACAGCAGTGAGATGCCTGTAATAGAGCAGCAGCATGTAGGGACTAGTGGTGGTGTTGGAGAAGTTGGGGTGGAAGAGACATTGATGACCTTTTTATCAGAAAGTGAGAAGGAATGGGAGACAGGGATGAGGATGACATCACTACTACCACTAGCAATCAGCTTTTGGAACTTGTGGAAATTGCAACTGCTTTAATTTCCGCTGAGATGAAAGGGCAGCAGGATACTGAGGAGCAAGCTAGTGTGCCACAGACTACCGTGGACACAGTGGGAATGGGGTCAACAAGTGATGCGGGACTAGGACAGGTTCCACTTGCCAGCGCCAGCAATACTCCTAGTTGCAGTGCTAAATCTGAGGCAGTAGCAGCAACATTATCCTCTGCCACAAAAAGTGAAGGGAAATGTGGAGGAGAAGAAGAAAGAGGCCATTCTTCTCCACCTGTTCCCTATCCCTCCCCCAGAAGTCATGGGTGTGGGACTATTATTCACTTCCGGCAGGCACAGTGCAGTCATCATCAACAACGGTACAGTGCAAAATTTGTGACAAATTAGTGAGAAGGGGAAAGGAGGGAACACACCTTGGCACAACCTCTCTGATAACACACATGAAACAAAGACACCATGACATTTATGTCAAACATGTTAAAGCCAAGCACCCATTACAGAAATCTAGCACCACTGTTACTGTACCCCCTAACTCTCCAGAAAGGTGGAGATCAAAGAGGAGGAAGAATAAAGAAACCCAGGAAGACACTGGAAGTTCCATTATGAGCGAAACAACTAGCTCACCATCAAAATAACCTTTATCCTCTAGGGTAACAAGTACATCTCCTGCCAATCCACCTCGCTCATCGTTACCTCCCAGCCAAATGATAGCCACTCTGTTGATGTTATGATATGGCAGTTCATCTCTACCCATTGCACACTGTGTGGTGCACTGACCACACATGCCAGTGTGGTGGAGGAGAATCGATACCAGGTCATCAGGTGGCATCTAAGGAGATTCCATCCCACAGAATATGCTAGGATTCTGGCAGGGAGGGTTCATCGTTACTATTAATCTGTCAGCAAGTTGTCATCTGTTCTTAGCGGGTCTGGAAAAAGGGTACAGTGACAGCGGCGGTACTTGGTTTCGGGTGTCATGGTGTTTGGATACAGTTGTGTCCCCAGATGTTATTTACCACACACACACACACACACACACACTGTGCACATTACAGTTGCTGATGGAAGCCACAGTTCCTGTTCTCAAGGGAAAATATATATTCTTAAAAACAAAGCACCCATGATTTTGAAGGAGGGGCAGGTGGAGAAGATTTAATGGCCAACGTATTTTCTCCTCATAGACTTGGGGCTACTTATTATGCTGCTACTGTCTCAGGCACATCACTGAAGCCAGAAGTGGCAAGTGGAACCTTTATCATCCATCTTCCATGTTACTGTTATTGTTGATCCCATTCCCTTTCAGCTGCCTAATCATCCTGCTGCTTAAACATCTCAGTAGCAGCAGTATGAACAACAGCTGCAACTCAGGAGGACATTTGACAGTGGCCACTGGACAACATGACCTGCTGACATTAGGCCAGTATGGCACTTTTATTTTTTTCTCGGGGCTTGTGTTTTGAAAAAAAAAAAAATAATAATAATAATAAATAAATAAATAAATAAATAAATAAATAAATTAGTCCTACAAAAAATAAACATTTTTGGGGGGTTTGTTTCTAACAAGCCTATGTCCTACAAATCAATGTTTCCTTAGGGCTTGTGCCAAACAAGATTAAGTCCTACAAATCAATATTTCTTCAGGGCTTGGGCCTCAAATAAGTCTAAGTCCTACAAAGGCCTCTAACAACAAATCAAACAAATCATCCTGTACAAAATACTCTATCAAGTCAAGTATCATTCCAGCCCAGATGGTTCCTGTCTCTTACACTTTACATACAAATGTCTTATTTTATGTTATTGATTTATTTTGTATTAATTGTCCCCCTAACAGCAATAAAGAACCCCCCCAAAAACAAATTCCATGTTCAAATGATTCATTCATTCTCCAACACAGGCAGACCTCTTTTATACCATGTCTTATGGGCTGTTTTTTAATTTTATTTAGGATTTCTTTTTTATTAAATTCCCCCCAATCCCAGTAAACAATCCCCCAAAAATAATTCCCTGTTCAACTGATTCTTCTCCGCACCCCACCAACACAGACACCCTCATGCCTCTTTTATACTTTGCTTTTGGGAAATTAAATAATATTTGCTATGTGTTGTGTGTAACTTCTATGTTCCCATTGTTTTCAATGGAATGAGCTAGGCAAAAAAAGCGGAAAATCAGCACTTTTCACAGGAAATTTTTCACGAAGCGGAAAGTGCCATTTTTTTGCTGATTTCAGTTTGAGGTGGAAATTTTCACCCATCCCTAATGATCAGATCAACAAAAAAATTATGTTTAGTGTCATATACTTCATTTGAAGTTTATGAAATACATGACACTAAACATCATTTTTTTTGTTGATCTGATCACTAAGTGAGGCCCCATCTGGAAAGGAAAGATGATGTATCAATCTAAACTAATTTAAAGTAGCTTTGAAGGTAGTAAGGGGTTTTATTGGTGAATGTTGATATTAAATCAGCTTTCGGTCTATTACCTTTACACCCATAATGTTTTGGGTCCATGATTTTTCAGTTTTGGGGTTATTTGTTTTATGATACTTGGAAAGGATTGTCAGGAAACATGCTGTCTGTGAAGGGATTTTACATAAACTTGTGGATTTTCTTTTTGTGGGTCCAATGGATTCAACACTGTGTGGTGAGTTATAGTACTCATTCAGTGCATTGGCAAAGAAGGTTGGTATTCCGTTGGCCCAAGAAAACACTGTTTATCCTTGAACAGAATGATTTTTTCCCAGGTATTACTACTGATACTATAAAAATGTAATTTAAGCTTCCTAGAGAGAAATATGCAATATTCTCTATGTTCCTCCATTTTGCAAGGTCAGCTAAGACATTTAAGCTTACACAATTGCAATCCTTGTTGGGTTTATCAGTTTTTGCCATAAGAGTTATGCCAGAAGGCAGAATATTTTCAAGAAGATTGTCGGCTTCTACTGCAGGTTTGAAAAATGTGGGTTGTCTTATCCGATTGATGGCAGATCTTACAGAAGATTTATCTATTTTATTAAGGTGTATATTGGCTGCACCCTTTGGCAGCATATATTTATTTTCAATGATGAATTCAACCTTTCCACACATGCAGCTGAGGCAGCTGGCTTCCGGGCTTATTGGGATGGTAAATTGAGCCCTCTAGGCTCTTTGGTTTTCCTTGTTTTATGCCTGCATATTGAACCATTACCTGTAAGAATAAAGTATCTTTCGTATTTTTGTTACTCTTAGTGTGCCTCATATTTATTGGGTTCTTTTGGGGTGGTCTTTTGGTTTTCTATACCATCATACCACCTTTATATTTGTTCAATTGTTGAGGGCAGACTTTATTTGGGTTGATAGTTCCCCTTTAAAATGTATCAGTGAAATAAAGTAGAATTGTGAAATTATTGTATCATTTAATTTTATCTTGCTTCATTCATAATATATAAGTTAAGTTGTTTCATATCCCAAGTGTTAAAAAAGTAATTGTCGATGCTTTATTTTACCTGCAGTAGGAGACGTTTCAAGTTCTGTCTCCTTAAACAGACATGAGGGGTACGAGATGTTCAGAGAATCTTTGGGAAAGAAGCTCATTCCTTTCATCAAGAATTCTGTATCACCAAGTACTTGATCTTTATATGTATCAGCATGGAAGGACTGGAACAAGTTTATGAGCTTATCCATGTGTGAATGACATGGATTTAGCTTTATGTTATGTGTTGAGGTGCATGGAGTTAGAAATACTGTGATGAAAAGGAGGCTAAAAGGAATGTAATTTTTTAAGGCTTCTTTGAGGCCAGCAATCAACAACAATTCTTTGTGATAAATTTTAAAAATATATTATAAGAGGAAAGTGTCTCAAGACGTACTGTATCTATTGTGATACTAAAGAAGATAATTTTAGAATTGCCATCAATATGTTTCTAGGATTTCAAAGTTGTCCTGTTGAAGGCAGCCTTTACATTAGCTTTCATTGGGGCATTAAGAATTAGAGAGTTAGTCTCTGCCAGCAAGTTTAAGGTGGGAGTTTTAACTAGGAAGGATGTTTGAATGGGTAAGGAGACTTTTTTTGTTCATATTAAAATATCTCAAACAGATAAGTTTGGTATAGGTTGCTGGATTGTTTTGTATAACATTACAGATAATGTTTTATGTCCTTTAGGGGCAGTATTGGATTTTGTAAATCTTTGCCAGGTTGAGTCAGAAAGTTTACTTACTCACAAGAATGGTTCTCTTCCTACTAAATTTCAGTTTAGTAATGTTTTAAAAAATTGTTAGATCATTTAGGTGTTCATGGAAGGCAATTTTCTTCTCATTCATTTCCAAGTGGAGCAGCCACAGAGGTTGTTTGTTTAGGTCTTCTTGATGGGATCATTAAAAAACTTGAGAGATGGCAGTCAAATAGATTAAAATCAAATGTTTTTCCATATCTATTGAAGATTAATTAATAATTATGATAGTGTCGTTTGTTCTTTTACAGTTGCTCGGTCTAAAGTTATATGGGTTTTGTGGCATTCTTTCATTTTTAGGGCATGAAAAAGATCACATACCAAGAGTTATGGTGAGAATTTAAGCTTTGATCTTTTGGAATGTCGCATATTGTGGCATGGTATAAAAGGACTTAAACTTCAGCAGCTAGAAGAAGAATTTCAGTGGTGTGCATCATATTGGTGGAAATGATATCGGCAATCTTAAATGAATTAATATATTCATTTGTTTTAAAGAAATGAATCAATTCATAAGATAAAACTTCCCTAAAATCAGTTTAATCCTCTCTGAGATAGTTTCTCACTCTTTTTTTTTGGGGGGGGGGGCTTGCAAATCTTGATATGAAACCATTGAAGAGGGTCGGACACAAGATTATTAAATACATGGAAAGTGTTTAGGTTTGGAGGTATATCATACAGGCACATGGATCTGGAGACTGAGTTCTTTATCTAATATTGGAAATTATATTTTTCATTTGGGTCTTTAAAACACAATTGAAAAAAGGATTAATTAACATAGGCAATTTGGAACTGGAGGATTTTGAGTTTTGAAAAGCCATTATGGCTTTTAATTAATTTGATAAGTGGAGAAGTGGTACAGGTCATGCTGGTTAGCTTCTGGCTAATGGAGCGGAGATTGCTGTGTTTTTCATTATTAATTCTGATTGCAGATCTTAGGCTAAAAGGTCTAAAAAATGACTTATGGTTATGTTAATTATTTGGAATATTGGATTATTGGATTATTTGATTAATTATCTATGTGAAATTATTAGTACATTTCATCTGTGGTCTTTCACCACCAATTATTTGGCTGCACATGTCTGTTATTTCTGGGTTCTATTTTTGGTAAATGATAGCAGTGCCTTCTTGTTCTCGAGCACTGATATTCTGAAACCATGCATTCTAGGTAACTCTCAAGTACCAGGGTGGGTGGAACCTGCATTAGACCATTGATCAGTGGTTCCCAATCCAATGCTCAGGGGTGCCAAGCAGGCCATGTCTTTGGGTAAATTGATCCTCTGAATGAGTCACCTTTGCACAATCAGGGGAATCCTAAAGAAATGGTCTGCTGGGAGTCCCTGATGATAGGGTTGGAAACCACTGTCACGGGAGCTCAAATGTTTCTTCAAAACCCTCAGCCTGCAGTGCAATGTAAATGTATCCTTACTTGATATAGTAGATGTAAGTATGCTGATGTGAGGAGGTCCTGAAAACATACATTGTTGAAGGCTCTTAGAAGAGCATACATGAACAAACACAGGAGCATGCACACATACATACACATACACACGTACATACACACACACAGCCACACACATACATATATGTATATTGCAATGTCATGTAAAAATGTGTCAGATGGAACAGGTACCCTTGTTTTATGCATGAAGAAAATCACTTCATGATTAAAAAAAAAATCTTCTGGTCCTTTAACCCTTGCAGTGCTAGAGGGGTAGGGAATGCATTGCCTTTCACTGAAAGGGTTAACCGGAGAGATGGCTCAGTTGGTTAAGGCACCAGCTGTAGAATCTGCTCAGACCGTGAGGTTGCAGGTTCTAGTCCCGGCAAGGTCAGCTCAGCCTTTCACCTTTCTAAGGTAGATAAAATGAGTCCAGGACATACTTGAAAACGAGAGACAATCTCAGTATATTGTTCCTGGTAAAATACTTTCACAAAAACATTGAGGACCAGATGATGTACTATGGCCATCACGGTCCTTATACCTTTAAGGGCTGGTGATGGTCATAGTGTGTCATGTACATTTTACTTACAGAGCTGCACTGGGAGGACCGTAAGTAAAAACAGCATCTAAAATTGACCGCTCCAGGACTCTCTTAGACCCCAAAGCGGCACGCTGGTACGTGTAACAGGTCATGTGTACCTGCACGTCAGCAAAGATCAAAGCAATCCTTAAAGGAAGGTAACTTCCCTGGACCTCTCCTCCTTAGTGGGTTAACAAGAGATTTTGGCTCTAGATTTTGTTTGTAAGGGCTGAAACAGTAGCACAGCCACTGGGCCACGTATACAAAGTAAATGGAGCAAGTCAGATTCAAACAAACTACATCAAAGGGAACGAATCAAAGTATCCTTTCATTTACATGGGACTTTTAACCCTTTTCATTCTACAGAAGTCTCCAGTGTACGGCTCCGCACCCTGTGGAAGTCAGTGAGAATTTGTATTTGTCTTCTGTATTGTTTGCCTTGAATTTCTCCAGTTCTCTTACTAAATCAGCCTCTCTGTACAGTCCTTCTCCTTTTAGTCAACGCTCCTCTTCAAATTTATGTCTTGTGTTAGGGAGCATTTTTTTTATGTATTTGTCCATAAATTGCTTTCTACTTGTGCAATCTGTAAAGACCTGTTCTGAAGACGAATATGAAGAGTGTATATTCATTGTATTGTTCTTTTAGCAGTCATTGGGAAGATGGAGCTTTTCATATTGCATATGTTTTTGTGCTGTTTTCCCCTATTACACTTGACAGATTAATAGCTGTTTCTCTGCTTGTTTCTTCTACTACTGTATAACTAAACACTTTCCAGCGATACGTCTGAAGTGAGCTCAGGATGTTCTTGATAAAAAGAGAAGATGCCGCATTCTAACAAACAGGTTATTCTGAGATAATCTTCAATATCACCTGTGTTTATTTGTTTTTTATTTAACCAATTGAAGGCCAATTGCAAAGTTTATGAGAGATTTGCAGACAGTGTCAACTTTATTTTAGCCCCTTTCACAAGTATTCTCTCTCTCTCTCTCTCTCTCTCTCGGTCATAACTAGTTCCTATTGGGCCCTGGGGAGTATGGGCCCCATTCAGTAATGGGCTCTATCACAATTTATGTCTCTGTTTACAGATGGAACTCTGTCATGATATAGAATTTCCCTCACTCTGCAAGTCAGTGGAAGTTGCTTATTAGATTGGGGCATCTTTGCTTACAAAATGTGAAGTAAAGAGTTGCTACATCTGTATCTTTATTTTTCAGTTTATGTAAATTAGGAAGCATTGGCTGACGCATCAGCCAGATAACATTCCACACTGCTCTCTCTCCCACCTGACTCATCAGCCAGATAACATTCCACACTGCTCTCTCTCCCACCTGACTCATCAGCCAGATAACATTCCACACTGCTCTCTCTCCCACCTGACTCATCAGTCAGATTACATTCCACACTGCTCTCCCTCACACCTGACATGTCATGTCAGCCATATGCTAACATTACATACTACTATGCCTCCTACCTGCCATTTCTTGCAAGCCTGATATTAACGTTCCTGTCTCTCTTCCACTTGCCTCCCTCCAGCAGATATATACTAACAAATAACAACACTGTTCTCTCGCTCTCCCACCTGACACATCCTGCTAGCCCGATAACAGAATTTCCCACTGCTCTGCCAACCACCTGCCTATTTCTGGAAACTATATACTAACAATCCACACTTCTCTCTCTCTTCCACCTGTCATTTCCTGCCAGCCAGATACTAGCATTCCACACTGCTCTCTTACCACTCATTGTTGGCCAGTACTAGATCATTTCAATAATATGACAACCAGGTAAAGATGGATGCTCCCACTAAGGTGATAGGTTGCAGTTCCATTTTAAAGCATTGCAAAGCAGTATTTTGGATATTTATCTGGCACTCTAAGCATTAAACTTCTTAAAACAGTCAAAGGTTTTGCACATTTTATATATAACCCTGATGAAGGTTTCAGTTTTAGTTTTTTGCTTTTAAAGTATATTGCCTCTTGATAACTTGAAAAATGTCCAAATTATTAGGGGCTATTGGGATTTTCTGGCTGTAATAAGGTAATAGGGTTCATTTATAGGAGATGTTAACATCTCCTTTAACCCCTTAAGGACCAGAGGTTATGGGACATTTCCGTCCCATAACGACCGCATAGGGGCACTTTGACGAGCCGGTACACGTGACCTGTCACATGTATCGGCGCGTCACTATGGGGCTTGAAACAGATCGCTCCGATCTTGGAGCGGTCTATTTCATGCCCTATTTTTACTTACAGCACTCCCGGTAGAGCGCTGTAAGTAAAAAGTACGTGACGTACCAGGACCGTCAAGGGTCGTTCGAGCAAATTTACCCTTGACGGTCCTGGTACGTCAAGGGTCCCTAAGGGGTTAATACAGTGAGATGGAGAGGCATACATAAACAAAATAAAGAAGGGAACATTGTGATTAAAATAAAAAGGAAGAAAAATAATCAAAGAAAAGGAACATATAATAGAGAGGTGGACAAGTTTGAAAAAGGAAAAGGAAAGAAAGGTGAGTGGGATGCAGTGGAAATAATGGGAAGAATAAACAGTAACAAGAACTGAAGTTAAAGGGATAGTAATGTTTCATAATAAAAGCAGCTCTAATTAATCATCATAGTATTTGGACTTTGGAGAGTGTTATTTCAATTCTGTCAGAGTTGTAGTTCAGGAGTAATTCAATGACAAAGTATCCCCCTCCCGCCCCTTTTACTGATGTAACACTGTTCAGCCAGATCAGAAGGGAGGTGCCCAGGTAGACTGCAGAGAGGGACAATCTTCAATTAATATAAGGGAAAAACCTGAAAAAGGTGTCAAGGGAGGCAGGGCTTTCATTGTTCTCATAGGAAGAAGATTGTCCCCTTCTGTTATCTGTCTGGTCTATGGACTGGATTCCACATCTGAGAAGAGATGGCTTACACTAGGTAAAAGGGGCGGGAGGGGAAACTTTGCTTGTGAATATCTCTCAAACCATAAAGGTTTGAGAGATAAGACATATCATTCTTCGTGTTTTTTAATGCCTACAAAATAAAATAAAGCTAAAACAAAGTATTACTATCCCTTTAAGAACTGGAATTGGACACTGTATAGGGTAAAACACAAATAGGATTTAGGCCTAGTTCACAGTGTTGATTCTAGCCCAGCACTTCATAATGTTGTGTTAATCGCCAGTAGACTTAACACATTTGTTCCACGTTTGTTTGCATTAGAGCAAATTGCATTGCAAAGAGATGCAGCTTGCTGCAACCATCCTGCTTCCTTTTGTTGAATGCAGGACTGCTCATCAGCGCTGATATGCACAGCAGCCTTTGGGCAGCAGGGCAGATAGTTCTCACTGGCAAACTGCATGTTGTGATGCTCATAGCATATTCAGTGAATGGCCAAACCATGTGGCCAACATCCAATGATGCATGGAAGATGCCTGCATGGACCTCCCTCTGTCACTCCTTCACCACTCCCCCTTAGCTGCAGGATTGCTGGGGGAACATAGAGACATTGCAGACAAGTGGAGATTTGGACTGTGCTACAATGCAATGCAATCAAAGTGTCAGTGAGAACTTCTCCTTATTGGTACAAAATGTAAAAATAGAATGTAACGGATGCTGGACCCCTGTTTTAGGAACAATTATTTGGACTACAAGTTTACATGGGCCTACAGGGGGGAAAATTGTGGTTTTTTTTGTATTATAACCATCATACCTGGGAACTTTTGAAACAGGGCTACCCGGAGGGTAACCCTGTCAGTGCCGACCTGGGAGGAAAAGGACGCGATTCTCGTCATAAAAGGGGTGGGGCTTAGTCGTGGAGGGGGGTGGGACAAAACAAAGAACTGAAAAATGTATCTAAGAGGGCGGGGAGTGGGAGGAACCAGGCGGGACGGAGCAAAAGTGGGCAGAGTTTCTATTTAAACTCTGCCCACCCGGTGATCCACACATTGCCCCAGAGACCCAGTAATTCAGTCTAAAATCCGGAGTCTCCAGGGCAAAACCGGAGAGTTCCCAGGTATGTGTACAATTGTATGTGTTTCACTGTCTGTTTCATGCTTGATTAGGTGTTACTTCCCTAATCCCTTTACCACTCTTGTGCATTCACCATTGTTTTCTGTGTGATGAAATTAGTCTGGTGCTGTGGTTATCTGTATAATCTGCTGCCACTGTGTTATGTGTTAATTTGTTCCTGTTCCCTGTTACATGTAATCTCACATCCCCCTTCCCCTGGCAATGTGGCTATATAAACCATGGCCAGTTCAATAAAGAAAAGAATGTTTTGCATTCTGAATGGTGTTTCGTTTTGTGACTGGTGGTATGGTTCTTAGTGAGACTTTTTTTCCCGCACTTTTACTCTGAGAACCAGAGCGGACATCCATCTTGTAGCCACCTTTTGCAACAAGGAAGGCAACAAAAATGGCCAGGGATAGTTCTTCTTGTCGATTTAAATGGGTTTTTAACCCCAAGAATTCTAGAGGTTCTCCAACACATTGTGATGCAATGTCATGTTTTCCAGATATCCTTGCATGATCACAGATGTGTACTCAGTGGATCTGTCATTATCACTGATCTACCTGTGATTAACCTCTTAAGGATTGGCCATGCATGCACATGGCCGGTGCTTAAATGGATAGTAATGTTTAATTTTAAGTTTCTTTAAGGCATTAAAAAAATAATTATCTTATCTTTCACACCTTTATGGTTCAAGAGATATAACTGGCTAACGTTCCCCCTCCAGGCTGTTTCAGTGCTCTATGGGACAGCAGCAGATTCCAGTCATTTGACCGGAGGACGGCTTTTCAGCAGAGCCAAAATCATGCTTTTTAGAGATAAATACTTCATTGGAACGATCTACAAAGTGTGCTTGCAAACCATGCACACTTTGTAGACTGTTCCAGTGAAGTATTTGCTTCTAAATAGCTCTATTTTGGGTCTGCTCAAGAGCCTCTGTCCGGTCAAATGACCGGAATCTCCTGCTATCAGCTAGAGGGCAGACTTCTCTGAAACAATCTGTAGGGGGAACTTTAGTCAGTTATATCTTTTGAACCATGAAGGTTTGAGAGACAAGACTTACATCGATGTAATTCTTGTTTTAATGCCTACAATATTAAAGAATCTTTAAATTAAACATTACTATCCCTTTAAGGACCACAGAGCATTTATTTTTGTGTGAGCCAGTTCAGGGCTCCCCAAATGGCATGCAGCCTCACAGGGAGCCCTGAAATCCATGACATGACAGGACCGTCACTGGTCCTTTAGGGAAGTTTTCCTATGACTGTCCTGGCACATCATGGGTCCTTAAGGGGTTAAGGGATGTTTGTTCAAAAGAAAGTGGAGGAAATCTGGAACAATCCAATTGCACAGTAGGGATTGGATAAAAATTCCAAAAAGTCCATTGATTTAAATGGGTATTTTAACCCCTTGAATCCAATAGAGGTCTCCAAAGCATTCTGAAGCAGTGTGTTGGAGTCATCGCTAGCATTCAAGGGTTAACTTTCCCATTTAATTCTGTTGAAATTTGTAATTCTCCCCGTAGTTCACTGGGTTTGCCCGAGAATCTTCCACTTTTATTTTGAACATACAGCAATAGTGGGGAGATGCACTAAGGAGTGATAAAGAGGTGATACAGCAGAGATAACTTCTCCAGTGATATCACGTCTCCATTTCCTGTGATAGTCTACGGAGCTAATGCACTAAGATTTCTCAAGTGGTAGAGTGCATAGGCTCCATAGACTATCACAGGAAATGGAGATATGATATCACTGGAGAAGTTATCTCTGCTTTATCACCTCTTTATCATCACACCTTAATGTATAATCTCCTAGGAATATATGAAATACACAAAAAATGGGTCCCTCAAGGACTGACGCTGATAATCCCTGAATCTGTTCTTGCCTTTGAGTGCCAGAGGGTACCCAACGCATGGCTTTGACATGCATCAGACACCTCTCTGTCACTCAAAGGGTTAATCATGTCCAGGACTTATCAATTACTAGTCTTATTTTATTACTTACATAGAGTGATTATTGTTATTTTATTTTTTGGCTTCCTTGTCTATGCTCCTATATTTATTTAGTTTTTATACAATACTAGCAACATGGGACGGCGTTGCCCGTCATGTTATGACCATTGGGCGCACGTGTTTGAAATGCAGACACACTGATAAACACAGACATATGCAGCATACAGGCAGACACATACCATACATCCCAAGTGTCCCTCTTTAGGAGGGACAGTCCCTCTTTGAGGGCCAAATCCCTCTGTCCCTCTTTCCCACCCTGTTGTCCCTCTTTTTAGGAGGTCAGACTGTGTGCAGGGCGAGGTAGGCGCCGGCCTAGGGCGCACACGTACTGGGGGCGCGGGCATGCAGCGGAGAAGAGCTGCGCCCACACACCACACCAGGAACCACAACACAGTCAGGCCTGTGTTGCTACAGCGCTCCCTCATCTGGTCGGATCTTTAGTAATGCAGAGCGCGCTGGGAGTCATAATCTCCAGCCGCGCTCTGCATTACTGAAGAGAAGACTGCGCGGGAGATACAGGTATGTGATGGGGGGCAAGTTGGAGCTGAGGGGGCATAGTGGAGCTGAGGGGGCAAGTTGGAGCAGATGTGGGGCAAAGTGGAGATGATGGGGGCAAGTTGGAGCTGTTAGGGGAAAGCTGGAGCTGAGGGGGCATAGTGGAGCTGGTGGTGGCAAGTTGGAGATGATGGGGGCAAGTTGGAGCTGATGAGGGTCAAAGTGGAGCTGATGAGGGTCAAAGTGGAGCTGAGGGGGGGCAAGTTGGAGCTGAGGGGGGGCAAGTGGAGCTGAGGGGGGGCAAAGTGGAGCTGGTGGGGCAAGTTGGAGCGGATGGGGGGGCAAGTTGGAGTGGATGGGGGCAAGTTGGAGCCGCTGGGGGCATAGTGGAGCTGACAGTGGAAAGTTGGAGCTGAGAGGGCATAGTGGAGCTGGTGGGGGCAAGTTGGAGCGGATGGGGGCAAGTTGGAGCGGATGGGGGGCAAAGTGGAGCTGATGGGGGTAAGTTGGAGAGGATGGGGGCAAAGTGGAGCTGATGGGGGTAAGTTGGAGCTGAGGGGGTAAAGTGAAGCTGAGGGGGCAAAATGGAGCTGGTGGGGGCACGTTGGAGCTGATGGGGGCAAGTTGGAGTTGATAGGGGCAAAGTGGAGCTGGTGGGCCAAAGTGAAGCTGATAAGGGGCAAGTTGGAGCTGGTGGGGGGCATCTTTTACAGGCATCTCCAGAACAGGGGCAGAGTGGCTCAGGGGGCAGAGAGAGGACAATCATGAAAAGAGGTTGGGTATAAGTAGGCAGGGTATAAAGGGGTGGGACACAAGGGGCGGAGCGAAATGGGCGGCAAAATTAGGTTTTGCCTAGGGTGGCAAAAATCCTTGCACCAGCCCTGACTGTGTGGTGTGTATTACTTTGCTCTACAGCAATAAAGCAATAAACTTCAGTATATGTGTGTATACATTAGTCTGTGCAAATAAAATACTTTGGTCTTGAACTAAATCATTTATTCAGTTACATAAATAGCCAGTAATAGGTCATGAAGTAACCTAAAAATTCTTACTAATGCCCCGCCCACCAGCCACACCCCCAATAATATTACCTAAAACTAACGTGTCCCTCTTTGGCCCTGTGAAATGTTGGGAGGTATGCACATACACACAGTGAGCGGCAGAAACATGCAAAAGACATGTACACACAGACACACTGGAGATGCACATATGGACACACATATGTAACAGAGATGTACACACACACAGACACGCAACATATATGAGCAGAAACACATGTGCTCATGAGTTGTGTACCCCTCTGGCACTCAAAGGGTTAAGGTATAGAGAGGCATGTCAGAGTTAAATAGCAGTGGGAAGTGTGTTCATACCTGGGAACACTGACTTGTGAAGTCCCTAGAGGGGACTGATGTGGTGCTGATGTGGAGAGACAAATGGGGCAATCTGGGTTAAAAGTGGGTGGGGCTTAATCGCGAGTAGGGGGCGGGGCTTAACATAAATGTGAAAAAGTGTTAGTAATAGGCTGGGGAAGGAGGAGAAGTGGGAGGGGAATGCAAGTTTACAGTGTGAGGGGTTTGAACACACTCCCTGAGGGGTAAAACTTGATACAGAACCCTGTGGCAGTCAGTGGGTTAAGTGTGAATCTGATGGCTGTCTGTCCTGTGTCTTGCATGGCAAATGGTGACAATGAAGAAGTAATTCAGCAATGAGGGCCTACCTTAACCCTTTGAGTGCCATTTTGTTCCCCTGCTGATGCAGCACCATTCAGTGGCTTTACTACAGGTCCTGCTGAGGCCACTGGGAGTCAAGGTGAGCGACTGTGTGTCAGCCATCTTTCTTTCTGGCTTTGTGTGTGTGTATGGGTGTTTGGTGCTGTGTGAGTGAGGCATGTATGTGTTATACCTGGGAATTTTTACTTATGGAGTCCCTCATATGGTGCTGATGTGGAGAGAGCAACGGGGCAATCTGGGTTAAAAGGGGGCGGGGCTTAATCGCGAGTAGGGGGCGGGGCTTAACATAAATATGGAAAAGTGTTAGTAATAGGCTGGGGAAGGAGGAGAAGTGTGAGAGAAATGCAAGTTTACAGTGTGAGGAGTTTGAACACACTCCCTGAGGGGTAAAACTTGATACACAACCCTGTGGCAGTCAGTGGGTTAAGTGTGAATCTGATGGCTGTCTGTCCTGTGTCTTGCATGGCAAATGATGACAGTGAAGAAATAATTGAGCAATGAGGACCTACCTTAACCGTTTGAGTGCAATTTTGTTCCTCTGGTGCTGCACTACAGGTCCTGCTGAGGCCTCTGGGAGTCAGGGTGAGTGACTGTGTGTGTGTGTCAGCCATATGTATTTCTGGCTTTGTGTGTGTATGTGGTGTATGTGGTGCTGTGTGTGTGAGTGGGGGCATGTCTGCTTGGTGCTGTGTGAGTGGGGCATGTGTGTGTGTGTGTGGTGCTGTGTGAGTGGGGCATGTGTGTGTGTGTGTGTGGTGCTGTGTGAGTGGGGCATGTGTGTGTGTTTGTGTGGTGCTGTGTGAGTGGGGCATGTGTGTTTGTCTGTGGTGTAGGAGCAAGTGGCGGCCATATTGTTTTTTTCTGACTTTGATAGTGGTGGGTGGGCTGCATAGTGGGGGCGGGCCAACTCCCTGCATGATTGAATCACCCAATGGGAACAGTAACTCCTCCTTAATACCACCCCTGGGTGTGTTTTGGCAGGCACAAAGTCTTCTTTTATATATATAGATATATTTCTTTCACACATCTATTCTCTCCCATAAGCCCAACTCGACAATTTTTGCTTGTATTGTGTCTTATGTGAAGCTCTCTGGAGTGTTTTCTCAAATTATGCCTCTTTACTAGAATTCCCTTTTGGTCTCAGACATTGTCTTACTGGGTTGTTTTTTACAAGTGATGTAGAAGGAGGCATACTGGTAAAGAGCAGGTTGCTTCAGGCTGCCAACTTCCTAAATAGTGATGTAAAGAGAGAAACAATCTTTTGTTGTATTTAATTCTAAACATGCGGTAGTATCCTCATCAGACTGATTTGGTAATGGGATAGTAATGCTTATACATTGTTTTGTCTTATGTACTGTAAAGTATTAGTGTGACTGATGCCATTCATACTCTTTAACCCTTTGAGTTCTAGAAGGGAATGCAATGCATTGCATACCCATCTGGCACATAACAGAAGTGTTGTGCCAAGTTTTTCTGATCCTGCTGCAGAGGAGTGTGCCTCCTCCACAAGTGGTGGTGTTAAAGGGATAGTAATACTTCGTTTTAACTTTATTTTATTTTGTAGGCATTAAAAAAACATGAAGAATGATATAAGTCTTATCTCTCAAACCTTTATGGTTTAAGAGATATTCACAAACAAAGTATCCCCCCCCCGTTCAGCCAGATCAGAAGGGAGGTGCCCAGGTAGACTGCAGAGAGGGACAATCTTCAATTAAGATAAGGGAAAAAGCTGAAAAACTTGTCAAGGGGGGAAGGGCTTTCATTGTTTTCATACAAAGAAAATTGTCCCCTTCTGTTATCTGTCTGGTCATACAACCTGATCCACATCTGAGAAGAGATGGCTTACACTAGGAAAAAGGGGCGGGAGGGGAACTTTGCTTGTCAATATCTCATAAACCATAAAGGATTGAGAGATAAGACTTATATCATTCTTCATATTTTTTAATGCCTACAAAATAAAATAAAGTTAAAACGAAGTATTACTATCCCTTTAAAGCAATAAAGTTACACAGTTTTTCCACTATGTACTGCCATCCCGCATTTACTAAGTTCTTAGAAAGTCAAAACCTGCACAAAAATAATTAAAGAGTACACCTATAGAATAGTGAAATTTACAAAATGTTGGCAGTTGACATGCTGCCCTTTTCTTTTGTTGAAAACAAAGGCTTTAAAGAATGGATATCAGTTATATTTCAAGGATGGTTGTACCATTGTTATTTAAGCAGAAAGTTAATGTTGTGGGAAAAGGATAAAGGCACCCAGCCTGCAAACAATTTTTTCAAGGAATATGTTGTTCTAAGACTTAAAACTTTTCTCCCCTTCAACCCTCAGAAGATGTAATATTGTGGTGGAAAATGTCGCAGTCATTAAAAACATAATGGTAAAGCTGTAGAGGAAAATGTACAGGCATTGGCGAAAAGGAAAACATTTTATGTATTGTCTATTGGGTGAAAAACTTCAAGCAAAAAAGCAAAAAAACTTAGTTTTTTCAGGAAAAGTCCTGCGGAAAATATCTCTGACTTATTGCTCATCCCTACATATGGGGAGGCATACAGTGAGCCCATAAAATCATATGTACCTGAAGTTAGTGGGTTCCACATGCATTATGACTAAGTACAAAGAAAAAGAGATTCAATAAGAACAAGTTACACCTGGTTAATAGTAGGGGCAGGCGAAAAGTCAGAAAAATTTCCTGCATGACATTTTGTGAAAAAAATATATGAGGCAAAAATAGTCAAGTTGGTACCTTTATTGGCTAACTAAGCATATTTAGGATGCAAGCTTTCGAGACCTCCTAGGTCTCTTCCTCAGGCATGTTGCCTGTGGAAGAGACCTAGGAGGTCTTGAAAGCTTGAATCCTAAATCTGCTTAGTTAGCCAATAATGGTATCGACTTTATATTTGCCTCATATATTTTGTATTCAGCCTTTTTCTAGCAATCCTAACAAAGAGACGCATGTTGTCTTGGAAGCTTACATTCTAAAGCTACTGAGTTAATCAATAAAGGTATCACTTTTACTCTACCAGTCTCATCCATTTTTGACGAGTTTTGATTTAAAGGTGTAATATCCAACATATTTTAGTATGCCATGTTATTATTTTTTGGGAGAATAATGGCGTATTAACTAGAGAAGGGTGAAAATTCTCGATTTAAACTAAAATAAGTGAAAAATGGCACTTGCCTCCTAGTGGGAAATGTTACGCTAAAACTTGACTCCTGTATTTCTATAGCTAACACGGTACCAAGTCTCATCTGTTACAAAATATATGACATAGATTGAATATTCATGCAAATTCCTGGTTACTTTGAATTTCACTAGAGGTGCAACTCTTATCGCCAGGGTCAATGTAAATTGTTCTTTAGAAAAATAATGATTTCCCTTTTGATGTGTGAATGGCCCCAGTAAATTTAATGTGTATATGGTTTGTGAAGATGGCTAATTGTACGGAGTGTATTGCCTATACAACAGTGTATCAGACTCCAGCTTGATAATGGCAAATATATGAGAATTTCATTAGTAGCTTGAATCAAATAATTAATCATAAAAGCATGCGACTATCAATCTGAGTCAATGTATGTGCATGCTGTTTTGAGCAGGAACCCTGTTCCAGATACAAATTAATTCCCTGGTGGGTTCTTGGCTTATTGGGATTGTTGTATAATGTTGCCATGCTGGGATGTGTACTTGTTTAAGTATTTGCATGGGTCCAATCAATAATCCTGTCTCCAATTCTCTTTGAAATGAAATAAACACAGAAATAATATTTGCCATTGTGCAGAGTGGGGAATAACCAGGTACACCTTTATATAGAGTTAACTATGCATATTAATAATATCCCCACCCTTTCCAGACATTTTTAATGGCAAATCCAGAACAATTTTAATTGGTTAATCCTTTTAATGTCGGAAAGGTATCAAATGCATTGGAGAAAAAAAAAGTTTATTTGCCTGTTATATTCAGTTTAATTGTCAATTTTATTAGTTACATTTAACCCTTTAACTGCTTGAGTGCCAGAGGGGTACTCAACACATTGCAGAGCAATGCCTTGCATACCTCTGTGGGTTAGGCTGACCAGACCTCACCTTTAACCTGGGACACATAGGAAATAGACATATTTCAGGACTGCAAAGTCAAAGCAGCCCTGCAGTATGCATTTTTCCTATGCATCCCCGGTTAAAGGTGAGGTCTGGTCACCCTACTCTGGGTTAAAGGGATAGTAATACCTGAAAATAAGTTTTTTTTTAAATTGTAGCCCTTAAAAAACCATGAAAGATGATATAAGTCTTATCTCCCAAACCTTTATGGTTTGGGAGATATTCATATGTAAGATATAGTATAGTTCACTTTTCCTTGCTGTTTCAGCCAAGTCTGCCATCTAGTGGACAGATTTGGAATTCGGTCCACATAGCAACTGGCAGCTCTTTAGCAGTGCCGAGATCACGATCTTTGAAAAGAACTACTTAATTGGAACTATCTACAAAGTGTGCCTGGCTTGAAAGCACACTTTGTAGACCATTCCAATTAAGACATTCTTTTTAAAGATCATGATCTCAGCACTTCTGGAGAGGAACTGCTGGTCGGGCGACCGGATTCCAAATCTGAAGGGTGGAGCAATGACATCACTCCAGGGGAAACTTTACTTCTGAATATCTCCCAAACCATAAAGGTTTGGGAGATAAGACTTATATCATTTTTCATGGTTTTTTAAGGGCTACAATATAAAATAAACTTATTTTCAGGTATTACTATCCCTTTAAGTGCCAGAAGGGTGCCCAATGCATTGCAAAACTATTTTTTGTGCACCCCTCTGGCAATCAAAGGGTAAAATGTGAACTTGTGAATAGCATATATTACTATACTCAAATGTCAGCTCATTTTTTTCATGGTGAAGTTATGGTTACTTATGGTGGGATGCAAGAAATGTACGCATGCGCTAAAGACGTTTTTCCTGTGCAAACAGATATTGCACATATTCTAATCCATGAAGCCTTGTACCAGAAAATTCTTGAATTGCACAAACAAAATTAGAGTTTATGACAACACAACACAGGCGTATAAAATCATGAGCGATAGGACTTCCTGCATTAGGTGCGTTGGCTATTCCACTCAGACAGATTTGTTAATCCTGACCACGGCCACAAAAACATGCGCACCTGTTCACTAATTTTGATTTTTCATTGTCAATTCAACAACATAATGTACAAAAGTATTCGCTAGTGATTTTCATACTTGAAATAGCGATTGCACGTTTCTTGCATCCTGTCGAATTTGTCCAAAAATATGTTCAAGCTTGCTTGCCACCCCAAGGCGCTCCAGTTTAGGCCTAACTGATATATTTTCCTATCATATGGTTTACTACATGCAACATATTACACAAGTTCTGTCTGCACTGTCATGGGAACAGGGCCATCCTGACTGTGTGTGTGGAACCACATTTGACTTTTACTCTTGTGCCGTGGAGTTAACCTTGAATCCCTACCCCTGCCAAGGGGGTTGATTGTCCCCTTTCCCCTGGTTCCTCTGTTTCCCCAGTGAACACTTTTTCCAGCCTCATCAGGCCTGGAAACCCTGGACCTCCAAAAAGCAAGATTGAATCATGCAAAACATGCTCCTAATGTTAACAGCTCCATTTGTGCCCATGTTTACCCTTCCAATTGTATATGCCCCAGCCCTTTGTATCCCATATGTACACACTTATTGACCCATCGTATACTGTCCTCTAGTTACTCATTCATGTCTGGTCCCATTGTATCATGTTGCCACCCTCCCATTGTTTCATCACACAGTACGTTTATTCCCATTGTATCTTTGATCCCAAGTGCTGTACAAAATGTCCAGTGTCTGACAATAAACAGTTCTTATTTTGCCTTTACACTGGTCTTGCCTGGTGCTTGGGGTAATCTGCGATAGACTGGCGGAGTCTTTGTGTTCCAGATAGAAGGAAGCTACGACTGATGGGGACACCCAGTTGGGGTGTCCTCTAGTACCGTCACATGCACTTTTATAGGCTTGCAACACCAGCATTGCGTGAGTAAGAACATCAAAACCTGGGGGTTACAGCTTTTTGAAATGCAAACTATACCTTTAGAGATCTGATCCTCCCACTCCTAGTTAACCTCTTAAGGACCCATGACATGCCAAGACCATCATGGGTAAACTTGCGTTAAGGACGAATGATGGTCCTGGTACATCATGGAATTCAAGGGTCCCCGCAAGGCCACATGCCGCTCAGGGACTGCTGAATCCATTTTGAGAAAAAAAATCTCTGTGATCCTTAACCCTTTGAGTGCCAGTGGGTTACACAACGCATTGCTCTGTTGATCTCTTAAGGGGTTAATGCACCAATTCCAAACATAAATCACACCTACCTAGGTAGGTTCTTCTAATAAACCAGTGGTTCTCAACTCCTGTCCTCAGGACCCACTAACAGGCCAGGACTTAGGGATTTCTCTACTAGAGCACAGGTGTGGTGATCAGAGGCTCATTCACACTGATTAACACACCTGTGCTCTAACAAGAAAATAATGTGATCAGAGGCTCATTCACATTGATTAACTCACCTGTGCTCTAACAAGGAAATCATGTGATCAGAGGCTCATTCACATTGATTAACTCACCTATGCTCTAACAAGGAAATCATGTGATCAAAGGCTCATTCACATTGATTAACTCACCTGTGCTCTAACAAGGAAATCATGTGATCAGAGGTTCATTCACACTGATTAACTCACCTGTGCTCTAACAAGGAAATCATGTGATCAGAGGCTCATTCACATTGATTAACTCACCTGTGCTCTAACAAGAAAATAATGTGATCAGAGGCTCATTCACATTGATTAACTCACCTGTGCTCTAACAAGGAAATCATGTGATCAGAGGCTCATTCACATTGATTAACTCACCTATGCTCTAACAAGGAAATCATGTGATCAAAGGCTCATTCACATTGATTAACTCACCTGTGCTCTAACAAGGAAATCATGTGATCAGAGGTTCATTCACACTGATTAACTCACCTGTGCTCTAACAAGGAAATCATCAAATCCTGGCCTGTTAGTGGGTCCTGAGGACACGGGTTGAGAACCACTGGATTAAACAGTTTACGAGTCACTTATACCTAAAATATAATTCCACTTTAATTAGAATGTTCCTAAAAGAAAGGTACACTAAATGCTAAATCAACAGCTAGCTGGGGATGATGGGAATTATAGTCCTTAACAGCAGAAGGGCCTCCGGTTGCCCATCCCTGTAGTTAGCAGATGTTTTATTTTGCATTCTTTCTTGACTATAATCAGAGATATCCTTTAGAATCCACCTCTAACTTTTGCAGTAGAAGGGTTAACTTTGTAACTCTTGAAATATACATCTTTAGCATCATTTGGTTACCTATCATTACCTTTAGAACAAATTATATACAGCCTTCCGGTTAATTAGCTTTGCAGGTTTAGCTGATAGAGCAGGAAACAGATTGGCAACTAAATATTAATTGCACAATGTTAATGATGCTCATGATATATTAATGGACTTCTCTGCATCTGCTTCTGGGCGAGTCTGGTTCATTTCTGTTCGGATCCATACTGAAGGACTCTGCCGTAAAATGGGAAGATTCACTAAGCGGTGATAATGAGGTGATAAAGTGGAGATGACCTCCAGTTTATCACTTCTTCAATTCTTATGCTATTCTATGGAGCCTATTCAAGCTGAACTTTCACCTAAACATATGTTTGCTTTAATCCACGTACATTACCGATTCATACTGTGCTGGGTTTTGGTTTAAAAAAAAAACGCAAGAGAAATTAAGTTTGAGGGTTAACTTTATCCCTCTTCTCCTCATTCTGATCAGCACCATCTTGCCGATGAGAATACAGGAGATCCTCCTCCCCGCTGGTCTGTCAGTAAGCTGGAGTACTCTCATTGGCTAGATATCGATCTCCACCAATGAGAGTTCTCCAACTTTCTGACAGACCAGCCGGGAGGAGGATCTGTTATGTATTCTCATCGGCACAAATTGTGCCGGTCAGAATGAGAATATGTCAAGAGGGAAAAGGTAAACCCTCAAACAATTTCTATTGCGTTTTTTTTTTAAACCAAAACACAGCACAGTTTGAATTGGTAATCTACGTGGATTAAGGCAAACATGTGTTTAGGTGAAAGTTCCGCTTTCACTAAGATTTTTTCACCTTTGTCAGCCTCAGTGAATAAGCTCCGTAGAATAACATAGGAACTGGAGAAGTGATAAACTGGAGAAGTCATCTCCGCTATATCACCTCTTTATCACCGCTTAGTGAATCTCCCCCAATATATGACTGCGATATGCTAAGTGCCTCTATACTGACACATGCAATGCTCCAGCAGTCAGAGAGAAGGACTGGACAAACTCTAAGGGTCATTATGTGTTCAAAAGAAGAGTGGTGAAGTTCTGGGACAAACCAACTGCATTATAAGAGAACTCAAAATTCAAGAAATTCCCATTGATTTAACCCCTTGAATTCTAGAGACTTCTCAGAATGCCTTAGAGACCTCACTAGCATTCAAGGGGTTTAAATATCCATTTAAAACCAATGGGAAATTTTAGTTCTTCCCTATTGAGCAAATTGTTTACCCCAGAACTCCTTCACCTTATTTTTAATATATGGCCCTGATTTTTCTAAATGGGACTTTTTAACTCATTAGTTAGAGACCAGTCTAGCGTTTAAGGGGTTGAAAACTCCATTTAAATCAATGGGAGTTTGTATTTGTTCTTGAGATGTGGTAGGAGTGCACTAATATAGATGTATGTCTTTCTTATTAAAGGAGGCAAATATAGTTTTTGATACCTTTGTTGGCTAACTAAGCAGATTTAAATGCAAGCTTTCAAGACCTTAGGTCTCTTCCTCAGGCATGTTATACAGATAAATATGAAAACATCTCTCTTAAATACAAGTACACATCACATTGTTTAGCATGGAAATCAGATAACAGAATGCAGTCCAGATCCAGATATCTTTGTTCAGTCAGTGGTAAATTGCACTCTTCCTCTGAGGCTTTAGAGGTATTTACGATGCTCTTGGGTCTGTGGAAAGGTCAGTCAACTTGGATGGGAGACCGCCTGGGACTCCCAGGTGCTGTAGGCTTTTGCTTAGAAATTATATTTTGTCATAAATTCCTTATCCCTGTTCAACCCACTACAAATTGCATTAAATTTTAACATTAATTTTACCTCCCATACCTTTCTGTCCCTCTGAGTGCGGAACAGTCCCATCAATACAGTTAATTTAATATCCTTGACACTGTGCCCATTTTGGCAAAAATGTTCTCCCACTGGTGTCTCTGTCTTTTTGTTATTAACAATGGATCTGTGGGAATTAAATCTCCTATGTAGTGCTTGTCCAGTTTCTCCCACATACAGAGCTGTTGGGCATTTTGCACACATGATAAGGTATATTACATTGGATGATTTACAGGTGAAGGTACCATTGATCTTATGGTGTAACTGGGTGTTTGGAATTGGTATGTTGTCCGTGGTGTAAATGTGTGCACAAGTTTCACATCTCTTTTGTAGGCAGGGAGATGTGCCATTTTTTGTATTTTTACTCAGGGCACTCCTTACCATCAGTTGTTTCAAATTTGGAGGCTGTCTGAATGAGAGTAAGGGAGGCTGTGGGAATATGTTCTTGAGTCTTTCATCTGTATGTAGTTTCTTTTGAAGTTCTCTTGAAATTTTGCGTAGCACTTCAACCTGGGGGTGGTAAGTGACCACCAGTGGCACCCGGTTTCCCTTATGTTGTTCTTTGTAGTGTAACAGATTTTTTCTTGGTATTTGGGTAGCCTTCTGTATCTGACTGTCAATAATAGTTGCGCTGTAACCGTGTTTTATAAAGTCTCCTCTGAGTTCCTGGAGGTGCTTATCGCGGTCCATCCTGTCAGAACAGATGCGGTGGTATCTGATGGCCTGGCTGTATATGATGGAGTTCTTTGTGTGTTTTGGATGGAAGCTATTGCTTTTCAGGTATGTTGGTCTGTCTGTTGGTTTGCGGTATAGGGATGTGTGGATGGAGTTTTTCTGAATACTGATAGTTGTGTCAAGGAAGTTAATGCTTGTGCGTGAGTGACTGAGTGTTAGGTTGATATTGGGGTGGAATGTATTGTAATTCTCATGGAATTTGAGTAGTTCCTCCTCACTGGCGGTCCAGATGATAAGAATATCATCTATGTAGCGGAGGTAGACCAGGGGTTTAATCTGGCAGGTGGACAGGAAGTCCTCTTCCAATTTTGCCATAAACAGGTTGGCATATTGTGGTGCCATTCGGGTACCAATTGCAGTCCCCATTTTCTGAAGGTAGAGGTCCTGTCCAAACTGGGACTGTTCCGCACTCAGAGGGACAGAAAGGTATGGGAGGTAAAATTAATGTTAAAATTTAATGCAATTTGTAGTGGGTTGAACAGGGATAAGGAATTTATGACAAAATATAATTTCTAAGCAAAAGCCTACAGCACCTGGGAGTCCCAGGCGGTCTCCCATCCAAGTTGACTGACCTTTCCACAGACCCAAGAGCATCGTAAATACCTCTAAAGCCTCAGAGGAAGAGTGCAATTTACCATTGACTGATCAAAGATATCTGGATCTGGACTGCATTCTGTTATCTGATTTCCATGCTAAACAATGTGATGTGTACTTGTATTTAAGAGAGATGTTTTCATATTTATCTGTATAAAATGCCTGAGGAAGAGACCTAAGGTCTTGAAAGCTTGCATTTAAATCTGCTTAGTTAGCCAATAAAAGGTATCAAAAACTATATTTGCCTCCTGTATTTATACGGCTAACACGGTACCAACTCTCATTTCTTATTAAAGGAGCAGTAAGCTTTTTTTTTCATGAAAATGTGTATATTATAGAACTTTTCCTAATGAGTAAAACAAGGTCACTCCCACTGCTGTTGGTTGTTTTATTCAACATTTATAACAGTTCAAATAATCAGGATGTGGATTTACTTTGCGTTTACTTCCTGATAGTTCAAACTGACAGGAAGTGACTCAGCTGTTTCTGTCACATTCTATATGTAGAACTGTATGTCACTGACATTCCTCTCCATTAGAATGTAACTGACTGCTAATTGGAATTTGACCACTAGAGGGCATTTCTAATGTAAAAAAAACACAGGTTTAAATTGTAATAATTCAGGAAATATGCATCTCTCTCAGAAGTGGGAGTATCCTTGTTTTACTGAACATGTAACACTCTACAATATATGTTTTCATAAAAAAGTTCACTGCTCCTTTAAGGTCATGATTCTTGCAGCTGATTAGCTGTTGGCGATTCTTATACCTTGCTCATCCTGATCTGCCATAGAAGGCTTATGTGCTGCATCCTTGTGTGTCAGTGACTTGATGCGTATTACAAAAGGGTTGTGACTTAACCAGGAGGGTGGGGTTTACATATAGTTGTGACATAAAGTGGGCAGAAAGTAGGTGGGAATTAGGCAAAAAAGGGTGGGAAGGAGAATAAGTGGGTGGGAAGTGGGAGGAACAGGGTAGGAAGGAGGATAAGTGGGAGGAAAGTAGGAGGAACAGAGTGGGAAGGAGGATAAGTGGGAGGAAAGTGGGAGGAACAGGATGGGAAGGAGAAGAAGTTGGAGAGCAGGGTGAGAAGGAGGAGAAGTGGGCAGGAAGTGGGTGGAACAGGGTGGGAAGGAGGAGAAGTGGGAGGAACATGGTGGACAGGAAGAGAAGTGGTAGGGAAGTTGATGGAAAGAGTGGGAAGGAGGAGAAGTGGGAGGAGCAGGGTGGAAAGGAGGAGAAGCGGACAGGAAGCAGGAGGAACAGGGTAGGAAGGAGGAGAAGTGGGAGGGAAGTGGGAGGGACAGGGTGGGAAGGAGGAGAAGTGTGTGGGAAGTGGGAGAAACAGGGTGGGAAGGAGGATAAGTGGGAGGGAAGTGGGAAGAACTGGGTAAAGAATCAGCCTCTGAAAACCAGAGTCTCTGGGGAAGATTCGGAAAGTTCCCTGGTATGGTGATATTTGAAAGCCATTTCAGACACATTTTTGGGCATTTTTTATATCGTATTGTGGATGTTGTATATCTATTTTACCAATCTCCAGCTGAATTCTGGAACTTCATAAAAATGCCATAGACTCTAAAGCAAATGCTGTGCAGCCTCATCGCATTACACCAGAAGACAATTTTCAGACCACATTTTTAACTCAAATTGTCTTTTTTTTTTTTCAACACCTCCTACCTGTTGAAGACCAGTGGATCTCTGATGAAGCAATATAACCCACATGCAAACTCCAGCTTCCCATTCATTTCTTTGGGGCTTTTAACACATTCATCTCTACAATGTCGCAAAGACGTCTCTAGCATTCAAGGGGGTTATATTTATATAAGGCCCCTTATACGTACTTCATCCTTCGCGCCTTGGAGCTGGAAGCAGATCGCGATGTGGAACCATTTTCGTCAGTATAAGAAGGGGGGCAGGGTTTTCCTTATACTGAATGAAGGCAGATTGTGCCGCGTAGCGATCTGTCAGGTCAAGCAACTGGATTTCAGTTCTCAGGGGATGTGGCCTCGTATACAGTCAATATAGAGGGATTTCAGCATTACTAAAGTAACTGATCAGTAATGTGCAGTGCAAGGAAGTATTGTAGCGTTGCTCATACTGAAAATATATTTATTTAATTCAATTGTTATTTATTTCTATACAGGTGCCATATAAGACTTTTTAAGGATTATAACCCCTGCTCTTCTATGAACACAAGCTGTGCCCTGAAATGCAAAAACTAAATCAATGATGTACATAATTGTTCAAGGTGAGAGAAAAGCAATTGGGAGAAAGAATGTTGGTCCTGCTCGCTGTTCTAAAATGCCACTAAAAATATGTTTTGTTTCAACACTCTACATTTTTTATACTGAATGAAGGCAGATTGTGCCGCGTAGCGATCTTTCCGGTCAAGCAACTGGATTTCAGGTCTCAGGGGATGCGGCTTCGTATACAGTCAATATAGAGGGATTTCAGCATTACTAAAGTAACTGATCAGTAATGTGCACTACAAGGAAGTATTGCAGCGCTGCTCATACTGAAACATTATTATCCCTTTAATTATAGACCCCCCCTCCCCATATGTACAAGGTGGAGGTGCAATGCTTTGCGAAGCGATGCGTTAAACACCTCCTATTGAGTTAATGAGTTCAGGAATAGTCTCTCTTGTGTTGAATAATACAGACATTTGCTATGTTTATTTGTGGATAGTAATGGGTGACAGGAGAAAATAGCAGCGAAAATATATTTATTTAATTCAATTGTTATTTATTTCTATACAGGTGCCATATAAGACTTTTTAAGGATTATAACCCCTGCTCTTCTATGAACACAAGCTGTGCCCTGAAATGCAAAAACTAAATCAATGATGTACATAATTGTTCAAGGTGAGAGAAAAGCAATTGGGAGAAAGAATGTTGGTCCTGCTCGCTGTTCTAAAATGCCACTAAAAATATGTTTTGTTTCAACACTCTACATTTTTGAATGCAGAAAGAATTCCTCTGGAGTTACCATGGCAATAGAACATGAATATATTATCCACAGCAACAAGCACATCAGCAAATCTCTTAGTTCAACCTTGTTTAAATCAAGTCAGTAAATATTTTTTGCCAGAGTAGAAAGCCAGCAGAGAGAATGGGATTCTTGATTAGCCTATTTTGTTTTGCTCCTGTGGCTCCATACAAGTGGCACTAAATTGCTAAAACAAGTAATTGTTGGCCAGACTTCAAATTATTACTTTGAGCTCGTTTAACCTCCCATCTTTCACGGATTACTGATTTAACACTTTGAGTGCCAGAGGGGTACCGAAGGCATTGCAAAGCAATATATTGCTTACCCCTCTGGCACTCAGTGGGTTAAAGCAATGCGTTGGACACCTCTCTGGAACTCTAAAGGTTAAAGGGATAGTAATACTTTGTTTTATCTTTATTTTATTTTGTAGGCATTAAAAAAACATGAAGAACAATATAAGTCTTATCTCTCAAACCTTTACGGTTTGAGAGATATTCACAAGCAAAGTTTCCACTCCCGCCCCTTTTACCTAGTGTAAGCCATCTCTTCTCAGATGTGGAATCCAGTCCATAGACCAGACAGATAACAGAAGGGGACAATCTTCTTCCTATGAGAACAATGAAAGCCCTGTCCCCCATGACAAGTTTTTCAGGTTTTTCCCCTTATCTTAATTGAAGATTGTCCCTCTCTGCAATCTACCTGGGCACCTCCCTTCTGCTCTGGCTGAACAGTGTTACATTGTAAAAGGGGCGGGAGGGGGACACTTTATCATTGAATTACTCTTGAACTACAACTCTATGATGATTAATTAGAGCTGCTTTTATTATGAAACATTACTATCCCTTTAAAAAACATTTCTAATTTCATATTTTTGTTTGCTGTTTATTTGTCTTTAAAACATGCTGAGATGTTGGTTAATGCACCAGCTGTAGGATATGTTCAAACCTCAGGGTCAAAGGCCCTAGTCCCAGCAGGGTCAACTCAGCCTTTCATCCTTCTGAGATAAATAAAATGAGTACCCAGGACATATCTGAAAATAAAAGGCAATCTCAATGTCTCCTTGCAAAATACTTTCATTAAAAATGGCAAATTTTCAATGAGATAACATTTTTACTAGTTATATAAAGTGGGAGTCAGGGACTCTCAACTAAGAACAAGCCTGCAATGGAAATGTTTAAGCTCTGTAGGAGTGCTTTCCTCCCAGGGTGCACTCTCTTTTATCCCATTAGTGCCTTTCACAGACAGGAAATATCCTATAACTAGTGTTGAGCGAGCATGCTCGGCCGATGCTCGGATCGGCTCGAGCATCGCTCTGCTCGGCACATGGCGGTACTCGTACGAGTACCGCATGTGCTCGCCCGCCATGTTCGGGTCTCCTCCCCGCACGTTTTGCGGCTGCTGCGCAGCCAATAAACGTGCAGGGAGGCTCTGACATCGGTGTAATGCCAGCAGCCATGTTGGCTGCTGGCATTACACTGATTGGCTGGCCAGAACCCGTGGTCAGGTGCTGTATAGCACCTGACCAGCGAGTTCGGCTCAGTCTGAGCCAGGGAGAGCTGAGGATAGGAAGGGAAAGGCAGTGTAGGGAGGAAAAAAACAAAAATTGTGAAAAAAAAAGAACCAAAAGTCCTTTTTAGGACTACTGTGTGTGGGGGCAGCAGGTTATTTGGTGTGGGGGGAAAAAAACAAAAAAAAAAAAAAAAAAATATATATATTCTGTTTAGTGTGCAAAGTTGCAGATTAGAGCACATTCTGTTTAGTGTGCACAGTTGCAGATTAGAGCACATTCTGTTTAGTGTGCAAAGTTGCAGATTAGAGCACATTCTGTTTAGTGTGCAAAGTTGCAGATTAGAGCACATTCTGTTTAGTGTGCAAAGTTGCAGATTAGAGCACATTCTGTTAAGTCTTCAAACTAAAATATCAAAGTCACGTATTCCATTCAGTGTGCGTCGCCGCAGTTTAGCAGCACATTCTGAGTACTGTGCAGAGTTGCAGAATAGGAAGAAATACTGTTAAGTCTTCAAACTAAAATATCAAAGTCACATATTCCATTCAGTGTGCTTCGCCGCAGTTTAGCAGCACATTCTGTGTACTGTGCAGAGTTGCAGAATAGGAAGAAATACTGTTAAGTCTTCAAACTCAAATATCAAAGTCACATATTCCATTCAGTGTGCTTCGCCGCAGTGTAGCAGCACATTCTGTGTACTGTGCAGAGTTGCAGAATAGGAAGAAATACTGTTAAGTCTTCAAACTCAAATATCAAAGTCACATATTCCATTCAGTGTGCTTCGCCGCAGTTTAGCAGCACATTCTGTGTACTGTGCAGAGTTGCAGAATAGGAAGAAATACTGTTAAGTCTTCAAACTAAAATATCAAAGTCACATATTCCATTCAGTGTGCTTCGCCGCAGTGTAGCAGCACATTCTGTGTACTGTGCAGAGTTGCAGAATAGGAAGAAATACTGTTAAGTCTTCAAACTCAAATATCAAAGTCACATATTCCATTCAGTGTGCTTCGCCGCAGTTTAGCAGCACATTCTGTGTACTGTGCAGAGTTGCAGAATAGGAAGAAATACTGTTAAGTTTTCAAACTCAAATATTAAAGTCACATATTCCATTCAGTGTGTTTCAACGCCGTTTAACAGCCTATTCTGTGTACTCTACAGAGTTGCAGAATAGTAAGAAATACTGTTAATTTTTCAAACTCAAATATCAAAGTCACATATTCCATTCAGTGTCTTTCACCGCCGTTTAACAGCCTATTCTGTGTACTCTGTACAGTTGCAGAATTATAAGAAATACTGTTAAGTTTTCAAACTCAAATATTAAAGTCACATATTCCATTCAGTGTCTTTCACCGCCGTTTAACAGCCTATTCTGTGTACTCTGTACAGTTCCAGAATTATAAGAAATACTGTTAAGTTTTCAAACTCAAATATTAAAGTCACATATTCCATTCAGTGTGTTTCAACGCCGTTTAACAGCCTATTCTGTGTACTCTGCAGAGTTGCAGAATAGTAAGAAATACTGTTAATTTTTCAAACTCAAATATTAAAGTCACATATTCCATTCAGTGTCTTTCACCGCCGTTTAACAGCCTATTCTGTGTACTCTGTACAGTTCCAGAATTATAAGAAATACTGTTAAGTTTTCAAACTCAAATATTAAAGTCACATATTCCATTCAGTGTCTTTCACCGCCGTTTAACAGCCTATTCTGTGTACTCTGTACAGTTCCAGAATTATAAGAAATACTGTTAAGTTTTCAAACTCAAATATTAAAGTCACATATTCCATTCAGTGTGTTTCAACGCCGTTTAACAGCCTATTCTGTGTACTCTGCAGAGTTGCAGAATAGTAAGAAATACTGTTAATTTTTCAAACTCAAATATTAAAGTCACTTATTCCATTCAGTGTGTGTCACCGCCGTTTAGCAGCCTATTCTGTGTACTCTGCAGAGTTGCAGAATAGTAAGAAATACTGTTAAGTTTTCAAACTCAAATATTAAAGTCACTTATTCCATTCAGTGTGTGTCACCGCCGTTTAGCAGCCTATTCTGTGTACTCTGCACAGTTGCAGAATAGGAAGAAATACTGTTAAGTTTTCAAACTCAAATATTAAAGTCACATATTCCATTCAGTGTCTTTCACCGCCGTTTAACAGCCTATTCTGTGTACTCTGTACAGTTCCAGAATTATAAGAAATACTGTTAAGTTTTCAAACTCAAATATTAAAGTCACATATTCCATTCAGTGTGTTTCAACGCCGTTTAACAGCCTATTCTGTGTACTCTGCAGAGTTGCAGAATAGTAAGAAATACTGTTAATTTTTCAAACTCAAATATTAAAGTCACTTATTCCATTCAGTGTGTGTCACCGCCGTTTAGCAGCCTATTCTGTGTACTCTGCAGAGTTGCAGAATAGTAAGAAATACTGTTAAGTTTTCAAACTCAAATATTAAAGTCACTTATTCCATTCAGTGTGTGTCACCGCCGTTTAGCAGCCTATTCTGTGTACTCTGCACAGTTGCAGAATAGGAAGAAATACTGTTAAGTTTTCAAACTCAAATATTAAAGTCACATATTCCATTCAGTGTCTTTCACCGCCGTTTAACAGCCTATTCTGTGTACTCTGTACAGTTCCAGAATTATAAGAAATACTGTTAAGTTTTCAAACTCAAATATTAAAGTCACATATTCCATTCAGTGTGTTTCAACGCCGTTTAACAGCCTATTCTGTGTACTCTGCAGAGTTGCAGAATAGTAAGAAATACTGTTAATTTTTCAAACTCAAATATTAAAGTCACATATTCCATTCAGTGTCTTTCACCGCCGTTTAACAGCCTATTCTGTGTACTCTGTACAGTTCCAGAATTATAAGAAATACTGTTAAGTTTTCAAACTCAAATATTAAAGTCACATATTCCATTCAGTGTCTTTCACCGCCGTTTAACAGCCTATTCTGTGTACTCTGTACAGTTCCAGAATTATAAGAAATACTGTTAAGTTTTCAAACTCAAATATTAAAGTCACATATTCCATTCAGTGTGTTTCAACGCCGTTTAACAGCCTATTCTGTGTACTCTGCAGAGTTGCAGAATAGTAAGAAATACTGTTAAGTTTTCAAACTCATATATATTAAAGTCATATATATCGTGTAAGATGAAGAAGGCGGGTAAAAAGGGACGGGGAAGTGGACGTGATCCTGAAAGTTCAGGGCTCGGGTCAGGACGCGGAGAAACTGTGCCTGGTGCCAGAGCACAAGAAAGAAAGACATCCACCATACCTAGCTTCATGTCTGATTTCACAGGGCGTCGCAGGACATCACTCTCGAGGTCCGACCAGTGCGAACAGGTGGTCGGTTGGATGACAGCTGATACTGCTTCCAGTCGGTTAAGCACCACCCTGTCTTCCACCAAGTCCACTCTCAGTAGCCAAGAGTCTGGTCAACATAATCCTCACTCTGATCATCCTTCCTCCCACCATACACGGTCTGGTCAAAGAAGTGATCCCACACTGGGATATAGTGATGAGCTCGTCTCATCACCAATCCTTCATTTGACCCTCTCTCCAAGCACGCTTGCAGAGGAACATGACATCTTGTGCCCTGATTCACAACCTCTAGAGGCTACCCAATCACAAGAAGATGACAGATGTGAACGGCATTTAAGGTCAAAGGAAGTAGTGGATGATGATGATGATGATGAGACACAGTTGCCATTAGATCAACCACTATTTCCTTCTCAAGACCTTGTTGAGGAGAATGTTATACAGTTGTCAATGACCGAGTATGTGGTGGGATCAAGACTTGAGGAGGATGATCAGAGTGAGGAAGTGGAGGAGGACTTGGTGGACGATGAGGTGACTGACCCCACCTGGGAAGGTGTAGAGCCGAGCGATGACAGCAGTCCTGAGGGTGAGCCATCTGCAGCACCGCAACAGGCTGGAAGAGGCAGTGGTGTGGCTACAGAAAGAAGGCGGACCGCACCAAACCGGCCCGCAAATGTTCCACGGAGCACCCCCTTGCGTAAATCTACCTTGCCAAGGGGTAGGTGTTCCGCGGTATGGCGTTTTTTTAAGGAAAGTGCGGACGACAAAAGATTTGTAGTTTGCAACCTGTGCCACACCAGAATGAGCCGAGGCATGAACACTAGAAACCTCACCACCACCAGCATGATCCGACACATGGCATCCAAGCACCGTAGTAAGTGGGAGGAACGCCTGGATCGCCCATCTGTGTCTGCAGGCCACACCACTGCCTCCTCTTCCCCTGTTTTCGGTGCCGGCCAATCGCCTGTCGAAGGCGCAGGCCCGCATACCTCCCGCCCTGCACCTGTAGCATCTGAAGCACCATCAGCGACCACATCCACTTCCCTGTCCCAGCACAGCGTCCAAATGTCGTTACCCCAGGCATTTGAGCGCAAGAGAAAATACCCAGCCACCCACCCACAGGCCATAGCACTAACCTCACACCTTTCCAAATTACTGGCCATCGAAATGCTGCCATTTAGGCTTGTGGACACTGAGTCCTTCCGCAGCCTGATGGCAGCAGCTGTCCCTCGGTACGCGGTCCCCAGCCGCCACTACTTTTCCCGGTGTGCCATCCCCGCATTACACCACCATGTGTCCCGTAACATCACCCGTGCCCTGACCAACGCAGTTACTGGGAAGGTCCACTTAACGACTGACACATGGACAAGTGCTTGTGGCCAGGGACGCTACATTTCCCTGACGGCACACTGGGTGAATGTCGTGGAGGCTGGGAGCGACTCGGACCCTGGGATGGCACGGGTGCTACCCACGCCGAGGATTGCGGGCCCTACCTCCATCAGGGTTTCCACCAGCACCTACGTTATTGGCTCCTCCTCCTCCGTTTCCACCTCCGAATTCTCTACACACACCGCCACTCCCCCATCAGCCAGTAGCTGGAAACAGTGTAGCACTGCAGTGGGGAAGCGTCAACAGGCCGTGCTGAAGCTGATCTGCCTTGGGGACAAACAGCACACGGCCTCAGAGCTGTTGCAGGGGATTAGTCACCAGACCGAGCAGTGGCTCTCGCCACTCAACCTGCAACCAGGCATGGTTGTGTGTGATAATGGGCGTAACTTGGTGGCGGCTTTGGAGCTCGGCAAGCTCACACACGTACCATGCCTAGCGCATGTATTTAATTTAGTGGTGCAGCGATTTCTAAAAACCTACCCCAATGTGCATGATCTCTTGACCAAGGTGCGCCGCGTGTGTGCACATTTCCGTAAGTCATCTACAGCTTCGGCCGGCCTGTTGAAGCTGCAGCAGCGCTTACAATTGCCAGCTCACCGGCTGCTGTGTGACGTGAGCACGCGCTGGAACTCCACCTTCCACATGTTGGCCCGGCTTTGTGAGCAGCAGAGGGCAGTAGTGGAGTACCAGCTGTTACACGGTCGTCGCCTCTCCGTTCAACTTCCTGTAATCAGAAGTGAGGAGTGGGAATGGATGTCAGACCTCTGCGAGGTTTTACGCAATTTTGAGGAATCGACACAGATGGTGAGCGGCGATAACGCTATTATCAGTGTAACCATCCCACTTCTGTGTCTACTGAAACGCTCGCTGCTCACAATTAAAACCGACGCTTTGCATGTGGAAGAGGTGGAAATGGGGGAGGAAGAGCTTACACAAGGTGATAGCCAGAGCACCCTCACTTCGTCTTCTCAGCGACAATTGGAGGAGGCGGAGGAGGAGGAGGAGGAGGAGGAGGAAGACACGGTTGCCTCCGCTACAGAGGGTAGCCATGGAACTTTAGTTCCATCTCTTCAGCGTGGGTGGGCAGAAGAGGAGGAAGAGGATGAGGATATTGAGAGTCAGCCTCCTGGTGAGGACAGCGAAATCTTGACTGTTGGTACTCTGGCACACATGGCTGACTTTATGTTAGGCTGCCTTTCCCGTGACCCACGCGTTGTACGCATTTTAGACAACACGGATTACTGGGTGTTCACCCTTCTGGACCCCCGCTACAAAGAGAATTTCTCATCTCTCATTCCTCCGGTGGAGAGGACAAGCAAAATGGTGCAATACCAGAAGGTTCTTGTTGAAAAATTGCTCCAAAATTTTCCATCTGACAACGCTGGCGGCAGAGTACGTGCTACCTTGGCCAACCGAGAAGGGGAGAAAAGGGGAGCACACAGCAGTTCCGAGAAAGGCAGGGCAACACTCTCCAAGGCGTGGGACACCTTCATGACACCCCGCCAGCACCCTCACCCTGATGCGCAGCCTAGTGTCACAAGGAGGGAAAAGTTTTGGAAGATGGTGAAGGAGTACGTAGCAGACCGTGTCAGCGTCCTCAATGATCCCTCTGTGCCTTACAACTACTGGGTGTCCAAGCTGGACACGTGGTATGAACTGGCACTCTACGCCTTGGAGGTGCTGGCCTGCCCTGCCGCCAGCGTTCTGTCTGAGCGGGTATTTAGTGCTGCTGGTGGCATCATAACAGATAAGCGTATCCGCCTTTCCACCGACAATGCTGATAGGTTGACACTTATAAAAATGAACAAGGCCTGGATTTCCCCTGACTTCTCCACTCCACTGGAGGAAAGCCCCGGGGGAACATAAACTCACTTTATATATGTTATTTACAATGATGGGAATACTCTGTATTCCCATTCACCCAAAAAACGGGTATATGGTTGACTCTTAATCTTCTCATCCTCCTCCTCCTCTTCCATATGCCCTGTGCTATAATTTTTATATAGGGCCAGCTCACCAGCGGGCCCTGTGATATAATTTTTATATAGGGCCAGCTCACCAGCGGGCCCTGTTTGACAATTTTTATATAGGTCAGCTCACCAGCGGGCCTTCTCATATAATGTTTTATTGGGTCAGCTCTCTAGCGGGCCCTCTCATATAATGTTTTATAGCGTCAGCTCACTAGCGGGCCTTCGCATATAATGTTTAGGATGGTCAGCTCTGCAGCAGACCCTCACCCATAATGTTTTAGATGGTCAGCTCAGCGCACGTTTCCCTCTTAATCATGGCCTCAGTTCTGAAAATCAAGGAAATTTTTGGGAGAATTTGCCTCTGCGCACGTTTCCCTCTTAATCATGGCCTCAGTTCTGAAAATCAAGGAAATTTTTGGGATAATTTGCCTCTGCGCACGTTTCCCTCTTAATCATGGCCTCACTTCAGAAAATCGATGAAATTTTTGGGAGAATTTGCAGATGATATACAAGTAAATATACAGCAAATACTGTTTGGTAACAATTTTTCGCCTAAAGTCGTTTTTATTTTCCTTTTTGTGTGTTTTACGGTCAGTCTGTAAAAATGGCGTACTACGGGCGAAAGATCGTTCCCAGCAGCGATGTTGGAGTCCAAGGTGCATCCAGACATCCTCCCTATGCTGTCCCTGAACCATTTCTGTAGTGTTTCCATCTTTTTCTGCCCTTTTCCTATGGACCAGGCACCCTCCCCTCATCAGAGCAGGGGGTGCCTGGTGTAATGCTCGAGTCCTCCCATTGACTTCAATGGGGCTCGGGTGTTCGGCCGAGCACTCGAGCCTCAGGGGGTGCTCGGTCAGAGCACCCGAACATTCGAGCATTGGGGTGCTCGCTCATCACTACCTATAACATATCATACTGGTCCTGCCATTACAGCAGTCCAACCATGAAATGCCAGGCAGTTCCTCCCTGAACAAGAGAAGCAGCCAACTCCAGATGTACGTTTCAACCTTGTTGGACCTTGTGAGTGAGGTGTAGCTGATATCTCTAGACACTGTGAGCAAGGGGTCCAATGCTGTAATCTCCTAATACCTTTGGCGTGACTAACCCCAAAGATAATTTGCATATGTAAAGTGGGAGTCAGAGATGCTCAACTAGGAAAGAGCCTGCAATACAGATCTGAAGGCTCTCTAGTATTGGTGTCTTATCCAGGGTGCAGTCTCTTTTAACCCACTAGTGCCTTTCACAGAGAGGAAATATCCTAAAACATATCATACTGATCCTGCCAAACAGCAGTCCAACCACAAAATGCCAGGTAATTCCTCTCTGAACAAAAGAAGCAGAAGCAGCCAACCCCAAATGCACTTTTCTTTCTTTTGGGGCCTTATCAGTGAGATGTTACTGGTTCCAAGGCACTGTGTGCAAGGGGGCCAATGCCTGATTCCCCTATTACCCTTGGGGTGACTTATCCCAAAGATAATTTGCATATGTAAAGTAGGAGTCAGAGACACTCAACTAGGAATGAACCTGCAATACAAATTTGCAGGCTCTCTAGGAATGGTGTCCTACCCAGGGTGCAGTTTCGTTTAGCCCACTAGTGCCTTTCTCAGAGAGGAAATATCCTAAAGCATATCATATTGGTCCTGCCAAGACAGCTGTCCATTCTCAAAATGGCAGGCAACTCCTCTCTTTGGCTTGCTGGGCCTCTACAGTGACACATTCCTGATCTCTAAGCACTGTGAGCAAGGGGTCCAATGCTGGATTCTCTTATTATCCTTGGGGTGACTAATCCCAAGGGTAATCTGCATATGTAAAATGAAGTCAGAGATGCTCATCTAGGAACGAGCATGCAATACAATCTTCAGGCTCTCTAGGATTGACATACTTGAAAATGAAATACAATCTCAATGTCTCCTTCTTGCAAAATACTTTTATCAAAATGGCTAATTTTCAATTAAATAAAGTTTTTGCCAGTTATATAAAGTGGGAGTCAGAGACGTTCAACTAGAAACAAGCCTGCAATAGAAATTTATAAGCCCTCTAGGAGTGGTGTCCTACCCAGGGTGCAGTCTCTTTTAGCCCACTAGTGCCTTTCATAGAGAGTGAATATCATATCTGAAGCACATCATACTGGTCCTGCCAAACAGCAGTCGAGCTACAAAAACAAGAGAGGCAGACAAACCCAGATGTGCGTTTTGGCCTTGTTGGGCCTCACAAGTGAAGTGTAGCAGATCTCTCTAGGTACTTTGAGCAACGGGTCCAATGCTGGGTTTCCCTGTTATGCTTTGAGAGACTAATCCCAAGGATAATTTGCATATGTAAAGCAGAAGTCAAAGACTAATACAAATTTGCAGGCTCTCTATGAGTGGTGTACTACCCAGAGTGCAGTCTCTTTTAGCCCACTAGTGCCTTTCACAGAGAGGAAATATCCTAAAACATATGATACTGGTCCTGCCAAACAGCAGTCCAGCCATGAAATTTCAGGCAATTCCCCTCTGTAAAAGAGAAGCAGCCAAAGCCAGGCCTTACTGGGCCTCATCAGTGAGGTGTTGCTGATCTCTCTAGGTACTGTGAGCAAGGGATCCAATGCTGGATTCCCCTATTACCTTGGGATAACTAATCCCAAGGTTAATTTGCATATGTAAAGCGAGAGTCAGAGAATGATCCTGCAAATTTGTAGGCTCTCTAGAAGAGGTGTCCTACCCAGGGTGCAGTCTCATTTAGCCCACTATTGCCTTTTACAGAGAGGAAATATCTTAAAGCATATCATACTGGTCCTGCCAAGACAGTCGTCCAGCCACGAAATGCCAGACAATTCCACTCTGTATAAAAGAAGCAGTGAACCTCAGCTGTTGAGCCTTATCAGTGAAGTATTGCTGATCTCTGTAGGAACTGTGCGAAAGGGGTCAAATGTTGGATTCTTCTATTATCCTTGGTGTGACTAATCCCAAAGTGCTTAGAGAGATCAGCTACACCTCACTGATGACACACAACGCAAGGCCAAAACATATGTCTGGAGTTGGCTGCTTCTCTTGTTCAGAGAAGAATTGCCTGGCATTTTGTGGCTGAACTTCTGGCTTGGCAGGACCAGTATGATGCATTTTAGGATATTTCCTCTCTGTGAAAGTGTCACGGTTTGTTACTGTTTGTTAAAGAACACTCAGACAGTTAGGTAAGGTTAAAAGCTTTATTGAAAAATAATGCACACTAGTCCCACTCAGGTCCAGATAAGGTCCGTACCAGGTACTTTCCAGATCTGACACAGGTCAGGGCGAAAATACACACACAGTAATAGCAAAATAAGTGTGATGATCTTGGACTTGTAGGCAGATTCACAGCAGAATACAGGAACAAGAATATCCTTGACAGCCCCACACCGCAATAGGTGACACAGGCGATGGGTAACTGAAGGGCACTTCCCTAGTGGACTAGGGATAACGGAGTCAACACAAATAGTGTACAAGTGGACACCAGGCCCTAGACTTCTAGGGTTAATGGAGGCAACACTGGCAAGACACTGGCAGAGGACTGACCCTAGGAGAGTAGGATAAATGGAGGCAACACGGACAGGACTCTGGCAGTGACTGAACCCTAGAATGCTAGGTTTAATCGAGGCAACAGATACAGTATTCTGGCGATGGCTAGGCCCTAGAACACTAGGGTTAACGGAGGCAACACTGAATGGACTCTGGCAGCAAGTGGACCCTAGCATGCTAGGGTTAACAGAGGTAACACGGCTGTGACTTAGGTAGTGACTGAACCCTAGAACGCTAGGGCAAACGAAGGCAACGCAGACAGGATTCTGGCAGTGACGGAGCCCTAGCATCCTAGGGTTAACGGAGGCAACAGACACCAGATACTGGCAATATAGCAACCCTAAGCCAATAGGGTGAACTAAGGCAATGTGGGCAAACGTGTGGTACAGACTGGACCCAGATATAAAAGGGTTACCGGAGGCAACACAGACACTGGTAAGTGCAGGGACTTACACAGGCTCCAGGAGGTTATAGGAGCCTTAAGCGAGCGGGAGATATAGGAACGTAACGTAACCGGTCCGCAACCGGTGTCTCCCTGTCGGTACACGGAGGTAATAGGCTAGTCCCGTGAACAACTGAGCTAGAAGCACAACCAGGTCAGCACACACAGACTACAGCCAGTCAGGAGAACCACCAGACACTAGCCCAGCCAGATTGGTGATAACGGATAGTTAGCCAGTCCTTGGTCAGTAACTGAATCAGACACTCAGCCACGCCAGTTCGGTACACAAGGAGTTAGTCAACCAGTCCTAGTCAGCAACGGAATCAGATACTCAACCAAGCCAGTTCGGTACACAAGGAGTTAGTCAGCCAATCCTAGTCAGCAAACGGAATCAGATACTCAGCCAAGCCAGTTCGGTACACAAGGAGTTAGTCAGCCAGTCCAAGGTCAGCAACGGAATCGGATCACAGGAGCATCAGACATTAAGCGTAGTCAGGCGAGCCGGGTCATACATGGAAAAAGGAAACAAGAACTACTAGTCGCTAGATACGGGTACACCACGAAAGGGCACCGGTATAGCGACAGGAGGGTGTATATAAAGACAAGGCCCAGGGAGGAGTCATAGCGCAGGACCAATAAGAATGCAGCTAGAGTAAACCCGGAAGTAACAATGTCGCTAGATAGAAAGGCACCAGTGGGCTAAAAGAGTCTGCACCCTGAGAAGGACACCACTACTAGAGAGCCTGAAAATTTCTATTGCAGGCTAATTCCTAGTTCAGCATCTCTGACTTCCACTATATATATGCACGTTTTTACCAGTTAACACTATATGACGCCTTCCTACTCATATCTACTAATATTGCTTTGAACTGTCTTTTCCAAGTTTAGACATTTCATTTTTGAAATATATAACAGAAAATAGACAGAAAATGCCATACAATATGCTGGTAGATTAAGCCAACCCCACTTATAAGACTGCCTTTTCTCACCGACAGAAACATCAGAATTGAATGCAAAAAAATGACAGTAATACATCTGAGAATTGAAAGCCTCATGACTAGTGTTGAGCGAGCATGCTCGGCCGATGCTCGGATCGGCTTGAGCATCGCTCAGCTCGGCACATGGCGGTACTCGTACGAGTACCGCCATGTGCTCGCCCGCCATGTTCGGGTGGCAGGGATCTGTGCCGAAGGAGGCACAGATCTTACAGACGCTCCGCTGGACCACCAGGGACTGGAGGTAGGGGACATGTGGAGATGGAAGGGGGCATTGTGGAGATGAAGGGGGACATTGTGGAAGGGGGACATTGTGGAAGAGGGGCATTGTTGAGATGAAGGGGGGCATTGTGGAGATGAAGGGGGACATTGTGGAGATGAAGGGGACATTGTGGAAGGGGGACATTGTGGAAGAGGGGCATTGTGGAGATGAAGGGGGGCATTGACCAGGCACCCTCCCCTCATCAGAGCAGGGGGTGCCTGGTGTAATGCTCGAGTCCTTCCATTGGATTCAATGGGGCTCGGGTGCTCGGCCGAGCACTCGAGCCTCCGGGGGTGCTCGGTCAGAGCACCCGAACACCCGAGCATCGGGGTGCTCGCTCAACACTACTCATGACATAACAAATCTGTCACTCATTACTGATACTTTCAGTTATAACAATTTTTTGAACATCATGCTCTGAGTGTATAATTTTCACCTGTTTGATACAAGATCAAAAACAGTATTTCATGAATTACTGTTGCGAGTAGTATAAAATTAGGAACTGTGGAATTCAATGCCTTGGATCTATACAACATCTAAAGTAGGGGTAGCCAACCCTGGTCTTCAAGAGGTGCCAACATGCATGTCTTCAGGATGTCCCCAGTCATAGATCATTTAAAATAGTTCTATTCAAGGGTTAAAAGCCGCATTTAAATATATACAAATTTTAATTTGTTTCGTATGGTACAGTTGATTTGCCCCCAGAGTTTCACAATTGCCCAAATATCAGCTCTAAAGTCAATTTAATTGATATAATTGGCCCATGCAGGGTTGCCCTGATAACACAAACTGCTGATAGCTCGTGAAGACCACGCTTGGTCTGTGGTTGATCTGCAGAAAATTGTTTACATCTTGAGATCCTCAAGTCATGTCTTAATCCTTTAAAGCAGAACTAACACCTTATGACAATTTAGGGGATTTTGAAGGATCTTACAAAATCATCTATTAGTTTGCAAAACCTTTAACAGAATTATTCAATCAGTCACTATCAACAGGAGTAGTTCCAGAAGATTGGATGGAAGCAAATGTAGTAAGCTCAAGTATTAATGGTACTGTTCTGTCAGATACAACAGAGGAAAGGGATTTGGGAGTAATTATTTCTAATGAGTAAAAGGTAGGAAGGTGATGTAATAAAGTGGTGGGGAATGCAAGCAGGGTGCTGGGTTGTATAGCATTAGTAGCAAAAAAAGGGAAGTTGTCATGCCACTCTACAGATGTCTAGTTAGACCTCACCTAGAGTATTGTGTACAGCACTGGAGACCCCATCTCCAGAAGAATATAGATATTCTAGAGAAAATTCAGAAGTGCTAGTAAAATGGTGACTGGTTTACAGGAAAAAAAATAATAAGATAGGCTAAAGGATCTGAACATGAATAGCTTGGAGGAGAGAAGAGAGAGAGGGGATATGACAGAAACATTCAAATACATAAAGGGATACAACAAAGTGCAGGAGGGAAGTACATTTCAAAGGAGTAAAAATGTTAGGACAAGAGGGCATAGTCTAAAACTAGAGGGACACAGGTTTAGACGTAATGTAAGAAAGATTTACTTCACTAAGAAGGTAGTAGATAAGTGTAATAGCCTACCAGCAGAAGTGGTAGAGGTTAATACAGTGACATAATTTAAGCATGCATGGGATAGGCATAAGGCGGTCCTTAGTATATGAAAAGACCAGGGACCTAATAAGGATTGAGGTTTTTACAGTAGGAAAATGGGCAGACTAGATCGGTGGAATGGTTCTTATCTTATCAAATTCTATGTTTCTATTCTGTTTTTTCAAAACAATAACTTAAGAAATATTGGAAGATATATAAAAACATTTAGTGGTATGTTTAAACATTAAAACTTGCAACTGGCAGATCATATTTATAAAGAAGCAAAGTCAAGTATATAAATATGTCTCTATTTTAATAATTTGCTAATGGGAATATTTTTTTCCGCATTTGTTGTTAAACACTCTATCACCTAAAGGGATAGTAATGTTTCAAAATAAATGCAGCTTCAATTATTCTTTATAGTTTTGGGACAATGTAGAGCGTTATTATCATTCTCCACAAAATGTAGTTCCAGTGCCCCCCTCCCTCCCGTTTAACCTACTGTAAGGCTCCTCCCCTCAGATGTGGAATCTGGTCACTTGACCAAACAGCTCACAGCGAATGACAATCTTCTTACTGTGATCATAAGGAAAACCCTGGCCCCGGTAAGGTGGAGGGCAGTTTTTTCCTTATGCTAACAGAAGATTGCCCCTTGCTTGTGATCCATCTAGATGGTCTTGCTGTGCTGCTTTACATAGGTAAAAGGGGCGGGAGGGGGATACTTTATGATTCAATTACTTTGGAACAACACGTCTTAGAGAATGATAATCAAACTCTATATGGTCCAAAAACTAACGTAAAATCTTGGGTATAATATGCACAATTTTACCCCACTTCACCTTATGTGAAGTGGGGGGTGCGTATTATACCCTAGAGTTTTTTATTTAAAAAAATGAAGCCTGCCAGATCCCTTCCCTCCCTTCCCCGGAGCTATCCGCTGTGAAAATACCATTTACTTACTTCAAAGATCAAGTCCCCGCATTTTCCCCATTAGCAGGCAACATATAACAGATGTCAATATGCATGCTTTCATTCGCCGCCTGCTTCCTTCAGGACCTACCGGCTCCAGCCAATGGTAATGCCCTGTGAGGATCTGAAGGACCTGACAGGGCAATATCATAGCCGGAAGGAAGCGTGTGGCAAATGGAAGCATGCCGCCCGCAGGGAATATTGACATGGGTTATATGTTGCCTGCTAATGGGGAAAATGCGGGGACTTGAATTTTGATGTAAGTAAATGGTATTTTAGCAGCGGATAGCTCCGGGGGAGGGAGGGAAGGGTGCGTATTATACATAGGCACTCTTGTTTTCCCTTAAAATCTTGTGCTTAATATACACCTGCGTATTATACACAGGTGTGTATTATACCTGAAATTTTACGGTATAAAGAATAATTGGAGCTGCATTTAATTTGAATCATTGCTATGCCTTTAAGGTCATATATTCTTCATTTGGGAATAGGTTATACATGACATTGAGATTTAACCATTAAAACTGCCTATGTATTAGTGCAAATAGAAAAAATATTTTATATATACCATTGTGACACAATTTTTGTTTGGAAGGAAAAGAGGGAGAACAAGAGGGTCACCCTTCATGCAGGATCAAATGGACAAGTTGCAACTAACACTACAAACATCCTTTGCGTGAGTACCCACAATGACAGTTGCTGGGGTCCCATGTTAGGTACCTGGGATAAAACAGCTATCCCAGATACGGCTAGCACGCTTACAGATTAGGATAACAGATTTCTGGGTGACTCCACTTACTCACTTTCTCCAAAGGAATATATCAGACATTGTGACACGTGTAATATAATAATACAAAAAAGTTAGATAAAGTGGTAATGTCCAGGACAGAATATTTCTGAAGGCCTATCCATGAAGTAGGTGTAGAAAGGACATGCTCCTGACAAAACAAAATGGTGCCAGGGGGCAAGTAACAAGAAAAACAAGATTCGGACCAACAGCACTCACTGGACTATACGTAGGTAATAAAGCATGACAAGTCTCTGTAAATTCATTTTTTGAGAAAGATGGCTGCTGCCACCGAACGTCGACTGAATAAATGAATTAACACAGACTTCTCCTGCTTTATTGCCTACATAAAATCCAGTGTGTGCTGTTGGTCTGAATATTATAAAAGCTTGCCACCTTGGAGCGGTGGCAACTTTAGCATACTATGGCCATATTATGTGGCTAAAGCCTCATCTTTAATATAGTGGAGATATGCAGACAAAATGCTGCAGAATAAAGGGTTAATAATGATGAAAATATGGATTTGCATCTATACTTTGTGTATTGCTTTTAGCTAATTTGGTCAAAATTGATTGCTCTCCAGCAATTTTAAATGTGTTTTTTCTTTGGGTGTGCTTATCAAAACCTGGACTGGAATCAACTAATTGGCATTATTAAGCAGTGAAAAGTTGCTAAATGTTCAAATATATATTTATGTCTCTTTGTGACAGCTGTACAGACACTACCTTTATTATACCTGTTTGATACATTCCCATATTTATGTATTCATCATTTTATGCAAATTTGATTGTACTGGCTGATAGAGTGGGCGCCAGATACTGACATTCTGCACTGTAAGTGGCGGGAAGTATGGAAAAATTGCAATCATAAATTAAATCCCTTTAGGTATCCTCTCTAATTTAACTCTTTGAGTGCCAGTAAGGTTTCTAGTGCATTGCAGTGCAATATATTGGATGCCTTTCCAGCACTCAAAGGGTTAAACCTTGTAGACCAGATAACTATATACCCCTTGGCTTTTCCATTACTGCTGGGCTCCCACTTGTTACAAGCCTGAGACCATTACTGTGGGACAAGAACTCACAGAAAAGACTGAAACAAGTATACCACCTGGCAGCTTTTTCCCGCCGGAGCCCGTTGTCTGTAATTCCCACTTCAGGCTTTTGACTACCATATTGTAGTGTGAAGGCAGCTTTCTGATTGGCCACCTAAATGTGTATTCAACAGGAACAGGTAGGAGGCCTCCTTATTGGTCACCGCTTGTCAAACAATTCCAAGCAGAACATGATGTTGCTTCAAAAATTAGGTGGCTCTGTGATTAGTCACCAAATGTACCCATCTTCTCTCTCCACTTCCCATTGGCCGGGAAGCCAGTGTGACAAGTTTGAATTAGTCTGCCGGGCCCGGGTAATGCAATCAAAATATGAAAACAATGTAGCCAGGCCCTGATTGTTCGTGACCTTTGTCGCTCCAATTCCCTTTGGTTGGAGATCTGAGTGGTAAGATTGAATTATGTTCAATTTGTTTTGGTTGTTCTATTGTATATGGTTTTGTTATTAAGTGTCCCCGAAATAAACTGAGTTTGTTGTGAAAGTACTGTCTTTTATTTTAGGAATGGTTTAAAGGGTGCCCTTTGACCCTTATTCCCAGGAACTCTGTCCAGCAAGATTGGCACAGCTACCCTCCTGTAGCTGCTTCAAGGAGAGGAAAGCCCAGCACGATGGCCAAGGACAACCCGGCTTCCTTGGTTTCCGTTACAGACCAGTTTTAGGGCACAAACATTTAGAAAATGAAAGTCATTGAAAAAGTATAATTAACATCTACAAACCTTAACCTCTTGATGACCGGGGATGTGCAATGCAATGTGGGTGAAACATATCATTTTTCTTTATAGAACATAAGCAACAATGTTTCAGTCTAATATTACAAAAGGGCAGTTTGACATTAACCCTTCGAATGCCAGAGGGGTACGCACTGCATTGCAAGGCAATGCATCACAAACTCCTCAGGCACTGAAAGAGTTAATGTATGCCTTTATTAACATGTTGCCAGATCAGCTTCCATGAATGCAGTGGAAACCTTGGATGTGTTGGATTCTTTGTTGGATATAAGTGTTCTTATCTGTTCCAAATACAAGTATGCATACAGGTGTATTATATAGAAGAATTAATTAATTAATATGTTTATTTATATGTTTATTTATATAGCACCCCAAGTGTACACAGTGTATCACAATATATGGGACAATACAGAGAGACAAGTGATTAGCAAAGAGAAACACTGAAAGTGAGTTCCCTGCTCAAAGGCTTCCAACCTAAAGTGTTCAAGAGAGACATTCAGAATATGTAAGGGTTAAGTGCAGAATATACTGCTCGAGTTCTGGTCGGGATATCGGAACATAATAAGTAAATTATTACAGCCTTGGCTGTATGATGTGAGTGCCTTCTAACTTTTTAAAGTCTTGTTGAGGAGGTGTAATTTTAAGCAAGACATGAAGACCTCATGAGAAGTGCAGTGACACAGCCTGGCAGGTAAAGCATTCCACGGATAAAAAGCAACAAGGAAAAAAAGGGTTTTATATGGGAGAAAACTATAGACAAAAAGGAGCTAGGAGAAAAAGGGAATTGGCTGATCAGATGTGGCATGGGGTATAGCAGGAGATCAGAGTGGGAATGTAGGAAGAGGAGAGGAGCAGTATTTTGTAAGATATCAGGGGTTGACAGTCATTTGAGTGACTGGCGGAGGAGGGGGCAAGGACAAACCTAGGTGACTGTAAGGTAACCTGTACAGAATTCTGTATGGACTGAAATGTATGAAGTTGGAAGGTAGAAAGATAAGAAAGAAGAAAGTGACAGTAGTCCATGTGGGATAGGATGAGTGCTTATGTAAGCATTTTAGCTGTGGAGGAAGGGACACATTTTCAAATATGTAAGAGAAAGAGGCAGGATTTGGTGAAAGTATTAATATGAGCAGATAATGAGAGAGCAGTGTCAACAATCACCCCGAGGCACTGTGCTTCTCATACTGGATTAATGGTAGTGCTATTTACTTTCACCTGGAAGGGCACTGAAGGTCATTACTTGGCCAGGTTTATGTGGGATGAGGATAGCTCAGTTTTTGACATGTTGAGTTTGAGGTGCCTATGACCCATTCAGTCTAAGATAGCTGAGAAGAAATCTGTGACTCTATATTTTAATATAAGTAGTCAGTAGAGGTTCATATAACTAAAGCTGGGCGTCAACAGCATAGAGGAGATATTTGAATCCAAATGAGTTAAAAAGTTCACCATGTGTTATTTGTATAAAGAGAACAGAATCTTGAGAAATACCAACAGGGAGGTGCAGGTGAGAGGACAAAGAGATATCAGTGGAGGTACTATGGGATCAGTTAATTGTATTAGAGGATAGGTTTCACTTTGTTTGAAGCCATTGGAAAACGTAGCAGAGTCAGAGGTGAAGTTAACTATCTTTAGTATGCGGAAGAGGGACAGGGTGAGTTAAGAGCAAACTGGATCGTGTCTATGCAGTGGAGGGAGAGGAGGATAGCAGGTTGGTCAATTCCTCATCCGTGACTGGCTAGAAAGAGTCCAGCATAGCAGGAGAGGGACAGGGCAGGATAAAATTATATTTACAAGGGGGATATTTTCTCAGATATATTCTAACTTGGCTTTGAAGAAGTTAGCAAAGTCTTGCAGTTGTATAGAACTTGGGTGGGAGACAGAAGAAGGGCGAAGGAGGGAGTCAAAGGAAAAGTAAAGACAGCTGGAATCTGATTTATGTGTGTGAATTAGTTGTGAATAGTATTGCTTTTTTTACCCAGGGAGAGAACAAAGTTAAAGCAGGAAAGGAGGAATTTGTAGTGTTTAAAGGAGCAGTAAACTTTTTTTTTATGAAAAAATATATATTGTAAGGATTTTCCTATTGAGTAAAATAAGGGTACTCCCACTGCAGAGAGATTTATATTTCCAGAGTTATTACAGTTCAAACCCATGTTTTTTTACATTAGCAGTGCCCTCTAGTGGTCAAATTCTAATTAGATTTCCTGTTAGATTCTAATGGAGAGGAAAGTCAGAAAAGTCAGAGACATACAGTTCTCCATAGAATGTGATAGAAACTGCTGAGTCACTTCCTGTCAGTTAGAACTTCCAGGAAGTAAACACAGTAAATTCACTTCCTGATTATTTGAACTGCTATAAATTTTGAATAAAACATCTGACAGCAATGGGAGCGACCTTGTTTTATTCAGCAGGAAAAGCTCTATAAAATATGTGTTTTCATAAAAAAAAGTTTACTGCTCCTTTAAAGTCTGTCAATGAGCCAGGCTTCTCCATGGTCGTTCAATTAAATGGGTACATAAGTGGAGGAAACTGGTGTTTCTATTAAGCCACGGCCATGGGCTAGATTTATAGGGACATCATAGAGAGAGGAGAATGCAGGTCCAAAGAGACAGACATGACCAATTTATGGTTTTACCAAGGCTGTTAGTATCATCATTAGTGGGAAACTATGAAAGTCCAGTAGCCAGGGAGGACTGGAGAACAATGACATTAAGTGACTTGAGGTTACGTATGAAGTAGGGAGAACTGATAATGGTAAAATGGGGAGATATTGTCACATGCTCAAATGTTTTTCTATTATATCATTTTATATTTTTATTTGCTACTAGTGTAAAAGCTTGTGTACACGGACCAAGGTCCAGACGATGTTAACCCTTTGAGTGCCAGAGGAGTACGCAACGCATTGCTTTGCAATGTGTTGCATACCCCTCTGACACTCAAAGGGTTAAGAGGCCGGTCCTGCTCTGCGTCCTGCCACCAACGCAGTCATGCACTGTAGAGACTGCCAGAAAGCACAGAATGCTCCCAGCACAGAACTCCCAGCATTCTATGCTCCCAGCATTCCGTGCTCCCAGCATTCTGTGATCTCAGCATTCTGAGCATTCGTGCAGTCTCGACTGCACATGACGGCTTCTGACAAACATTCTAGTGAATTATTATATTGGATAAGCATTATATATTTCTACTTATATGCTTTTCACCAGCCAGAACAAGGTTAAAGGATCTTTAAATGTCCTTTTTAACTGTGAGATGTTAACAAGATGTTAACAGGAATGTAAGCCTAACAACAAAACCACACAGCTTGAATTTAGGGAGGACTGTACACCTGCAAACATCTTGAAACTGATAAAATAGAAACCTCAACTCTTGGATAAGGGAAGTACAAAACCAAGGTGACCTTTTGTACATTCTAGTTATTGATGTGCAAAGATATCAGGGACAATGATTACTGGGTATTCAGAAACTGATCAGTCAGTATGTATTGGATGTTCAATAACTGATCAGATAACAATTATTGGTTGAATTATCCTGATGAAAAAGTAAAAGAACTGGATGCATTAGTATTGTGCAAGAGAGGTACTAGGAATGAAGACTGATTGGCATGTAATCAAATTTTAATTGCAAGCATTACTTACAATATGTATAATCTGCTTAGATACTGGATTCTGTAATATATGTCATGCTAGTCTTACTATGATAAAACTGTAGCTGATATTCTTAGTTATGCTATAATAAATATATTGTTATGCTTTACTTTTTACCAGACTCACATGCCTTTCTATTGTGCTCTCTAGTTCTCTTACAAGAGTGTGAGACCATTCTATGAGATATATTATTGAGGGATCATCCACATGGCAGTTGAAGCCCTCCAGAAGAAGGGAGGGTGTGTCTGATGACAGGAAAAAGGAAAGCCTGATTCAGTCAGAAAGGAAATATGATGGTGTGTGTGGAGGTAGGCGGGAGATAGATAGCTGACAAATTCACCTCCTGTTAGCTCGCTCTACCAAGACTGTATTGGTTCAGTTGTTGACATATTTCTCCTCTTTTTGTGTGTGACACAATGGGAAACACTCAGGAGTCTAGACGTGTGAGGGCAGTACTTCTCTTCTCAAAATATCCTAAGGAAACAAATGCAAAACAAGAGAGCACAAAACCGCCTCTAAGTCTAGTATTATAGATAACTGGAAACCCCCCACTGTAAATGTGGTTCTTACTAGAGTAAGAGGCCTTATCTTGCCTCTACGTGCCAAAATGTGCACTGACTAGAAATACTCCGGGCTGTGTCTTTAACTCCAGTTCGGCCAGTATATGAATGAAAATTCCAGCAGGTTGAAAAATAGTAATAAAAACTATATTAAACATAAAAACAATAATATATGATCCTATGTGTTTTGTAATGCAATCGGCACTTCTTCAGGTATCAAACCTGAACTGGCACTAAAAGCAAAAAGGTATTTATTAAATTTCCACCACTTCAGATGTAATAAAATACTTGAAACTTCTGAGATTTCCTACTGTAATATGAAAAAAGGCACCCCAAATGATATGAGATGACCATCTACAAGCTCTCATTTTTTTCAAACATGACTTGCTTGTACTAAAATGGATGTCCCAATTACAGAAATGTAGACAACATAGACCATTTTGTAAAGAAGACAATCCACTGCATCAAATGAGGAGTCCCTTGCTTTTCTACCTCTAACTTGGATTGCACAAATGTTTCCAGAAAGTGGCACTACATGATACAATAGGCATTTTTTAAATTTCCACCCTTTCAAGTGTACTAAGATTTTAAAACTATGTAATTTCTTACTGCATTCACTAGCTACTACTCCTTCAAGAAAAATGGTATCACATTCATACCAATTCATACCATTTTGTAAAGTAGACATTCATCCACATCAAATTATGGTTTGCTTGCCTTTCTACCTCTAAAATGGTGCTATGGGAAAACATTTTTTTTACATTTCCACCACTTCAAAGATACTAAAAACTATGGAATTTCTTAGTGAATTCAGTACATTCTACCAGTCTAAAAACATGGTACCTCATTGGTATGGATGACATACTATAGGGTATGCCAGGAACAGTTACCTACACCTGCCACTTTTCATTTGTGAAATAACCTGCTTGCACTAAATGGTTATAACATTACATATGTAAAGAAAAGGTCAGTAAGGCATACCATTTAGTCTATCCAGTTCCTTGAAGAATGGTACCCCATTAGTATGGGTTGACATAGTGTAGTGGGTTCCAGGTTCATGGCTACTAGAGGAGTAGACAGTATTTGTATTATTCAGTGACTACCAGCTGAACCAGGCAGGAAGGTCAAAATGTGTATGGAGGGGGCCTGAGACTAACAGTGGGTAGTGAAACCAGGCAGGGAGGGGGATCAGACAACATATGAGATGATCTTCCAGTGGCCAACAGAACCAGGCTTGGGGGACGGAGAGTATATGTTGAGTCTGTTGTGGGATAAGGAAGGGTTTCAAATAGTTGTGATATACATATAGGGTTTTATATACATTTTTTGTATGTATATTTAACCCTTTAAGTGCCAGGGATGTACTGAAATGCAGTGGATACCTCTCTAGAACTTGTGGGTTGGGAGATCAATAAAGGAGGAGTGTGGCTCCCCTGCTTCCATCCTACCCGGATAGCAGTGAATGGTATATGGGAAAGCCTTCTGTATCACCAATGGCATTATGCGGAAGGCTTTCTCCAGTCCTGTTCACTCCTAGCTGGAAGTTCGAGGATGGAAACAGGGGAGATGTTGCTCCACTTCACCTTTATTGATCTCCCAGACAAATCAACTGAGAGATCAATAACTGGGGGTCATCAGGAAGGGTCCTGATGTCCCACATAAGGTCTGCATGTTTTATTTTGTTTTTAATGCAGCCCTGCATGCAGGGCCGGATTTACCAATAGGCAGACAAGGCACCTGCCTAGGGCACCAGATTTTTAGGGGCACCGCCGCACCTGGCAATGGCCTGTCACGCCAACTGGTCCGCCCACTTGAGGTTCCCCAGTAAATTCTGTGAGGTGAGTGCACTCCAAACTCAGCTAATCAGAGCGGATGCGCTGCCCGGACTAACCTGCCCGTGAGTCTGCTCACTTCCTCTTCAAGTCTCGCGGGATGACGTGGTAATAAGCAGCCGTGCACTATGTATAGCTTGCGCGGCTGCTTATATACAGGATAGAGTCTGGACTGCGCTGGTGCGGAGTATCCTTCCTTCATGCATCCTCCGCTATGCTGGGCTCGCATGTTCCCCTGCCAGGGCCTGCAGGGTTGGGGACACAGTGGTGTTGGCTGGAGTTGCGGGAGGTGGGTGACGGCCTGTGGGTTTCTAGCCACTGGTCTTATGCATAAGAAGAAGAAAGAAAAGTGTATATGTGTGTGTATGTATTGGGGTGTGTGTGTACGAATGTGTGTATGTAGTTATATATCATGATGTGTGTATATATGAAAAAAGTGTATATGTGTTTGTATGTATTGGGGTGTGTATGTGTGTGTGTATGTAGTTATATATATATATATATATATATATATGTGTGTGTGTATTTGTAAAAAAAAAAAAAAAGTTTCTTGGAAAAAAGACACTGGAAACAACACAACCAACACCAAAAGAAAACCCAAAAAAATTAAAATTAATAAAAATGTTTCTTGAATACATAATGAAGGGGAAACCCGATGCAGGAAAACAACTCAAAAAAAAAAAAGTGTATATGTGTGTGTGTATGGCTATGTGTTTGTATATCTATGTGTATGTATGTATATGTGCAGGTATATATGTATGTGTAGCGTGTGTGTGTGTGTCTGTACAGCTATGTATATGTAGATAAACAAAACAAAAAAAAATACTGATATTAAACCTATGAATACTTCTCCCTGATGGTGCTCAGGTATCTGTTGTGGGAGGTGTTCTGCTTATCACTGTTACAGCACCTGGTCTCCACGGTGTCCTTGCAGCAGGATTTTTGGCTCAGCGGTCATTGCTGGAGTCTCCAGTGGGTTTTCTGTTAGTCCTTGTAGGGGGTTTCCAGATCCATGTCGGTTATAGGTGGTGTCTTAGGGGAGTTTCTGTGGTTCCTGGGGCATGGGGAGACATTGGTGCTAATGGCGTAATGGGTGGCTCCAGTGGAGTATTCCTGGGCGGGACACGGGGAGCATGCATAACGCTCCTTGGGTACTGATACCCATCACATCCGCTGTGCATCTGGATTTGTGGTGGGGTTGTTCCGGGCATAGGTGTAAAAAAACAGGTATACCTGTATTTATCAATATTTAAAGATGTACTTAATACATGTAATTAATATTAATGTGAATAATTGATTTAAGATAGGTGTGGCCACAAAAGTGGGTGTGTTTAAATATGAGAAGGTGTGGATGTGGGTGGGACAAAGGAGGGGCCATGGGCGCCACAAGGTGTTGTGCCTAGGGGCGCCTGAGATGTAAATCTGGGCCTGCCTGCATGCCAGTTTTACCAGCTTACCCATTGACCTCGTTTCACTCGTACAATATACAGGATTAGCACAGCAGGTACAGCTGTCCAGGCTCATACACTGTAGGGGCCGGGCTTTCTACAGTTTAACTTGGAATCATTCACTTGGAATACTTCAAAGGCAGAACCCCCACAATGCATATCACCCTTGCACTGTGTGTTTATATAGTAATCTTACTCATGTGAGGCAGTTTGAGATTGGCTAAATAATAAATCAAATTCTGACCAAATATTTGATGAAAGCTGACTAACACATATATGGAAAAAATGTTACCAATGCAGACCACAGTCAAAGGACAAGATGCAAGAGAAAAAGTAAACAAAATTTAATACGCAAAGAAAGTGGATAATTAATAAACAGATGAAACAGAGAAAAACTGATTCGGGATGTGTTTTTTTGTTTGTTTTTGTTTTCCAAAAGCTTTATTGAATCATTAAATGGTACCAGTTACAAGAACAATTAAACAGCTGACACATACGTAATGAATGAAGGGACTTTTATGCACATCTGTTGTTACATATGCAACCCGTCTCTATACTCTCCGTAGCGGCCTGTGAAAGGCGATCCTCGCATCCGTGTGCACTGTTGCAGTCTCCTTCCGTATTAAATGCCGGTCTCGTATTGGATTTATTCCTCACTTCCAGATGAGTGGGCAATTGGATATTGGGGGCAACGTCTCTCGATTCAACAACTGTGAACTTCTTACTTGGGGCTGCCCGAATTAATCCGGTGAGCCCCATATAAACACCAATGCTGAGCTACCAAGTAGCTATCTTGTAAGCATTCAGACTGAAGGGGGGAACACATCTAGCTGTCCATACATATACGTAGATGGGACGACTGAGCTCTATGTGACAGCACTCCCCTGTCCCTATAGCTTACCATTATACCTCTATACATTATCTATATTTTACCTATTGTGAATACATCTTCAATAGTCAATTATTTCTTATTTTATGTATTTTTATGTTTCTTATATTGTGATATTTTATCCAGACTAATACACCAAATCTTGTTCTATTTATTTATAATCTTATCTAGCTCGTGTACCATTGTATTCATTTATTATGGACATGCGCTGCTTGTATTTTTAGACATATATTATGTCTTTTATTACTATTATTGTGAACATTAATAAATGTTAGTATTTCACGTTTACTACACTTAGATCCTGCTGTGCGCTGTCTTCTTTCTGCTCTTAAATTCTAAAAGTGACTTTACTGTTGCAACATGGAATTCTGGGAATAAAGTGGAAACAGTGTAAGCTTTGAATTATTTGCTGGAGATATGTAAATCGAACATAAGTGTATTATACAGATACTGTACTCTGTACAGTGGTATCTCTCTAGAACCCTAAGGCAAGAGTGGGCAAGTTGTGGCTCTCCAGCTCATGTCTCACCAATGGGCACTGATGTCCAATGGCAGATAAAGAGCAACAAGTTGTCCCCCTAACTTTCCTGCTTTCTTTCTGCCTTCATTTTAGTTTATACAGATGCTATTTTCAAAATGCAAAATCATGGCAGCTTTAAATGTCTGTACTGCCTACCACAGATGTCTGTTTGAATTTGAAAGTGCTGGCTAAATGCTCCTTTACAACTTAAGACAGACGACTAATAGGAATTAGGAATGGAATTGGTGCTGTAGCTGTTTCCCACTTTAGCAGCTGCAACAAGAGGAAAAATCAATAGGCAATGAAGATGTGAAGAAGTGAAATCTAAATCTCGATTACTTTGTTTGACTTTTCTTGTGATCATTTAATGTCTGATTGACCTGCTTACAATTATTGAAAAAAATATTGTAATTACAGTGAATGCAACTTAAAGAAGGATAAGCTTTTGTTTACTAAGATCCATAGAGGTTGATTTGCAATGCATTCCGTACCCCTCTGGCTCTCAAAGGGTTAATAAGTATTGGAGCAGTTCTGGAGCAAAGCAAAGGCACTGCAGGGGACAAAAACGTCCTCAAATTTCAATTGATTTAAATGGTCTTTTAATCCATTGAACGCTAGAAAGGTCCCCACCCCATTAATTCGCAATGGGTTAATAGTTCGATTTACATTGATTATAAAGTTTATACTATACAGTGCAACTGGTTTGGTTGAAAATTTCTCCAGTTCTCCTTATTAAATCAACCTCATTTTCAGAGTTGATGTACTAAGATGAAATGGGGGGGGGGGGGTAACACAGTAAGTTGAGCTAAAGAGGTGATGAAGAGGAAATCATTTCTGCAGTGAGATAACTCTCCAGTTCTAGTTATAGACTACAGGGGACTAAGGTGTGATAAAGAGGAGATAACTTCTCCAGTGAGATAAACTCTCCAGTTCCTATGTTATTCTGTGGGAGATCTTTAGTTATAGATTACAGGGGAGATGTACTAAGCTGTGATAAAGAGGAGATAACTTCTCCAGTGAGATAAACTCTCCAGTTCCTATGTTATTCTATGAGAGAGCTTTAGTTATAGACTACAGGGGAGATGTACTAAGGTGTGATAAAGAGGAGATAACTTCTCCAGTGAGATAAACTCTCCAGTTCCTATGTTATTCTATAGGAGAGATTTAGTTATATACTACAGGGGAGATGTACTAAGGAGTGATAAAGAGGAGATAACTTCTCCAGTGTGATAAACTCTCCAGTTCCTATGTTATTCTATGGGAGAGATTTAGTTATAGACACAGGGGAGATGTACTAAGGAGTGATAAAGAGGAGAAAATTTCTCTAGTGTGATAAACTCTCCAGTTCCTATGTTATTCTATGGAGCCTATGCACTAAGATCTATTAAATTGGAGAAATCTTAGTCCATAGGCTCTATACAATAACACTGGATTTGGAGAGTTTATCTCACTGAAAAAGGCATCTCTGCTTCATTGCCTCTTTATCACACCTTAGTGCATCTCTCTCCTGGCATGATTTTGGAGCAAATCAATAGCATTATAAATAAGCATTAACCAAGTTGTCATTGATTTAAATTATGCATCTAATACCTTGAGTGCTAGAGAGATCTCCAGCCCACTGTGAAACATATAAGGAGTTAAAAGCCCCATATTATCATATGTAGACACTGAAAGGACTGAACAGTTCACCAGTGCAGCTATGTTCTGCTCTGGGATGTTTCCATTTCCTGGTCCTGCACATCTGGGTATGTACTAGATTCTAGAGCTGGAATGGAGACCATGAGATCTCCCAACTACTGCCAGACTACAATTCCCATCATTCCTCTACAGCTGCTGGCTGGTGGGGTGAATTGTTTGAGCTGCAGTCTGGAAGCAGGTGGACGACCTCACATTGTCCACCACTATTCTAGAGTGATCGCTTTAGTACATACTGGCACACATGCTCCACCACTGGCAAGAAAATGAAAGGGATACTAATGTCTACATTAAACTTTATCTCAGAGTCTTCAATAAGGTTTTTATAACATATTTTGCCATGTTTAATTACTTACATGTTTGTGTTTCATAGGATATTAAAGCTGAAAGGATCTCCCTGCCGCCTGCCCTTAGAGACTCAATCCGGTGATGGGACCTGACAGGTGCAGCGAGGGACAATCTTCACTCAGTCAGCATAAGGAAAACCCTGTCCCACTTGATGAAGGAGGGCAGGATTTTCCTTTTGCTTACTGAAGATTGTCCCTCACCGCTCTACATCTGGACCAAACAGAGAGGCAGCGTGACGCGGCCAGAAAGGACAGGAGAGGGATTGTTTCAGCTTTAATATCTTATGAAACAGAAATATGTATGTAATTAAACATAGCAAAATCCCATATAATAATTCGCTAAGTGTGTGTTTGTCAGAAGCCGTCATGTGCAGTAGAGACATCTGAGTGCACTGCAGTCATGTGCAGTACTGACTGGCCACACCACGGCTGATAACAGAGCAGGGCTCCGAATTCATACAGTAGGTGCGCAGAGAGGACTAAGGTCTGAATTCGGAGCGCCCCGCTCTGTATCAGGCGCGGGCAGTCTCTACTGCGCATGACTGCACAGCGGACGTTGCTGGATGGCACTGTGGCCTGTGTACACTGGCTCTTCAACTAGTATGTTATGAAATGCTTATTGAAGACTCAGATATTAAGTTTAGTGTAGACATTACTATCCCTTTAAAGTGTTAGTAATGTCCCATAAAAATTTTTTTTATAGATTTGCAGAGGGTAAAAAAAAAATCTAATTTCTACAAACCCTATAGCGGTTAGAGAGATATTGGTAGTCAAAGTTCCCCCTCCCTCCCCTTCTACTGATGTCAGCGTCAAGCTGACAGCAGGAGATCCCACTCCGGGGACCAGCCGGCGGCTCTTTAGCAGAGCTGAAATCCCATTATTAGAAAATAATTACTTCATTTGAAAGGTCTACAAAGTGTGCCAAGTTTGCAAGCACACTTTGTAGACCGTTCCCATGAAGTAGTTCTTTTCTAATAACAGGATTTCGGCTCTGCTGAAGAGACTCATTGTGTCGGCCGACACGGATCTCCTTCTGTCAGCTTTACAGCTGACATCAAGAGAAGGGGAGGGAGGAGGAACTTTGACTACCAATATCTCTCAAAGCATAGCAGTTTGAGAGATGGGGTTTGTGGCAATGAGATTCTTTTTTTAACCTCTGCGAATCTATAAAAAAATTTATGGGACATTACTAACACTTTAAGTAAAGCTATACCAGTTTCCTCTGTGACTTCATTAACATATGTCTTTACCAAGAAACAGACAAGCTCAATGTCCCTAAACACCCATACCTCTCACACTACCCTTCTTTGGCAAAACTGTTGTTAAGAGGAGAGTTTTCAGGGTAAATTAGTTAGTACATCTGTAGACAGGAACAACATTAGTAAGTCAATTCCCATATCTGGTTCCGGGTGAAATCCTGTTAGTATATCCCTCTAAAGCTGCCGATTAGGCCAAATTCTAAATATATCTTAATTTTTCATTCTTTGTTAGCTAACAAAAAGTCAATCTCCGCCTGCAATCTTTTTGTATCTTTCTGTCTTTAAAACAATTGTTTCCCAGATGGCTAAATCACAGCACATCGACTCTTATCTTGCAGAACTGAGAGGCACATTCATATCTTTAATCATTTGTCTTTGTGTTATTTTGCTTTTTTGCCAAATCATAAACTTTCCCAGTGGCTGTGCTGTATCAATAATTCATCAAACATTGTAAAGTCTCAGCTGCTTTTGTGAAAATGGTTTGATGTAGTCTTCACTCTTTACTTCACCTATACACTGGAACGGCTGAACATTTCTTTTTCACTTGAAACTGGCTTTAAAAGGCTGTTCAGTATATTAAGCCTAGAAAACACAGATGTCAGTAAGTGCATTCCAAGTACAGATAATCCATTGATATTGTTGCTTATATGAAGTACCAGTGAATGTACTGTAGTTTAAGTATAATTGATTTAAACCTTTGAGTGCCAGAGAGGTATACAATGCATTGCTTTTCAATGTGTTGGATATTTCTCTGGTACTCAAAGAGTTACTAGTGTAACTCTTTGTGTGCTACAATGTTTAGTATTGATTAATTCATTCTGCCAGTCCATGGTTTGTTTTTTTGTAACTATCAGTAATGGTCCCCTGACTCCTCGAGGAGTGTAGCAGAGTGTTACATTTGAATGAATCAGCTGATCCACTGATAGTCCACTGTGTACATAAAACAGCTGATCAGTTTAGATAAACACAGAACCATCAGAGCAGCTATTACATGTAACAGCTAATCTTCTGGTTCTGTATGTATTTAAACCAGCTGTTAAACAGGGTAGGGAATTATGTATTTTATAACCCTTTGTGTGCCGCAGGGGAGAGAAATATATGGCATATTCCTATGGCACTTAAAGGGTTAAGAGAGGGCTACTGGTGTACTTGATGCTGAAGTCAGTCTGAGCATATTCTTTTTGCTCCCCACTTTCCCTCATCAGGATTACTCCAACCTCATAGAGTAATGATTAAAGTCTCTTTCTCTCTGCTTGCATAGATAATTCTGCCATGTCACTGCCATCCTGGCTCTGCCTGGACATGAGTCAGTGACCTGGGGGTTATGCAATAAGGTGTGGTAAAGAAATGATAAAGTGGAGATAAGTTCTCCAGAGTGATAAACTCTTCCGTTCCTATGGAGCCTATACACAAAGTTCTCTCAAGCTGGAGAAATGGTAATATATTAGCTCCAAAGAATACCACAGTTTATCACACTGAAGAAGTTCCACTCCACTTTATAACCTATTTGTCACACCTTACTGCATCTCCCCCAGATGTTTTTTGGGTCTTGCACTTTGTAGCCTGTGCCACTAGAGGGGCTTGATTCAGTAGGATTCTGTGGTAGTCTTGTTCCTGGTTCACCTGCATATACATGGTCTTCTGGGAATTTCCTATCTTCCTTACTAGTCAGTCATGTCAGTTTATTCTGGGTATAAAACTTAATGCACAGCAATGTGACCTGTCCAGAGTCTGTCCTGACACCATCTGACTTCTCCTACCCTGGTCCTTGGCTTGAATTCTGACCTGCGCTTTTAGCCTCCTGCTTCATACCATCAGACAGTCTCTCCATTTATGAACCTTTGCTGCCTGCCCAGAATATAGATTGGTTTGACTCTGCCACTGACTGCCAATTTAGCATGTCATCTTGGACTTCGGTATCAATCCAGTGGCCACATATACCTTGAGGCTCAACCCATAGAGTGAATCTGTTACAAATGGATATGCCACAAGCACCTGGCACTGCTCCTCATTGCCATACCCTGTCCATGCTTGCATTCTGGGACCTTGGACATCTGGACTTCAGCTTCCTTGCCTGGTTCCTACTATCTGGTCAACTGAGCAGGCCTCATGGCAGGTACTCAATGTGAGGAACTCTGTCTTCATCCTCAGACCCTCTGTTAGTGTGGTTTTTCTTGGATGTACACCTTCCTGTACTGAGACTCCATCTCTTGAACAAGACTGGACCTCAGTGATAGCCACACAACTACAGATGCACTCTATCATTGACTACAACCTCCTTGCATCTCCCCATAAGTAGCTGTGGACTAAAAGCAACTGCACCACAGGAGAAAAATTAAAATTCACAAAATTCCCATGGATTTAAATGGGGTTTTAACCACTAGAATTCTGGGGAGTTTTCAAATGCATCGCTTAGCAATTCTTTGTAGATCTTTCTAGCAATAAAATGATTATAAGCCTCATTTAACTCAATGGAGATTTTACAAAAGAAGAAAACAAAAAAAAAAAAAAACAAAACAGTATAGTTGGTTTGCTGTACTTTTCCTACAGTTTTTCTTAGTTTGTTATCCACAATGTTTCTTAACCCCTTAGGGACTGGGAAAATCTGGTGTGGTTTGCAGTTAAGGACCAGAACAATTTTGACCTTTTTGACTATGTCTTTGTTCAACAGTGTTTTCCCTGTAGGTTTTTTATTCCAGCCACAAAAATGATATACCATTTTTTCACAAAAAAAGGGCATTCTTTTGAGACCATACTTATATGGATAACCCACAATTTATTTTAAAAAAATAAAGAAAACGATAAGAAAAATGTTAAAAAATATATTTTTATTGGTTCTCTTGTGATCATTTGGGCCCAATGGGTTAATTTTTTATGAAGACTGCATGAAAGATATGACCGGTCATTTATAACTAAAAATGTAGGGGGGGTGAAAATCCCCATGCCCCCTCTTTCCTCCCAGTTTCCCACTTTTTGGTTGATTAACCCCTTAATGACCCTTGACGGTCATAGTACATCATGGGTCGATCTGAGTTAATGACCCATGACCTACCATGACCGTCATGGAATTCCGGGCTCCCCCCGCGGCTGCACACCGTTCGGGGAGTCCGGGACCGGACTTAAAAAAAAAAATGCTCTGTGGTCCTTAAATGACCACAACGCCCCGACTGGCTGGTTGTTAAGGGGTTAAACTGTGTGGCGTGTATATGTGTATTACATTTCTCAACAAACATAAAACTCCCACAATTGTTTGTTAAAACTTCAGTAGATGTAATTATAAATTAGTCTGTGTAATTAAATACTTTGGTCTTGCACGAATGTATTTTTAAAAAACAAAGCTGCTGACAGTAGGTCATTAAATTAACTACCTTTATCCTGCCCCCAGAACCAGCAATGAAGGGGTTAATACCCCCAACTTTGGCCTCTATTGCTTTCATTTTATGTCTATTCTGTGCTTTTCTCTCCCTTACTCTCATAATAAGGAAGAGAGAGGCAGAGAACAGTCACAAAGGCAATGTGTAAAACACACTGTCGTTGTGAATGAAAAAGCCGGTACAAGTGACCATTGTAGGAACACATGTACCAGCAAAACAGAGGAGGACTGAAACTGAGCATTCCAGACCTGTAACACTCAATATGAGCCTCACCAGCATGATAGCAGCATGCACTGAGGCTCGCTGTTATCATTTAACTCATGATGTTCCAGGACCGTCATGGGTCCTTGAGGGAAATTTACCCTTGACGGTCCTGGCACGTTATGGGTCCTTAAGGGGTTAAAAGTGAACTAGCACCACCAAGAATAACTTCCCATTAACCTTATTATGGCCATAACATATTAACTCTTTAAGGACCGGCGCGCGCATGCTCAGCCGGCACTTGGCGTCCACGGGTCTTTTTTTTTTACTTCTGGTTCAGGGCTTCCGGAGCAGCGTGCAACCACGCCGAGAGCCCTGAACTCCATGACGTGCCAGGACTGTCACTGGTCCTTAAGTGGCGGACCGCTGTGCCTCTGTGCATGCTGCTATCATTTATTCCAGACTGAGACTGAACGCTTCAGTACCAGAACGTTCAGTCTCAGCCCTTCTCAGTTGTGCCGGGTCATGTGATCGCTGCAGTGATCACATGTACCGGCATTCTCAGTAAAAGAGACAGTGCGATTCACACACTGTTTCTGAGTCTCTCCTCTAACCGTCTGTCCCTTAACAGCAAAGTAAGGGACAGAGAAGCAGAGAGGAGACACCTACTGGTCTAAAAAAATTCAGCAGCTGGGGATATTAACCCCTTCACTGCTGTGCTGGAGGCTGGCTGTTAGCAGGTCAATCACATTTATTTTAAAAAAATATATATATATTTAAAAAAATAAATGTGATTGTTTTGGAGCCATGCAATACATTTATCTACACCGCCAAATTTAATCAATAATAAAAGTGTGAAAAAGGGACATGGGGATTTTCACCCAGAGGAACAGTGCCCACTTAAAACTGCCCATTTTGTAGGTATGACTGACTGGTCATACCTTTCATGCAGTCTACATAAAAATGTAACCCATTGCGCCCAAATGATCCCAAGAGAAAACAAAATGGTGTTTTTTTTTTTACATTTTTTTACTGTTTCTTTAATTTTACTAAAATAAATGGTGGGTTATCCATATAAGTGTGGTACCAAAAGAAAGCCCTATTTTTGCGTAAAAAAACAGTATATCATTTTCTTGGGTAAAATAAAGTACTTTGAGGGAAAACACTGTTGAACAAAGACATAGTTAAAAAGGTCAGACTTGCTCCGGTCCTTAAGTGAAATCCACCTCAGATTTTCCCGGTCCTTCAGGGGTTAAACTTTGGAGGATTTCCTTGTTACATCACAGGTGAGTTAATCAATTTGAATGAGCCTCTGATCAACACACCTGTGATCTAGCAAGCAAATTCCTATATCCTGCCTGTTAGTGGCCACTGAGGGCTTGGGCTGAGAACCACTGCTCTAAACCTATTAAAGGGATTGTAATATTTCACAATAAGAGCAGCTCCAATTAATCTTTATATTATTTAGGACATGGAGAGTGTTAGTTCAACACTGTCTGAGGTGTAGTTCAAGAGTAAACTGAATGATTAATTATCCCCCTTCTACCCCTTTTACTGATGTGACACTGCTCACCTCAGAGCAGCAAGACTCTCCAGATGGATCACAGAGAGGGACAATCTTCAGTGAGCATAAGGGACAAACCTGAAAAACCTGTCAAGGGGGCAGGGTTTTCCTTATGATCACAGTAAGAAGATTGTCCCTTGCTGTGACCTGTCCGGTCCTAGGACCAGATTCCACATCTGAGGGGAGGTGGCTTACACTAGGTAAAAGAGACGGGAGGGGGATACTTTATCATTCAATTATTCTTACAGTATTGAAATAATACTCTCCAAAACCCAAATACTATGAAGATTAACTGGAGCTTCTGTTTTTGTGAAACATTACTATCCATTTAACCTGCTTGGAATAGAATTAGCACAAGTTATTGGCAGTTTAAATAGATACATTTAATGAGGCTAAAAGCTGTGTATTTAACAGGTTTGCTTTAATTTTAAATTTGAGTAACTGCTAATGTCTCTTAATAAATAATATACGTTGATGCTTTTTGGAAGAGATTTTCCAATTTCACTGCAATATGTCTTTATTGGTGAATGCTGACAGTAATAATTAGTGGTTAATATACCATAAACCTTTGACTAATGTTTTCTGCAGATTAAACTTGAGTGTAAGGTCAGCCACAACTTATCAAAACTCCTTCAAGATGAAGAAAATAAAGTGATAATTCCCAATGACCTTTATAGTAATTGTAAATCAGATTGTGTTACCTTATCGTGCTCATTCAATGTGAGAGAAATGAAGCTTCGCAGCTACTTATGAAAATACAGCAAATATTTTATTCTATTAAAACAAAATGTTTATTTCATTTCTATAAAATTGCAGATGAGTGAATGTTCTTCAGCTCAGTTCATGAATCAGTTGGTCAAAGCACCGGGAATTAGTGATCTGGAACCTACATGGGGTGGACTGCTCTTCCACTCATTGTTGACCCCCTTTTCTCACCCACCTTCTCTCTTCCACTTTACCCTGTTATCTCCTTCTCTCTTTCCCACTATATCCCCCTCTTTCTCTCTCCTTAGCTTTCCCTGCTCACTCTGCTTTCTCCCATATTCATCTGCTCTATTGTCCTCTTCACTTCCTCCTTCTATATCTCTGTTTCATTCCCTCTCTCAAACCCCTATGCTTCTGACTTCAATTGTCCAGTGATCTCCCAACCATTCCCTCACCATCTATGACTTTTATACTCTCCTGTTCTCTCCCTAGCTTTCATTCCAGATCGATTTTGATGGATCTGGAATTTTCTCCAGTTTCTATGAAATATATCAGTAAACTAAATATTGAATGACTAGCTGAAGAGCCGTGTACACGGGCCACAGTGCCGGCCGGTCGCGGTGCAGTCATGCCCAGTAGAAACTGCCCGAGCCGCGGCTGACACAGAGCTAGACGCTCCGAAGTCAGACCTCAGGTCTGACTTTGGAGTGCCCCACTCTGTATCAGCCTCGTCATGGGCAGTCTCTACTGCGCATAACTGTGTCATTACAAACTATATAGCGAATTATTATATAGGATAGTTTATGTTCAATCTCAACCTCCAATTTAATGTTTTGCACAGTAGCTCTATAGGCCACCTTCAGAACAGCAAACTCTGCATTCTAAGTTGAACTCAGCATATTTTCAGCTAGCTGTCTTAGGCTGCATCATGTGATGTCATAATCAGTGATTACCTTTGTGAACAGCCAGATTTAACCCCTTAAGGACCCATGACGGTCCTGCACCGTCATGGGTTGTTATACCCTTAACGACCCATGACGGACCAGGACTGTCATGGCTTAAATGATAGCAGCGTGCCTCCGTGCACGCTGCTATCATTAAATCCAGGCTGAAACTGAGCGCTCCGAGACCGGGGCATTCAGTCTCAGCCCTTCTTCTGGTTCATGCGATCGCCGTATCAGCGATCACATGTACCGGCATAGTGACAGACAGAGGCAGCATGCAAAGCATGCTGTCTGTGCCTGTCTCGTCTGCCTCTGTCTCCCTTGCTCTCAAAGAAGTAGACGGGAGACACCTAGTGGTTACAAAAAATACAGCAGTTGGGGGTATTAACTCCTTCACTGCAGGTGCAGGAGGCTGGCTAAATGCAGGTCAATTCTTGACCTGCAATTTTACACTTTTTTTTTTTTTTTTTTTTTTAAAACACAACACACTTTTTTTTTTTTCCAAAAACATTTTTATTTAAAAAAAATATATATAATTAAACAATATTACAAGTGTGATTGTTGTGGAGCCATGTAATACACTTATATACACCACCAAATGCCAGGGACAAAAAAGTGTCAGAATAGGGTGGGAAAAAGGGACATGGGGATTTTCACCCAGGGGGGATAGTGGCCACTTTAAACTGCGCATTTTGTAGGTATGACTGACCGGTCATACCTTTCATGCAGTCTCCATAAAAATGTAACCCTTTGTGGCCAATTGATCCCAAGAGAAAAATCAAAAATGGTGTTTTTTTTACATTTTTTAAACTTTTTTTAATTTTAATAAAGTGAATGGTGGGTTATCTATATAAATAGGGTATCAAATGAAAGCCCTATTTATGCTTAAAAAAACAGTATATAATTTATGGGGGTGGAATAAAAGCCTAAGAGGGAAAACACTGTTGAACAAAGACATAGTCAAAAAGGTCAGAAATGCTCCGGTCCTCAGATTTTCCCGGTCCTTAAAGGGATAGCCATATTAATGGTCTCTCTCTTATTCAATTTTCATTTTTTCTTTGTTACAATAATGAGTCAATTTATCAAAGCCCTGTGGCAGCAAAATGTTTATATATATAGTCACAATATAACAAGAATGGATTCCATATCTAACACTGAATTTACTCTTTAACTTTGCCAACTAGTTGTTTAGAGTCAGGTGTTCAAAAAGTTGTGGTCACTGGAATTGTCTATAATTAGTCTGGAAAAACTTCTTATTCCATGATACATCAAGTTTCAGACACATTACCTTCATTCATTTGCAACCAACTTAGACATCTACATCACAGGGAAAAAGCAGGCTTAAAGGGATAGTAATACTTTGTTTTAACTTTATTTTATTTTGTAGGCATTACAAAAACATGAAGAATGATATAAGTCTTATCTCTGAAACCTTTATGGTTTAAGAGATATTCACAAACAAAGTTCCCCCCCCCCCCGTTCAACCAGATCAGAAGGGAGATGCCCAGGTAGACTGCAGAGAGGGACAATCTTTAATTAAGATAAGGGAAAAAGCTGAAAAACTTGTCAAGGGGGGAAGGGCTTTCATTGTTTTCATACAAAGAAAATTGCCCCCTTCTGTTATCTGTCTGGTCATACAACCAGACTCACATCCTAGAAGAGATGGCTTACACTAGGTAAAAGGGGCGGGGAGGGGAACTTTGCTTGTGAATATCTCATAAACCATAAAGGTTTGAGAGATAAGACTTATATCATTCTTCATGTTTTTTTAATGCCTACAAAATAAAATAAAGTTAAAACGAAGTATTACTATCCCTTTAAGGGGTTATGGAACTTGAAGGTTGGCTGAAATAGAGGGCTTATACAGTGACACTTTTTAGTAGTGACTAAACAAATGCATTTACCTCTGTGCTTTACTTGAGATCCTATAACATATTCTTTCACATGCATTTTCATTAATTATTTTTACATACTTTATTTTGTAATTGTATTATGCATCTACTTTTTAACACTCATCTCTCATTGAGGTACAGAGTGAGGTTTGTCTAATATTGTGACCGTTAGACATCTCATTTGCTGTAGTATATTATATAATGTGATGACTTTGTCACATCTGCCAACGGTGTTGTTGTGACTGCACACTATCTTATTGTTAGAGTGTGCAATTTAGCTTGCCATGTGGCATGTAATATCACACATTTGCACCCAGGGTGGCTTGTTCCAGGCACTGTGTGGTGTGATTACGTGATGTGTGATGTGATTACATGACACATGGATGGGCAGTAGTGTTGAGCGAGCACCCCGATGCTCGGGTGCTCGGGTGCTCTGACCGAGCACCGCCGGAGGCTCGAGTGCTCGGCCGAGCACCCGAGCCCCATTCAATTGAATGGGGCGACACGAGCATTACACCAGGCACCCCCTGCTCTGATGAGGGGAGGGTGCCTGGTCAATGCCCCCCTTCATCTCCGCTATGCCCCCTTCATCTCCGAATGCCCCCTTCATCTCCGCAATGTCCCCCTTCATCTCCGCTATGCCCCCTTCATCTCCGCTATGCCCCTCTTCCACAATGTCCCCCTTCATCTCCGCTATGCCCCTCTTCCACAATGTCCCCCTTCATCTCCGCTATGCCCCTCTTCCACAATGTCCCCCTTCATCTCCGCTATGCCCCTCTTCCACAATGTCCCCCTTCATCTCCGCTATGCCCCCTTCATCTCCGCAGTGCCCCCTTCATCTCCGCAATGCCCCCTACCTCCAGTCCCTGGTGGTCCAGCGGAGCGTCTTCAGATCTGTGCCTCCTTCGGCACAGATCCCCGCCACCCGAACATGCCGGGCGAGCACATGGCGGTACTCGTACGAGTACCGCCATGTGCCGAGCAGAGCGATGCTCGAGCCGATCCGAGCATCGGCCGAGCATGCTCGCTCAACACTAATGGGCAGTTATGTATACAAAGCTGGGTTGTGTATCGGGGCTCTTCATCACTTGAACGACAATGCACATTGCCACTGCTGTCTTGTATAGTTCACATCATGGAGGGATATCTTGATCTATTGCACTGTTAATTCCCTATATTATTGTAAACACCTCATTGCAAATATGCAGCGCAGTTTTGGGCACCAATTCCGAAAAAGGATATTCTAGAACTGGAGAGAGTTCAGAGAAGAGCAAAAAAAATCAATTAAGGGAATAGAGAATTTGAAGTATGAAGAATGACTAGACAAACTAAGTGGAGATCTTGTTGGACAGTATAAGTATATGCAAAGTCAATACAAGTATCTCTCTGATGAGATTTTCATTCCAAGGCCTGATCAAATAATTAGGGACCACCACTTAAAATTAGAGTAAAGGAGGTTTCAGCTTCAGCGGAGAAAGGGTTTTTTTATAGTAAGGTCTGTTAAATTGTGGAGTTCCTTGACCAATCATGTAGTAATGACAGATACAATGGATACATTTAAGAAAAGATTAGATGTGTTTCTAGTAGAAGGGGATATACAAGGTTATACCGTATCTCTGTTTGACTGCACCTGCCTTCTTCTTCCTGATTACATGAAGTGTTCCTGTGTAAACCCATATTATCTTTCAATCCTTCTGGCTCAGCCCTTTCAATGCACGGTTTAACATCTGCAGTTCTCCCCACTGAATTCCTTCCTTCAGAGCTTTTGATATCTGTAGTATGCATGTAGAATGCATTTAGGCTGCAATGTTCAAACGAGTTAAACTAGACTATGGGCCAGATGTTCAAAAAGTCGCCATAATGAAAAACTTGTCGGATCATGAGTTGGTGGTAAAAGAAGGACAATATTTTCAGACGTAAATCCGTCAAGTTTGAAAATTCATCTATAGAATAAAAAATTATGGGAAGAAGATCTCATTGAACATTGCCGTTAAAAATTCTGATCTTAAAAATTGCCTTTGATTTTGTCTTTGAAATGAAAATTTTCAAAGAAACAAAGAATATTTTTTGTCTTTGAAACAAAAAAATTGCTTCTCAGTACTTTAATTTTTCTTCTCCAAGTTTAGATCATTTTTATTATATCGGGAACAAATGACGGCAATCAGACAAAAAAATGACGTTCAAACGAATATTTTTTTATGATGGAAGATTAAACCACACCAACTTTTAATATGGCTTTATCCCTTTGATGGAGATGGTGAAATTGGATTCAAAAAATGACAGAAAAATGTTTGAGAATTGACGGGTCATGGTATAAGAACTTTTTTATTCTGATTACAGACAATTTTAGTTATCACCACTTTCTGAACATCTTGCCCCAAATCTTTATTAGTAGGTAAAACAGGAAGTTCTAGTAAACTGAGATGTAATAACCATTTAGCAGTTGACTTATATAATTCTCTTGGTTATACTTTGGCAAAGTTGAACTTAATGGACTTGTGTCTTTTTTCAACCTAATTTACTATGTAACTATGTCAGAACTGGAGGTATTACATAATTGTGGAAAAATAAAAACTGCCATTGATTTAAATCAAGATTTTAAGTCTTTTGAGTTGCAAAGCATTGTATGCCTCTCTGACATTCAAAGGGTTCATCTCTTGAATACTCAAATACAAAGCAATGCATTGGAGACCTCTTCAACAGTCAAGAGGTTAACAGTCCAATTTAAAGGGATAGTAATGTTTCATAATAAAAGTGGCTCTAATTAATCATCATAGTATTTGGGCCATGGAGAGTGTTATTTTAATTCTGTCAGAGTTGTAGTTCAAGAGTAATTCAATGACAAAGTCTCCCCCTCCCACCCCTTTTACTGATATAACACTGCTCAGCCAGATCAGAAAGGAGGTGCCCAGGTATACTGCAGAGAGGGACATTCTTCAGTTAAGATAAGGGAAAAACCTGAAAAACTTGTCAAGGGGGGCAGGGCTTTCATTGTTCTCATAGGAAGAAGACTGTCCCCTGCTATTATCTGTCTGGTCTATGGACTGCATTCCACATCTGAGAAGAGATGGCTTACACTAGGTAAAAGGGGCGGTAGGGGAAACTTTGCTTGTGAATATCTCTCAACCCATAAAGGTTTGAAAGATAAGACTTATATCGTTCTTCATGTTTTTTTAATGCCTACAAAATAAAATAAAGATAAAACGAAGTATTACTCTACCTTTAAATGAATGGTAACTGTGGGAATTGTTATTGGGATTCAAATGGTTTGCACTAGTATTACTTTTGTGCACAAGGTTCCTAGACTTGAGCCTCAGGCTGTCAGCATATCACACACAGCATATTTCAGTGGATCTAAATGACAGATCAACGTATTTTCCAAATTACCGATATATTCTTTAAGGTACAAGCTCATTTTCACATCAACATATGGCTCCTGATTATCTTGGAATCTTGAAACACATGTCAAATTTCTTGTCTTCTTCCAAATGATGTAATTTAAATTGTAAATAAGAACATGAAAGAAAGCCAAGTATATAATTTCTCGTAACCCACTGAGAAATGCTAAGCAGGGCCTTCTAATTTGTCAAAAAATGTAACTTCAATGTTGCAAATGTTTGTTGTGTTTCAGATTTTAAAAAAAGTGTTTTAATAATTTGTTGATATCAGGAAAATATTTCCTTGTCATGTACAGAATACTAATCTTGCTTTGGATGACTGGCAGTTTCTGCACAATTTTAGAACTAAAATCAATCAAACTATCAACTGAGTCAAAATTCAAATCCAAAGCTTGTGACAAATCATTGTTAAGCTATGATTCACTCCGTTCTCCTTTCAAGTCTTTATCCTCAGCAGTTGATTCAGTTGCTGCTTATTTAATTTAGTGCTGTCAGGTTACAAAACAGAGGAAAGAGAGACTTTTATATTTATAGTAAGATTGATATAAAAATAAAAACAAAAAGACACAGAATGTACCTTTGGAATTCACTGGGTAGGCCATATTAATGGTCTCTCTCTTATTCAATTTTCATTTTTTCTTTGTTACAATAATGAGTCAATTTATCAAAGCCCTGTGGCAGCAAAATGTTTATATATATAGTCACAATATAACAAGAATGGATTCCATATCTAACACTGAATTTACTCTTTAACTTTGCCAACTAGTTGTTTAGAGTCAGGTGTTCAAAAAGTTGTGGTCACTGGAATTGTCTATAATTAGTCTGGAAAAACTTCTTATTCCATGATACATCAAGTTTCAGACACATTACCTTCATTCATTTGCAACCAACTTAGACATCTACATCACAGGGAAAAAGCAGGCTTAAAGGGATAGTAATACTTTGTTTTAACTTTATTTTATTTTGTAGGCATTAAAAACATGAAGAATGATATAGGTCTTATCTCTCAAACCTTTATGGTTTAAGAGATATTCATAAGCAAAGTTTCCACTCCCGCCCCTTTTACCTAGTGTAAGCCATCTCTTCTCAGATGTGGAATCCAGTCCATATACCAGACAGATAACAGCAGGGGACAATCTTCTTCCTATGAGAACAATGAAAGCCCCGCCCCCTTTGACAGGTTTTCAGGTTTTTCCCTTATCTTAATTGAAGATTGTCCCTCTCTGCAGTCTACCTGGGCACCTCCCTTCTGCTCTGGCTGAGCAGTGTTACATCAGTAAAAGGGGTGGGAGGGGGATACTTTGTCATTGAATAACTCCTAAACTACAACTCTGACATAATTGAAATAACAATCTCCAAAGTCCAAATACTATGATGATTAATTAGAGCTGCTTTTATTATGAAACATTACTATCCCTTTAAAAGTGGGCATCTTAATCTAAAGTAATATTGTAAGGTATTTTCAGAAAAATATCATCTTTTAGCCATCACTTTGATTTCCATGATTTTCCTGACAAAATAAAAATACTCTAAACCTGAAGACAAACTAAAGTAGTATTATCATATAGGAATGAGATGCCGTATTATGATGTTCACTGGTAAAAACATTTCTTTATTTGTTTGAAATGTGTAATTTTAAAACAAATGAAAAAAAATTTTAACATCAGAATTTTTACATTCAATATTCATCAAGCTTGTCTTACCGCCGTTTGTAATTCTTTACAACACATTTTCAAATGTGATGTATTTACCTCTAAAAATACTATCCTTTTGCCACCATTTAACGATCTGACAATTTTTTCATTATGAAGCCTTCTTGAACATTGTGACCCATATGTATTGCACAGATATCACAGGGTCTGCACTAAAGATTCTCAACCATGCATTGAAGGGGTTGAGCCGCAAGATTAAAAGATAATGGAGATCTGAACAGGAACACGATGTAATCAGAAAGCAGAAGTCAGGTGAGGTCAAACAGAGAGGGAGCTGTATAACTAGCGAACTAAGATGAGAGAGTTAAGCTGAGTGAGAGTTGTAAATTGAAGTTAAAGGCGCAGTAAACTTTTTTTATGAAAAAATATATATTGTAGGGATTTTCCTATTGAGTAAAATAAGGGTACTCCCACTGCCGAGAGATTTATATTTCCAGAGTTATTACAGTTTAAAACCATGTTTTTTTTACATTAGCAGTGCCCTCTAGTGGTCAATTTCTAATTAGATTTCCTGTTAGATTCTAATGGAGAGGAAAGTCAGAAAAGTCAGAGATATACAGTTCTCCATAGAATGTGATAGAAACTGCCTGTCACTTCCTGTCAGTTAGATCTATCAGGAAGTAAACACAGTAAATTCACTTCCTGATTATTTAAACTACTATCATTTTTCAATAAAACATCTGACAGCAGTGGGAGTGACCTTGTTTTATTCAGCAGGAAAAGATCTATAAAATATGTGTTTTTTAAAAAAAAGTTTACTGCTCCTTTAAGCTCTAGTATAGTCAAAGGTAACAGAAGCATTACTAAAAGGAAGTAGACAGCGGTGATAGTCAGGATCAATCCATATTTGATAGACAGAAGACAATCAAAGCAAGGAATATTAGATCACTGAAGTAAGATATAGGACTAGCTTCAAAGAGCAGGAAACATTCAAACACTAAAATGCATAAGTATGACATACATCTAAACTTAGGTTTCACATAAACATGTACATAGTAATAGGTTATTCATTTACTCATCGTGATCATGATGTAGTCACCATACATGCATCTTATAAACCTAGTGATAATGCACTTCTATCTTGATAAATGTAACTTGTAAGGGCAGATTCACACCAACATTATTCACACATATTTAAATCTGAGACTGCATAAACAACCAGCAAGGCTACTGGCAACAGACAAACGTGATTCAGAGTTGGTGGTTCTTAGTCACAGGACAGCCTGATAAATGAAGTCAGGGTGGAGACAGAAGATTCTGGAATATACTAGACTGCAGGATATCCCATGACTGATCATAATAACATTTCATTGACAAAAGAAGTTGTCCACCAGCCACTGCAAATCAGCAAGTATAACTGCTACTTTCTATGGGTGTCTGAATCCTGATTCCTGGTCACAAAACTCACCATAGCTGTCAAGTTCTAGCAAATGTTTATACAGTAGGCTGGACATCCTTCCTGTGTCCTAATGATGTTGTACTACAACTCCAATCTTCTTTGGTTTACCTTTATCACGGTGCCCTGTGTTCCTGGTTGCGGGCTGCGACATTCTTACTTCATTGTTTGAATGCCGCATTTCTTATTGGCCAGTGTAATTAACTCCACCCAGGGCCAACCCTTTATATATCCTGTCTGGTCTATAGACTGGCACCCTTTCGTGATGTACCTTATCTTGCGCTAGTCCCTGATGCTGCTTGTTAGTGTATGACCTGGCCTGCCTGACTACGTTACTGTATTCTTGTTTTGCTTCGATTCCATTACCGACTGGACTGGCTGAGAACCTGCTACTTTGCTGACTGATCCTGGCTGAGAACCCGCTACGTTGCTGACTGATCCTGGCTGAGAACCTGCTACGTTGCTGACTGATCCTGGCTGAAGAACTGCTCTGTTACTGACTGATCCTGGCTGAGAACCCGCTCCATTGCTGACGGATACTGACTAAGTACCCACTCCGTTGCTGACTGATCCTGGCTGAGGAGCCGCTCCGTTGCTAACTGATCCTGGCTGAGAACGAGCTACGTTGCTGACTGATCTGGCTGAGAACCCGCTACATTGCTGACTGACCTGGCTACACCGTACATAAGACACGAGCTACCATATGATATCAGACTTTACTCAACTTTATTAAAGGGGATGTATCACTTTATAAAAAGGTGTTATCATATGCTTTGTTAAAGGGACAGTAATGTCCCCAAAAAAATATACCCAGTTTTGTATCCTTTAAAAAATAATCAATATGGTCCAAACCCTACCTCTCAAACTGCTATGGTTTGAGAGATATAGGGATTCAAAGTTCCCCCTCCCTCCCCTTCTCCTGATGTCAGCTGTAAAGCTGACAGCAGGAGAATCGAGTCGTACAACTCGAGGAGGCTCTGCAGTAGAGCAGAGATCAAGTTATCTGTAAAGAATGAATTCACTGGAAAAATCTAGTTTGCAAGCACACTTTGTAGACATTTCCAGTGAATGAATTCTTTATAGATAACGCAATCTCGGCTCTGCTGCAGAGCCGCCTGCTGGTCCCCGGACCAGAAACTCCTGCTGTCAGCTAGACACTGATGTCAGGAGAAGGAGGGAGAGAGGCAAACTTTCAGTGCCTTTATCTCTCAAACCATGGCGGTTTGAGATATAGGGTTTGAATCATATTGATTATTTTTTAAAGGCTACAAAACTGGGTATATTTTTTTGAGACATTACTGTCCCTTTAATAAAAGTAGTACTAGGAAAGCTGTTTTTTTTTTTTTTTTTTTTTTTTTAATGTAACTACTTACAAAGATATTGCCTCTTCAAGTGCAGAAGAGCTTTGCCGAAGAATCAGCGTGTCCCGTTATGCTGATCGGCAAAGCTCTTCTCCACATCCGATTTCTCCTCCCACCTCCCTCCCAGCTGCCCCAGGCGGCGCGTTCACACTTCCCTTTGGTGTGCTGTGAACATCTCCTAGCGTTACAGCAAGCTCCGATTAGCATTATACTGAGGTTGCAACCTCAGTATATTGCTAATCGGAGCTTGCTGTAATGCTAGAAGCCATTCACAGCACACCGAAGGGAAGCGTGAATGGTCTCCCTGAGGCAGCTAGGAGAGAGGTGGGAGTAGAAACAGGACGTGCAGAAGAGCTGTGCTGTGCACATAATGTGGAAGTGCACAACACAGAAGAGGCAATATCTTTGTAAGCAGTTAAAAAAACAAACAAAAAAAAAAACAGCTTTCCTAGCATTACTTTTATTAACACCTATTTATAATGTGATACATCCCGTTTAATGAAAGCATTGTACCAGGAAGAATACATTGATATTTTCTTTCATTTTCAAGTATGTCCTGTCGACTCATTTTATTTATCTCAGAAGGATGCAAGGCACACAGTTTCAACCAGAACTAGAACCTGTGGCTTTAAGGTTGGAGAATTTCTATAGCTGGTGCATTAACCAACTGGGCTATCCCCCGTCTCATAAGTCCCTTCCCTCTCTTCTCTATCCAACTGTGCAGTTGGTCTAACTTGATTTTCATATCTTGGAACTTTAAGATCTGACACTGAGATTTAGGATTTTGACCAAGGGTGAATTTCTCAGAATGAAAAAGTGCAGTGTTATCTACTACATAATTTATCCCTGCTGACTGCTTCTTTGGTATCTAAATCTCTGACATTTTTTCATTTGGGTGCTAGAGAGGAGATATCTAATGCATTGGCTACCTCTCTGGCACTCACAGTTATATTGAAAAGGCCCTGTGAGAAGTCCTGCTTGTCTGTGTATGATCAAAGAATGATATCACTAAGCTGTAAGACAAAAAACAGGAAGGCACTCCTGGTGTATTATCACCAATGCTTTCTGATCCACCACCACACCACTGGTGTAAGAAATATACTCACAAATTAATATGTTCAGCTTAACACATATGTGAAATGCTGAAATTCTCGCTTTTGGGGTTTATATAACCCTGTTCTCTAACTGTATTGATGGCTTAATCCAACCGGTCGCTCCTCACAAGCAGCCTCAGGAAGTGTAGAACATGCAGAAAAAACATATACATAGAGAGGGCGCCCAATAGTGCCTATTATCTTCCAGGACACAATAAATATAAATCTTCAAAATATACTCACAAATGTGATGGTTGTGAAGAGACCTATGCCCAATCACAACAAGACAAGCCTACAGAGAGTTTGACCTGTCTCTGTTCAGGTGTTCTCAGAAGGAGAAAAGGGATCCACACGGTGCTGCTTTTCATCAAAATTCTTTTGTTTTATTGTTAAAACATATTCGCATCAAAAAATATTCAAAAATATAAAATATGTTGTAATAAAATAAATGGCTGAGCTATATAACGTTTTGTAGTTTCCTAACTACTTCTTCAGACTTAGCCAGAGACAAAAAACAAATCCCTAAGCTGTAGTATGTTAAGGGTTCCTAGACAGGGGAGGGCTGGCCTGGGGGGGCAGGGGGCAATTGCCCCCTGGGCCGGACATATATCTGGGCCGGTGGGCCACTGCCTCACTCAATCTATCGCTTGATGCTGTAAATGGTGCTGCACTAGTGATAGCTTACAGCTGAAATGGAGTTACACAAATAGTACCACAGAGATACAATCCAAGCATAACCCATTTCCCATGTAAGATATATGGTATCACTACTGTAGCTTTACTTACTACAGAGCTTACAATGTATCAGTAGTGCAGCCTCATTTCAACTGTAAGCTCTGTGATATCACTTGCCTTACTTCACAACGTAATGCCAATTTTAAAATTACCTAAAGGGGGTGGGCTGGGACAGTGGACTTGAACGATAGTAGAAGCCGGCCACTTGATTGTATCCCCCCCCCGGGCCACATGTTGCCAGCCCTCCCCTGTTCCTAGAGCACTGACTGAAGTATCTGGATTAGATTAAGCAGATACTCATAACCTAGAATCTATGTTATGGAAACGTTAAGGGTTAATATTTCAATGATCTCAGGGTCAGAACATTTATAGAGTTTTCAGGTATTTTCCCTTCTCACACTGTCTCTTATACTCCCTCACAGTCTAGATCAGTGGTCCCCAACATTTTTTGGACTGTAGTGGAAAGATCCAGATTTCTATGACACATTTGTTTTGAAAACAATAGAACACTCAGATTATTTGGAACTAGTTGAAGATCCCGTGTACACAGGCCACAGTGCCAGGCAGCAACGGCTGCTGTGCAGTCATGCACGGTAGAGACTGCCTGCGCTGTGACTGATAATGGAGTGGGGTGCTCCGAATTCAGACCATAGTCCTCTCTGTACACCTGTTATCAGCCACGGCGTGGGCAGTCTGTACTGCGCATGACTGCAACGCGTGCAGCCGTCTGTACTGAGCATGACAGCTTCTGACAAACATACATTAGCGTATTATTACATAGGATGGAGGGATGCATTAGGCTTTTTGACACCTAAAGACATTCATCACTATTTGTTTCAAACCGGTTCTGTATGTCATTGCATGCTCTCATCTCTATCCAAAAACATACTGATAGGTGAATTTAGATTGTGAGCTCCAATGGGGACAGGAACCAATATGAGTGTAAAGCGCTGTGGAATCTGTGTGCGCTATATAAATAAAGGATTATTATTATTATTATTATTTCGTACAGAACTGTGAGATATGTTGGAGCTTATTAAAGGATAACTATAATGAGCAAAAACATGAGAGTACACATTTTGCAACTTTTTTGCGGTTTTGTAACTCAATATTTGTTATAAAAAGTTAGTTTATGTACAGTAAACCAGACTACTCATGGATAGATTGATTTCTCTGTGTTCCATACTATGTGATGGGCCTTTTCTCTTTGTGCAGAACTTTCTCATTGTAACATTTTCTTTTGTGAGTGACTAGTCATCTGGCGAGTTTCTGCATTTTCTTATGTTCGTTAGACAAACCAGAATCAAACAGTTGGTGAACAAAGGTAAAATCTCTGTCTAGTCAAATAAACAACACGGAACATAAGTAATGGTTTCACAGAAGTGTCAAAGCAAACTGTACATTTTCAGTCAAATGTAAACCGTATTGAATCGTTTTAGCAGCTTGTCAGATTGTTATTTCAAAGTATGTCAGAAATCTGACAGAACATGTCTTCTGTTCCATTTCGGGTCTGTCTTGATTTTCCTCATCAATCAAATATACTAACTATAAAAGATTAATCCTTTGAGTGCCAGAGTGGTATCCAACGCATTGCAAAGCAATTGCGTTGGATACCTTTCTGGCACTCAAAGGGTCAATAGCTTTCTCTTCCCTTTTGGAACCCGAAGGACAAAATGGTGTGAAAGACATTGATTTACACCTTTCTTGCACTCACTGGGTTAATAGGTGCTTCCACTTCCCTTGTTTAAAGGGATAGTAATACTTTGTTTTATCTTTATTTTATTTTGTAGGCATTAAAAAACACGAAGATATAAGTCTCATCTCTCAAACCTTTATGGTTTGAGAGATATTCACAAGCAAAGTTTCCCCTCCGGCCCCTTTTACCTAGTGTAAGCCATCTCTTCTCAGATGTGGAATGCAGTCCATAGACCAGACAGATAATAGCAGGGGACAATCTTCTTCCTATGAGAACAATGAAAGTCCTGCCCCCCTTGACAAGTTTTTCAGGTTTTTCCCTTATCTTAATTGAAGATTGTCCCTCTCTGCAGTCTACCTGGGCACCTCCCTTCTGATCTGGCTGAGCAGTGTTACATCAGTAAAAAGGGAGGGAGGGGGATACTTTGTCATTGAATTACTCTTGAACTACAATTCTGACAGAATTGAAATAACACTCTCCAAAGTCCAAATACTATGATGATTAATTAGAGCTGATTTTATTATGAAACATTACTATCCCTTTAACAGTATAATTGAGTGTAGATCTTTCTTTTGCAGGTCTCTGGCATTCATAAAGGTACAGATACTAAGAAGGACTGTTGCAATTTCGGGGTAGACCAAGTAAAATTCCCCAAATTCTCATTGATTTTAAAATTTTGAATTTGAATGGGGCTTTTAACTTGTTGGAGGAAATGCACTAAGGAGTGATAAAGAGGTGATAAAGCAGAGAAGACTTCTCCAGTGAGATCACTTCTCCAATTCCTATGATATTCTATAGAGACAGTTCACTAAGATTTCTCCAGCTTTGGAGATCTTAGTGCATAAGCTCCATAGAATAACATGGAAACTGGAGAAGTGATATCACTGGAGAAGTCATCTCAAATTTATTACCTCTTTATCACATTTTAGTGCATTAACCCCTTGAAAGTTGGCAGAAATGTCTTCAGATTATTATACTTTCTTGAGATGAAAATGACACAGTCTGGAAGATTGTTTCAAAGTATAAAATCCTTTTATTGAACAACAAGCTAAGTCAACAGATACCAGGATAACTACTGTAAAATCTCAGGTATAATGCGCACCTGTGTATAATACGCAGGTGTATATTATAACCATGATTTTAGGGGAAAACAAGAGTGCTTATGTATAATACGCACCATTGTTTCCTCTCTTATGGTAAAAAAAATTAAGCCTTACTGGATTCCTTCCCACCCTCCCCCAGCGCTATCCAATTCTAAAATGCCACTTACTTTCTTCAAAAGACAAGTTCCCGCATTTTCAAGATTATCAGGAAACATGTAAACGATGTGAATCTTCCCCTGCGGGCGCCACGCTTCCATTCACCGCCCGCTTCCTTCCGGCTATGGTACTGCCCTGTGAGGACCTTCAGATTCTCACAGGGCATTACCATTGGCAGGAGCCGGTAGGTCTTTTACATGTTTCCTGATAATCTTGAAAATGCGGGGACTTGTCTTTTTAAGAAAGTAAGTGGCATTTTAGAACCGGATAGCGCCGGGGGAGGGAGGGAAGGGTTCTGGCCTGCTTAATTTTTTTTAAAATAAAAAACTCTTGAGTATAATACGCACTCCCCCACTTCACATAAGTTGAAGTGGGGTAAAATTGGGCGTATTATACCCGAGATTTTATGGTAGCCTATCCTAGTTACCATGGTGTCTGTTGACTAGCTTGTTGTTCAATAACAGGATTTTATACTTTGAATAGATCTTCCAGAGTGCGTCATTTTCATCTCAAAAAAGTTGCTTATGGGGAGAAACTACCTCATTGAACTGCATCGGAGGAACGGAGAGGCGTCTGGTGAGTCGTTTGAACTTTCTCTGAATCTGTGATGTCAACTTTGCCACTATTGTAATTGTGTATGTTCAGATTATTATACACAACTTCAGCATCCATTCCTTAGGGGAGATTCACTAAGGCGTGATAAAGCGGAGATGACTTCTTCAGTGATATCACTTCTCCAGTTCCTATGTTATTCTATGGAACCTATGCACTATGATCTCCAAAGTTCTAGAACTCTTAGTGCATTGGCTCCATAGGATAACATAGGAATTGGAGAAGTGATATCACTGGAGAAGTCATATCCGCTTTATGACCTCTTTGTCACCGCTTAGTGAATCTTCCCCCTGGTTTCACTGGCCCAGGCTATAAGGGGTGTATTAATATGATTCCAAGCTAAACTAGGAGCTGGGTTCTTAGTGATACTCCAGCTTAACACCAATTAAATATGTTATTTACACCTGAAATTCTGCAGATAACACTGCTTGCACTAAGGGGCAGCAGGACAGTGGGGAAGTCTATGGGTGTTTTCCACTGCTTGTTTAATCTTTTGAGTGCCTGAGAGGTATCCAATGCATTGTGTTGCAATGTGTTGGATACCTCTCTGGCACTAAAATGGTTAACTCTATGGATTGACAAGGCACAGAGGAAATTATCTTAATTTTAGTCCACTTAATGCACTTTCCAGTGCATGCCGTATGGGAGGAGTTTGGGGATTGATCCCATTAAAGTTTTAATTTTGGCAGAATCTGTGTGTGGGTGTGTACTAAAATAATCATATGCTCTAATACAGTGACACACAAACCTGTCCTTAGGCTCCCTCTAGTGGTGTAGATTTTCAGGATCTCCTCACATGATCACAAGTGAATCAATCAGTAGCTCAGTCATTCTGTAGGACAGTGGTGGGTAACAAGAGGCCTTCTGGCTGCTGCCAGACTACTACTCCCATGATTCGGAATGAAAAAAGCTGTAGTCTGTTTAGGACATTCACTTTTAATTGAGAAGATCCTGAAAACATGAATTGTTGAGGGGGGCGGGGGTGAGTACAGGTTTAGGCTCCCCTACTCTAGTACCTATCCCAGATTGTAGGAGCATTAGCAGGAAGCTAACATCCTACAGGAGAAAATGAGCTCTTCTGGCAGATTTGTACAATCCCTCCTGTTTATTTTGTGCTATTGCTATCTCTGCGTCTCTTCCATGCACTTGCTTTTTGTGTGTCTCAGTCACTTAGCTCTCCTTTAGTGACTTTCTCACTAAGTCTCACACCTTACCTTCCTTTGTGTTGCCGACATGCTGAATGTGTATCTGTGTGTCTCTCTGCCTTTTCCTCAGTGACTATCCATATTGTTGTGCCTGTCTCTGTGCTTGTCATTTGTATATAGTACATACATTATTTTAGTCTTTAAAAGTAGCAGCCCTGCCTCAGCAGCAGACGTCTGGAATGGTCCCCTGGATCACCTGGTAAGAGGAACAAGCTGAGAAGGATTGACTACCCTGAGCCAGATCTTGCAGTCTGTCCAGTGACCTGAGTGGCTTAACCTCTAATCTTGTTTGGACTCTTCTGCCTCTGCTAGAGCTCCCTTTGACCATGAGATAATGCCAGGTCTCCTGGAGGCCTAGCTGGTTTGCCTGGACTCTCCAGGAAATTGCTGGATATCTTAGGACCCCTTGCCTCTAGAGTTACAGAGGATTGCTTGTCGATTTGTATTACTCTTCTGCTGCGTTTTCCTTCCTGATTTGCCGTACATATATTCTCTCACCCTAGCTTCTACTTGAGACTCGTCTGCTCTTCTCCACTTTCAGGAACTTACCGGGGCCCTTAGTGACTGAACGCTCACCCAATGGTTTACTCTATCTCCCTTCTCTTTAGTCAGGTATTTTTCCTACTCTCCCTCTCGCCCCGTATATAGAAGGTCTACCAGATTTACAAAGGTATAGTATGATCAAACGCCTACCACACATTCTAGGGCAACAAGCTGCACTCTGCACGTTACCCATCTTTATTATCCTTCTGCTTCTGAGTCTCCATGCCATCCTCTTGGTGTTTCTATAAGAGCAATCTAGATCTTAGTTGTGATATATCTGAGCACTCCCAAGGCTCTTGTTAGGGTCCCCCTAACAAGGCTACTAGCCCAAAGTATACAGGGCTAGTAGCCTCTTATTCTCAATTTTCCCCAGTGCTATATACCCAAACTCTGCTTTACGCATTAGGACTCATACAGCCATTTCCTAGGTTGATATGCAACTACAGCGCAAGTGTCAGCAACTCCTTTGAGCCTGCGCCCCTCCTTTAAAGGTGGCGTTGCGTGGGCCTGAAGGTCACTAGGTGTCATCCTCCGGGAGCTATCACCCTCACAGTCATCTAACCCAATGTAATGTTTGGCTTTAGTATAGTATAGATGGAGTTAAAGTACTTGGTTTAGAACTCAAGACTGCTCCCTTCACCTGTGATTGCCCCGGATCTAGATCTGCTCTCCTCACAAACCAGAAGTTGTTACCTTCTCCTTCAAATCCTACTGTACGGTTGGTTTACTGGTAGGTTTACAGCCTGTCTATAACCACTATTGAATAGGCCAGGTGCCCTTAATAATTAGCCGATTCATCCTTTAAACTCCCACTAGCTAATTGATCAGCACCCATAGGATCCTGATCTTTTCTTGCAACTGTTGGCGATCCTCAATGCACCAGCGGTACAGGTCTTGGCTCCTTATCTTTATATGCTTACTTTGACTGTTAGTACGGTTGATGTTTTAAATTGTTTGTATGTACTGTGAATTCTTAATCATTTGCATTTTCACTTTGGAGTTCCCCCCTGTCACCCCCAGTGCAACACTCTAATCCACACTTAGTCTGCACCCCATCTCTGATGTCTCCACCGTTCTCCAGATCAGTATCCCTGTCACCTCCCACTTCCCACAGCTATCGTCATGGCTCGGAACACCCCTCCCCCTTAGGTAAAGTCTAAGGGATTCCACTCATGCCCCCCAGCAGTTATGGCACTCACCGTAGCTCCTACCCATAGCTGCTACTTGCAATGTCCTATGGTATCTCCCAGTTTCCTCTAAGCACTCTCATGCTGGCAATCTGGTTCCCCCACACCTTTTCCCCCTTTCCCTCTCATGTGCTCTTCCCTCTCCCTTCCACCCCCCCCCCTTTTTTTCTCTCTCTCCCTCTCTCTCCCTCATAGGGTACTTCTATTGCATCATATATATTCGTGAGTAACCTATGGCTGAGTTTGAACTCAGAAAAGATCCATGGTGCTTAGAGACCTAGATAGGCTACATGTGGACGTTGCCCTTATCCAAGAAACTCATTTTTCTTCCCTATCTTCGCCAAAATTTCATAGGCGCAAATATCCCACCTCGTACTTTGCCTCTGCCCCTATCAAGAAACAGGGAGTTGGGGTTCTTATCAAGGCGGATGTCCCTTGGTCATTGCTGGACCTGCAAGCTGGTCCTGATGGCAGGTGCCTAATTCTTTCAGGCCTTTTACATAACAAACCCCTGACTATCATAAATGTTTTTGGGCCTAACACTAACCAAAGATACTAGCATGCCTGGAGTCCATCACTGAAAGGCAGATTATTCTGGGTGGTGACCTGAATCTGGCACTAGACCCCTCTGTTGACTGTTCTATGGGCAAATCCTCTCTTAAACTTTCCCACCTTAGACAAGTTAGGAAACAGCTAGCAGACAGGCATATAATTGAAGTATGGCATATCCTTAACCCAGGCATGAAGGAGTTCACATTTTATTCACATCCCCATTCGTCCTACAGTCACATCAACTACCTCTACATTCCAATTTCTCTTCTCACATTTAGTTTCAACAGAGATTTTGCCAATATCGTGATCTGAACAATCTATGGTTGCCATGACACTTTCTACTCTTGGGGATCCTGTATCCCCCAAGATATGGATAGATGCTGATACACGTGAATCTCTGGCAACCCATATTGATGATTATTTTACATTGAACGCTTCTGATGAGGTTCCCCATCCGACAATATGGTAGGCCCATAAAGCGGTACTCAGAAGACACCTCATCAAGATCTGGTCCCACAAATGTCGTCAGAAATGGGCGAAGAATAACTGTTTGATTGACAAGATTAAGGCCCTAGATGCTAAACATATGCAAGCCACCAATCCTGGAAATCTGGCTGCTCTAGTGTCTGCTAGAGAGGACCTGAATGCACTGTTATGGGCAGATGTTGACAGGACCCCTATGTGGTACAAATGTAGGAACTATGTCTCAGACAACAAATGTGGTAAGACTTTAGCAAGGTTGATTCAGCAGAAGCAAAAGAAATTGGGGGTTGCGAAGATCATCTCGATGGAGGAGCAAGCCCTTCATTCTTACCCTAAGATATCAGAAGTATTCAAATTATTTTATGAAACTCTTTACCGGAGGAGCACTGATTCATCCACATCTCCTGATATGAGGAAAATGCGCATCCAAACCTGGCTAAATCGCTCTGGGGTTCCATCCCTCTCCCCTGCACAGAGTGACTCTCTAGAGTCCTTCATTTCTGAGAAGGAAATACGAGAGGCTAACAGGTCCATGGCTGCAGGGAAAAGCCCTGGACCTGATGGCTTCCCTTTATTGTACTACAAAACCTTTGATTCCCAGTTCATTCCTCATCTCTGTAGCGCCTTTAATTCTGTCTTGCATGGGGAGAAGTTTCCCAAACAAGCTCTCGAAGCACACATAGTGGTCATTCCAAAGCCTTCTAGAGACCCTTCCCTCTGTAGCAATTACAGGCCAATTTCGCTTCTAAATGTGGATGTCAAGATATTTGCGAAGATCTTGGCGTCCAGACTCAGACCCTATCTTCCACACCTCGTCCACCCCGACCAGGCAGGCTTTGTTCCGGGGAGGGAAGCTCGTCATAATACAGCCGCTGCAGTGAACCTCATAGACTTAGCATGCCGCTGTCGCACTCCAATGATTCTCCTTTCTAAGGGTGCCAAAAAAACATTTGAAGGGTGGACTGGATCTATATCAAGGAAACCCTGTCTCATGTATGCTTGGGGGACTGGATGCTAACTGCGAATCTGAGCTTATACTCCAACCCTTTGGCCAGGGTCTTAGTAAACAGCATGCTCTCTGCGTCATTTGATATTTTATGTGGCATGAGACAGGGGTGCCCTTTATCCCCACTCATTTTTATACTTATCCTGGAACCCCTCCTAGCTCACATCATTCAATCGGAGATCATGGGCTTATGCTCCAGGGGTACTACGTTTAAAATGGTGGTGTTTGCGGATGATGTCCTTTTATTCCTCTCATACCCGGAAAAATTCCTTCCCCATCTGATAGAGCTTTTGGAGGAATACTCTGCTGTATCAAATGCCCCAATTAATTATTCCAAATCGGAGATCTTGATCCTCAGTGTTATACCTGCTACTCTGCAACTTCTCAAAGCCGATTATGCCTTCAAATGGGCAGACTCTAGCATTAGATACTTGGGGATTTTGTTGTCTGAGGATCTATCTCCACTCCCTGACCAGAACCTCTTGCCGCTAATCAACACAATTTATAAAGACTTATCCACGTGGCACTCATTATACCTCTCCTGGTTTGGTAGGGTCAATACGGCCAAGATGATGATCTTGCCCAAACTGCTGTATGTGATAAATGCTCTGCCAATAGCTATACCTAAGAAGCATCTTGAAACCCTCCAGTCTTTGATCTCCGTATTTGTATAGAGATGCAAGAAGTCCAGGCTCCAACTTTGGATCCTGACCTTGGACATCCCCAGCAGAGGATTGGGGTTACCCAATGTCCATAGTTATTATAGGGCATCAACAGTAGCAAAAAATTTGATTTCTCACCTCAGTCTACGAAACACTGGACCCGTGCATTGTCTCATGTGATCGAGCCCTATGACGCAGCTCAACTTTTCTAAGCCCTGCAGTCCATGTGCCCTCCACCGTGCCTTTCCCACTTTGTTTTGTGCCACTTATTATAGCATTTCCACTCTTGTATCCTTAAACTTGCCCTCTCTCTGGTTCCCTCCCCTTTGCAGTCCTTTGTCGATTCACCGGGCTTCCCGCCATATATACATTAACACTCTGTTTACGGCTGGAGATGGGAGAATGTTAATTTGTTAGGCTCTATGTCCACCCCCCAGGGTATCCTTATGAGAGACAAACTACAGTCATTGATAGGGGACCAACCGGTGCCATGGTGGATATACCACCAAATTCATCACTGGTATAGATCATTAGTTCAGCAGGGATCTCATTGTGTTTGAGAATAAATTCTCTCCCTACCCCCACTTTCTGTCCTCTCTCATTCATTTACTCCTTGTTGCGGAGCTGCACTCCCCACCTCATGCCTTCTTTTTTTTCAAATGGGAAGTGGATCTAGCATTCACCCTTGACTTCTCTCAGTGGGTGAAAATCCTCAAGTCTGTCTTTCTCTTTCACACGGATACGAAATCCAGAGAACTAAATTATAAAATTATCACCAGGTGGTACAGAGTTCCTGCACATCTGGCTGCTATCTATCCCTCTTCCGCTACTCCCACATGTTGGAGGTGCCTGGCGCACTTATGGTGGACCTGTCCGATTATCGTACCTTTTTGGGAGGAAGTCATTCAGTTTATTAACAACACCCTGAACAACTATCTGACTCTGGATCCGTGGTTGTGTTTATTCTCCTTCAGAGACCACCTCGCATAGAGGATAAATAAGGTTGCTTGGGGTTTGATTCCCATATTGCTTACTGCAGCTAGAGCCTTAATCCTGTTAAAATGGAAACAACCTGACCCTCCCACAAAACAGCAATGGCTTGCAAAAGTGGATGATTATAGACTTATGGAGCAATGTCATGCGTCCTCCACAAATAAGATGGCCGACTCTGTGACAACATGGTCGAGGTGGCCCACTAAGATTTCTTAGGTCTCCACACATGGAACTTCATGTAGACTCTTCAAGTTGCTTACTCCTACTTTTATAGTCAGATAGTTACTTCATCCCCTTGGCTCCCTTGGGATGTTATCTGAGGTTTGTTTTATAGTTTTATTCCCTGTTCCACTCGCTTTAGATGGGAGTCCATCACTGAGAGATGTGCAGAGAGGAAAGAGAAATGTAGTCCTTTTTTCCCCTTCCCCCCACCTTTCCTTCCCCCCCCCCACTACTTTGTGTTATTATGTCCTCTGAAACAGTATAGGTCATACCCCTGAGTACAGGAGTCTATCTATCCCATCCTACCCAGCACCAGTTCTTCCTCATATTGCATTCTTTAAGTACACATTACCACAATCATTCTGCTGTTCATCCAACACCATTGGCTTTTATTGCACAGCTGCTAACACGGGACGTGAGGGTTACCACCCTCCTTTCCTCACCTACATATATTCGCATAATCTGACTTTCATAATGTATGGGTGTACTATTTCTCTCTGACCATTGCCAATCCTTGATTTTATTGTTTATTTACTGTATATTTGCTGAACTTAAATAAAGATTATTTTGAAACTAAAAAAAAAAAAAAAAAGTAGCAGCCATTACAGAATAAAGATACCTCGCTGCTGCCAGGTCTCTTCTTTCCCAGAGCTAGGGCTGTGAGCTTCAGGGTGTCAGAGGTGATGTCACACTCACCTGCGCAGCCAATAGTTATAAAGCTTCCACTGGTAGCTTCAGCTCTTGCAGGAGGAGGGACAAAAACAGGGTGGACGTGTACAATTACTTCTATAAATTTACACCTCTGCTAGTTCCAGTGGTGAACCCTTTAAGGGGACAGTACTTCTTAATACTGTATATCTATCTGTCTGTTTATCTATCTATCTATCTATCTATCTATCTATCTATCTATCTATCTATCTATCTGTCTGTTTATCTATCTATCTATCTATCTATCTATCTATCTATCTATCTGTTTATCTATCTATCTATCTATCTATCTATCTATCTATCTATCTATCTATCTGTCTGTCTGTTTATCTATCTATCTATCTATCTATCTATCTATCTATCTATCTATCTGTCTGTTTATCTATCTATCTATCTATCTATCTATCTATCTATCTATCTATCTATCTATCTATCTGTCTATCTATCTATCTATCTATCTATCTATCTATCTATCTATCTATCTGTCTGTTTATCTCTCTCTCTCTCTCTCTCTCTCTCTCTCTCTCTCTCTCTCTCTCTCTCTCTCTCTCTCTCTCTCTCTCTATATATATATATATATATATATATATATATATATATATATATAGTGGTGTAGTGGGGTTTATCTACCATGTAAAACATGGGTACTCTTACTGCTGAAAGGTGTTTAAATTAGAAGTTATTGCAGTTCATACTTTCTTGGGTACAGTACCTCCATGACCTGATCTTTTACAGTGGTGCTGTATTTGATGATGTAATTTGTGTTGCCATGTCTGATGTCATCAGAAAAGGACATGGACACATAGAATTATGTTTGAACAACTTCACCTGCATATCCTAGCTTTTGTGTTGTGGATTTAACCACTGTTTTTTCTAACAGAATTATAGAGAAACATATATATTCTTACCAGATCATCCTTTAAAAATGGGCATATGTGAAAAATGTATGCTGCATGGCCTCTGTGATTATTACTGAGCTTCAGTACTTCCTGTCTAGCACAGTAGCATTCAGTTTTAATTTGTGTCCCTTTTTAAAAGGAATGACCAGGCAGCCCGAACCACAGATAAAACAATATATGTATTTCTGCCCATATAGGACAAGAGCAACCTGCAGCCCTCCGGCTGTTGTTGGCCTGCAATTTTTTTCATCTTTCTCTGGGAGTAATAGTCCAATGACAGCTGGATTGCCTTAGGTTATATTCCCCTTATCTAAGATCTTTGCCATTTTAACATCCTGATATTATGGTTATTACAGGGAGGTTGTTCAAAAAGTTGTCATAATGAAAAAAATGTTGGATTGTGAGTTGTTTGTAAAAGGACAATATTTTCAGAAGTAAATCTGTCAAATTTTGAAATGTTTCTTACAGAATTTAAAATGACGGTAATATGAGCTTGTTGAATACTACCCTTAAAGGGATAGTAATGTTTCAAAATAAAAGTAGCTCCAATTAATCTTCATAGTATTTGGGCCATGGAAAGTGTTATTTCAATACTGTCAGAGTTGTAGTTCAAGAGTTATTGAATGATAAAGTATCCCTCTCCTGCCCCTTTTACTGATGTAACACTGCTCAGCTCAGAGCAGCAAGACTGTCCAGATGGATCGCAGAGAGGGATAATCTTCAGTGAGCATAAGAAAAAACCTGAAATACCTGTCAAGGGGGCAAAGTTTTCCTTATGATCACAGTAAGAAGATTGTCCCTTGCTGTGACCTGACCTGTCGAGACCAGATTCCAAATCTGAAGGGAGGTTGCTTACACTAGGTAAAAGGGGCTGGAGGGGGATACTTTATCATTCAATTACTCTTGAACTACAACTCTGACAGTACTGAAATAACACTCTCCATGGCCCAAATACTATGGCAATTAATTGGAGCTGATTTTATTTTGAAACATTACTATCCCTTTAAAAAATCTGAAAATAAAAATGTCTTTAGTTTTTCTTTAAAAAAAGACAAGGGGAGAGATTCACTAAGCTGTGAAAAAGCGGTGATAAAGAGGTGATAAAGTGTAGGCTTCTCCAGTTTATCACTTCTCCAATTCCTATGTTACTCTATGGAGCCTATGTACTGAGATTTCTTCAACTTTGGACATCTTAGTGCATAGTCTTTATATAATAACATAGGAACTGGATAAGTGATAAACTGGAGAAGTTATCTCCTCTTTATTACCTCTGTATTACCGCTTACGGAATCTCCCCCAATTTTTCAAAGAAACAACAACTTTTTTTATTAGTTAAATCCATACCGCTGCTTCTCTCTCCTGTCTACCAATAGTATTTAATTTGTCTTCTCCAAGTTTAGATCACTTAATGCTGTCTGAAAAAATAACTGACATTAGACAAAAAGTGACAGCTAAAATACATTTTTCTGAATATACTTTACAGTATGACTGTAGATTAAACAGCTTCCACTTTAAGACTGCCTTTTGCCTTTAATGGAGATGGAGGACAGTTTCATTTACCACAATTTATTGTACAAATAATTTTTATTAGAAATAGAAATGGTAGACATACAAAGCAAAAATTCACATCATATTTAAAGTCTAGATAAAGCCATATAAAGCAGAGAAGAGAAGAGAAAAAGAAAAAAAAAACAAAAAAAAAACAATAAATGAATACATCATGAAATAAATCACATGAATAATAATACTAACAGAGTTTGCTGCATGAGTGGGGATCTGAAAAAGGAGCTATGACGTGTATAACAAAGATGAGGGAGTAACAATAGAGATGAGTGAAACAAGATAAGGTGAGGTAAACAAGTAAGAAGTTAGAAAAGAAAAATGCTATAAGAAAGAGGAAGAAAGAAGAGGAGAACAAGAGAAGAGAAAGAAAAGGAGAAGACAAGAAGAGATGGTAGAAGAAAAGAAAAAAAAACAAGACTAGACAAGAATAATTGAGATCAAAATAGAATAGTATAAAATAGAATAGGATAGAATAGAATAGACACGGATCTGGGCCACAGCGAAGATAAATAATATAAGGAAATATATCTGGGTGAAGAAAGGTCAATCAATAGATATAGCTAAGAATTTCTTGATCCAGTCGTTTAGGCTAGAAGTATCCTTCTGATGGCGTCTCCAAGCTATTTTTAGAATAATACGTGATCCACCACAGTTTTGTGCCATGAAGATATTGTGGGGGGTATGATGGACTTCCAGTTGAGGGGGATTAATGATTTAGCTTCATTTAGCATTGTGAGTAATATCATTCTCTGTACTTTAGGGAGAGTTGGCAAATCACTGTACAGGAGAACCTGCCACGGATCTCTCCTGAGAGCGATGCCAAGGCTATCACAGATGTGCATCAGACAAGAGTTCCAGTACGAGTCAATCAAAGGGCACGACCACCAGATATGCAAAAGAGTACCTGGTTGAGATCCACAACTCCAACATATGTTGGGGATCTTTGGGTCAAAGGAATGTAGTCTATGAGGGGTATAGTACCAGCGAAGTAGCAGTTTAAAATTTTTTTCCATTATATTAGCTGAAATAGATGAGTGTAAAGTGTTGTCCCAGATCTTTTTCCATCCATCGAGGGATAAGGACTGTCCAAGGTCTCTCTCCCAAGCGAGAGCATAAGTCGGTTTGCCGGAGCTTCCCAAATCAGATAAAAGCTTGCAAATCATGCCCAGAAATCTCTTTGGATGGGGGCAAGGTGTCAATAATTCCTCAAATGGAGAAAGAGCCTTAGTAGGAACAAGTCCAACTCCCCTAGAAGATAGTGTCCCTTTTATCCGAATATAGTTCCAGATCTCCCGATTAGGTAAATTTATGTCTGTTTGTAGTGTTTGGAAGTCCTTGATGGAGGTCCCGTCATAGAAATCACGTAGGGGACTATTAAACATAGGGGCCCAAAGTGGGAATTGAGACATTGGGAGAGTGAATGAGGTACTACGGTCATGAAAGAGCGAAGAACACGGGGAAAGTCATAATGGAGGAGGACTTATTGGATAAAGACCAGCAGGAGAGTACATTTTGAACAATAGGATTGAAACACTTCTTGGCTGTCCATAATTCTTTAGGAAGTAGAGCTTCACGGAGAGTATCAAGAGGGAAGGCATGATCTCTTTCAAGAGTTACAAAGAGTTTGTTAGCAACATTAGTATTCCAATCAGGAATAGAAGCGATAAGAGCCGCCATATAGTATTGTCTCAAGTTGGGAAGACCAAGACCACCCTTCCGCATGTTACGGTGTAGAATGCGCTGCTGGAGTCTAGGGCATCTTCCCTCCCAGAGAAAGGATGAGAGGAGTTTAGACACGTCAGACCAGAAAGAGGGAGGAATTTTAATCGGCAAGGTTTGGAATAGATAAAGAAATTGCGGAAGGATACACATCTTGATCACGTTAATACGACCTATCCAGGAGATATAAAGAGATTTCCAGTAGTTGAAATCAGTTTTAATGGATCGTAATAATTTGGGATAGTTCGAGGAAAATATGTGATCAAGGGAGGAGGTAAGAACTGTCCCCAAATAATCAATGGACTTGATGGACCATTGAAGTGGGTAAGTAGTCCAAAGCGCCTCTATATGCGAGTTAGAAAGATTCAAAGCCAGAGCGTGAGATTTGGATGTATTCGTTTTGAAGTTAGAGACCTCCGAGAAGGCGTCCAGTTCAGCAAGTAACTCCGGCAAGGCAATATCCGTGTCAGTAGTAGACAATAAAATATCGTCAGCAAACATAGAGAGTTTCACTGGATTTGGTACAGAGGGAAACGAAATGCCCGGCATTCGTGGATTGCTACGGATATGATCAGCAAGCACTTCCATGATCAGGATGAAAAGAAGGGGTGAAAGCGGGCAGCCCTGTCGCGTACCATTTAGTATAGGAAAGGCTTCTGAAAGTACGCCATTGACCTTAACTTTAGCTGTCAGATTGGTGTATAAAGCCTGAGCATAAGATTGAAATTTCGACCCAAATCCGAAATGATGTAGAGTTCTTTTCAGAAAGCACCAATCAACACGATCAAATGCTTCGTTTGCGTTTAAAGAAGGGAGATGGGCCTCCTCTAGATATTTATCTATTAGTTGTAGTTGATGTGAGGGACTCGTCAATGAGTGTACAATACTGTACAGAGATGAATAGAAAGATCGAAATGTGGATGCAATGTCCGACGATGAGTGGACAAGAACGGAATTAGTAGATTTGACCGAAGGGATATAGTGGGAGTCAAGCCGACGACGAAGTAGATGTGCCAGATGTCTCACTGGTTTGTTACTATGTTCGAAAAATGTTTGGCGAACCTTGAAGAAGGATCGCTCTACTTTATTTTGCAAGAGAATATTCAGTCTGGAACATAGAGTAAGTAGCCTAGACAGTAAAGATTTTACTTGTGAAGACTTATGTGCAGATTCCAAAGACTGGATTTCAGTCAGTAAAAACTCAATTTCCCTGTGTTCAGCCTTTTTGCGTCTTGATGCCAATTTAATGAGTTCACCCCTCAAAACACTTTTATGAGCTTCCCATATGGAGAGAGGTGAAACATCATTGGTGGAATTTTCCGCTATGTAATTTTTAAGAGCAGTGGTGAGGGTGATCACAGAATCAGGATGTTGTAACAGAAATTCATCCAACCTCCACATAGGCAAGGGTCGAAACGAGGAGTGCATGCGTAATGATATTAGCACCAGAGCATGGTCTGACCATGTGATGTTGCCCATTCGAGCGTCTACTAAAGACTGAATAGAGGAATGGTCAATGAAAATATAGTCTATCCTAGTATAGTGTGAATGTGGATGTGAGTAGAACGAGTAGTCTCATGCAGTGGGATTGAGAAGACGCCACGTGTCCACAAGTCTAAAGGAGTGAAGGGCCTTAGCAAAACGTCAAAGGAGGGATTGTTTAATTGAGGATGAACCAGAAGAGCAGTCCAAAGCAGGAACTGTTGGTAAATTAAAATCACCCCCTAACACCAAGGTGCCTTCTTGAAACCGAGTTAGAGATTCAAGGGCACTAAGAATAAAGGAAATTTGTTGTGTGTTGGGAGCATAAATAGATGCGAATGTATATAAACACCCATCTATGGAGCCCTTAACAAACAGCAAACAGCCCTCTTTGTCAGTAAAGGTGGCTTTGTGTTGAAAAATAACATTTTTATGAAATAATATCGCTATGCCATTCTTTTTGACCGGACCGGAACTCATGAAAGATGTGGGGTAATATTTGTTGCAAAGAGTACGAGAGAAGGCTGTCTTAAAATGCGTCTCCTGCAGCAGCGCTACATCATTTTTCATCCTGTTCAGTTCCTTCAGCACTAAATACCGTTTACGTGGCGAGTTGAGACCCTTCACATTTTGTGTAATAATGCACAGACTATGGGTATTGGTAGAAGCCATCAAAAATGAGAAGAAATAGATTTATGGCAAAACACCATTACAATAAACCGAATAAAATGAGTAGATTGACCCTGAACTTCACAAGATGTCTCCGTTGTAACCCAGACCCGCGCCCACAGCAACAAAGAATGAGAAACGGCAGCCGGACGAGAAGAGGATAGGAAGAGAGCAGATAGAATAGGAAGAGGACAGAAAAAGAGAGAGAATATAAAAGGAAGTCCCAAGTTCGGGAGAGTCACAGGCAACAGCTTTGTCCCAGGACATATATGTACACAGGAGAGAGGCGGAGATTCTAGCCCCTTGATCTCATCCAATGGCCCCCTAAAAAATGGCACCATAAGATAGAAATGCAGGCCAGAGAGAGAGAACCTCCGTCCCCAAGGATCAATGCTAAATATAATTGAACAAACAGCAGGTCAAAGGCCAACCATAAAAAATTATAGATAATATAAAACATAATAATATTTATTGTAACAGTAGCAACCATCTTCCTAACAGAGCAGAGTGGAACATGCATCACAGCATAATTAAACTAAACATGAATCTACACATTGTAAATAACCAATGATGTAATGATGTGGCATATCACCTCCGGAGTAACAATCAGGGGAATGGAGAACCCAGTAAAAGAATTACCTCAGTAATCCAGAATTGAATCACACATGTACCTCTATAATAGGGGTTAATACAAATGGACTGCATCCCTGTCTGCAATACACAGTAGAAAGCGATCGCAAAGTGGACACCCACATAAGTCTGAGAACGGGAGATGCAAATACCCACTATGAACGAAAATAGGCAAACACACACATACATATACAGATATATATATATATATATATATATATATATATATATATATATATATATATACGTATGTGTATATGTGCACTCATACGGTCGTGAAAATTTTTATTTTTTATTTATTTTTTTTATTTACTAAAAAATCACTATTGATTTAAATTAGTTTTTTTAACCCTATGAATGTTAACCCATTAAGGACTACGTGACATGTTATGACCGTCATGATCCTTATACCCTTAAGGATCAGTGACGGTCATAGCACGTCACGTACTTTGTATTTACAGCGCTCTACCGGGAGCACTGTAGTTAAAAACGGGGCCTAAAATTGATCGCTGCAAGATCGGAGCGATCTCTCTTAGGCCTCAAAACGGTGCGCCGGTACGCATAACAGGTCACGTGTACTGGCGCGTCGGCAAGGATCAAAGCGGTCCTTAAGGGAAGGTAACTTCCCTGGACCACTGGTCCTTAAGGGGTTAAAGAGGTCTCATTTGGAGACCTCTAGCATTCAAAGGGTTAAAAATCTCATTTAATTCAATGTGAACTCAGAGTTTTTATTTTTTTTTCCTATGTTGCCATTAGTTTTCCCAACTATGACTTGATTTTTTTTTTTTGAACATCAAATTCGGCATCTTAACAATATTTATATGCTGGTGCCATTAACAAGCCTTGGAGAGAATCCAGGTTTTACAGAGACCATCATGGCTGCTGCAACTTCTCCTGATAATAAAATGCTAATGAAATTGTGCACCCTGGGTAAAATATGGAGGAGAAAAAAATATATTAAAGCCATTAGGCAGATGTGAATCTTCACTGTAGATACAAAATGATTATTTAAGTCAGTGAAATTGTGATTGGGCAAACTCGCATCTACTTATAACTTTGGCAATGATCAGCATTCGACTCCCTGGGGGGCTTATTTTGCCGCATCAATAAGCACATAATTATTAGTACATATAATGGTACTGCGATCACTTTGATAATAGCTTATTAATGGATACTAAATGTGCTTTGCACTTTTTTTTATTCCTACTCGACAGCTTAACCACTATTCTAAATATTGGTCAATAAAGTTTAATACATCTCCTGGCAAAGAAAAAAAAGTCTGGAACATTAATTGCTATGCAACACTTTGAGGAACAGGAGAGATGGTGGTTAATGCTTAGTCTATGGAACAGAAGATTCAAGTTATTGACCAGAGACAATTAATAAGAGTTATGTTCCCCATCTGTGACATTTGGGAAGCCTTATAGATGCCTTAACTAACGACCTAATAACTTTAATCAATTGTATGTTCTGAAGTGTTTTAAAGGGGAACTCTTACCTGTATTAATGTTGCCTTCATTTGAACGCTCCTGTGGACTGAATCTGTAATTTATATATATTTTATATAATGCTGTATTCTTCGAGATGGCTTTTAAAGTTTATCCAGTGATGTCACTTCAGGACAGGCTGTGGGTCAACTACCAAGTAGGTCCTTGCGTTCACCTCCTCCAATGAATGAGGCTTCCTCTGTGTGAGCTGGAGCAGTCTCATTGGCAAGAGAACACTCCAGCTCACATGGAGAAATCCTCCGTCACTGGAGAAGGTTGGAACAAGGAGCTACTGGGGAGGGGAACAAAGATTGACAGAGTTGACCAGCAGCCTGTCCTGAAGTGATGCACTGGCTTAACTTTAAAAGCCAACATCTCAAAGAATACAGCATTATATATACACTAGTTGAAGAGCCCGTGTACACGGGCCACAGTGCCACCCAGCAACGGCCGCAGTGCAGTCATGCACAGTAGAGACTGCCAGCTCCAGGGCCGATACGGAGCGGGGCGCTCTGAATTCAGACCATAGTCCTCCGACTATGGTCTGTATTCGGAGCCCTGCTCCATTATCAGCAGCAGCACGGGCAGTCTGTATTGCGCATTATGGCTTCTGACAAACACACACTTAGCAAACTATTATATAGGAGATATATATATATATATATATATATATATAAATACAGATTCAGTCCACAGCAGCATTCAGATGAAGGCAACATTAATACAGGTGAGAGTTCCCCTTTAAAGTGTTAGTAATGTCTATATTTTATAAACGCTAATATTGCAGCTACAATAACATTAAATTAACCCTTTTAGGACGGCCGATCGCACATGTGACCATCATGGGTCCTTAACGGAAAACAACCCATGACAATTCTGGACCATCATGGGTCGTTAAGGGGTTAAATAACCCCAGTCCCATCTCTCAAACCTTTATTGTTTGAGAGATATAGAAGGCTAAAGTTTCTCGCTCCCTCCTCTTTCCCTGATGTCAGCTGTAAAGCTAACAGCAGGAGATTCGAGTTGACCGACTCGAGGAGGCTCTTCAGCAGAGCCAAAATAGCAAAATGTAAAAAAAATTACTTAATCAGAACGGCCCACAAAGTGTGCTTGTTCCAATGAAGTATTTCTTTTTACATTTTGCTATTTCAGCTCTGCTGAAGAGCCGCTTGCTTGTCCCGGGACCAGGATATCCTGGCATCGGCTTACAGCTGACGTCAGGAAAAGCAGAGGGAGCAGGGAACGTTAGCCTCCTATATCTCTCAAACAATAAAGGTTTGAGAGATGGGACTGGGGTTGTTTAATTTCTTTTTATAATAGCTGCAATATTAGCCTTTATAAAATATAGACATTAATAACACTATTGCAGTTTCAGTATGTCCATAAATCTAGGTTTTTTTGTAATGTATTTAAACAATCCCATGCTAAACTGAACACTGGAATCGATATACTACTGCTGTTCCTATCTAAAACAAATTTACTGATTAGTTTAAAATATTGTCTCCTCGAAGAGAAACTTGACATGGACACTGCCGCACACAACAACAGTTAATTTAAAAAAGGGTGCTCAAGGCTTTCCAATGTAAACAGCACAGCAATAGAGAAATAAGCCGGGCACTCCAATAATAGAACTTTCCTTTTACTTTATTTCATCATAATATAAAATGCCGGTTACAGTCTGACGTTTCAGTCCACACGTGGACTTTCATCAGGGACAAATACTTTACAGAACACCGGCTCGATTGACCATTTATATAGCTTCCTTTGTCCGATTCGCGCCGGTTCCGTCCATCATGTTGCCATAACAACAATGAAGCTGGAATCGTAGCGAATCGGACTTACTTAGCACATTTCCAAAAATACTCATCAAAGAACATCAACTACACCGCAATACCTTACAGTATAAATAATCTTACCAACTCTGTAACATCAGCTTAGATATAGTGAATTAAACTGAACTGCTCATTCAACCCTTTTGGGGATAGAGTCCCTAGCCTGTAAATCCAGTACATCTCACGTCTGGACAACTGTGTCTCTCTATCACCCCCCCATAGGAACTGGAGAAGTGATATCACTGGAGAAGTCATCTTTAGCACCGCTTAGTGAATCTCCCCCCATTGTGGTCGATACCTCTCTGGCACTCAAAGGGTTAAACATAGCTTGTACCAAGGAGTGTGTGAATACATGGGCATTGCAAGGTCTTTCTTTCCACTCTACCTTGTTTGACCCTTTTAGTGACAGTGGACTGAGCAGCGTATTGCGAGGCAATGCATTGCTCACTCCTCCAGCACTCAGGGAGTTAACTCCATAGAAAACTGCAGCAATTCTGTAGCAAATGAAGTGCACCATGGATTAGGAATAAAAATGGCATTTATTTACATGGATATTTTAACCTTTTGACTACTAAGCAGGTCCCCATCATATTGCTTTACAAGGTACTGGGGACCTCTCAAGCACTGAAGGGAGTGCAATCACCATTTACACCAAACAGTGGTGTAACTATAGGGGTCGCACCTGTGATCCCTGCCTGTGCACTCCAGGGGCCCAGCCGCCCCTCTGCCTGCCACCCGCAATCTCCCTCTGGCACTCTAGTAATGCAGAGCGCTGGGAGATGACATCATCTCCCAGCGCCCTGCATTACTGAAGAGAAGACCATGAGGGAGCTCAACCCACTTCTCTCCTGCCACTCCACTGGACCACCAGGGAGGTAGGAGATGGGGGCATTGTGGAGATTGAGGGGCATTGTGGAGATTGGGGGGCAATGTGGTCGAGGGGGGCCAATGTGGTGGTGGTGGGGCCCCATGGCACTTCTTGTACCAGGGCTCGGAGGCTTCTAGTTACACCTCTGACACCAAAGGGATTTGTAGAAATTGTATTTGACTCTTATGGTGCAGATGTCTTGATACACAATTGCTGCAGTTCGTATCCGTACATCAATCTCTCTGTGTTGTGTGCTAATAGTTCTTCTATACTGCTGGGAGAGTTAAAGGACAGTTGCTGTACTAAAAATCTTATTTGATAGCAAACATGACCTGTAATTGAAGGGTGATTGCTGTTGGGAAAGCATTCAATAAACTCCTGCTGCTGACCGATGCTCATTTATTGGTTCTGCTGAACAGTGAGTTAGCCCCTCATAGATAGATCAAGAGTGTTACTGGTGAACTCGTGACCTTGTGATAATGTTTATAACAGGAAGCAGAAGATAACTGAGCTCAGAGTTCTTCTAATACAAACGTTACTGCTGCTGAGTCCAAGATGAATTCGAAAATCGAGACATTGTGACTTTGCTCATCTTTAGGCAAGGAAGGGTACTGTATGACTGTGGTAAGATTAGAGTTGTTGATGATTTAAGATCTTGGGCTCAGTGCTGGTCAGAGTGCACTATTCATCAAACAGCGAATGGATGCATGTGCAAGGAAATATTGTGATTCAATTGCATATTCCCTTGTTTAGAAATTACAAAGTCACAACGTCTTTATCATCACCTTCATTCAAGTTTGCATATTTGAAAACTACATTAAAAACTGCCCATACGTCATGTTAAAGTGGATGCATCACCTCAAAATAACATTGCATAAATAGTTAGGCTATATAGCAAATATTACTAAAACTGTCTTAATTTTTTTTTAGCTTTAATTGTTGTAAATTTAAGTTATAAAGTCAGTCCTGTGGCTACTTCTGCATAGACTGCGGTTACCAGCTCTATAACCGCAGTCAGTCTCTTTGCCACTGCTCCTCTCTCTCTATCCAGCCTCCTCCGATGACGGAGGTTTCTGTCTGTAAGCTGGAGTGGTCTCATTGGCAGAGATCGCTATCTAGCCAATGAGAGTGCTTCATCTTACAGACAGAAGCCTCCATCATCAGAGGAGGATGGATAGAGGGAAGGGAGCAGAGGCAGATAGATGGACTGCAGTCTATGCGGAAGTAGCCACAGTGCCGAATTTATAACTTCAATTTGCAACAATTAAAGCTTAAAAAAAAAAAAAAAAATGAAGACAGTTTTAGTAATATTCGCTATATAGCCTATCTATTTATTCTATGTTATATTGAGGTGATACATCCACTTTAACCAAAAGGCCAGCAAATGTACAGTTCAGGAGATATTCACTAATTTCGGCACTGTGTGGCATCAACAATGTTTTCATATGCTACTTAAGCTAATCAGTGGCATTTCATATGATTATTATGCCTTTTCAGTGATTTGTCACATGCTAATGAAGGTTTCAATTACTATTAATATGCTAAAGAAGCTTTGTACAGTACCAGGAAATGTTCACTTTCACTTTGCCCAGAAATAAGTGTGAATTTCTCCTAAGTGTGATAACGTGTCAGATGCAGAGAGAAGGCGTCTTATATAGGGAGACTCAGAACGGCTTCAAAAGGAAGGACTGCGTATGCGCGAGCCCAACCCGGAAGAGGAGAGACAAGATGAGCGTCGGAAGGCAGAGGACGCCAGGAGAAGAACCGGCACGGAGGACATCCACACAGAATGGAGGTGACAGGTATAAAGGGGTATGAGGGCGTCTGTGTTGGAGGGTGGAGTCTAGAGAATGAATCAGTTGTCCAAGGAACTTTTTGTGGTGGGGAGTTTGTTGACTGGTATTAGGGGAACAGTTAATAAAAAATAAATAACTAATATTAAAAATAAAATAAGAGATTGGTATGTATAGTAATAGAGACAGAGACCCCTGATATATGCTGTGACTGGGGCTGACTGATACTTTGATTTGTAGAATTTAGACTTATTAGAGGCACAAGCCCTGAGGAAACACGGATGTGTTGTAAGAAATTAGACTTGTGTTAGATCCAAGCCCTGAGAAAAAATTGATTTGTAGAACTTAGATTTGTTTGGCACAAGCCCTAAGAAAAAATTGATTTGTAGGATTTAGGATTATTATAAATAAGCCCCCAAAATTTAATTTTTTTTGTAGGCCTTTTTTTTTTTTTTTTTTTTTTTTTTAAGAAGCCCTGAGAAAAAAATGCCCTACTGTTGTTTTGTGTTGGCCACTGGCCATTGCCAAATACCATGGTGTAATTGTGGAATTTGTGACTGCTGTTCTTGCTGCTGCTGTTGAGTTGTTTAAAACAGCAGGATGATTAGGTAGCTCAAAGGGAATGGGATGAACAACAGCAGTAACATGGTTGATGGATGATGAAGGTTCCACTTGCAGTACTAGCTCCAGTGATGAGCCTGAGGCAGTAGCAGCACAATAACTAGCCCCCACCACGTCATGTGTAAGTGGAGAAAAGAAGAAGTTGGCCAGTAATGCTTCTCCACCTGCCCCTCCTGAGGGAGGGTACCAATAAGTGGAGCAGACGGTACAGTTGTGCTAGGGCCCAGCATCCAAAGGGGTCTGATCTGCCCCAGAGTCCAATAGGTTCTAATTATGTATCTGTGAAAATAGTTCTGTGTTTAGGGGACAGCAAACAAATGTCCCTGTGGTATTCCAATGATTAGTTACACCACTGGAATGGAGAGTGGAATGAAGAACAGTGTGGAATTTACCATCTGGCTGGCAGTGAGTGGAAGGTAGGATGGAGAGCAGTATGGAATGTTATTATCTAGCTGGCAGAGAGAGTCAGGTGGTAGTAAGAGCAGAACAAAATTTTAGTACATGTTTGGCAAGAAGAGGAAAGTGGGAGTAAGAACAGTGTGGCATGTTAGCATCTGGCTGGCAGGGAGTAACGGGATAGTAAGAGCAGTGTGGACTATTAATACATGTCTGGCAGGGAGAGGCAGGTAGGAGTAAAAGCAATGTGGAATACTAGAATCTGGTTGACAGGAAGTGACAGGTGGGATGGAGAACAGTGTAGAATGTTAGTATCTGACTGACACGCAGGCAAGTACTGTCTACTATTTATAAACTGATCAATAAATGAAGAGAAAAATCTAAGATTTTTTTAAAACACAAAAGAAAAAGGGCTACCATAAATACATGTGATTGTAAAATATCTAACAAAATCACCTATTTGTTAGAAAGTGACAGTTCCACTTAAACTGAATCCAGAACAATGTGATGGATACATCTCTAGCATCCAGTTTGTTGATCTACTTTTTTAACCATAATGAATAGCCTTTTGGTGGGCTTGAAGGTCTCATGTCACCCTTGGGCTGAATCTGTTTGCCTGTCACTGTTTTAAAGTGATTGTAATGTTTCATAATAAAAGCAGCTCTAATTAATCATCATAGTATTTGGAATTTGGAGAGTGTTATTTCAATTCTGTCGGAGTTGTAGTTCAGGAGTAATTCAATGACAAAGTATCCCCCTCCCGCCCCTTTTACTGATGTCACACTCTTCAGCCAGAGCAGAAGGGAGGTGCCCAGGTAGACTGCAGAGAGGGACAATCTTCAATTAAGATAAGGGAAAAACCTGAAAAGCTTGTCAAGGGGGGCAGGGATTTCATTGTTCTCATAGGAAGAAGATTGCCCCCTCCTGTTATCTGTCTGGTCTATGGACTGCATTCCACATCTGAGAAGAGATGGCTTACACTAGGTAAAAGGGGCGGGAGGGGAAACTTTGCTTGTGAATATCTCATAAACCATAAAGGTTTGAGAGATAAGACTTATATCGTTCTTCATTTTTTTTAATGCCTACAAAATAAAATAAAGTTAAAACAAAGTATTACTATCCCTTTAACAATGTAAGGACCAGAGGTATGAACACACCCCTCTGGTCCTTAACCCTTTCAGTGTCAGAGAGGTATCCAAAGCATTGAATTGCAATGCATTGGATACCTTTCTGGAAAACAAATGATTAACGCATTATGAGTTTGTTTGCTTATATGTTGCGCATTGTAGGAGTTTTGCAGCAAAATTGACTAAGTCATCTTCACATTAGCGCAGGCATAGGTTTAGAGAAAGCATTTATGGCTTCAGGGTACACTCTTCTCCTTAGTTTCAATCACTGCCATCAATGCGTTTATATAAAATGTCTTGTTTTACCGAGAAATGGTTGACAGTGATCAGTGCTTCTTGCCATATGACCCCATCTCCCATGAAGGAACATCTCTACACTGGAAATGTCAAGGTCTGCCTTTTACTTTATGCTCTCTGCACACAAGAAAATGAATTGAACTTTGGTTTCAAGCAGAAGAGAAATTTTAGGGAAAAAAATATAATAATACAACGCAATGTTTTCACTTTCTGGTCCGGTGACTGGTATTGGGTCATATTCAGGAAGACAAGAGGCTGATGAAATAGTAAGAACTGTAATAATTCTTGGTTAATCCAGTTTTTAATAGCGGACAAATAAAATTGATCTGAAAGGAGCTTTTCATCTCTTCAAAGCACACTTATCTGTTCCTTAAAGGATTAACCTTTTGTGTGCCTAAGAGGTATGCAGTACTTTGCAGAGCAAATGTGTTGCATCCCCTTCTGTTAAAGGGATAGCAATGTCTCTTTTAAACTATAGCTCCAAATTTTCTATATATTTTTTATAACATGTAGCACTATATTTAATTAGAGTTCTGTAGTTCAAAAACTATTCAAGCTGAATGGACCCCCTCCTGCCCCTTTCCCTGCATCATGCTGTCTTTAAGTGTGGTCCGGATGGGGCGCAGTAAGGGACAGTCTTAACTCAAGGGGGCAGGGTTTTCTTTATACTTACTGAGTGAAGAATGTCCCTCCCTGCATCGATTTGGTCCCATGACCGGATTGCAAATCCAAGGAGAAGCGGCCACAATGGGCGGGAGGGGGACCCTTTCAGCTTGAATAGTTTTTGAACTACAGAATTGTAAATAATTAAACATAGCGCTACGTGTTATAAAAACATATAGAAGACACGGAACTGCACTTTAATAGAGACATTACTTTCCCTTTAAAGGGATAGTAATACTTCATTTTAACTTTATTTTATTTTGTAGGCATTAAAAAAACATGAAGAATGATATAAGTCTTATCTCTCAAACCTTTATGGTTTAAGAGATATTCACAAGCAAAGTATCCCCCTCCTGTCCCTTTTACCTAGTGTAAGCCATCTCTTCTCAGATGTGGAATGCAGTCCATAGACCAAACAGATAACAGCAGGGGACAATCTTCTTCCTATGAGAACAATGAAAGCCCTGCCCCCCTTGACAAGTTTTTCAGGTTTTTCCCTTATCTTAACTGAAGATTGTCCCTCTCTGCAATCTACCTGGGCACCTCCCTTCTGATCTGGCTGAGCAGTGTTACATCAGTAAAAGGGGTGGGAGGGGGATACTTTATCATTCAATTACTCTTGTACTACAACTCTGACAGTATTGAAATAACACTCTCCAAAGTCCAAATACTATTATTTTATTGATTTTATTATGAAACATTACTATCCCTTTAAGGTTACCCTGTGCAGAGAGCAGAGTTTGAGGTCCTATGGTCATGTCAGTATGTCCACCATTAGGTATTAATAAGTTAATTTGGGGACTATTAGTAGGTATTGCTTCTCTTTAACCCTTTGAGCGCCAGAGGGGTACGCAACGCATTGCTCTGCAATGCGTTGCGTACCCCTCTGGCGCTCAAAGGGCCATTGATTGTCAGAGGAATGTGTGTGTTGCACCCTCTCTGCAACTCAAAATTAAGCAAGTCTTTTATCAAAAGTTCTGATTCAAGTGCGGAATCGCCTGCTCTATTCATTTCTTTGCAGTTATGCGGTGTAAAATCGAATAAAATTCTAATGAAAAAATTCCACTCCAATCTAGAGTTTAAACAGAATGTTTATATGCCCCCTTGTACAAGATTTACTACTCTCGCTTCCAATCCAAGCACACTGTAAAACAATCTTTATTCTTTGATTTCAGCCTCGGTATGTTTGTTCGGCTGTTGTTTTATCGGTCTAATTAAGGACCACTAATGCTTGCGTGCGGGAATGCTGCAGGTGTCAGAAAATAATAGAACAGATGGAATCGACTCCATCTCCTCAAAATCACTCCACATTTCAAGTATTAACATAAAGTGGATAATGCAAATACATAGCAGTCCCATAAGTCTTAAACAGTAAACATTCTGATACTTACTTAATCCCAATTTTAGATGTTAAAAGCTGTGCATTTCGTTTTCAAATACACTATTGTCTCCAGCCGAGATTTGTCTAAAGGTTTTCTATCTCTTGTTGATTACTATTGTAAATGCAATTAGAGTCTTTAGCAATAAATGAAACATTAGCACATAGCATTTGTTTTCTTTTTCTCTGTTGTGTATTCTTTCTGTATAGAGTGAAAGTAACAATATTGGTCTCCTGGATGTCTCAGTTTTTAGCATCAGCTAAATGTGTTGCTGGAGTTAACATCTGTTATCCTCAGACAGAATTCCATATGCACAAATAAAGAAGATAAATTCTGATGCAAACAAACTCTATCATAGGGTACAAATAAAAGTCCCCGCTGATTTAAAGGGATAGTAATACTTCGTTTTAACTTTATTTTATTTTGTAGGCATTAAAAAAACATGAAGAATGATATAAGTCTTATCCCTCAAACCTTTATGGTTTATGAGATATTCACAAGCAGTTTCCCCTCCCGTCCCTTTTACCTAGTGTAAGACATCTCTTCTCAGATGTGGAATCCAGTTCATAGACCAGACAGATAACAGAAGGGGACAATTTTCTTTGTATGAAAACAATGAAAGCCCTTCCCCCCTTGACAAGTTTTTCAGCTTTATCCCTTATCTTAATTGAAGATTGTCCCTCTCTGCAGTCTACCTGGGCACCTCCCTTCTGATCTGGCTGAACGGGGGGGGATACTTTGTTTGTGAATATCTCTTAAACCATAAAGATTTGAGAGATAAGGCATATCATTCTTCATGTTTTTTTAATGCCTACAAAATAAAATAAAGTTAAAATGAAGTATTACTATCCCTTTAAAGGACAATAATCAAGTTTTACCAAAATTACTCCCATGGCCTAGGACTGCGCCGGGCAGCTGACAACTGCTCATATCAGTCATTCAGGGCCAGGGGGTTACAAAACTGCCACCACCATTGGCTTCCACCAAATTACCCTTTTAGATGAGCGTGCAGCCTCCATTGACTCTCTTTGTTAGACTTTCAAGCCAGGACCAGACGATTTATGGAGACTGAATCACAACAAGACTAAGCTGAGAGACTTCAGTCCAGCAATTCAGTCTCTTCACACAGGACCACAAAAGGAGCCTGGGGGTGACTTTCAGACCTCTGCACTGCTCTCCAATTGGTCCACTGGCTTCAATGGCAGGTTTGCTACAATGGTAACAGATCTGTCAATAAGGCATTATCCGTGTGGTAGTTGCCCTTTAGAAAAACACTAATACCTGCCCATGATCTGGGGGGGGGGGGGGGAGTCCTGCATGACTTTTCATGAAAAAACAAAGATTTTTCACCTTTGTTAAAGAAAGTTTTCTCTTTTTCACTACTGTAAAAGTTTTCTCCTTTTTCAACACTGCCAGTAATGTTTTGCCTGTGTTTCCTATGACTGCCACGTTGCCCCCCACAATATTAATTCTTCTGAGGGCTGAAGTGGAGAAATAAATAGCTGAAAGTCAAAGTTGTGAGTCCTACAGCAACATATGCCATGAAAAGGTTGTTGGAAGGCTTAATGCCTTTGTTCTTTGAACACAACACTAACGTCCTGCTTATGTAACACTGAAACAACCATCCTTGATAAATAACTACAGCTTGGTATATTCCAGAAGGGTGCCACACAAAAGGGCAGCATGTCAACCACCAACATTTTGGCAAGTTTACTATTCCATGGCATACTTTTGCATTATTTTTGTGCAGGTTAAGACTTCTTTCTAAGAACTTAGTAGGTGTGGGATGGCAGTACATAGTTGAAGAGCTGTGTAACTTTATTGCTTTAATCCCAACACTTGGAGTGGGGATGGGGCTGGTGGTGGTATGTGTAGGCACTGTATGACTCTTGTCATCTCCTGTGTCAAACCCAGAATCATCATGCTCCTCTGCAGCAGGAGCTATAGGTGTTATTTGGAAGGAACTAACTGTTGGCAGTGGCACACTCTATGACATATCAATACTATCATTACTTCTCTTATCTGCACAAGAGGCCTGGGAATGTTCTGGAGTGCTTATGTTGCTGCTAGTCATGGCACCTGTGACATGTTCATGGTGTGTCTTCCAGTCAGACCTGTGGTTGTGCTTCAGGTGGGATCTCATTAAGTAGGTACCTAGGTGTGAGCCTGCTTTCCCCCTGCTAACATGCTTTTTGCACAGACAACAGATAGTGATATCCTTAGCTTTTGGATCCTGAGAGAAGAATTGCCATATTGTACATTTCATAGAGCTGCTACTACTACTGGGACTAAATGTTGATGCAATTCTACTGCTACTACTACTAGATGTCAATGGTGCAGCACTTCCAGCAGAGGCACTCGTCATAGCTAAGGTTGTGGATGTTAATAACCTGTATTGTTGTTACAGGTTACTCAACACAAGTATGTGTGTATCACAGTGCCTGTGATTATTCTGTCACTCTCATCTGTGGCAGACTGTGATTTGTTCACTTGGTTTGGCCCGCCTCTTGGTGACCTTTTTATACCTGACTCTTACATCTGTCAGATGCCCTTTCGTGGTGTTTCTGAGCTAGACTTGCTGTTGCTGTGTTCCAGTATCCGATTCCTGTGTACCGACTTTGGCCTGTCCTGACTACTCTCCAGTGTTCCTGATTGTGTATGACCCGGCTTGTCTGAGAATCTTCTACGTGCTACGACCCGGCCTGTCTGAGAATCCTCTACGTGCTACGATCCGGCTGGCCGACTTCATGCTTCAAGATCATCGCGGCCTGCTTGGTTGTTGTCGCCGCCGCGACATTCTGAATCCTGCATCGCTGTGCCGATCGAGTATGACCATTACCCTCCTGGTTAATCCATCCATCAGTGCAGAGTCCCTTGCTGACTTGCGTAAGCTGTGCCTCTTGTACCGAGCCTATACACGCTGCAGAGCTAAGCTACCATACTGAGCCTGGGAGATTCAAATGTACCTTTTAACCCTTGCACTGCCGCTGCTCTCTGACCGGACCTCCTTTCTAAATACAGAACCGTTGCCTTGTAAGTCTACTGCTGCTGAGTTGGCCGCTACTTGGACGATGACTCCCGATTACGCTTGCAGAGTAGTCTATCCTGTTAGGCCGGTTGGGCATCTTTGGCTCTTGGTCTCACGGTTATCTACGGAGGTGTCCGGTGCGGCTATTGGTGGCAAGGTTAGGCTCCAAGCTCTTGCTAGATCCGTAGGTAAACGCCCGTGGGGGCTATTGGCTCGTGTTGTGCTAACATTGGTCTCCGGTTATATGCCTGTGGGGGCTAAAACGCCAGCTTCACATCTCAGGCTAGTCTCGATCATGCCCGTGGGGGCTACATACTCTCGCACTTGCAGGCTCAGTGGTCGATTGACGAACGCCCGTGGGAGCTATTTTGGGTTACTGTGCTGCTATCACTCACATTGGTCACTGAACATCTACGACCCATCTTTATATGAACTCTGTGCTGTGCACATTTGCTCACTTGATCAATACACCACACGGGCATGCCAAACCCCACAGCTGAGACTGACAATTTACTCTCATTCACCCTTTAGGGGCCAGTTCCCTATTCGCTGTTCCTATGTTGAGTGCCTTCTATCCATATTATTAAAGCTACGTGTACTGTGTTATAGCTTGCAATTGTTGCTGTCAACTGTAGAGGGCGATCATTTGTATTTATTTTCTTTCAATAAAAGATTGTTTTATTTTACCTACTGGTCTGAGTGTCAAAACAAACCGTTACAGTACGAAAGGGCCATGACCTCAGACAGTAAGGGTGAAAGTAACACACAAAACATCCATTGGAGAATGGATGTCCATGAGCAACGCTTAGATCAATTGGCACTGGCTCTACAAACCCTACTTGAGCGTATGGTACACCTAGACAAGCCTAATCCGAATCCGGTGGTCTCCCCAGTCTTGACACCGGACTATCCTCTTCTAGCTCCTCCTACTTGTGTCAGAGGCTTAACGGCTACGGCGCCGTTACCATTGAGATATGATGGCGAGCCTTCCCTATGCAGGGGCTTTATTAATCAGTTAGAGATCTATTTGGAATTAACGCCCCAAGCTTTTCCTAACGACCGAAGCAAGGTCGGATTCATGATATCGCTACTAACAGGCAAAGCTTTGGCTTGGGCAAACCCCTTGTGGGAAAGTGCCAGACCTTGCACGCTGAACTTTAATGAGTTCGTAAGGAAGTTCCACCGTGTATTTGAGGTTCCTGGCAGAGTGGCCTCCGCTGCCAAAAGGCTAATGGAGATACAGCAGGGCGAACGTACATTGGGCAGTTATGCGATAGAATTCCGGACCCTGGAGGTGGGCTGGAACGATGAGGCATTATTGGCAGCTTTTGCTAAAGGGCTCTCCGAAACAATTAAAGATGAAATAGCTGCCCGAGATGTACCTAGTGACCTGGATGAATTCATTGATTATGTAATGCTCATTGACTCTCGTATCCGGGAAAGACGGTTGGCACAAAGGGCAACCTCCAGAAAACATGGGCAGGACAGCTCCTTTGACCCACCCTCTCCACCCTTTCCTACTGAGCGTCCAGGAGAGGCAGCAGAGCCAATGCAGCTGGGTTTTACTAGACTCTCCAAAGAAGAGAGGTCTTTTCGTAAAAGGCAAGGCCTATGTCTATATTGTGGCAAACAGGGGCACCTTTTGCGCAATTGTCCAGTGAGGCCGGGAAACGCACGCACCTAGGGTACCTTGGGGGACAGGCCCTAGGTGGTGTACAACAGTCCCTAGATTCTAACATTGCTAAACCCACCATCCAGGTGACGTTCTTTTGGGCCGATAAGGGCGCAGAAATCTTGGCACTGGTGGACTCTGGAGCAGCCGGGTACTTTATGGACCAATCTTTTGCGGCTTCGCACAATATTCCTCTATGCAAAAAAGAATCTCCATTGGCAGTAGAGGCCATTGATGGCAGACCATTGGAACCCGCCTTTATTACAATGGAGACCATCCCTATTTCTATGTCAGTTGGGGCACTCCACAAGGAGGAGGTTCAGTTTCAAATTATTCGCTCACCTCACCATGCAGTCATATTGGGGTTTCCATGGTTGCTTCGGCATAATCCTCAATTTGATTGGCAAAAATGTGAGGTTCGTGCCTGGTCCGATTACTGTAAAGAGAACTGCCTATCCCTTCCTGTCAAAATTCTGTGTACCTCTCCTGCTGTGCCAGTTGAATATGGGGAATTCAGTGACGTATTCAGCATAGGGGAGGCTAGCGCATTGCCTGAGCATAGACCCTATGATTGCGCTATTGATTTGCCTCCAGGTGTGATTCCCCCGAGGGGTCGAACTTACCCACTGTCGTGCGAAGAGAACAGGGCAATGGAGGAGTACATTGAGGACGCCCTTGGTAGGGGAATTATTCGCAAGTCTACTTCTCCGGCTGGTGCCGGATTCTTCTTTGTAAAGAAGAAAAATGGCGAACTTAGGCCATGTATTGATTACCGGGGGCTTAATAAGCTGATGCCCAAGAATGCATACCCTATTCCACTCATCACCGAGTTATTTGACAGATTGAAGGGCTCTTCTGTCTTCACTAAACTTGATTTGCGGGCCACCTACAATCTAATCAGAATCAGAGAAGGTGATGAGTGGAAAACGGCATTTAATACCAGAACTGGGCACTGCGAATATCTGGTAATGCCGTTTGGCTTATGTAATGCACCTGCGGTATTCCAGGAGCTGATTAATGATATCTTGCGTGACATGCTTCAGTCCTGCTTAGTGGTATATCTGGACGATATATTGATTCATTCCGCCACTCTCTCCCAACATATTAAACATGTTACGCAAGTTTTGTTGCTACTCCGGGAGAATAAGCTGTATGGAATCGCTATGGACCAGGACAAGTTGGCAGCTGTATTACAATGGCCTCGCCCTAAAGGGTTAAAAGCGATTCAGCGCTTTTTAGGGTTTGCCAACTGTTATAGAAAATTCATACGTAACTTTTCTACTATTGTGAAACCTTTGTCTGACTTAACTCATAAGGGCGCTACTCCCTCTCAGTGGTCCGAGGCCGCTGATAATCCGTTTGAGACCTTAAAATTTGCCTTTGCGTCTGCCCCAGTACTGTCCCATCCCAATCCCTCCCTGCCTTTTACTTTGGAGGTCGACGCCTCTGAGGTTGAGGTTGGGGCAGTACTCTCCCAGCGTCCTGTGGGAGGTGGTACCTTGAAACCTTGTGGGTTTTTTTCTAAGAAATTGTCCAGCGCACAGAGCCACTATGAGATTGGCGACAGGGAGTTATTGGCTATTATTCTGGCACTAAAGGAGTGGCGTCACCTGTTGGAAGGTACCAAGAACCCAGTATTGATCCTGACCTATCATAAAAACTTGACATACCTTTCTGAGGCTCAGAGGTTGTCTTCTCGACAGGCCAGGTGGGCACTCTTTTTGTCCCGGTTTAACTTTGTAGTATTGTACCTCCCAGGGTCCAAGAACGTGAGGGCAGACGCATTGTCTCGTCAGTTCGCGTCGGACACTGACAGGGAGGAAGCACCGGTACCCATTATTCAGCCTGACAGTATATTGGCTACTATTCGCACTAGTATAACCTCACCTCTGGGAGAGGAGATTTTGGGGTCTCAAGCTAGGGCCCCACCTGAGACTCCAGTTGGTAAATGCTTTGTAGATGAGCCTTTTCGCACTCGTCTATTGGAGACCTATCATTCTTCTAGGGCAGCCGGGCACATCGGCAGGGATCAGCTGGTATGGTCTCTTTCGCAATTATTCTGGTGGCCGACGCTCAGAGCCGATTGTTCCGCTTTTACTGCCGCTTGTGCCACATGTGCCCGTCTTAAGACCCCCAGGCATCTCCAAGTGGGCTTGCTTCAACCTGTGCCTAATGGAGAACAGCCCTGGTCTCATATATCTATTGATTTTCTGGGAGAGTTGCCAATCTCGAGGGGGTATACATTTATCCTTATGGTGGTTGATCGGTTCTCCAAAATGGCTCAATTTGTGCCACTCAGGGGGCTTCCATCGGCTCAGGAATTGGCTAAGGTCTTTGCTAAAGAAGTGTTTCGTTTGCACGGGGTACCCAGAGTGGTGGTCTCCGACCGTGGGAGTCAATTCGTGTCGAGGTTTTGGAGGGCATTCTGTGGCATGATAGGCATTCAATTGTCCTTCTCCTCCGCCTACCATCCCCAGACCAACGGAGCCGCTGAGCGTGCCAACCAGGGACTGGAACAGTTCCTGCTCTGTTTTATCACTGATCATCATGACAATTGGGCCGACCTGTTGCCATGGGCGGAGTTTGCCAGGAACTGTGCAGTTAACTCATTGTCCGGGAGCTCCCCGTTCTTAATTAATTATGGGTATCAGCCAGGTTTGCTCCCGGACTCGTTCCAGTCTCAGCAGATTCCGGCTTTGGATGAGCATATGGAGCAGCTCCGTTCCACCTGGGCACAGGTACAAAGGACCCTCAGTCAGTCTTTCCAGCGTCATCAGCGATATGCCAATCGTAGACGGCTGCCAGCAGTCTCTTTCCAGGTTGGGGATAGGGTATGGCTCTCCTCCAGAAACCTCAACCTGCAAGTCCCTTCGAATAAGTTGGCTCCCCGGTTTATTGGCCCATTTAAAATTATTCGCAAAATTAATCCTGTCTCCTATGCATTGGAACTTCCACCGTCTATGCACATTCACAATGTGTTCCATGTGTCTTTGTTAAAACCCCTGGTTTGCAATCGTTACACGACCACTCCGGTGGGATTGACCAGAAGGACCTCCATGCGCCCAGACTTGTGCGCAATTTCCACTCCAAATACCCTCAGAAACCTAAGCCTCCAGCTGGGAGAGGGGGTCTTTGAGAGGGGGGTACTATCACAGTGCCTGTGATTATTCTGTCACTCTCATCTGTGGCAGACTGTGATTTGTTCACTTGGTTTGGCCCGCCTCTTGGTGACCTTTTTATACCTGACTCTTACATCTGTCAGATGCCCTTTCGTGGTGTTTCTGAGCCAGACTTGCTGTTGCTGTGTTCCAGTATCCGATTCCTGTGTACCGACTTTGGCCTGTCCTGACTACTCTCCAGTGTTCCTGATTGTGTATGACCCGGCTTGTCTGAGAATCTTCTACGTGCTACGACCCGGCCTGTCTGAGAATCCTCTACGTGCTACGACCCGGCTTGTCTGAGAATCCTCTACGTGCTACGATCCGGCTGGCCGACTTCATGCTTCAAGATCATCGTGGCCTGCTTGGTTGTTGTCGCCGCCGCGACATTCTGAATCCTGCATCGCTGTGCCGATCGAGTGTGACCATTACCCTCCTGGTTAACCCATCCATCAGTGCAGAGTCCCTTGCTGACTTGCGTAAGCTGTGCCTCTTGTACCGAGCCTATACACGCTGCAGAGCTAAGCTACCATACTGAGCCTGGGAGATTCAAACATACCTTTTAACCCTTGCACTGCCACTGCTCTCTGACCGGACCTCCTTTCTAAATACAGAACCGTTGCCTTGTAAGTCTACTGCTGCTGAGTTGGCCGCTACTTGGACGGCGACTCCCGATTACTCTTGCAGAGTAGTCTATCCTGTTAGGCCGGTTGGGCATCTTTGGCTCTTGGTCTCACGGTTATCTACGGAGGTGTCCGGTGCGGCTATTGGTGGCAAGGTTAGGCTCCAAGCTCTTGCTAGATCCGTAGGTAAACGCCCGTGGGGGCTATTGGCTCGTGTTGTGCTCACATTGGTCTCCGGTTATATGCCTGTGGGGGCTAAAACGCAAGCTTCACATCTCAGGCTAGTCTCGATCATGCCCGTGGGGGCTACATACTCTCGCACTTGCAGGCTCAGTGGTCGATTGACGAACGCCCGTGGGAGCTATTTTGGGTTACTGTGCTGCTATCACTCACATTGGTCACTGAACATCTACGACCCATCTTTATATGAACTCTGTGCTGTGCACATTTGCTCACTAGATCAATACACCACACGGGCGTGCCAAACCCCACAGCTGAGACTGACAATTTACTCTCATTCACCCTTTAGGGGCCAGTTCCCTATTCGCTGTTCCTATGTTGAGTGCCTTCTATCCATATTATTAAAGCTACGTGTACTGTGTTATAGCTTGCAATTGTTGCTGTAGAGGGCGATCATTTGTATTTATTTTCTTTCAATAAAAGATTGTTTTATTTTACCTACTGGTCTGAGTGTCAAAACAAACCGTTACAGTGTGGCTGAGTGGGGCTTGGGCTTGGCAGTGGTGATAGTGCTTAAGATGATTGACAGGATGACTGTATTTTTAGGCATCTTTGCTTGTCCAGGGTCAGACCTTCCAATTGTTTCCTCAAACAGTTTATAGATAGGCACAGTGCTCTTCTTTATCACACCTTAGTACATCTCACCTGTAGTCTAGAACTAAAGTTCGCCAATAAAATAACATAAGAACTGGGGCATTTATCTCACTGGAGAAGTTACCTCTTCTTTATCACACCTTAGTGCCTCTCCCCCTGTAGTGTAATACTAAAGTTTTTCAGTAGAATAAAAGAATATGTAGCGAGTTTATCACCCTGGAAACATTATCTCCTCTTTATCACAACTTGGTGTATTTCCCCTGCAGACTATGACTAATACTCTCCCATATAATAACATAGGACATGGAGAGTTTATCTCACTGGAGAAGTAATCTTCTCTTTATCACACTTTAGTACATCTCCCCCTGTAGTCTATAACTAAAGATCTCCCATAGAATAACATAGGAACTGGAGAGTTTACCACTGGAGAAGTTATCTCCTCTTTTTCACACCTTAGTACATCTCCCTCTGTAGTCTATAACTAAAGCTCTCCCATAGAATAACATGGGAACTGGAGAATTTATCTCACTGGAGAAGTTATCTCCTCTTTATCACACCTTAGTACATCTCTCCTGTAGTCTATAACTAAAGCTCTCCCATAGAATAAGATGGGAACTGGAGAATTTATCACCCTGGAGAAGTTGTCTCTTCTTTAACACATCTTAGTACTTCTTTTCGCTAGAGTAATTCTGGAGGAAACCAGCTTCACCTAAGAAATACAAATCCACAAATTTGGGCTTTTAACCTCTTGAATGCTTGAGAGGACTCCAGAACATTTTTTTAATGAGAGTTTTTGTTTATCTCTCATGGCGCACTTTTACCAAAATGAATCCTATGGAACATGCTAATTGACCTTTAAAGTAATAGTAATGTATATGTAAAATTAGTTCCCGAGTCTTCTGTATATTAAAAGTAACAGATTGCACTATGTCTAAGGTCTTACTTCTTTGCAGTTCAAAAGTTATGAAGCAGTGAAGATCCACCACCTGCCCCTTACTGGCATCCTCCTATGGAATCTGAGATCTGGTTGTGCAGCAAGGGACAAACTTCAGTAAGTATGTATAAGGGAAATCCTGCCCTCTTGATGAAGGACGGCAGGATTTCCCTTTGCTTACTGAAGTTTGTCCCTCCTTGCAGCCGTCCCGACCAAACTGCATCTTCTGAGCGACATGGCGAGAAGGGGAAGGTGGTGGATCTTCAGTGCTTCATAACATTTGAACTATAAAGAAGCAAGCGCTTAGACATAGCACAATATGTTCCTTTTACTATACAGTAGACTCAGAAAAATAATTTTAAATAGACATTACAATCACTTTAAATGGAGCATGTAAACCTTTCCAGACCTTTGGAGAGATCTCGTAATCAAGAATAATATCTTTTAAGTTATTCTTAACTGTAAATATAGAATAGATATTCTGGGAATTGTTGTTATTAATTCTAGTGCTTTAAGTGACCTTTGTACACTAAACAAATGATATCTGGGATTGTCACCCACCAGGGAATGTTCTATACAGGAACATTACTCACGGGTCATACTAGCAGTACTTTTATTTGGTATACACATATAACACAGAAATTTCAGAATATGTAAAAGACAATGGAGCACATTTATAAATATAAAATAAAAACAAGTCAGGAGAAAGCCAACTGTTCCACAGGCAACAAATACAAATTCCATCTGATGGGGTCTCAGACACATTGAGAAGCAATAGGTTGGAGACCACGTTACCGTTCATGGGTTTAATGCATTGGCTACCTCTTGTAGTCTGTAACTGCTGCTCTCTCTTTGAATAACAGAAACTGGAGAGTTTATCACTCTAGAGAAGTTTCTTTTTCTTTATCACACCTTAGTACTTCTCCCCCTATTGTCTATAACAAATGCCTTCCATAGAATATCATAGAAACTGGAGAAGTTATCTTCTCTTTATCACACTTTATCACATATTCCCCTGTAGTCATTAACTAAAGTTCTCCCATAGAATAACATAGGAACAGGAGAGTTTATCACATTGGAGAAGTTATCTCCTCTTTATCACACCTTAGTACATCTCCCCTGTAGTCGATAACTAAATCTCTCCCATAGAATAACATAGGAACTGGAGAGTTTATTTCACTGGAGAAGTTATCTCCTCTTTATCACACCTTAGTACATCTCCCCTGTAGTCTATAACTAAAGATCTCCCATAGAATAACATAGAAACTGTAGAGTTTATCTCACTGGAGAAGTTATCTCCTCTTTATCACACCTTAGTACATCTCCCCTGTAGTCTATAACTAAAGTTTTCCCATAGAATAACATAGAAACTGTAGAGTTTATCTCACTGGAGAAGTTATCACCTCTTTATCACTCCTTAGTACATCTCCCCCTGTAGTCTATAACTAAAGATCTCCCATAGAATAACATAGGAACTGGAGAGTTTATCCAGAAGTCATCTCCTCTTTATCACACCTTAGTACATTTCTCCCTGTAGTCTATGACTAAATCTCTCCCATAGAATAACATAGGAACTGGAGAGTTTATCCAGAAGTCATCTCCTCTTTATCACGCCTTACTGCATCTCCCCTGTAGTCTATAACTAAAGCTCTCCCATAGAATAACACAGGAACTAGAGAATTTATCACATTGGAGAGGTTATCTCCTCTTTATCACACCTTAGTACATCTCCTACTGTAGTCTATAACAAAAGCTCTCCCATGGAATAATATAAGAACCAGGGAGTTTATCTCAAGGCCTTTATCATGCCTTAGTACATCTAAAATTTCCTAATGGCTCTTTAGGCCTCCTTGAGAAATAATGGGAACCAGGACAAGTGCAATGACGTGGCCATCCAATGAAATTAGTAAGTGTGCTTTGTTACTAGGATGGGTTGACCTATAAACATGTCACTGCTATTAGTACACTTTGGTCCTTGGAATGACTGACCCATAAACATGTCACTGACATAAGAACACTATGATCATGTTAATGGCCCATAAACACAACACTGCCATTAGTTCACTTAGGGTCCTAGGCAGGTTGTACCCATAAACATGTCACTGGCATTAGTATACTTTGGTTGTAGGACGCACTGACCCATGGACATGTAACTGCCCTTATTACACTTTGGTCCAAGGGACTGGTCCATAAACATGTCACTGCCATTAGAATACTTTGGTCCTAGGAATGACCGCCCCATAAACATGCCACTGACATTGATACACTGAGCAGAACAGTTTTACTGATGAGGGACACTAGATTAATACAACAGATGAGAATAGAGAGATACAGGGAAAGACTGATAGCAGCATCAAGGTAAAACTGGGCAAGAAATGCAAACATTAGGCAAAGTGAGAAATGGGGTTACAAAGGGAGGCATCAGAGAGGCAAAGAGAGGTACCAGATAGGCATAGGGAGGGAGCCTAAACCAAGCAACAAGTCAGGAGGAGGGGAGACAGCTTTCCGCCATGTGATTCTGGTCAGGTAAGCACAGGGATTGTTATGGTAACAAGAGTGAAGTCTTAATCCTTAAAGGCCAGAAGCATGTGCAGTATGTTTCTTTTCAATACTTTGCATACCCCTCTGGCATTCAAAGGGTTAAAGGGACAGTAATGTCCCATAAAAAAGTTTAGAGTTTATCCTCTACTAAAGTTCCCCTTCTCCTGATGTCAGCTGTAAAGCTGACAGAAGGAGATCCGTGTCGGCCGACTCAAGGAGACTCTTCAGCAGAGCCGCAATAGTGCAATTGAAAAAGAAATACTTTTTTGGAATGGTCTAAAAAGTGTGCCTACAAACAAGACACAATTTGTAGACCGTTCCAAAAAAGTATTCTTATGAAGTCTTCAATGGGAAGCATTTGGAGCTCTTGTGTCTTGCAATAAAGCATTATGTCTGCCTCCATGGACATGCCACATGATATTCACAACTAATTAAAGAATACAATCTGTTACGGATTTTGTTACAGTTACTACTGTTGTGAGGAACTGGTTTACCCAACAGACTGGAGTTTACAGGGCCGGCGACAGCCAGCAGGAATATTGCAAGCTGCCAGGACTTTAAAAAGCCGGCTGGTTTCCGATTGGTAAGTCAGAGTTAAAGGGCCACCATTGACTTAACCTAGGGAAAAGTTGGCCCCTCTCTGATTGGCCACCAGTTTAAAGGGACTAGACGGTAGCATTGCTGGATTGTCAAAAACTTGTAATACCGCCGACATCCAACGGGTGTCTTTCTACTGGGATGGCAGGAGAATACAACATCGAGTCGAACTATGCATGACTTGGGAAGGAGGCAGCTCCCTGACTGGCCAAAGCCCTGGATGACGAGTTTAAAGGTCCCCCATAGAGTAAACATGGCGGAAAGTAGGCGGCCCAGGGATTGGTTGGTTAGCTGCCTGCCCAAAGGTCCGGATAGGTCAAGATGGCCATGACGAAACTGATCAGGATTGGTCCTGCCACTCCAACCCACAGATAGGTTGCCTCTCGAGGCGGCCAAATCAAATCATGCAAAAGATGCTCTGTCACAAAGGTTCCCACTGTGAATGTGTATTCTGGCCCATGTCTGCCTATTGTATTCCCCCCTATCCTCTTATGTAGTGTTTGCTCTCCACCCAGCCCCTTTGTCCAAGTTAATACACTCATGTCTGGCCCATTTGTCCCATGACCCCACTGTTCTGGATATAAGTCTCTTGGTTTGCACAATAAAGGGTTCTATATTTTGCCCTCCAACTGGTCTTGTCTGGTTCTTGGGAAGTAACGACTGTCATAGAGCGGAGTTTGGGATGTCTGGACAGCAATAGAGTCGTAGTGACAGTTGTACTGACCTCTGGTACCAGGACTCACATCACACAATCCATGTGGAATTGATTCTCAGTGGCCTTTAAGAGTCTCTGCCTGATTAGAGGTGCAGAAAACATGTTTAAACATTTTTAATGAAAACATGTATTGCAGTACATCAATGACTCTTCTTCTCCTGGGACAGGCATAATTACAAAGTTTTAACACCTCAGTATCTTTGTTTTAACCAACAGTGCCAAATAGTTATCAAAAGTTCTTATTTTTAATAATGCACTCTATGGGAGGGCTTAAAGGGATAGTAATAATTAAGTATTACTAATCCCTATAGTAAAGTCCTACTAAAAATAAATGTATTGCCCCCAGTGTCATCTCTTAAACCTTTATGGTTTGAGAGATAATCACTCCTAAAGTTGCCCTCTCCCTCCCCCTTCCCCGAAGTCAGAGTTGTAGCTAACTGAAGGGAAATCTGGTCATAGATCATCAGGCAGATCTGCAGCAGAGCCGCGATCATGTTAATAAAAAAATAAATCTTTCACTAAAACGGTCTTCTACGTGTGCTTGCAAACCAAGAACACATAGAAGACCATTTCAGTGAAAGTATTCTTTTTTATTAACACGAATGCGGCTGTGCTGGAGAGCCACCTGAAAGTCATACGACTGGCTTCCCTGCAGTCAGCTACCACAATGACTACGGGGGAGGGAGAGGGCAACTTTAGGAGTGATTATCTCTCAAACCATAAAGGTTTGAGAGATGACACTGGAGGCAATACATTTATTCTAATAGGACTTTACTATAGGGATTAGTAATACTTAAAGGGATAGTAACACTTCGTTTTAACTTTATTTTATTTTGTAGGCATTAAAAAAACATGAAGAATGATATAAGTCTTATCGCTCAAACCTTTATGGTTTATGAGATATTCACAAGCAAAGTTCCCCTCCCCGCCCCTTTTACCTAGTGTAAACAATCTCTTCTCAGATGTGAGTCTGGTTGTATGACAGTACAGATAACAGAAGGGGACAATTTTCTTTGTATGAAAACAATGAAAGCCCTTCCCCCCTTGATAAGTTTTTCAGCTTTTTCCATTATCTTAATTGAAGATTGTCCCTCTCTGCAGTCTACCTGGGCATCTCCCTTCTGATTTGGTTGAACAGGGGGGGGGATACTTTGTTTGTGAATATCTCTTAAACCATAAAGGTTTCAGAGATAAGACTTATATCATTCTTCATGTTTTTTTAATGCCTACAAAATAAAATAAAGTTAAAATGAAGTATTACTATCCCTTTAAGTATTACTATCCCTTTAAGTCACTGACTAGGCTTCTCCATAATAAATGGGAGGAACAGCACCATCTAGTGACTGACATCGAAAATTAAATTTAAGTAAAAAAACTAAACCAGTTATTGAACTTAGAATCACAGAAACATAGAACTTGATTGCAGATAAGAGCCATTCAGCCTATCTACTCTGTAATATTTTTTTGAATAAACAAAAAAGGTCCAAGTGAGAGTACGCTTGCTTTATACAGTAAGAAAAGCACTATAACATTTATTTTTCATGAAAAAAATACTGCTTCACAATGCATTGCACACCTCTTTGGATCTCATGGGGTTAAGCTGAGTGGTTAATATTGTTTAACAATTTGCTTGTCTCTAGGGATTAGTTGAAAAACTGAAAACATGTGCAGAGATGGACATCCAGAAACAGATCTGTCATTTCACATTCTGTACCCTGATTTATATTGACTTTGTCATTAACAGTACAAAAAATGATTTGCTGTTGAATTTTTCCTGTCATATTTTTGTGTTGTACAGACTGTCTTCAGAGGCATCAAATAGGAGCATGAGACCTATACTATATTTGCAAATTGCAAACAAACAACGCAAAGTAAGGAAATAAGCTCAAATGCAAATTAGCACTTCTGAAGTCACAGGGAAGACTTTGAACTGATAGGTGACAGGCCACTAAATACTGTTTTGCTCATAATAAGCCTGTCACAGCTGCCAGATAATTCCTTTTCATCTTTCAATAATATGTTACTGTATCATGTCTGGTTATGGGTAACAATCTCTGTAGGAGGTGAGAAAAAGTTGCCGTTAAATTTCATCCACACTGCAACAAAATCCTTCAGGGTCTTTTTTCTTTCTTTTGCTTGTTACACATTTGACAGTTTCTTACAAAATTATTATAATAGTGTAGCCGCATTTAAAATAGAAATAATAAGAAGAATAAGTGTTCCTCACACAGAAGCTGCCACTTTACACAACTGCTCTGTAGAGGCCTGGATCTTGTAGCCCCAGGAAGCACCTGCCACTCTGGTGGAATGAGCAGTGACCCTAAAAAGCACCGGCTTTTTAGGTGGACGCGGGCCTGGAGAATGGTCACTTAAATCCAGGAGGCTACCATCACCATAGGCACAGCTTGTCCTGCACAGGGATCCTCAAAAATGACAAAAATAGATTGATTTATGAAAAGGCTTAGTGTGATACTTCAAGCTCTGAACTGCATCCAAGCAGTGAAGCTCCCACTCCCTTCTGTTAGATGGAGCTGGACAAAAAGAAGGGAGAACAACTTCCTGGTTAAGGTGAAGCTCAGAAACAACCTTAGGGATATATCCTACAGGAGTTCACAAAACTGCGTTATCCAAATGAAAAGTCAGAAAGGGGGGTTTATAGGATGAAGCCTGTTCTTTTGTCATAAACTGGACAAGCACAAGCAAGAAGGCTATCTTAAGAGTCAAGAACCAAAGGGATCAAGTTTTAAGGAGGCGTGTAATCCCGAAATACTGGGTAAGCATGATCCAACATTTGATCAAAGGTTTGCATCTGGCAATAAGGCAATACAGCACTGAAAAATCACAGATTAAGCTGGAATCTGGATACTGATAGAAATTAGACTAAATTCTTCCTGAAGCCCATCATGAAGAAAAGCCAAAATAGTTGGAAGCCTGAAGGAGCGTGGCCACAATCCCATGGTCTTCACTCCATTTGTAAAACAAATGGCAGCATGGTGTAGAAGAATCTGGCTTTCTGGCCTTCTTCATTTTAGAGATGACAGAGTCAGACAAACCTATATTTCTCAGAATGCTGGCTTAAAGAGACAAGTCATCAATGCTAAATTCTCCACCACTGGATAACAGAGAGGGCTTTGAGGCAAAAGGTCCTGAAGGATGGAAAGACAAATTAGTCTGTCATTGCAATGGTTGAATAGATTCAAAAGTTATGCTCATTGAGGCCAATAAGGAGTGACCAGGATTACATGAATATCCTGTCCTTCCTCAACACTCTGGTAATCAGATGAAAGGGTGGAAACACATATGTCAGGGGAAATTGCCACATAATGCCCATGCAGTTTTTTCTGCTTTTTCACGCTTTTTTCGCCTACCTCATTGCATTGAAATCAATGGGTAGAAAAATGTTTCTCCACCTCACAAAAGTTTTCTACAGCCATATAAAAGGGTGTCAGGCTCTCACAGCAGCCATTTTGTAAGAAGAGAGAGCTGCATGTTTTTGAGCTAGAGGAGATAGGGGGATAAAGGGGAATTGAAGCTTAGTTTTAGGGAATCATTAAGATAGGACATTTGTTCTCTGTAGTAGGGGAGTCTAGGGGGAACAAAGGGGATAAGAAGGGAGGAAAGAGGTTGACCCAAAATACCCCATACTTTATTTTTTTTAATCACTTGACATCATCCTATAACATAAAGTGGTAGAATGTGTCGCTCACTTTGAGCCGTAACTGCACATGCGCAGTAAAGAGTCTCTACTCTAATGTGTGGTTTCACACACAGGGAGCTTCTCTGTGAGCCGTCTGGAGCTCCCCACTAAGGATCAGTGCGTTTGGCGAGTCTCTACTGCGCATGACAGTCATGCTCAGTAGAGACTCGCCGAAGGCACAGGCCCCGCTCCGGACAGCTCACGTCATGTCTCTGCTCCCGGCTCCGGGGCACAACCAGGGCAGCTGGGTGCACTTTAGCCCATGTATACGGGCTTCCATACTAGTCATGAATATGTGTCAGTGTCACTTAAGCAGGAAGTTAGTGTTGTGGGCAAAGGACAATTGCATTCTGCATGCTAACACATTTTCAGGGTTTATGTTGCCGTTGGACTCACAACTTTTACTTTCAGCTACTTATTTCTCCACTAGAGCCCTCAGAAGAAGTAATATTGTGCTGGGAAATGTTGCACCATATTAAACATAGGAAAAAATGTGTTGGAATAGAAGAAAAATGTGTTGAATAGGTGAAAAATGCGTTAGACTAAGCGAAAATGTGTTAGAATAGGAGAATAATGTGAATTAGGGGAAAAATGTTCTGGAATAGGCGAAAAGGAGGAAAATTTTGCACTGGAGAAAAAGAGAAAACTTTCACGAAAAAAGCGAAAATTCGGCCGTTTTTCGCAAAAAGTCATTTGGGAACTTTTTCTCACTTTTTGTCCCACCCCTAATTTTCTGTCTGGGACTGTGAAATTAAGGTAACGCTATCCCTGCAGCACTGAATGCTCTATATGCTGTGTTTAATAAACTGAAGGAATACTTTTCTGTTGAGGAATCATGTTACACTGGATCACTAGCACTATCACTGCTCTCACAGGCTATAACATATTGCTTTCTGGAAACAGCACTGTCAGGGGCATGAAAAGTGAAAAACTAGATGTAGTTGCAAAATAAATGAATTAATTACTACAACAACTACTACTACTACCACTACAACTACTAATAATAACAATAATAATAACCTGTATGTGTGATTTGCATTTACTGTCACTATACTTCTAATATATATAGATAGATAGATAGATAGATAGATAGATAGATAGATAGATAGATATGAGATAGATAGATAGATAGATAGATAGATAGATAGATAGATAGATAGATATAGTTGGTGGTAGATACAATATTAAACAAAATTTGACATACCAGTCAAGCCATAAGACTTGCTTTTCCCACATAAATCACACTTTTGCAGTGTTGTTACTACTGCAAGGGATTCTGGGTAGGCATATGCAAATACGTTTAACACGGAATCACCTTTGTGTATGCTGAGCAACAGCTTTAGGACACAACTCAAGAAGAGATGCAAAGCCAGTTAACTACTCATGGACAGCTGTTGCATTGTCAATGCAACTCTTCAGCATGAGTTTGGTTTAACTGGCTTTCTATTGAGGCTTGGTGCACATGTGGAGCACAAACTGAAAAGGTTATGGTGGGGAAAAAAGTGAATGAAAACCCCTTCCACCTGAATTTAGTGGGTGGTAGATACAATGTTAAACAAAATTTGACATACCAGTCAAGCCATAAGACTTGCTTTTCCCACAGAAATCACACTTTTGCAGTGTTGTTACTACTGCAAGGGATTCTGGGTAGGCATATGCAAATAAGTTTAACAAGGAATCACCTTTTTGCCTCAAATTCCACTATATACATGGATTCCTCAGAGTATGTGTATGCTGAGTAACAGCTTTAGGACATAACTCAACTTATTTGCATATGCCTACATGCACCACATGTGCACCAAGCCTCAATAGCAAGCCAGTTAAACCAACCTCATGCTGAAGAGTTGCATTGACAACGAAACATCTCTCTCTCTCTCTCTCTCTCTCTCTCTCTCTCTCTCTCTCTCTCTCTCTCTCTCTCTCTCTCTCTCTCTCTCTCTCTCTCTCTCTCTCTCTCTCTCTCTCTCTCTCTCTCTCTCTCTCTCAAAAGCCTATGTACATGGGCTAAAGTGAATGGCACTGAATGAGTTAACCCTTTGAGTGCCAGAGGGGCCAGGGGTCCCTCACACACCGGGACAGACACAGGGCTGGGAGTGCAGTCTCTACCGTGCATGACTGCATCTGACAAACATACATCTGGCCTTTTATATAATAGGATATATATATATATATATATATATTTTTTTTTTTTTTTTTTTTTTTTGTCCCTTTACCCCTTTGAGAGCCAGAGGGGTGTCCAATGCATTGCAAATCCATGAGGATCACTAGTTATCATGTAAACATTCTAATTACAGATCCCTTTAAGTAACTATTCCTTTAAGTGATCATAGAACATTAGTTATTAGTGTGCAGATGACCTCTCCCGTGTTAGAACTGTCTCACTGAGTCATTATAAGTTCATAGTGATTTTTTTAAGCAATTTTAACGCTTTGAGTGCAAGAGAGGTACGCAACGCATTTGCAATGCATTGCACACCCCTCTGTCATTCAAAGGGTTAATCAAAATCTTATGTATATACTAAGTCATAATATATCGGAAGTACACATAATTGAAATTTGAGGGTAGATAGTTTGTCTAATAAGTAGTTTCCTTTGTCTTTTCTTTTAAGGTTTTATGGTTGTTAATTTAGATACTACAGGGCACCTTCTCCTGTGTAGGTTCACACGCAGGGGTTATAGCCTATGACTAAGTGGGACAGACCCACAAAACGCGTTAGGTGGTGTCTCTGGAGGCATCCATGTTCTACTTAAGATCCTATGTTTGTTGTTTTTAATATGTGATTCAATAAACTTTATAAATATTTTATTAAAATCTGGATTGGGCTCAAGCATTGTTGGTGGTCCCGAGAGCACTCCCTTCCTGTTGTCTTCATGTATGTGGAAAGGGTTTACTGCGATTGTTGGGGTCAGCACCAGGTCCATCAAGCCCTAATTGGCTCGGGTGAGTGTGCAGTTTAATAATAGTATTTTGTCTATGCAGTATTGTAGAGACTGACTTGTTTTGTGAGCGATTAGCTCACAAAAGTATATTTTGCAACCCTCTGGCACTCAAAAGTTTAACCCTGGGAGTGCCCAAGACATTGCAAAGCAATGTATAGGACACCTCTCTGGCAAATAAAGGGTTCAAGTATTCTGTGGCCACAAAAAATAATTAGTGCTTGGTTGCCACTACGCTGTAAACTTTAAATGGTAAGCAATTAATTCATTAGAGAGTATTGAGTCCGCGTGAAGTAATTGAAGACAGCCCATTAATTGCTATAAGTAATCTCAAAAGTCTCTGCGGGAAACATTCCTGCAAGTTGGTATGGGCAGATTGCAAGTGGGTTTTTCAGTTAACCAGACCGGCAACAGGTCTGCCATCTTATAATAGCTCTTCAACCTTTTTTATTTTAAGATTTCAAATGCTGCTGTGTGATTACATAAAAGAGAAATTACTTATTGGAAACATATCATCTCGAGGTAATTAAATTGCTTATAAGGTCAGGAGGTAAAATATAATTTTGAAGTAGGTCTCTGGGTATTTGCCTCTCGCCATTTCCTTGAAGTGGAAAGAAAGGGTTGTATATTATTTATAGAAGTAAAAGCTCCACTTGTGATAGAACAGCGAATCACAGACTGGAACGCAGCTCCAATGTGTTCCAAAAAAGTATTTTTCTACACAGACCATTAAAGGAGTAATTGCAACTCTTATTGATAGCCCTCCCCATTTACCTTTCTTTGAGTAGAAAATCCTATTGGCCCCTTTGAATTTTTCTCTTTTCAAGAGATGACACTTTCAATCAGTCCTGAATGACATGTCCATGGATACTTGCTAGCAGCACCTCGGGATCTCAGACTCTGCCCTCTATACATGGTGATAATAACCCTTTAAGAAGAGATGCTTTGAATTGTGTTGCACACCCTTCAGGTCCTTAAAGGGATAGTAATGCTTCACAAAAAAGAAGCTCCAATTAATCTTCATAGTATTTGGGCCGTGGAGAGTGTTATTTCAATACTGTCAGAGTTGTAGTTCGATTAATTGAATGATAAAGTATCCCCCTCCCACCCCTTTTATTGATGTAACACTGCTCACCTCAGAGCAGCAAGACTGTCCGGATGGATCTCAGAGAGGGACAATCTTCAGTGAGCATAAGGAAAAACCTGTCAAGGGGGGCAGGGTTTTCCTTATGATCACAGTAAGAAGATTGTCCCTTGCTGTGAGCTGTCCGGTCAAGTGATCAGATTCCACATCTGAGGTGAGCAGTGTTACACTAGGTAAAAGGGGCAGGAGGGGGATACTTTATCATTCAATTACTCTTGAACTACAACTCTGACAGTATTGAAATAACACTCTGCATGGCCTAAACACTATAAAGATGAACTGGCGCTGTTGTTTTCGGGAAACATTACTATCCCTTTAAAGGTTTATGAAAGCTCATACACTCTGGCTGCTTCAATTTTAAAAAACTGTCAGGAACTGTTATGTCTGCCTCCATGGCCAGGACATGCAGGACTGATGGATGCTGTGCCGTTGAGCAATGGCAGAAGACCAAAGTTCATAGGGGCCATTACAGTTTTCTAATGATAGTAAGTCAAGTAGGGGATTATTCTATGAAGAGTTCACTGTAGGAACAGTAAACACTAAAATATTAAACTAAATAAAGCATTAGCTATGTGCCCATGATTACCGGTAATGTGTCACATCAGGGGTGAATACTTATTGAGTAGATTGGTCGATCCCATGCTGTTTCCATTACACTAAAGAGAATGAGGCATCACTTTCTATCTCTGATTGGCAGCAGACAATTTTGCATTTTTCACCTACACACACACACACACACACACACACACACACACACATATATACACACACACACAGACACACACACATATATATACACACACACACAGACACACACAGACACAGACACACACACACACACACACACACACACACACACACACACACACACACACACACACACACACATATATATATATATATACACACACACACACACACATACAGACACAGACACATACAGTCACACACACATATATATACTAGCAATGTGGGATGACGCCCGTCATGTTATGACCGTTGGGTGTATATTTGTGAAATGTAGACACACTGATAAACACAGACATTTGGCACTAATGATACTTGGGAGGTATGAAGCAGTAAAATATCCTAAAGAGGGAGACTTGGGAGGTATACAATGTTGTATTTTATTTCTCCTATACTTTGGGCCAGAATTGCAGTATTGTGTCTGTGTGTGTTTGGGTTGTGCAAATGGAAAGCAGAAAGTAAAAGGAGAGTTATAGCAGCATGTTAACCCTTTGAATGCCAGAGTGCATTGCAATGCATTGTGCACCTCTCTGGCACTCAAAGGCTTAAGGTATAGAGAGGCATGTCAGAGTTAAATAGCTGTAGGAAGTGTATTCATACCTGGGACCTTTGACTTGTGGAGTCCCTGGAGGGGACTCATGTATTGCTGATGTGGAGAAACCAATGTGGCAATTTGGGGTAAAAGTGGGTGGGGCTTAATAGTGAGTAGGGGCAGGGCTTAACAAAATGTGGAAAAGTGTTAGTAATAGGCTGGGGAAGGAGGAGAAGTGGGAGGGAAATGCAAGTTTACAGTGTGAGGGGTTTGAACACACTCCCAGAGGGGTAAAACTTAATACACAACCCTGTGGCAGTCAGTGGGTTACGTGTGTACCTGATGGCTGCCTGTCCTCTGTGATGTATGGCAAATGATGACAGTGAAGAGATAATTGAGCAATGAGGACCTACCTTAACCCTTTGAGTGCCATTTTGTTCCCCTGGTGATGCAGCTTCCCTTCAGTGGCTGTACTACAGGTCCTGCTGAGCCCACTGGGAGTCAGAGTGAGTGACTGTGTGTGTGCGTCAGCCATATTTCTTTCTGCTTTTGTGTGTGTGTGTGTGTTGGTGCTGTGTGAGTGGGGCATGTGTGTATTAGGGTGGTATAGAAGCAAGTGGCAGCATCACGGTTCCCGTGATTCCCTGTCACTCTCTGTGTTGGTGCTCGTCCATTGGAGGAGGTTGATTGGCCTGCCCAGGTTGTCCCTTTATATACTGGCCTATGGCACCTGTCAGGTGCCCTTTTGTGGTGTTCCTGTTCCTGTGCTATTGGTGCTGTGATCCTGTATTCCTGTGTACCGACTCGGCTCGACTGACTACTCTGCTGTTCCTGCTCCGTGATTGACCCGGTTCTGGCTGACTTCCCGTTCCGTGATTGACCCGGTTCTGGATGACTTCCCGCTCCATGATTGACCCGGTTCTGGCTGACTTCCTGCTCTGTGAATGACCCGGTTCTGGCTGACGATTCCTGCTTCGTGATTGACCAGTTCTGGCTGATGTTCCTGCTCCGTGATTCATCCGGTTCTGCCTCTCGTTTCTGCCTGGTGACATTCTGAGCCTGCTCGCAGCTTGCACTGACTGATCACGCCTCCTATATTCTGTAGCCTCCGTTACTGAGCCTGTTGGTTGCCTCCGTTACTGAGCCTGTGAGAGAATACTGCCGAGCTGTGGCTGTTGTTTCAGAGTCTGTCAGAACACTTGCTGTGCCGGTTGCCTCCGTTACCGAGCCCATTTGCATATGCCTGCCAAGCTTGTCGCCTCCCATACTGAGCCACATTAACACTAGTTGAGCCGTTGCCTACTATACCGAGCCTAGCTGTTACCACTGCAGAGCTGTACCTCTCGTCAGGTGCTCGTTTTCCAGGAGTTGTCGCACGGCGTGGTGCTAAGGGCATTCCGATACTCTGGCAGTGTGTGCTCCGTTTTGGCACCAGAAGGGTGCCTTGGCTCTGGTCCATTCTCGCTCACTGTGTTATCCCATCCACCCGCACCTGGTAGTGCGTTGGCTCTAGTATTTCGCTTGGGCAGTGTGTCCTCCGTTACAGCACCTAAGGGGTGCTTGGCTCAGGTCCCATTGGCACTCACAGTGTTCCTCCTCTACCGCACCAGGGGTGATTCCATATCTGGCTCCATTGGCTCTGGTAGTATCTCTCCTTCATTGCTACACCCCAGTAGGGGTATTGGCTCCAGTTACAGTTGGTCATTCTATACTCTTGGGCATTTCCATACAGTTCTGGTTGTGATTCAGTTCAGTCGCACTGCTTGAGCTTGCTAGCTGCACTACTGCTACTGGGACTGTTTATGCACTGTGAGTTGGCTAATCACCACCACAGAGACTGACTCCAGCTATAGTATTAACCCTTACTTGTGTTATGCTATATTCTACCTGCTCCTGCTAGATTGAGCCTGTATATTATTCATTACTGTAATACTGATTCTGGCCCTCAGGGGCGCTGTTCCATATTGCATTTTAATAAAACTGTGTTTTATTCCTAACCTTGGTCTGAGTGTCAGAAAACCATATCAGGCAGCCACTTTATTTTTTTCCTTGGTTGAATAGTGGTGGTCAATGAAAAGTGTATTCATACCTGGGAACTTTGACTTGTGGAGTCCCTGGAGGGGACTCATGTGTTGCTGATGTGGAGAGACAAATGTGGCAATTTGAGTAAAAGTGGGTGGGGCTTAATCATGAGTAGGGGTGGGGCTTAAAAACATGTGGAAAAGTGTAATAGGCTGGGGAAGGAGGAGAAGTGGGAGGGAAATGCAAGTTTAAAGTGTGAGGGGTTTGAACATACTCCCTGATGGGTAAAACTTGATACACAACCCGGTGGCAGTCAGTGGGTTAAGTGTGTACCTGATGGCTGCCTGCCCTCTGTGTTGTATGGTAAATGATGACAGTGAGGAAATAATTGAGCAATGAGGACCTACCTTAACCCTTTGAGTGCCATTTTGTTCCCCTGGTGCTGCAGCTTCCCTTCAGTGGCTGTACTACAGGTCCTGCTGAAGCCACTGGGAGTCAGAGTGAGTGACTGTGTGTGTGTGTGTAAAAGTATATATGTGTGGTGTGTGTGTGTGTGTGTGTGTGTGTGTGTGTGTGTGGTGTGTTGTGTGTGCTTTTTCTTTCCTGAGCTGGATAGTGTATGTGTGTGTGTCTGTGGTGTAGGATCAAGTGGCAGCCATTTTGTTTTTTTGGTAGGTTGTATAGCTGTGGGCGGGCTGGATAGTGGGGGCAGGCCAACTCCCTGCATGATGAATCAACCAATGGGAGCAGTAACTCCTCCTTACTGCCACCCCTGGATGTGTGTGTCTCCTACGGAGACATAAATTATGTAATGAGCTATTCTGTTCTATGTGTGTGTGTCTTCTGGGGAGACATAAATTATGCTCTGTGTACTGAGGAAACATAAATTATGCAATGAGGCTTTTTATTTTATATATATAGATATATCTACACACACACACATATATACACATATACACACACACACACACACACAAAAACAAACACACACACACACACACATATATACAGACACACATACGCACACACAAACACACATATACATACACACACACACACATATACACATATAAACACACATAAACACACACACACACACATATATATATATATATACACACACAAACATACACACATATATACACATACACACACACACACACACATATATACACACACACACACACACATATATACACACACACAAATATATATACATACATACACACACACACACACATACACAAACACATATATACACATACACACACACATATACAAATACACACATATAAATACACACACACACATATACATACATACATCACATATACACACACCTTCCTCTAGACTGTAAGCTCTCACGAGCAGGGCCCTCTGATCCTCCTGTTCTACACATCTGATTGTACTATTTAATACCTCTGTATGTCTATTCCCAATTGTACAGCGCTGCGGAATTAGTTGGCGCTATATAAATAAAGAATAATAATAATAATAATAATAATATATACACATACATATAAAGCCATATGGCCAACTATACTGCTTTTGCTACTCTGAACTTTGACAAAGTTTGAATAAATCTGCTTCTTTCAACAGTAGCATGTTTATATTATTATGATGGAAATTAATAAACAAAGTATGTATTTAATATTTTAGTACTACTATAAATTTTAAATAACTAAATACATAATTGCAATTCATAATAAAATCACAAAATCACGCAATAAGGTACCTGGTTGAAAATAACCATAATAATGGATGATGTACAAATAAAAATTGGAGTGATTCTGGTGTACAAATAAAAGTTGGTGTGATTCTGATGTACAAATAAAAATTGGTGTTATTATGGTTCACAAAAAAAATTTTGCATTAATTTAAATGGGGTATTCAACATAGATGTCGCCAACGCAATGCTTCACAATGTATAGAGACTATTTAGACATTCAATGGGTTGAAAGCCCAATTAAATCAATAAGACTTTTTGGAATTGTATTTTCTTCTCCACTGTTCACTTGGCCTGCACTAGAATTGTGCCACTTTACTTAGTACATCTGCCACAGATAGGAGAGGTCATGCAGGGAGAACAGTGAACATCCTATAAGTAAGTAAACAGCCCTAGGAGGAAGCAAACTTCAGCATTACAGATCACTTTGTAAGATGTGAAACAATTCCGCAGTAGGATGTGTGGGATCAACTTACTGTCAAATTGACTTGATTTTCAGGCTTCACTTGCCATAAAACACTAAGACACAGATCAATGGAAAAGAAGCACTGCACCAACAATTATCAATCACTTCTATGTATGACACAGGAAAGAGAAGTGAAAGGTTTTATGTAGCACACACTTGACAAAGAAGGAATGAGAAAGTTAGTTCTTAATAAATGAAACTCCAAAGTCTTTGTTGCAGCTTGTAAAATGAAGAAGACATTGATAAATGGATTGTCACAGTCAACAATTAACCTATTTGGGACCACAGAGGTATGCAACTCTTTGCAAAAAGTAGCTTATTCCTTCACCCTAGGAATAAAGTTACTCTTCATTTGATGACTTATAAAGATAAGAGTATTCCATACAGCAGCTCTAATTAATCATCTTAGTATTTGGACTTTGGAGAGTGTTATTTCAATTTTGTCAGAGTTGTAATTCAAGAGTAATTCAATGACAAAGTATCTCCCTCCCGCCCCTTTTACTGATATAACATTGCTCAGCCAGATCAGAAGGGAGGTGCCCAGGTAGACTGCAGAGAGGGACAATCTTCAATTAAGATAAGGGAAAAACCTGAAAAACGTGTCAAGGGGGACAGGGCTTTCATTGTTCTCATAGGAAGAAGATTATCTGTCGGTCTTACAACCAGATTCCACATCTGAGAAGAGATAGCTTACACTAAGTAAAAGGGGCGGGAGGGGAAACTTTGCTTGTGGATATCTCTCAAACCATAAAGGTCTGAGATATAAGACTTATATCGTTCTTCATGCTTTTTAATGCCTACAAAATAAAATAAAGATAAAACGAAGTATTACCTTCCCTTTAAGGTCACACTTGAAGCACAACCAAAGTTTTGAGTGGAATTAACTCCAAAAGGTCAGTGATTGTGTTAGCATTGGGAACAAGACTCCAAAAACTGGCTAGGGAAGGTATAATATTGGTAGTACTATTGTTTTAGATGTGTCTGCAGGGGTGGGGTATCTTTGTCATCAGATTTATTTTAACGGTCTCCCATTTCTCCTCCTACTGTTATCACTGATGAAGGTGATGACGAGTTAGAAATCTGTGTAAGTAACCAGCTTCAAGTCACTCCTACCACCACTACTGAGACCAGCATTCCCACCACCAACTCTTCATTGTCCATTAACTCTAGCACCACAATGACTAGTATTCATCATAATAATGTGCATAGACAATATGCATTTAATTACTGTGTGTAACAGAAGGAGTTACCTAGCTTGGTGTCCATCATACAGCATTCAGGTTTATCTACATAATTACTGTGTGTAACAGAAGGACTTACCTAGGTAGAAGAACTGGGAACACCTTTTAAATGGTGTATGTAATATGCATTCTGTGTTTGGATTTTTACTATTCAAGTTTTCCATCTCTACTTGTGTTTCTGAATTGTTTTCTAATAGAAGGGATTCTAATACCATCAGATGTTGGACATCTTCTTCCTTTAATATGTAGTCTTCAGATGGACGTCCTATGGGTTCTTCCTGTGTTGAATATTTAGATTTTTTATGGCAAAACACCTGGTAAGGACAACTCCCTAGTAAATGTTTTCATATCCAAAAAGAAAGAAAAATCATTGGGTTTGTGCACAGGTGCAAATCTGAGCCCCTTTGAAAGTAAAGATTGTTCATCTTCATTTAGGAGCCTACTTGATAGATTAAAAATAGTATCCCCAGAGTTTATTGTTGGTTTGTGGAGTTTTTCAGTTTCTTGGAGTCTTCTCTTTTCACCTCGCTTGCCTCTGTGGAATCTATATTTTCTTTGTGTACTCTGGATTTTAGCTTTTTTCTTTGTTTTTCCCTTTGTCTTTGAGTTGTGGGTCAAGTACCAAAAAAGAACCTTGATGATATATAGCTTCTTTATTAGAAGTTCCTCCATCTACAATATTTGTTTGCAAAATTTCGAAAGAGTTTTTCAGAGGCAAGATCTTTTTTTGAAGTGGATGCTATTGCTTCATCCATTTTAGAATGTGGATTATCACAGATCTGTGGATCAGAATGGGGTTTAGAGTTACTTTGTCTGTGTTTGTCTGGAATAAGGTCATTGTATTTTTATGACTGTTGTTGGGGTATGTGTTGTTTTGGACATTTTTCTTGGAACATATCCAGCTCTATATTGTTTTTTTTAGACCAAGATTTCACTTGGTTCCAGGCATAGTCGTTTTTGTCCCTATTAAGTTTTTAGCCTTCCTTTCTTTTAGTTCTTTCTCTAGATTCTCAACCTTTCTTGAGCTTTGTGATTTAATTCTTTAAATTGAGAATTATTGGTATGATTCTCCAAAGCTGTATGAATACTCTTAATTTCTTTTTAAATTGAGGTTAAATGTTTCTCTCTAAATTGTATAATGTGTTTCATTAAATTAAAAGAGCAGCTATCCAAGAAAATAAAATGTCTAATTACATGCGGCACAAATTTTGTCATTTACGTTATAACATGTGGATGCGGTAAAATATGTGGGAAGGACCATCAGAGCCCTAAGGGATCGGGCTCGAACATAGATATTTAATAAGCAGAAAATCACAAGACCATGCAGTGCCTAAGCATTTTAACAGTTGCACAAAAGGAGGAATAAACAGCTTCCAAATATCAGGCATAGAGCACATCCCTATATCCAATTCCAGTAGATTCTCCACCTTCTGTTGAAGAGAGGCCTACTGGATTTACACACTAGATACCCTTTCACCGAAAGGTATGAATGAGGAACCGGAGGTTAGTCATTTTCTTCAGGAATAACACTTCCAGGTATCCGTATAAACCATCTTTAATCGGTATATACATCAGTGAGCTAATAGACATATATAGATGTTTTCTCTTACTGTCACACCAAACACATTGTGCAAAAATATTTGAGATACTTCATGTCTCATGCACATAACATTCATATACTTAATAATGTATATTACCTTTGCTACTAGCTATACTCAATGTGTAATTTTTGAATTTTTACCTTTTATTCTATTTTATGTGTGATCTGCTTTGGATGTATTCTGATTGATGTACAATGCAGATAACGGGCTGTTGGTACTAAAATGGACATCCGCTATCTGTAACTCTTCAATATGCCACCAGTCTACATTTTATAATTTCATTTTAATCACCCATAATACAAATTATTTATGAACAACTTGCATTATTGTGCATCTTGTAGAACTGAAGCAGATATAGTGGATAGTCAGCTTCCCTGTTTCCAAGTAAATGGTCAGAACGAGGCAGTGGCTCGGAGTGAGGTGTGAGTCTGATCTCCATTACTCACAGCTCCGGCCTCATTGCGAGTCATGCCAAATGGGGCAGACATGGCTTCATCATCTTCATGGCATTTTTCTCTCTATTTTACAAGCTACGTGTTTAACAAATGTATAAATAGAAGCCACATTGTGGCATGCACCTTATCCCCCTGAGGAAGTGAATATTCTTTTTATGAAACTCGTAGGGAAGATATATAGATAAGATATATAGATAAAATATTTATATTTTAATATCTACTTGTTCCTGTTGGCACTCTTGATTATAAGCAGGGTTGGGCTTCAGGTACAGGTACATTTCAAGAGATCATCCAGTGAGTGTGCTCTATAAGGGGTAATTTGGGAAATACTTACAATACAGATTTACCCTTAGATCAAGTATCTGTTTCTCACATTAAGGATTCCCCACTAACACTACTAGACCTAAGAAATTATTATCTGAACACAGTGCCCAAAGTCTACTTATTATAAGTTGGCAACAATCCACACCTTTCTCAACAACAGTGATTCTTACAGGCTTCACTTACAAGAAACTATCTTGTAAGTAGATTCATTGTATTTCTTTTACCACCATATTCAATTAGATTACTCTCAGATGGTGTGTGCTTGTCCTCTTCTTTTTTCTTGTTGTTTAACAAATTTACCATACCAAGGAAAATCACAGTAGATAGACTAGAAGTAGAAGTAATGGACAAGTATGCTTTCCTTGGACATGATGTGTCAACAGATAGAACACCATGATGGAAATTAAGCAAGAAATAAAATTGAGGTGGCAAGCATTTGGAAAATTTAGTACTACTGTCTTTAAGATACATTTACCACTCTGTCTCAAGCAAAATGTTTTTGACCAATGTGTCCACCCAATCTTTCTGTATGGCTTTGAATTGCAAAAGCCATACAAAAACTTAATGCCTTAAGGTCCAAGGACGTACATGTATGGCATGGGTCAAAGTGCCTAAAGGACCCATGCTGTACATGTATGTCATGGACTTCAGGGCTCCCCGTACGGCTGCACACTGTTCGGGGAGCCCTGAATTGGATACTAAAAAAACAAAACAAATGCTCAGTGGTCCATAAGTGCTGGCTGCACACAAGCGTGCTGATCCTTAAGGGGTTAAGGTTACACAAAGAATTATTGAGCAGAGAATTCTAAACATAACAAAAAGAGACTGAAAAACATGTGTGGATTCATCAGCAAACAAAGGTCTTTGAAGTAATTGAAAGAGAGAGCCTGAAATGGAAAAGGGCAGACCACATAGCAAAAAGGTCTGATGTTAGATGAACCAAACACATTTTGGGATGGATTCCGCATGCTGTGTTACCTGCCCATTTCTGTTTTAGGTGCTTTACTCTTTCAATGAAATCATAAACCTTTGTTTGCTGATGAATCCATGAACACATTTTTTGGTCTCTTTTTGTTATGCTCATAATTCAACATGCCATACTTTTATGTGTAATCTTATATTTTTGTATTGTTTTAGCATTCCATGTTTCACAGCCGTGCATAAGAACTGGGAGAACACACTGTAAAATAAAGAGGGCATTTTCCCTGAGGAAGGTCCCTGTGAGGACTGAAAATGTTAGGCATGAATGCAATAAAATAACTTTTCCTTTGCTACCATAAGCTTCAAGAGTGCTGTCTCATATGAAGCTAGGATCAATCCAGGCTGAGTATGTTTGGATGGCTCTTTATATATTTTTCTATGGGACGTGCACCTGTTATTTGCAATTTTTAGCATATTGTGTTTTTTGGTTAAGTGTGTGCCACTACTCATATGGTTATGTATTACTATTATCATTAATATTACTTGTATCTCATTATACTATCATAATACTACTCTTAGATACTCCCATCTTTTGTCTCTCTCTTTATCTTTTATTTTGAGCACTCCAGTCTGTCTATATCCACTAAAGGGCTAAACCTTTTCTTGTCTTTGCTTGTTAGAGGCTAAGGGAATTTTCTGTGCCAGGTAATAGTGGATGTGACTGAGTGTGGGACTATGTTAGGAATGGGGTTGTGGCCATGGGTTGAGCTAAGGGGACCCAGAGTGACTTGCTTAGGGGCAGCTGGGCAGTTAAAAAAACAACTGCCTTTTGGGCTCTGATCAGAGCTGTTGCTATAGTTCTGAATAAAAAATGTTTCAGATGTAATAATTTTTGAATGACAAATCTCACAGTAGTGGGAGTACCCTTTTGTTAGTCAGCAAGAATAGTCTCACAAGATACATTTTTTATATAAAATACTAGCAACATGGGACGGCGTTGCCCGTCATGTTATGACCATTGGGCGCACGTGTTTGAAATGCAGACACACTGATAAACACAGACATATGCAGCATACAGGCAGACACATACCATACATCCCAAGTGTCCCTCTTTAGGAGGGACAGTCCCTCTTTGAGGGCCAAATCCCTCTGTCCCTCTTTCCCACCCTGTTGTCCCTCTTTTTAGGAGGTCAGACTGTGTGCAGGGCCGGCTCCACCTATAGGCGAGGTAGGCGCCGGCCTAGGGCGCACACATACTGGGGACGCGGGCATGCAGCGGAGAAGAGCTGCGCCCACACACCACGCCAGGAACCACAACACAGTCAGGTCTGTGTTGCTACAGCGCTTCCTCATGTGGTCGGATCTTTAGTAATGCAGAGCGCGCTGGGAGTCATGATCTCCCGCCGCGCTCTGCATTACTGAAGAGAAGACTGCGCGGGAGATACAGGTATGTGATGGGGGGCAAGTTGGAGCTGAGGGGGCATAGTGGAGCTGAGGGGGCAAGTTGGAGCAGATGTGGGGCAAAGTGGAGATGATGGGGGCAAGTTGGAGCTGTTAGGGGAAAGCTGGAGCTGAGGGGGCATAGTGGAGCTGGTGGTGGCAAGTTGGAGATGATGGGGGCAAGTTGGAGCTGATGAGGGTCAAAGTGGAGCTGATGAGGGTCAAAGTGGAGCTGATGAGGGTCAAAGTGGAGCTGAGGGGGGGCAAGTTGGAGCTGAGGGGGGGCAAGTGGAGCTGAGGGGGGGCAAAGTGGAGCTGGTGGGGCAAGTTGGAGCGGATAGGGGGGCAAGTTGGAGCGGATGGGGGCAAGTTGGAGCTGCTGGGGGCATAGTGGAGCTGATAGTGGAAAGTTGGAGCTGAGAGGGCATAGTGGAGCTGGTGGGGGCAAGTTGGAGCGGATGGGGGCAAGTTGGAGCGGATGGGGGGCAAAGTGGAGCTGATGGGGGTAAGTTGGAGAGGATGGGGGGCAAAGTGGAGCTGATGGGGGTAAGTTGGAGCTGAGGGGGTAAAGTGAAGCTGAGGGGGCAAAATGGAGCTGGTGGGGGCACGTTGGAGCTGATGGGGGCAAGTTGGAGCTGATGGGGGCAAAGTGGAGCTGGTGGGCCAAAGTGAAGCTGATAAGGGGCAAGTTGGAGCTGGTGGGGGGCATCTCTTACAGGCATCTCCAGAACAGGGGCAGAGTGGCTCAGGGGGCAGAGAGAGGACAATCATGAAAAGAGGTTGGGTATAAGTAGGCAGGGTATAAAGGGGTGGGACACAAGGGGCGGAGCGAAATGGGCGGCAAAATTAGGTTTTGCCTAGGGTGGCAAAAATCCTTGCACCAGCCCTGACTGTGTGGTGTGTATTACTTTGCTCTACAGCAATAAAGCAATAAACTTCAGTATATGTGTGTATACATTAGTCTGTGCAAATAAAATACTTTGGTCTTGAACTAAATCATTTATTCAGTTACATAAATAGCTAGTAATAGGTCATGAAATAACCTAAAAATTCTTACTAATGCCCCGCCCACCAGCCACACCCCCAATAATATTACCTAAAACTAACATGTCCCTCTTTGGCCCTGTGAAATGTTGGGAGGTATGCACATACACACAGTGAGCGGCAGAAACATGCAAAAGACATGTACACACAGACACACTGGAGATGCACATATGGACACACATATGTAACAGAGATGTACACACACAGACACGCAACATATATGAGCAGAAACACATGTGCTCATGAGTTGTGTACCCCTCTGGCACTCAAAGGGTTAAGGTATAGAGAGGCATGTCAGAGTTAAATAGCAGTGGGAAGTGTGTTCATACCTGGGAACACTGACTTGTGAAGTCCCTAGAGGGGACTGATGTGGTGCTGATGTGGAGAAACAAATGGGGCAATCTGGGTTAAAAGTGGGTGGGGCTTAATCGCGAGTAGGGGGCGGGGCTTAACATAAATGTGAAAAAGTGTTAGTAATAGGCTGGGGAAGGAGGAGAAGTGGGAGGGGAATGCAAGTTTACAGTGTGAGGGGTTTGAACACACTCCATGAGGGGTAAAACTTGATACAGAACCCTGTGGCAGTCAGTGGGTTAAGTGTGAATCTGATGGCTGTCTGTCCTGTGTCTTGCATGGCAAATGGTGACAGTGAAGAAGTAATTCAGCAATGAGGGCCTACCTTAACCCTTTGAGTGCCATTTTGTTCCCCTGCTGATGCAGCACCATTCAGTGGCTTTACTACAGGTCCTGCTGAGGCCACTGGGAGTCAAGGTGAGTGACTGTGTGTCAGCCATCTTTCTTTCTGGCTTTGTGTGTGTGTATGGGTATATGGTGCTGTGTGAGTGAGGCATGTATGTGTTATACCTGGGAATTTTTACTTGTGGAGTCCCTCATGTGGTGCTGATGTGGAGAGAGCAATGGGGCAATCTGGGTTAAAAGGGGGCGGGGCTTAATCGCGAGTAGGGGGCGGGGCTTAACATAACTATGGAAAAGTGTTAGTAATAGGCTGGGGAAGGAGGAGAAGTGGGAGAGAAATGCAAGTTTACAGTGTGAGGAGTTTGAACACACTCCCTGAGGGGTAAAACTTGATACACAACCCAGTGGCAGTCAGTGGGTTAAGTGTGAATCTGATGGCTGTCTGTCCTGTGTCTTGCATAGCAAATGATGACAGTGAAGAAATAATTGAGCAATGAGGACCTACCTTAACCCTTTGAGTGCAATTTTGTTCCTCTGGTGCTGCACTACAGGTCCTGCTGAGGCCTCTGGGAGTCAGGGTGAGTGACTGTGTGTGTGTGTCAGCCATATGTATTTCTGGCTTTGTGTGTGTATGTGGTGTATGTGGTGCTGTGTGTGTGAGTGGGGGCATGTCTGCTTGGTGCTGTGTGAGTGGGGCATGTGTGTGTGTTTGTGTGGTGCTGTGTGAGTGGGGCATGTGTGTGTGTTTGTGTGGTGCTGTGTGAGTGGGGCATGTGTGTTTGTCTGTGGTGTAGGAGCAAGTGGCGGCCATATTGTTTTTTTCTGACTTTGATAGTGGTGGGTGGGCTGCATAGTGGGGGCGGGCCAACTCCCTGCATGATTGAATCACCCAATGGGAACAGTAACTCCTCCTTAATACCACCCCTGGGTGTGTTTTGGCAGGCACAAAGTCTTCTTTTATATATATAGATTATGTTTCCTTTAATATAGATTTACAAAATATCACACAGCATCTCAGCAAACCACCAATATGAATAAGTCCCCCTCCCTCAATTACAGTAGGGAAATATTCTATTGTAATTAAAATCTTCCATACTTGCCTGCAGCAAGACTAGTAGTTAATAATAGTTTTTCATTGTTCTGCTAATGGGACTAAATTGCTATTTGTTCCAGCTAATTGACTAATTAATGTTCTTGATCTATATACTAACTACATTAAAGTGTTGCACAGCTTACTAGCCTGTAGATATTTGTACATAGAGTTCTGGGAACAGTAATGCATATTGAATGCCCTGAGCTGCACTAAAGTGGAACTGTCACTTTGTAACAAGGATGTGAATTTGAAATATCTTGCAAAATCACCTATACTAAAGTTAGCCTTTTTTTCTTTTAAAAAGCTTTATTGTCTAAAGAAAGAAAGTACAAAGGTATAGACTACAAAACTCTCATCAAGTAATAACAAATATTACAAGTAATATATGCATAAAAACATTAGCATTTGAGCTAAAAGGGAAGTCGAAGAAAGGGTAGTGAGGCGGTTGGGGAAGAATATTAGGGGAACTGTGACAATTGTTTCATGATCAAAGTGTGGTGAACATATAAGCTTTTAGGAGGTCCAATAGTGGCTAAGGAGCAGTGATGTGGGAACAGTGAAATGGACTGTTCTGTAAGCAGCCCTAAAGAAGTGTCTCATAAGGGGCAGATGTAGGCTAAGGCAGTGCTTAGGTGCTAAGCAAAAAAGGGGAATTTTGGAGGAAAGCCAAAGGGGGGAGGTGAGTAGACTTGCTAGGTCCACTCAATGAGGAGGAATAACATCCAGGCAAGATGAGCGCCCAACGACCCCAACCCACGCCAACAAGAGTACATCAGCCTCTCCTGGGGCACCAAGTATGTAAAAGTCAGCCATTTTTTAAGACTTCATGCCTCCCAAGTATCCATCCTTAGGAAGGACAGTCCCTCTTTGAAACCCAAATCCCTCTGTCCCTCTTTCCCACCCTAATATCCTTCTTTTTTAGGAGATAAGACTATGTAGTGTGTATGTAAGTGTATCACATTGCTCCACAGCAATAACACTCATATTAATATTTACTTACAATTCAGTATATGTGTTTATAAATCAGTCTGCGTAAATAAAATAATTTTGTATTAATAGTATCAAAGTATTTTACCAGAAAGGATACACTTAGATTGTCTCTAATTTTTTAAGTATGTCCAGGGGTAAAATATTATTACCCAGTTTAATGTTACTCATTTTATCTACTTCAGAAGGATGAAAGACTGAGTTGACCTTGCTGGGACCAGAACCTGTGTCCCTGAGGTTTGGATAGATTCTACAGCTGGTGCATTAACCAACTGAGCCATGTTAACGGCAAGATCTAAAACACTTACACAGAGAGTTGTCAGTAGTCATGGCAGGCTGGCAGGGGGTGTCAGCAGCTGGAACAGTGTGGAATATTAGAATCTGGACAGCACATAGTATCAGGTAGGAGGGAAAGCAGTGTGGAATGTTAGTATCTGGTGGACAGGTAGTGTCAGGTGGTATGGAGAGCAGTCTAGAATGTTAGCATTTGGTGGGCTGGTAGTGAGAGGTGGGAGGGAGAGCAGTGTGGAATGTTAGTATCTGGTCGGCAGGTAGTATCGGGTGTGAGGGAGAGCAGTGTGGAATGTTAGTATCTAGTGGACATGTAGAATCGGGTGAGAGGGAGAGCAGTGTGGAATGTTAGTATATAGTCGGCAGGTAGTATCGGGTGTGAGGGAGAGCAGTGTGGAATGTTAGTATCTAGTGGACATGTAGAATCGGGTGAGAGGGAGAGCAGCTTGGAATGTTAGTATCTAGTGGGTAGGAAGTGTCAGGCGAGAGGGGTAGTAGTGTAAAAATGTTAGTATCTGACTGGGACTGAATGATGTGTTGGAGGGAGAACAATGTGGAATGTTAATATTTGGCTGGGACTGAAAAGCAGGTGGAGGAAGATCAATGTGGAATGTTAATATCTGGCTGCAGGGAGTGACAGTTGGGATGGAAAGCCATTCATAATATTTGTACCTGGGAAGGTTTACGAGCAAGGATTTTCTAAGTTGCATAAACTGATAAATAAAGTTAAATATCTTGTAAACTATTAATTGAAATTAAAAAAACGTCTACCAAAGATATAGGTGATTTTCAGTGCTCTTTTTAAGTTGCCTATTTGTTACAAAGTAACATCTTCACTTTAATGGTTCATTTCATTACTTAAAGGAAAACTGTAACTTGTAAATGCAACAAAATGCATTGGATACCTCTCTGGCAATCAAAGGGTTAAACAGATTGGTTAGGCTGGTGTACTAAGATGCACTGGGTAAACCAATTGCAATATCGTGGGCATTAAACATTCCTGAAATTCCCATTCATTTAAATGGGGATTTTATCAGTACGAATGTGGGAGAGATCTCCAACATGCCATTAGAAGCCCCATCTATAGCAATACTAGCTTTTGTCTCCTGTGACTCTGCTGCTTTACACTGTAATTATTCCACCTCTGCTTACTTATCAGCCTCAATGACAATTATAAGGAAAAATAAATATTTCCAGAGACATTTTCCAGCGGAGAAAAAAAGTTGTATTCCCACTGCTGGGAAACGATGCATTAAAAGTTATTACAGATGCCATTAAGGTGATGGTTTCATCCCCTTGGACCACTAAGTTTTGCAGCCCTCACATGGGGGTGTGTGTGTGTGGAGGATGTTGTCGGAGTGGGTCGCCCTGAGGCAGTGGTGCCTTTTTTTTCTCTTCTTCCCCTCCCCTCTCCTCCCTAATATTCCTTCCTCTCACACGCATACAAAGGTTACCTGATATCACATCACCACTCCCTCCAATATATATTTGCTACCCACCTAACCAGACCCCCTGAAGACGCCAAGAGTGGAGCTTCCCATTAGAGCATTCCAATGTTTCTCATTTAGCAATTCTTAACTATGCTGCTGTTGACTTGTATGCCTTATGCGTTTTGTACCAGATCTGCTGCACTGTACAATATCAGTTTATGAAGTTGCATACTGGATGTACTTTGCCAATTTTTCAATAAAGCTTTAAAAAAGAATTATTACAGATCAGTGATGCAATGCAGTGGACACTTTACTCTTTACTGCCAATGAAAAGGTTGACAACAGGTGCAACTAAAAGAGTCTCATCATTCATGATCAATAAAGAGAAAGCTTGGGATCAGTTGCAGAAGAATTGTCATGATTGAAACCTTGACCTAAGTTTGTTTTTCGATGTAAATTGTTTCATAAGACCCAAATCATGTCTTGTGAAACAGGCATTTCATTTGCTTTTTTAACCAATCAGATAGCTGGAGAAACAATAAAATGATCTCCAGATTATAAAAATAAATAAATAAATAAATAAAAAAATGTAAATTTTCAGTTTCTTCGGATGTCAGTTACAGCACATTTATGATCCTTTAACCCATTCAGTGCCAGAGGGGTACACAACGCATTGCAGGGTTAAGTGATACGTGTTTCCCCAGATAATCAGATTCCATAGGTTTAATTCTTTGAATGTCATAATGGGAGTCCAATGCATTGCTCTGGCATGCAGATAACATAGTAAAATAGTTGATGAGGCTGAAAAAAGACATTCGTCCATCAAGCCCCGCCCATGCCAAAACCACCCCTTTTGATACAGAGGAAGGGGGAAAAAAAACCCTCTGAAGCCATTTCCAATTTAGCCCCAAGTGGACTCCAAATGGCAGTCAGATATTCCCCTGAATCAACAACCTATCTGCATTGAAGCCATCTGTCATCATTTTCAATATTGTTATGTGCTAGATAGGCATCCATTGCTTTAATGAAAGCAGTTGCATTATCTGCCAGTACGACATCCTGAGGCAAAGAATTCTGTAACTTTACCACCTTTACTGTAAAGAATCCCTGCCTTTGTTCTAGTAGAATGCACCGTTCCTCTAGTCTTGATGGATGATCTCTTCTTAGCTCAGTTTTTTGCGTAAATAATTAATTGGCTAGTTCTTTGTATTGATCTAGAATAATAGTTTAACCCTTTAAAGTGCTGGGGGGATCCATTGCATGTCCTCTGGAATTTAAAGGGTTAATTGTCAGAAAAGATATCCAGAGCATTGCAAAAACAATGTGTTGGATATCCCACTGGTTCTCAAAGGGTTAATCTGTATGTTCTTGTTGCTCAAAAAAATAAGTATCTACCCAATAAAACCTTTACTTGAATCTTTTTTAGTGTCTCAATAAATAACCTTTTACGGAAGGTGAGATTTCAGTTCCCCTCCTCTCCAGGGATGACCTTGATTCTATGTATTGATCTTCAATTTATTTCATACAGCAAACACATCTGCCTCTAGGGACTTTTCTGAAGCTAATAGTACATGTTACCCAGTATTCCATGCACTAAAATATTTTTTGTTTTCATTTTTTTAAAGGTAAACTGTACCCTAGGGATAAGTGGCTCATTATCAGTTTAACAGTGAGAGTTAGTAGCTAAGTGACCTTCATATGGCAGTTATCTCTCTCTCTCTCTCTCGCTCATATCTCTCTGTCTATCGTATATCTATCTATCTATCTATCTATCTATCTATCTATCTATCTATCTATCTATCTATCTATCATCAACCTCATATATCTATCAATCTATCTATCTATCTATCTATCTATCTATCTATCTATCTATCTATCTATCTATATCTATCTATCTATCTATCTATCATCTATCTATCTATCTCTCTTATCTCTCTGTCTATTGTATATCTATCTATCTATCTATCTATCTATCTATCTATCTATCTATCTATCTATCATCTATCTATCTCATATCTATCTATCTATCTATCTATCTATCTATCTATCTCATATCTATGTATCTCATATCTATCTATCTATCTATCTATCTATCTATCTATCTATCTATCTATCATCTATCTATCTCATATCTATCTATCTATCTATCTATCTATCTATCTATCTATCTATCTCATATCTATGTATCTCATATCTATCTATCTATCTATCTATCTATCTATCTATCTATCTATCTATCTATCTATCTATCTATCTATCCGTCTGTCTGTCTGTCTATCTATCTATCTATCTATCTATCTATCTATCTATACATTTATTATAGAGCGGATACAATAAGTGCAGGGGCGGTTAAACTTCTAAGACTGACAACCCCCCTCCCCCCAATAAAATATCACCAAATAAAACTTCACATTGATTTTAAGCAGGGATTTTAACTCCTTGAATGCTAGAAAGGTTTCCAACGCATTGCAAAAGAAAAAAATACTTTGGAGACCTCTCTATCATCTAAGTGTGAAAAAAGTCATATTTAAAGGAAAACTAATGCATTACTGTGGACAGAAAATACTAGGGTTCCCTATGAATTTTGCCTTGTGCCTTTATTCAAGAGATAACAAGTTCAGTCAGTCCTGGGTGTAATGTCCATGGAGGTAGACATGACAGTTGCTAGCAGTTGAAATTGAAGCAAGCAAAGTGCAGTGAACCTACTACTTACCCTTTAAGGAATAGAAGGATGTGCAGTGCACAACTTGTACAATGCACACCTTCCTGGTCCTTGCAGTCATCTATGATTACCATGTGCCATGAACAGAGTCTGAGGTCCTCTGTTCCTTCTGCCATCTGTTAACCCCACCACCTTGGACATGACATTCAGAACTGGATGTTATCTCTTGAGCAAAGGCACAAGGTAAGGTAAGCGGGGGTTATTAATAGTGGGTGTGAGTTCTCTTTTAGATCACTATGAATTGTTTACATGTTCCTAATGAGACACTTGGATTCTCCTAGAACTCCCCAGAAGCAAAACATGAAAGAGGGGAAGCATTTTGGGGCTGTGTATAGTAACATGGGGAAGGTGGGATTAGATTTAGTAATCAGAAGGGGATTTGGGGTGAACAATGGGAACTGCCTTATGAGGCCTGGTGGGGTCACCATCTATGATGTTCCAAGTCAAAATCCTAACAGCATTCATGTTGTGTAGGCAGACTATTTACCTGGAAGTAGTATAGGCTTTGCGGCCATAGACAACCTCTTGGAGGAGGTGAGGAAGCTGGTGGAAGAGGATGGAGGCTCCTGGCTGAGGAAGCATTTGTATAGAAGACTCTGCTGCACCAATGTAAGCAGGAAGACCAGTAATGTAGACAGGTATGAGGCCATCTGAGAGGCTGAGTCCTAGTGGCAGGCCTAACTGACAGCAGAGTAGCAGCCCAGATACTGGAAGGGTGAGTTGGCCATCATGCAAGGATGCGGAGGCAGCAGGGACCAGGGCTACTCGGGAGAGGTGAATAAGAGCTCTTCCCAGTCTTGGAGTGAGCAGGTGAAGTCAGGAGGTAAAGGAAAAGAAAACAGACAGCAGGAGTGCTCCAGGTACAGAGGATCCATTAGCACACAGGATTCAGAGCCATTTGCCCATGACTGCAGCTTATCCAGTCAGGTGGATTTCTTGGCATAGCCAGTAGTATGTCAGCTGTGCAGTGCGGCTGCCTAGGACTACACTGGTTCCTTCAGGCATCTGGTGTTTTCCTACACACAGGGGGTGGGCTAAGGTGTATGGGAACTTGTGCTTTGGCTTTGAAGTCAATGAGAGGTGGTCGCTGGTGCATAGGTAGTCGGTTTGTGGATTGTGCAGGTGGCGTGGCACAGTTGTGGGATGGTTCTTCATTCTGTTTTCCTTGTAGGGAACCTGAGAAGTGGACCTTGCTTCACAGAAGTCCAGCCAAAGTCTACCATCCATCTGCTAAGGAAATCAGAGAGTTGTTCTGCAGACAGTCTATAATGCTTTCAAGGGTATGGCTGCCTGCAGGAATGGGACAGTTAGCGTTACCATCATCACAGGGGTAAGGGGAGCCTCTCATACCACAATAAAAACATCTGGGATTGTGGCAAGATAGGGCTCTGGGGGCACAATCATTTGAACAACTCTAAGTGTTAATGGGTAGCCAAGGGGGTGGTCAACCACCGGGTGCTCCTTTGGGGCACCTGAGACATTGTCAGGTTCTCTTTTTGCAGCGGTGGTGGGACAGGTGACATATTTCCAGTATAACTGTTGGATCTGGAGAAGTTGATTACTCATTTTCCAGGTCTCGCAATTGTATGGTCAAAGATTATTCCCTGTCATTACTGCAGATATTCTCGGGATCCTATAGCATGGTGAAAAAACAGAATTCAGTCAAGTGGATGCATAACTAACAGCAATACAAAAAGCGGTGCTCTAACACCCGGTATGTGGATATATACCCCTGTATACCGAACTAATCAACCACATCAAGGACTATTAAAAACTCCCTATCTCAATAGTGAATATCAACACTAACACTGTGAATGCCACCTCAGTTTAGAACTTTCTATAAAAAGGTCCCAATCCCCCAACTGAACCCAAACCCCAACCTTAATAGTTCAGTGTTCAAATATTCAAGCAGTCACACTGAAGTAACACTAATGTGACATTGATAGGACAACAGATGGAGGTGGAAATGATAATAGTCACTGATATTAGTCACAAATGGAATGAGGATACACAGATATCATTAGTTCATCCAACCGATCACAACATTTCAAACATATTAAAACATTTACACCACTCATAGGATTCTCATATGCTGCTTCTCCTATGGCCTTTTCTCCACACTCTCAGAAACAATGTAATCTAAAATAGAAGTGCAAAAACAAGAATATCTAAAAGCAGAGTTTAGTCTTTTTTTAAAAAAAAAACATACTGCACCTGATATCATTGCGCTTACAAGATAAAATAAAAAGTTAGGCTTATCTGTCTCCTCTGGATGCCATTCGGTAGCGGGCTCACTCTTAATGGGAAGATCCTTCAATAGATTGCTATTATATCCTCCACCTTTTAATAAGATCTTAGACTTCTTTCCCTCTGATGTTAACAATTGGATTGCCCTTCTCCGTATTGCGGACGTCACTGTCTGCTTCCTCAGGGCTGACCTTTTTTTCCCTGAAGAACCGGTGATGGTCCTGGCATGTCACAGACTTTGTGCTTACAGCACTCTTGTGTGAGCACTGTAAGCACTAGCAGGGTCTGTAATAGACAGGATCAGATTGGTCTCCCTCAGACTCCCATTTGGCGTGCTCGTACACATCATTGATAATCATTATTAAGGGGTTAAAGTGTCTTTCATTTGGTGACTACTACCCAATGCTACAAGACATGTCTTTATGCAGAAGTCCTTGACTAAACATTTCATAAGGAAATATCAGTGAATTAGAGACATGAGTGTAATTGAAAGTTTCAGAGTTGAAATGCCCACCATATAGCATTAAAGGGAGAGTAATGTTTCATAAAAACAGAAGCTCCAATTCATCTTCATAGTATTTGGACTTTGGAGAGTGCTATTTCAGTACTGTAAGATTTGTAGTTCAAGAGTAATTGAATGATAAAGTATCCCCTTCCCGTCCCTTTTACCTAGTGTAAGCCCCCTCCCCTCAGATGTGGAATCTGGTTCTGAGACCAGACAGCTCACAGCAAGGGACAACCTTCTTACTGTGAGAACAATGAAAACCCTGCCCCCCTTGACAGGTTTTCAGGTTATTTCCTTAAGCTTACTTATTCGATCCATCCGGACAGTCTTGCTGCTCTGAGGTGAGCAGTGTTACATCAGTAAAAGGGGCGGGAGGGGGATACTTTATTATTCAATTACTTTTGTACTACAACTCTGACAGTATTTAAATAACACTCCATGGCCCAAATACTATGAAGATTAATTGGAGATGCTATTATGAAACATTACTATCCCTTTAATATAAACATATGCACATGGAGTTGACTGGCATTTATTCCTTTGCTTGAGTCATATGGAACATACAGCATGACTCATGTGGAATACACAGCATGACTCATATGGAATACACAGCATGACTCATATGGAATACACAGCATGACTCATGTGGAATACACAGCATGACTCATATGGAATACACAGCATGACTCATATGGAATACACAGCATGACTCATGTGGAATACACAGCATGACTCATATGGAATACACAGCATGGCTCATATGGAATATACATCATGACTCATATGGAATACACAGCATGACTCATATGGAATATACAACATGACTCATATGGAATATACAGCATGACTCATATAGAATACACAGCATGACTCATGGAATACACAGCATGACTCATATGGAATACACAGCATGACTCATATGGAATACACAGCATGACTCATGGAATACACAGCATGGCTCATATGGAATATACATCATGACTCATATGGAATACACAGCATGACTCATATGGAATATACAGCATGACTCATATGGAATATACAGCATGACTCATATAGAATACACAGCATGACTCATGGAATACACAGCATGACTCATATGGAATACACAGCATGACTCATGGAATACACAGCATGACTCATATAGAATACACAGCACGACTCATATGGAATACACAGCATGACTCATATGGAATACACAGTATGACTTATGGAATACACAGCATGACTCATATGGAATACACAGCATGACTCATATGGAATACACAGCATGACTTATGGAATACACAGCATGACTCATATGGAATACACAGCATGACTTATATAGAATACACAGCATGACTAATATAGAATACACAACATGACTCATATAGAATACACAGCATGACTCATATGGAATACACAACATGACTCATATGGAATACACAGCATGACTCATATGGAATACACAGTATGACTTATGGAATACACAGTAATTCAATAACAAAGTGTCCCCCTCCCGCCCCTTTTACTGATGTAACACTGTTCAGCCAGATCAGAAGGGAGGTGCCCAGGTAGATTGCAGGGAGGGACAATCTTCAATTAAGATAAGGGAAAAACCTGAAAAACTTGTCAAGGGGGGCAGGGTTTTCATTGTTCTCATAGGAAGAAGATTGTCCCCTTCAGTTATCTGTCTGGTCTATGGACTGCATTCCACATCTGAGAAGAGATGGATTACACTAGGCAAAAGGGGCGGGAGGGGAAGCTTTGCTTGTGAATATCTCTCAAACCATAAAGGTTTGGGAGATAAGACTTATATCATTCTTCATGTTTTTTTAATGCCTACAAAATAAAATAAAGTTAAAACGAAGTATTACTGTCCCTTTAAGGTGTTGAGTTTCTGGGGATAGAAGCTGTTTCTCCAGCATTTGTGAGTTTCCTGGGTAACTCCATCCACTTCTCATTCATTTTGCCTATTCCAACCCTGTTCTGCCCACTTTCCACTCATTTTAATATTAAACCCCACCTTTTCCCCTATCAATCCTGCCCACTTGTTTAAGCCCCACCCACTTTATGGCACATTTTTGTCATTTAGACATGTCCATTTCTAGCCCATGAGCCGTTTCTGGAGATTCCAAAGAAGAAAGTTTCTGGTGTGGATACTGGTGATGTACTCACAAGGCCCAGAGAAAATGATGTAACTTTACACCACTTTTCTGCTTATGCTATGGGTTAGAAAGAACAGTGGATAGAGACATAGAAGTCTTAATGTTAGTGTGAGTGCTGGGATGCACTACAATGATCATACACTCTAAGTTCATGCTGTGCATCTTGAGACCCTCCAGCTACTGCTAGACTGCAAGTTACAACTGTTAGACTGCATTTGGGCTACAGAAACAAACATTTTACATATCAACTAAATGGGAAACTTCTTGGGAAAACCACGTTTGGGAAAGACTTAGAGGCATTGATAAACAAGAGCTGCAAAAGCAAATAGGGCAGTATCATATACAAAAAGTGATATAGATGCATGGAATGGGAATATAATTCTACCTCTAAATAAATCCTTGGTAAGGCCTCATCTAGAATATGAATAGAATATTTTGAGCATGAGTTCTTAAATCTGACATTATTGTATTGGAAAAGGTACAGAGACGTGCAAGAAAACTGATAAAGGGATTGGAGGATCTGAATAATAAAGAGAAACTAGCCGAACTGTGTTTGTTTACATTGGAGAAGAAACATCTAAGGTGTCATATATGACTACCATTTACATATATATTCGAGGTCCAAACAGAACACTGATATGAACTATTTACTCAAACAGCTGAGAAAACAAGTCACGCATTAAGACTAGAGGACTAGAGGAAAGATGCTTTTGATAAAAACAAATTCAAGATTTTTTTACAGGAAGGGCAGTAAAGTGGAAATCTTTGCCTCAGGATGCTGTTTTTGCAGATACTGTAGGAGCCTTAATGAATGGTTTTCTAACTCAAAACTATATTGAGAATTATGACATTTGTTTTCAAAGCAGATGGATGTTAATTCACTTAAATATCCAACTTCCTTTTGGAGATAGGACGGATATTTTTTTTACCCACTTGAGGCTTAATTGAAAATAGATCTGAATCAACAAGGGTAATATGCATGGGCCAAACGTGATGGACGCATATTTTTTTCAGCTTTGTTAATATGTTACTATGTTATTATTCTCCATTAGCCATTGGCTGGTAGGGAATGATGGGAGTTTTAGCCTACAGCAGTAGTCAGGCCTTGCGTTGCCCATTCCCTGCTCTAAGTACATACACTAAGGTGTAGGCTCTGGCACTGTAGGATAACGCCAGCAGAGGTCTGCTGGAGGATTTGGATCTTTACCCCACTGACTGTAGGAAGAAGAGTTGGAACAATTCTGGGGTAAACCAAATGCACCACACGAGACAAAAAATGTTCCCCAAATCCCTATTGATTTACATTTCTCTTATAATGCCTTGCATGCTAAAGAGTACTCAAATGGGTTAAAAGATATATCTAAAACTATGGACATTTTGGGAATTTGTTTTATATTTCCCTTATAATGCAGTTGATTGGGTTGAGAATGTGTTTATCTAAATGATATGAATGCACTATAAAGTAGGAAGACTTTAATTTGGTGGGATGGATTGAGAAAAGAAAAGGCAGGGTCTGAATGTGGAGTGGGCAGAATGAGAATGGAACAGTATGGGGACAATAGGCGGAATGAACATGAAGTAGAAGGAGCTACCCATGAAACTCATTCAAGCCAGAGAATTAGCCTCTGTCCCCAGGGACCCGGTGATTAAATCTGAAAATTGGAGTGTCCGGGGGAAGATCTGGAGAATTCCCAGGTATACTAAGTATTGTTCCAAATCTTCCTATTACACCAGCCTAACAGAAACACCATATACCCTATTGGAATGAGTATTTTATTAATTATCTGAACATTTGTACCCTCCACTTTGCATCTCAAGATAGTTAAAGGATTTTTGTTTTTATCGTTTTGGATTCCTTCTCCTTCCAAGTATACATAAGGTTTTTCCTAGTGATGGAATATTTTACATTAAAAAGTTATTTCATCACAAACTTTTTTTTACTATACTGCAATATTCTGTTGAGGTCTCAGGGGATTCTGCTCCTGATTCTTACTATAGACAGCCATAGCCTACGATTCCAGCTCTGACATAGGGGAAAAAAGCCATATGGACACTTGTTGGTTCTGTTGCTGGCAGATTAATGAAAAGAAAGTAATGTGTAATCCATTGATTTCCAGTGTATCTTTTGGAAATGTCACATTCTAGTTTGTGACTATGAAAACGTCGGGATCAGAATGTTGCCTGCACCATGTGGGTGAGGTCAGACTGTCACCCACATGAAAAGGGCGATATTCTCATGTCAACGTTTTCATGGTCGCACCATTCTGACTAATACTTCCCCTCCTCTGCTTGGACTGAGAGAAGATGTGAAGCAATGCACTTGGGACATAAATATCCAAAGGAGAAATATACTATTAAGGGTAGTGTGCTGTCAGAAACAACAGAGGAAAGGGATTTGGGAGTAATTATTTCTAATGACTTAAAGGTAGGCAGGCAATGTAATAAAGTGGTGGGGAATGCAAGCAGGGTGCTGGGTTGTACAGCTAGGGGCATTAGTAGCAGAAAAAAGGAAGTGGTCATGCCACTAGTTAGACCTCACCTAGAGTATTGTGTACAGTACTGGAGACCGCATCTCCAGAAGGATATAGATACTCTAGAGAAAATTCAGAGATGGGCTACTAAAATGGTGACTGGTTTACAGAAAAATAAATATCAGGATAGACTAAAGGATCTGAACATTTACAGCTTAGAGGAGAGAAGAGAGAGAGGATATAACAGAAACATTCAAATACATGAAGGGATTCAGCAAAGTACATTTTAAGTAGTAGAAATGTTAGGACAAGAGGCCATAGTCTAAAACTAGAGGGACACAGGTTTAGGCGTAATGTAAGAAAGTTTTATTTTACTGAGAGGGTAGTAGATAAGTTGAATAGCCTACCAGCAGGAGTGGTATAGTTTAATACAGCGAGGGAATGTAAACATGCATGGGATAGGCATAAAGCTATCCTGAACATAAAACAAGACCAAGGACCAAATAAGGTTTGAGGTTTTTACAGTAGGAAAATGGGTGACTAGATGGGCCGAATGGTCCTTATCTGCAGTCAAATTCTATGTTTCTATGACCACCGCCCCACAGATGGCATGTGTGTTACTATTCCCACACAGGGATAAATAAGGGGTTAAATAAGCCGTGCACAAACCTATTTTACTGACCAAAGGAGCATCATACCCACAGGCCCACCTATCTACAGGCCTCTGTGTCTGTCAGTGTCTCTCACAACCCAGCCATTCCAGGTTCTGTTATTGTCAAGAAGGCGGGCCTGCAGGTATGATGCTGCTTCTTCAGTCAGTAAAATAGATTTGTAAATGGTTTATTTAACCCGTTATTTATCCCTGTGTGGGAATCCTAAAACACATGCCATCTGTGGGGCGGTGGTCACATCTCTCCTCGCAGTCCTTGTTCAAGCAGATGAGGGGAAGTAGTAGTCAGAATGATGCGACCATGAATACGGCATCAAGAGACTATCTCCCCTTTCATGCAGGCAATATACTGATCTCACCCACATGGTACAGGCGACATTCTGATCTCGCCGCTTTCATTGTCGCTAACTAGAAAGTGACATTTCCAAAGTAAACCAATTGCCGGAGAGTGTGCAATGCATTGCAAATAAATATGCTTCATTTGGATGTAAAATATTCTGTCAGCAGGCACAGCCTTGTCCTATCGACACTGTAAGATTCTCCCCCTCATACACTATATTCCACTCCGTTCAAACTACTGACTTTTTGATATTTCCAACGATGGGTACCGCATTACCTCCTTCCATATTGCCCTATTTTATGCCTAATAATCCCGCTTAGTTGTTCATTTAATGGTGAACGGGAGTTTCTCTACTGTATGCATTTGTACAATGTCCTGTGTATTAACTTTTTTTTGTATCTCTTGTTGTACTTGTCGTTATTTGTACTGTCACTGAAATCTTTCAATAAAGATTTTGAAAAAAAAAAAAATTCTATCAGTAGGAATATAGTTGTTTATAATCATCACGAGAAGCTCTACAATATATTTCCATAAAAACGTTTACAGATATTTAACCCCTTGGATGCCAGAGAGGTCTCCAATGCAACGCATCTCTAGCAGCCAATCAGTTAAAATTTCCATTTAAACCAAGCGTTTAAAGCTCTATATTTAGCTGGTAGTAAATCACAATGCAGTATTCATTCCTAGCTGGTCTTTAACAGCTGTTAATGATATGAGCCAATCAGATTATAAGGAAGTGAATTGTCATTTCATAAATTAAGGTTGGTCATTACGATGATTTGTTTTTAGAATGTTTCTAATTGCAGCGAGGTTAATGGCACTAGCTCCATTATACCAGTTTTAATTACTTTCAGAAAAAAAGAGGTATGATTCACGAGCAGAATCCATCAGTTCATTGCCATGGCAATCAGAATAATAAAGCACTTTCCATCAGACTATACAGAACGTTTTGTGTTCTATATTTTTGTTCATATCATGAATATTAAGAAATAATAAAATCAAATAAAAAGAAACCTTTAGAGACATTATCATTGTAAGGCAAACTGCAGGGAGGTTTCCTGCTGCTACATTTCTTAGTTCTTTTTCGGTAAAGGGTGATATTGTGTTAGCTTTGGATAAAGCAGAAAACTAGTTAAGTAAAAGTGATACAATTATCAGCTTACTGAATAACTCTAGAGTGCAAGCTTTCAAGACCACTCAAGTCTCTTTGTTAGGTATTCAAGAAAATAGAAAGCAGGTGCTCAACGTTCACAACAGATTGTTATACTCTGAAGCTCTGGGTCAACTCACCAAAAACAGACGAGGTGCTACTCCAGGTCAGCTCTCCAGCATTGAGAAGTAAGCATTGATACAAGTAACAAATGGTTTGTGAGCACTCTCTCGTTGGCAACTTGTAATGAACAGAAACAGGTGTGGTTCGTAGAAAATAAAAACTTACAAGGTTTTATTCAATATTTAAAAGGACAATGCAGTCCAACACGGGGGGAGCAAAACACTTAAACACAAACAAATTGGCTAGATGAGACTCATCTAACGCGTTTCGCGCTACACGAGCGCTTCATCATAGATACATTGTAACTTCATGCTTCCCATTAAAGCCTTCTGGTACCTCATGATTGGATGTTACAATTTGAAATCACAAATTAACCAATACGTGACTGAGTAAGATCTATCACATTAAGTATACAGCACCTATCAGACGGAGGTGTGATCTAACAGATCGGGCTCAACTTTAACCCGTTCCTATTCCTCCATCGTTTGGCAAGCGACTGGTACCCAGAGTATAATTTAAAAATAAGTTGAATTGAAATAAACAGTTGAATTGAGTCAATTCTCAAAAGAGCATAAGTACTATATGACTAACCTTTCCACTTATATTTTTCATTTTATCCAACAACGTGATCCGCACTGCTGGATATTCCTACTGAATTGCATTCCTATATACCCAACATATGTATATTAAATGTACATCACCAATACTGGGACAACATACATTGAGCAAATAAATAAATGAGATAAAATATCAGTAAAGCAAAACTAACCAAAACAAAACAAAAAAAAAACATTTAAAGTAATTTTACCCTGTAACATAGTATCTGACTGATCCCAAAATTCTAATTATAGGCAAACCTCGTAATGGGTGAGAAACCCAAAAGGCCCTCCCAAAACTGGTGACCTAAATTGTCACCTGGAAATATTGTTATTAATATTAATAATAATATAATAAATGTAAATATAAATATACATATATACATATATTCTTTCACAGAGATATTTGTCTGCTGTCAAACCATTAACTAATAGTAGTTACTCTCAGAGAGATATACATATATATATATTAGATAATCACTTGATCTTATCACCCATATCTCCATATTACGATTGTCAATTTCAAATCTTTACCGCCAAATCCATAACCACCACCCACTAATCTATATCCCAAGTAAATTGGAGGTATAATGAAAGAATAGGAACCTCAAAACAGATGATGTCCCACTCTGCATTATGCCCCAATGGAACCCTGGTGTCAAGATGCAATATCCAGAACGCCTCACGTTCATCTAGCGATCAAGATATGTCTCCCCCCCTCCAGGGCAACATCAATGCCAACAAATGCCAATCCCTCCAAATTACCCCCATGGATCTCACTGATATGCCTGGCAACCGCCAAATCCAACAGTTGTTTTTCAGTTTGGTAAATATGCTCCCTAATCCATTGTCTCAAAAGTCTACCAGTCTGTCCCACATATTGAATGTGACACAATTTACAGGTAAAGAGATAAATGACATTCTTAGTGCCATAGTCAATGTAGCTCTTGATATCATACTCTCCTCCCGCAAACGTGCTCTTAATCTTTTTAGTTCGGACCATATGCTGGCAGCTTTTTCAACAAAGGGAGCCACATTTGTATGTTCCCTTGTGATCTAACCACGTGGGTTTGGAAGGATTTGACAAGTAAAGACTTGGTGACACTATGTTACCTACTGTAATCTCCCTTCTGGCTACAGATTGGCAACCCTCTCTTGTCAGGTCTGCCAATCTTGAATCTGCCTGTAATATTGGTAAAAATTTCCATATTGTATCACAAATTTGTCTATATTGAAGACTAAAGGTAGTTATAAACCTCACTGCTTTATTGTCATTGTTCTTCTGTCTATTTGACATGCCCTGTCTTTGTCAGGCATGTCTGTTATTGTTTATGAAGGTACCAGCAGTCTGGAAAGCCTGTACTCTAAAGCTGTTAAGTTTGCCTAGAAAGGCATCATTTTTAAAGAGATAGTAATACTTTAAATGTGAAACAATATATATTGTAGGGTTTATCCCCCTGAGTAAAACAAAGGTACTCCCACTGCTGAAAGGTGTTTTATTCAAAAGTTATTGTAGCTCAAACTTGTATTTTTTAGGTGCAATATAACAGTGGCCTGAAATTGTACAGTGGCGCTGTTGCTACACCATCCTATGGACAGCTCTGGTCAGTTGACCATAAATCTCCATAGGATGGTGTAGCAACAGCGCCACTGTATAATTTCAGTTCACTGTTATACTGCACCTAAAAAATTCATGTTTGAGCTATAATAACTTTTGAATAAAATACCCTTTAGTAGTGGGAGTAGCCTTGTTTTACTCAAGGGGATAAACACTACAGTATGTATTTTTTTACATATTAAGTATTAGTATCCCTTTAATCTACTAGTCTTCTTATGTATATTAGTAACCCTTTAAAGTGAAATAGTACAGTCCTACTATGATGGTTCCTATGGGATCAGTCTTAAAAAAAATAAAAAAAAATCTACCATAAAGTAGGGACTAAGCAATGCAGCCAAAAATCACTCCTAGAAGCTGTTTCTGCAGTCAGGAAAGGGACCCTCATTGCCATCAGACAGACTGGGCTTCTTGGTCTTTTACCTAGTGTAAGCCACCTCCCCTCAGATGTGGAATTCAGTCCACAGACCAGACAGATAACAGAAGGGGACAATCTTCTTCCTATGAGAACAATGAACCCCCTGCCCCCCTTGACAAGTTTTTCAGCTTTTTCCCCTACCTTAATTGAAGATTATCCCTCTCTGCAGTCTACCTGGGCACCTCCCTTCTGCTCTGGCTGAGCAGTGTTTCATCAGTAAAAGGCGCGGGAGTGGGATACATTGAATTACTCTTGAACTACAACTCTGACAGAATTGAAATAAAAGTCTCCAAGGTCCAAATACTATGATGATTAATTAGAGCTGCTTTTATTATGAAACATTACTATCCCTTTAAACAATCGCCTCTTACACAGCTATCAATACTGTCTCAAAGATCAATCGAAAGCCAAAACTAGGGTGGTACTCACCCAATCAATGATTACCATTTCATCATTTCTATCAGCACAATTATTGATTGAATTACACGACTGGTCATCCACCCACTTTCTTTTGTCTTTTATGTCATTGCCTTATAGATTAGTAAAGTCTTATAGTTTTAATAGAAATCTCACTTTTGTCCCGTCTTGTAGACTACATGGTAAAATGGTCTATCATGCGCATTTATGAATGACAAACAGTGCATGCAGATGAAGATATTATTGTCCAATTCCACTTGGGACTCTCTCTTTCTTCTTAAATTGATCCAGCAGCCCACCCTTGTCCAAACGACTTCACTCAACAAGTGACCAAGCATAAGAAAGAAACAGAGTGCCAGTAGAAATTCTACAACTGGGGAGCACCAGTATATATATATATATATATATATATATATATATATATATCCTATATAATAATTCGCTAAAACGTGTGTAATGCCGCGACATGCGCAATAGACACTGCTGCGCGTGCTGAAGTCATGCGTAGTAGAGACTGCCCGCGCCGCGGCTGATACAGAGCTGGACGCTCAGAAGGTGGCAGTGGCACTGTGGCCCGTTTAACAGGCTGTTCAACTAGTATATATATAAAACACATAAAAATGGTACCCACAGTGTTAATCGGAGCGTTGTTTATTCTGCACTGGTACTAGTAATCGTGTAGAGAGAACTGCAATCTTGTCCCTGCTCAAGCAATCATTGGTCTCTTCGCAAACATAGGTTCAAAAAAGCGAGCTTTTAACTGAGCTGTTCATTCTTTATTATCTGTATAATTCATAAAGTGGTGGGTTGTATCACCACAAAACGCGTTGTATGTTGTGGAAATATGTAACCTTCATATTTGTTTTTATTACATCAATTTAATGTTATCTTAGGATTGACTTTCTTATTAATGTATAAACTTGCTTGAATATTTGGGCTACGCCTGGAAATTGGATTGAAGGAGTATGTGAAGAGACCTATGATCACTTGAGAGGGACAAGCTTGCAGTCCCCTTTACGTGATTACTAGTACTGGTGCAGAATAAACACTGGTCTGATTATCAGTGTGAGTAACATTTTTATGTGTAAGATATATATATATATTGTAGGGATTTTCCTATTGAGTAAAATAATGGTACTCCCACTGCCAAGAGATTTATATTTCCAGAGTTATTACAGTTTAAACCCATGTTTTTGTTTACATTAGCAGTGCCCTCTACTGGTCAAATTCTAATTAGATTTCCTGTTAGATTCTAATGGAGAGGAAAGTCAGTGACTTACAGTTCTCCATAGAATGTGATAGAAACTGCTGAGTCACTTCCTGTCAGTTAGAACTATAAGGAAGTAAACACAGTAACATCACTTCATGATTATTTAAACTGCTATAAATTTTGAATAAAATGTCTGACAGTGATGGGAGTGACCTTGTTTTATTCACCAGGAAATGCTCTGTAAAATATGTGTTTTCATAAAAAATGTTTACTGCTCCTTTAATCGCTGGGTTGTAATTTATCTGCTGATATGTACTGCAGTGATCACACACTCTAATGCATACCCCGAAGTACAGCCACTGGGTTGGAATGTATCCACCAGTATGAACTACAGTAATCATACTCTTCAGTGCATACCCAGTAGTGCAGCCACAGGCCACATGTCTGACATGCCTGCTCAAATGCATACCCTGAATTGCAGTCACTCGGTTGGCATTTATCCACCAATATGTAGTACAGCAATCATACTCTCTAGTCCATACCCTGGAGTGCAACCACTCAGTTGGAATATATCCACCAGTATGTAGTACAGAGACCATGGGGGGAGATTCTCTAAGCGGTGATAAAGCAGTGATAAAGTGGAGATGACTTCTTCAGTTTATCACTTCTCCAATTCCTATGTTATTCTAGGGAGCGAATACACTAAGATCTCCAAAGCTGAAGAGATCTTAGTGCATAGACTCTATAGAATAACAGAGTGATAAACTAGAGAAGTCATCTCCACTTTATCACCTCTTTATCACACCTTAGTGAATCCCCCCCCCATATGTTCTATGTCCTGAATTGCAGCCACTGAATTGGGGGCTAACACCGGTGGACCTGCACTTAGATTTACACATTCACCACATTAAGTTTATTTTATTTTACAGATCTTAAAGGGATAGAAATACTTCGTTTTAACTTTATTTTATTTTGTAGACATTAACCCCCTCAGTGCCGGAGGGGTATGTAACGCATTGCAAAGCAATGCGTTGCGTACCCCTCTGGCACTCAAAGGGTTAAAAAACCATGAAGAAAAATATAAGTCTTATCTCTCAAACCTTTATGGTTTGAGAGATATTCACAAGCAAAGTTTCCCCCTCCCGCCCCTTTTACCTAGTGTAAGCCATCTCTTCTCAGATGTGGAATGCAGTCCATAGACCAGACAGATAACAGAAGGGGACGATCTTCTTCCTATAAGAACAATGAAATCCCTGCCCCCCTTGACAAGCTTTTCAGGTTTTTCCCTTATCTTAATTGAAGATTGTCCCTCTCTGCAGTCTACCTGGGCACCTCCCTTCTGCTCTGGCTGAGCAGTGTTACATCAGTAAAAGGGGCGGGAGGGGGATACTTTGTCATTGAATTACTCTTGAACTACAACTCTGACAGAATTGATATAACACTTTCCAAAGTCCAAATACTATGATGATTAATTAGAGCTGCTTTATTATGAAACAGTACTATCCCTTTAAAGGGAAACTCTCACCTCTATTAAAGTTGTTAGTATTCCCTTTTGACTGAATATGTAATCTGTGTTTTTTAATTTAATACTGTATTGCCTGAGTCATTACTTGTAAAGATTAGTCTGTGACGTCAGTTCAGTAGGGATGGGCAAAACTTTCCATCTCAAACTGAAATTGGTGAAAAATCGCACTTTCCACTTGGTGAAAAATTTCCCGTGAAAAGTGCTGATTTTCCGCTTTTTATGCCCATTAAAATCAATGGGAACATAGAAGTTACACACAACACATTACAAATAATATTTTATTTCCGAAAGGCATTGTATAAAAGGGGCATGAGGGTGCCTGTGTTGGTGGGGTGTGGGGAAAGAATCAGCTGAACAGGGGATGATGTTGGGGGGTTGTTTACTGGGATTGGGGGGCAGTTAATTGATTTCTGTGGTGGGTGTTTGGCTTTAACATGGTTGGAGTAAATGTCATGGTGTCTGTGTTTCATGTGTGATATGAGGGCACTTGTGCCAAGGTGTGTTCCCTCCTTTCCTCTTTTCACTGACTTGTCACAAATTGTGCACAGTGCCATTGCTGATGACTGTACTGTGCCTGCCCCAACAGAAAAATAGTCCCACACCCATGATGACTTCAGAGGGAAGGGGAAAGGTGGAGAAGAATGGCCTATTTCTTCTTGTCCTCCACATTCCCCTTCATTGTCTGTGGCAGAGAATAATGTTGCTGCTGTTGCTGCTACTGCCTCAGAGTCAGCACTGCAACTAGGATCAGGATTTTTGCTACTGCTGGCAAGTGAAACCTGTCCTAGTCCCTCATCACTTGCTTAGCCCATTCCCACTGAGTCCACGGTGGTCTGTGGCACACCAACCTGCTCCTCAGCATCCTGCTGCACTAGCATTTCAATGTCAGAAGGAATTAGAGCAGTTGCAAATTCATCTAATTCCAAGATGTCCTTGCTAGTGGTGGTGGTGATGCCCATCCTCATTCCTTTCTCCCATTCCTTCTCAGTTTCTGCTAAAAAGTCCATCAATGTCTCTTCCACCCTCGCTTCTCCAGCATCATCACCACCATCACCACTAGTCCCTACATGCTGTTGTTCCTGCTGCTGCTCTGTTCCAGACATCTCACTGCTGCTTGGAGGAGGTGATGAGCAATGTGACAGAGGGTCCCCTAATGTCACACTTGCCATTGCCTTTTGACCTGAAGAGGAAGGCAGACTAGCACAAGCAGAAATAGCAGCAGACACAGGCAGCTGATCTGTGCTCCTGCTGCTGGTGGTATTAATTCTCAGCCTGCTCTCCTCCCCCAACGCAGTTCTGGCCTCTTCAGGTTCATGTTCCACCTGGACACTGTAGTGAAGAGAAGGGGAGGACTCCCAGTCCCAGGGTCAGGAGAATGGTGTGGGCTCCCTTGACTGTTAGTCTAGGTGCTGTACCAGCTACCACTCCGGCTGCTTCACCATTACTGCTACTGCTACTAACACCAACCGCATCAAGTTCATCCGCTGAGTCTTCCTCCTCAGTCTCACAGTCACTAGTAATATCAGGATATTTTTGATTACCTCCTCCTTCACTCCGAAGGCTAACAAGCTGGTGGACCTTAGTAGCAGTAGTAAGAGCAGTGGCAGGGCTGCTTGGAAGTGGCAAGTGTGATTTAGGGTCCCTTGCTGTCACACTTGGTATCATTTTCTCCTTCCCCCCTGAGTACTACAAGAAACACCAGCAGCAGGCAAAGCATTGGTGGCAGCAGGTTCAGTACTAGCAGCAGGTTCAGCACTGGCAGAAGGTTCAGTACTAGCAGCAGGTTCAGCACTAGCAGCAGGTTCAGCACTGGCAGCAGGTTCAGTACTAGCAATAGGTACAACACTAGTGGTTGCAGGATCAGAAATGGTGGCACTGGCAGCAGGGGCAGCACGTCTAGAAACAGGTACAACACTGCAGGATCAAAAATGGTGGCACAGGCAGCAGGGGTAGCACGTCTTGCAGCAGGCACAGGCAGCTGACCTATCTTGCTCTCATTATCCTTTTCTCCCTCCATTCCCATTCCCCTTTCTCCCTTCCTTCCCTTTCCTCCCTTCCTTCCCTTTTCTCCCTTCAATCCCATTCCCTTTTCTCCCTCCCTTCTTATTAAATTCCCCATGATCCCTTGGGGTGATTTAGGGGGACTGGACAGCATTGGTTCAGTACTGCTAGTCACCTCCTCCTCCTCAGACTCAGTGGACATATAATAAGGGTCCTTTCAGTTCCTCTTTTTGCTGCTCATAGTGATCGGAGTCACTATGAGCCTCTCCTGACTCAATTTTTGCTAAATATCACAAGAGAACAGCACAGCACGTCTATCTAACTCTGTAGCTGCTTCTGTTGTGTCTGCCTTCAGGGAAAAGTCACGTTTTTATAGCAGAAGTGTGAAAACGATGTAAATCAATGGATGAAAACTTTTTAGCCATTGAAAAATGGTGAAAGATTTTGGCCAATGGGAGAAAGATGTGAAAATTTTAACCGCTACTTTTAAAGTGGATTTTCCCATGAAAAAGTAGATAACAAAGTGGTTTTCACAAAATTTCCTGTGGGAGAACGGCGACAACTTTCTCCCACCCCTACAGTCCAGTACAAGCTGTGGTACAGCTCTTTACTGCATCCTGTCAATCTTCATCTCTTTCCCACCCCAGTTATTTTACCTCCTCCTCCTCTAATGGTAGAATCCAGCATGCAAGTCCGGGCAATCTCTTACCAATGAGAGTGCTCCAACTCGCATGCTGGATTCCTCCACCAGAGGAGGAAGAGTTAAAACAACTGGGGAGGGGAAGAAACGAAGATTGATAGGCTGCGATACAGAGCTGTACCGCAGCCTGTACTGAACTAATGTCCCCGGCTTATCTTTACAAGGTAATATCTCGGGCAATACAGCATTAAATTAAAAAAATAAAAAAAAGGATTACAGATTCAGTTAATAGGGAACATTAACATAAGAACAACTTCAGTAGAGGTGAGAGTTCCCCTTGAAAAGTCCTTGATATGTGTACTAGCCGTTGTTCTGTAATTGTTTGTAAAGGCTAAAGCACATCACTGTAAATGACAAAGCTACAGAATTTTCTGCATTTTGTCTGTGAACCTCCACAGTGCCAGAACTGAAAGGTGGCAATACAAGAGAAATGTGCAAGCAAAACATTGTTTTCAGCACATAATAAGATGAAAGAGTGGGTCGCTTAGCCACCAAGTCAGGGAAATGGAGAGAGCAAATGGGCAGTGATGAAAAAACACCCATACTGGAAGTGACAGCTATTTGGCAAATTGATTGTCTTCCACCAAAATGCATTAGGACTCTGGTTGTATTCTTTATAAAATAACGGACACATGTGCAGATATACAGAATCCAGGGTTTGGAGAACATTAAAGGGATAGTAATACTTAAAATGTAAAAAAAAATATGTTGTAGAGTTTATCCCCCTGAGTAAAACAAGGGCACTCCCACTGCTGAAAGGTGTTTCATTCAAAAGTTATTAATTTTCAAAGTTGAATTTTTTAGGTGCAATATCACAGTGGCCTGAAATTGTACAGTGGCGCTGTTGCTACACCATCCTATGAAGATTTATGGTCAATTGACCAGAGCTGTCCATAGGATGGTGTAGCAACAGCGCCACTGTACAATTTCAGGCCACTGTGATATTGCACCTAAAAAATTAAACTTTGAAAATTAATAACTTTTGAATGAAACACCTTTCAGCAGTGGGAGTACCCTTGTTTTACTCAGGGGGATAAACCCTACAACATATTTTTTTTTACATTTTAAGTATTACTATCCCTTTAAAAAAGTAAAAGATGCAGAAAACAACCTCAACTCCTGCTAGCAAAATATACTGTAAATATTTCAAAAGGGAAATAATACCTCTTATAAATAACCCCACTTACATTACTATGTCATGAAATCCTAATAACCCCTCTGAATTTTCCTTTGGTCCTTGGTTGTGAGATAACATCTTCAATCAGTACTGATGCCATGTCCATGGAGAGGGACATAACTTTTTTTCTAGCAGGTCCACAGGACCCAAACTCTGCATACTGCACATGGTACTATTAACCGTTTATGGGCCAGAGAGCTATGCAATATTTTCCAATGTGTTGCATTGCAACTCTAGTGGGCCAATGAAATTTGTTTAGTGACCTGGCACACACCCTGGATTGTCAATAAAGCATACTGTCTGGAAATTCTCCTCACATAATTTAGAAAAAAAAACAGCCTTTGCTGGGTGGGGGGCATTAGGATTCTTCTGATGCCCCCCTGGTATTGAGCTCCTATCTGACCACAATAGGAGACCTGTCATTTTGATCTAGAAGGCATTTGTTGCCTTCTCTCTTCAACTTGTGGTTATCCACTCTTCAGGGTTGAGTGGCATGATGACAATGACACAAGTAGGCATTTAAGGTCCTCCAACTCAACCCAGACGTTTAGGGAATGCCGGGATGAGATCTGAGGGAAGGAAGGCAGCTAGCACCTTATAGGTCCCCATCATTGTTCACTTAATTGATTATATGGGAGATCAAAACTGGGGTAGGAATCTGGAGGTGTACTGATGTCCATTTAGGTCTGAGTGTATCAAAAAAATGCAGCACATCATGTTTGCTAGAGGAGAGTTCAATGCATTGCTTTGGACTGCACCTGGAAACCTCTCTAGCACACATTCATATGTCTGATTCCCATGCCTTGATCCACTATACACTGGTAGACACAGATCACATATACACTGACACTTTTGCCTTATTCTACTGCCTTCTGGTAGCTGTGCACTTTCTGCTTCCTTAGTCTTGTTCACCTGGCCCACCAGTAGCCATGAAACCCCACATACATGGCTTCCTCCTCCTTGTTCCACTGGTATCCACAAAAAACACCCATATACTGTCTGCTTCCCCAGCCCTGTCCCACTGGTAGCCACAGAACCACACTTAAACATTCTGACACTCTAGACTTGTTTCCCTGTCCACTGGTATCACAGGACCACACGTGTACTGTCTGACACCCCAGTCTTATTCCACTGGCCCACTGGAGCAAAGAACCACATTTACACTGTCTGACAGTTCAGCCTTGTTCTTCTGTCCACTGGTAGTAAAAAGACCAGACATACACTGAATGACACCACAGACTTGTTCCATTGCCCCAGTGGTAGCCATTGAACCTCGCATACATTGTCCAACACTCTTGCCTTATTCCACTGCCCCACTGGTCACTACAGAACAACACATACACTGTCTGACACCCCAGCCTTGTCCCACTACCCCACTGGAAGCTACAGAACAGCACATACACTGTCTGACATCCCAGCCTTGTTCTACTGTCCACTGGTAGTCAGAGAACCAAACATGCACTTCCAGACACTTTCAGTCTTGTTCCACTGGTAGCCACAAAACCACACACATACTTTGTCTAATACCTCACTCTTGTTCTACTGCCCCATTGGTAGCCACAGAACCTCACATACTCTGTCTGACACCTCAGCCTCTTTCCCACTGGTAGCCATAGAAGCTCCCATATATATTTGTCTGCCTCCCCAGCCTTGTTCCACTCTCAGCCAAATCTCCACATTATACAAGTATTATTTTCAGTGTTTTATGCTTCTGAGAAATTTTGTATATACAATACATTCACTCCAAATACAATGCATGTATAATCTATGGAAAACACGCTCATAAAATGGCTATTACCAAATGCCTGTATAAAAATGTCCCCCCTGCAAATTTTAGAGCAGAATCAAGCCAGCATATTCTCCCCAATTAAACGATCTGACCATAGTTATATGTCTATTTAACCCCTTGGAAACCAGAGAAGTCTACATTGCATAGTGATGTGTTGGAGACCCATCTAACATACAAGGGGTTAATATTTCTATGCACAAAAATATAACAAAGTTGCCATCCTCAGGCTCGATTCTATTACCCGTGCTAAAACCGGCACTACATTAAATACAAGCAACGTGTATTTTGCAAACGTGTTACGTCGGTATTCTATTGCAGAACCACAGTAAAACAAAACTGGCTTAGACAGCACATTTCTATGAACTAATTGGAGCTGTCTGCTTCTATTCAACTACCGTCCAGAAAAACTGTGTAAAATGTCAAAGCCCAAAGAAATAGGTGTACGTTTGACGACAGAAAGACCAAGTTTAATGTTAGATGTGTTTCCCACATTAATAAAAACCGGACATAGAGTGCCCCCCATGCAATACAAATACAATGAGGGAATGTCAAAAAAATTGGAGAATTTAAATGGAGAAAGAAAGTCATGGGACCGCTGTAAATCCAATTTTAAAGGGGGGGAGGGGTTAAAATGTTGAATGTGAACAATATTTGCTGACTTAAAATGGTGAAAGAAAGCACTGTAATTCGAATTTCAAAGGGAGGGGTTAATATATTGAAGGGGGGCACTCTATGTCGGATTTCAATACTGTATACTGTATTCTGTACTGCTTTTGTTTGAACAACAATGGTTTTGAATCTGTCGTTGTCGCTTTAACGCCTCAACTCTGAGGCGCAGGATTACCGAGACAAAATGTAACCACAAAACACGTGGTAATACTGAGTATGAGTAATAGGATACTACTTGCACGTTGTTTTTAGTTGTTTCCTATGGGCTTTTTTTTTGACTGGCGGTAAGTATAATTACCGCTGGTTTTGTTTTCACAACTCGGGTAATAGGATACTAAATCCTGACTTAAAAAAACACAAAGTCTGTTTTATTTTTAGCGCTGGTAATAGAATTTAGTCCCTTATCTTCTTTGGGTCTTATGTTCAAAAGAAAAGTGGAGGAGTTTTGGGTCAAACCATTCGTAGTAAAGGGGAGAACTAAAAATTCACAACATTCCCATGGATTTAACCTTTTGACTGCCAGAGGTATGTGCATCGCATCGGAAAACAATGCGATATGCACCCCTCTGGCATGCAAAGGGTTAAATGGGGGATTTTAACCCTTTAAATACTAGGGAGATCTCTGATGGATTGCTTCTCAATGCATTGGTGACTGCTTTGGCATTCAAAGGGTTAAAGTCCCCATTTAAATCAAAGGGAATTTTAAGTTCCCTTCCCCAGAACTCCACCACTTTTGTTTTGAACACACGACCCCCAGTGTACAATTGTTTAACACTTTCAGTGCCAGAGGGGTGCAAACCCGTCTGGCACTGAAAGAGTTAAAGACTGTGAGCCGTATGTTCAAAAGAAAAGTGGAGGAGTTCTGGGGCAAACCATTTCCACTACAGGGGAGGACTAAAATTTCCTATTGATTTATATGGGAAGCAATGGATTGGAGAGGCAATTCAGTTCTAGTATTCAATGGGTTAAAATCCCCATTTAAATCAATGAGGTTTTTGTGAATTTTTACTTGTCCCCTATAGTACAAATGGTTTCACCCAGAACTCATCCGCTTTCCTTTTGAACATACAGCTCGCTATAGTAGGAGTTCCATAAACTCAAAGATTATTTTTTTCTTTTTCTCTAATGCAATCCAATTTTTTTTGTTATTTTGTTAGTGTTCTCTTTTGGACAATAAAAATAAATTTGATAGATCATACAGCACAGGTCTGATAGTGTTTCCTAGCAACAACAGGACATCGGAGAGTAAGACAGCAGATTCACTTAGATGCAGCAGTCAATGCAGGTATATAACATGGTGCATCAGCACTGATTGCTGGGACATTTATCATATTTTATGATTTCATGCTGCAAATGCTGAAACAAGTATTTATTTTCAGAAACAGATCCTGAATTGTTATTTAGTTTGTTTAAAAATAAATGTTACTTTCTGTTTACAACATTCCAAGAACCGTAGCCAAATTCATTTTAATGTGAAAAAAAAAGTCTAAGCAATATTTTCCAAAAACAGGCTGAAATTAGCAAAGTGCAAATCTCACTGGAAATGATTTATTAGACTCCTAACAGCGTTCTGTTAAAGGGACCATGTCATCTGGAAAAAAAAAAAAAAAACGTTTGTGATTTTGAAAGTGGTTTCAAAATCACCAAAGTTGTTTTTCGGAGATAGAGTCCCTATAAAAGATCAACAAACCTTTTTGTTTTTTTATTGAAAGCCCATATGTAGTAATACTTCATTTTATCTTTATTTTATTTTGTCGGCATTAAAACAACATGAAGAAAGATATGTCTTATCTCTCAAACCTTTATGGTTTGATAGATATTCACAAGCAAAGTTTCCCCTCCCGCCCCTTTTACCTAGTGTAAGCCATCTCTTCTCAGATGTGGAATGCAGTCCATAGACCAGACAGATAACAGCAGGGGACAATCTTATGAGAACAATGAAAGCCCTGCCCGCTCTTGACAAGTTTTTCAGGTTTTTCCCTTATCTTAATTGAAGATTGTCCCTCTCTGTACTCTACCTGGGCACCTCCCTTCTGCTCTGGCTGAACAGTGTTACATCAGTAAAAGGGGAGGGAGGAGGATACTCTGTCATTGAATTACTCTAGAACTACAACTCTGACAGTATTGAAATAACACTCTCCAAAGTCCAAATACTATGATGATTAATTAGAGCTGCTTTTATTATGAAACATTACTATCCCTTTAAAGAACTTTTCCTGCAGATTAAAGGGGAACATTCACATTTCAAAAACTTCTAACTATAGGATTTACTTAGCACAACAAGGTTAGCGTTGTTGTTTTTTTCAAATTTAGTTACTGGCTATTGAAGTTATGAAGCCTTAAAATCGGGCATTCACGATTTTCTCAGCACCCCGTATGTGCGGCACAATGCCTCAGGACTTCCTAGATGCCCCAGGGATTGCGTTCATGCTTTCCTTTGTGACGTTACAGCAAGCTCCCTTTACCATCCTACTGATGTTGCAAGCTCAGTAGCATGGTAATGGGAGCTTGCTGTAACGTTAGCCCACATAAATGTCCTCACAAAGGGAAGCGTGAACGCACTCCCTGGGGCAGCTGGGAGGGAGGTGGGAAGTCCTGCAGTGTTGTCCCGCACACACACGTTGCCGCAGAACGTGGGAGTGCCCGATTTTAAGGCTTCATAACTTCAATAGCCGGTAACTACAATTAAAAAAAACAACAACGTTAACCTTGTTGTGCTAAGTGAAACCTATGATCAGACGTTTTTGTAATGTGAGTGTTCCCCTTTAATCTGCAGGAACATTTCTTTAAAATATGGGCTTTCAATAAAAAACCAAAAAGGTTTGTTGATCTTTTATAGGGACTCTATCTACGAAAAACAACTTTGGTGATTTTGAAACCACTTTCAAAATCACCAAAGTTTCTTTTTTTCAGATGACATGGTCCCTTTAACAGAACGCTGTTAGGAGTCTAATAAATCATTTCCAATGAAATTTGCACTTTGATAATTTCAGCCTGTTTTGGAAAATATTGCTTAGACTTTTTTTTTTTCACATTAAAATCAATTTGGCTACAGTTCTTGGAACGCTGTAAACAGAGAGTAACATTTATTTTTTAACAAACTAAATAACATTTCGGGATCTGTTTCTGAAAATAAATACTTGTTTCAGCATTTGCAGCATGAAATCGTAAAATATGAAAAATGTCCCAGCAATCAGTGCTGATGCTATCTGAGGAACAAATTTTACAAATATTATAAATTCCTGCATTTATCCATACTTTTAGTGATAAATCCTCTATGTTAGATTCCAAGTGATATAACCCCTTAGTGACAGCCGCGTGCATACGCGGCTGTCACCTTAATGTGGTACATTTTTTTTTAAAAAACAATTCTGGAGTCTCTGAATGGCGTGCAGCCGCACGGAGACCCGGACTTCCGGGACTTACCAGGTACGTCCTCTTTCACTAAGTGACAGTTTTTGCGGGACGTACCTGGTAAGTCAATTGTCACTATGGGTTTAATGGCAAAAAGGCAGGAATCATATTTAACCCCTTAAGGACCAGCGGTCCTGGGGTGTGTGGTCTTTTAAGGACCAGACAGGAAACATTGACATGCCGTCCCACGTGACTGATCACGTGGGGCGGCACGCAGAACGGGGGACTGAAAGAGATCGCTCCGGTCTTGGAGCGATGAACTTCATTCCCCGGTATTACTCACCGCGCTCGTACAGGAACGCGGTGAGTAAAAGTATGTGACGTACCAGGACCGTCACTGGTCCTTAACTGCCGGACCAGCTTGACGGTCCTGCCACGTCAATGATCCTTAAGGGGTTAATATATTCATTTTTTTTATTTTCTGCCAGAGAGGTAATAATTGTTCTAGACACACTACTTTTACTCAAGTTTTTCATTGATTTATAATGTATTTTCCATATTATAGTGGACAGATCTACTGATGAACAGGCTTCTAATTCTATATTATACCTCATTAATATTTTTCTTATCTTGAGATTTTTTAATATGATATAGAATACTCACGTCATAATATTTATGTACTAGTTGAAGAGCCCGTTACACGGGCCACAGTGCCGCCCAGTCGCAGTGCAGTCATGTGCAGTAGAGACTGCCCTCACAATGTTCGCGCCCTGCTCCGTATCAGCCGTGGAGCAGGCAGTCTCTACTGTTCATGACTGCACCGTTTGCAGCCGTCTCTACTGTGCCTGATGGTTTCTGACAAACTTTAGCAAATTATTATATAGGATTATTAGAAAACTCAGTCCCCCCTCTTTTGTTATTTTTGTTAAATTGTTAGTAGAATTTTTCCTCTCCACACAAAGTTTTTAAAACTTGTTTGTATCAAATCCAACCGGTATTTCGAGATCTTTAGGGATAACATTCGGAACAAATATATCCACTTAGGAAGAATATGTTATCTAATAACATTTATCCTACCATACCATGAAATCTATTTATTGTTCCATTTCTTAAGTTTCTTATTCATTTTTTTTATGTGGTTACCCACATTAATCTCATTTCTATTCCTTGTATCAGATGGAATCAGAATACCCAAATACATGACTACTTCTTTGGAACAATCAAACCCATAGGTAGTTATTATTTCCTTCCTAAAATCTTTAACATTAATAAAAAATGCAATTGTTTTAGATGTATTTAATTTATAATTTGATATTACTGCAAATTTATCTAATTCTTTCATTAGGAATTCAATAGATTATTTAGGATTAGTTAGTGTTAAGAATACATCATCTGCATACATACAGATTTAAGAATCTTCTCTGCTAGTAGGATATCCCTTTATATTTTGACTAGCAATGTGGGAAGGCATTGCCCGTCATATTATTTACATAGAGAAACATTGTGTGAAACAGAAATATCAATTTTTGTGTGTGTTTGTTGGTGTGTGTATGTGTGTGGTGCTGTGTGTGTGTGTGTGTGTGTGTGTGTGTGTTTGGTGCTGTGTGAGTGGGGCATGTGTGTTTGTCTGTGGTGTAGGAGCAAGTGGCATCCATTTTGTTTTTTTCTGACTTTGATAGTGGTTCCATAGATATTATGTAGAGTAGTGGTGAAAACGTGCAACCCTGCCTCGTACAAACTAGTCAGAGCAAAGATTAGGTCCCAGTACTCTAGCTGTTGGTATTGTGTAGAGAGACTTTATTGCATCCAATGTCCAACCTTTTATATCAAAATCAATCAAGGTTTGAAACATGTATCCCCATCCGACCCTGTCAAACACCTTCTCTGAATCAATATACATATACATGTGAAGTTTACTTTTATTTTGTATTAAACTTGACATTTTATATCATTGGAGCCGAGCTGACTTTCCTGTGTGTGAGTGTTTCCTGATTGGAGATGGATATTTCTCCTAACGCGAGTCAGTCAGCTGATCCCATACTGACCACTACAATTGTGAGTAGCCATTCTTTTTCTTATCACAAGAAATTGTTTGTGAGATGATAACACACTATTGGGTGCTTTCCCATTTGTTTGCTTACTTTTACATGTAATACGTTTAATGACAGGGGGTATTCAACACATTGCACTGCATACCCCCTCTGGCACTCAAAGGGTTATTTAAATTTTAGTGCTGGTAGTGTTTGGGAGAAAGGGGTATTAGGGGACATCGGTTTTTTTTATTTCAATTACTTGATATGTAGGCTTTGGTCCCCATCTAATTTAATCTATGTGTTAAAGGGACAGTAATGTCCCCATAAAATTTTTTACAGTTATGTACAGTTGGAAATATTAATCAAATCGTTCCAAACCCTATTTGTCAAACCGCTATGGTGTGAGAGATATAGGGATTCAAAGATCCCCCCTCCCGCCCCTTCTCCTGATGTCAGTGTCTAGCTGACAGCAGGAGATGTCGGTCCGGGGACCAGCAGGCAGCTCTGCAGCAGAGCTGAAATTGCGGTACTTAAAAAGAATTAATTCATTGGAAAGATCTACAAAGTGTGCTTGCAAACAAGGCACACTTTTTAGACCTTTCCAATGAATTAATTCTTTATAGATAATGCGATCTCTGCTCTGCTGCAGAGCCTCCTCGAGATGTATGACTTGATTCTCCTGCTGTCAGCTTTACAGCTGACATCAGGAGAAGAGGAGGGAGGGGGAAACTTTGAATCCCTATATCTCTCACACCATAGTGGTTTGAGAGATAAGGTTTGGAGCGATTTGATTAATATTTTAAACTCTACATTACTGTCCCTTTAATAGTGTTGGGGTACCTAGTTGTGCATGGGTGTTGTGTTTTCACTGCCTTTCTATTGTTGTGTGGTGGTTTTTAACATGTTTTGGGTACTCTACAACTTTATTTTGTAGGAGAAGTAGTAAGGGCATAAAATGCATCCCCTTGCATGCATGTTAAAGGGATAGTAAAGTCATGTATTAAGTAATTGCTATATTGTAGAAATAAAAAAAGAGAATACTTGAGGGTAGTCCGATATACGAGGATAAATTTTGCCCCTCCCTCCCCTTACCCTGACATGAGCTGTAAAGCTGTCAGAAAGATATTCTGGTTGCGCTACCAGACGGCGGCTCTTCAGCAGAGCCGAAATAGCGATATCTAAAAATAAATACCTCATTGGAAGGTCTATAAAGTGTGCCTGGTTTGCAAGCACACTTTGTAGACCGTTCCAATAAAGTATTTATTGATATCGCTATTTCAGCTCTGGTGAAGAGCCGCCGGCTGGTCCCGGGACCAGGATCTCATGCCGTCATCTATACAGCTGATGTATGAGAAAGGGTTGGGAGGGGAGAACTTTATCTTCGTATATCTCTCAAACCATGAAAGTTTGAGAGATCGGACTAACCTTAAGTAATCTCTTATTTTAATATATACAATATAGCAATTACTTAATACACAACGTTACTATCCCTTTAACAGCCATTGCATATAACAGAATCACAAATGGTATGTGCTGTTGTTTTCTATGGACACTAATCCAGCGATTGGCAGTGGTTTATCACATCACAAGTAATAGAATACCAAAACGTGATTTGAAACTATCACTGTCTTTATTAGATTCCTAATGGCCCAAATGGAACTGAGCCCAGCAGGTGAAGATGAAATCAAAATAATAATAATGAAGTATAGGCAATTTGACTTTTTACAGAATATGTAAAGTTAAAATAAAAGTTTACTGTCCTCTTAACTAAAACTGGAAAGTGTCCATAAAAAATTGTAGTGTCAGTAAATATCTCTTTGGATGCTAAAAAAATGCCCAGTGGATTGCTATATAAGGACATACTTATGTATTCTTATGTATTCTTCCAGATAAAGCATTTTCCTAAATAAATAAATAAAAATAAAGTAACGTGTGGAAGACATCTCTGGCATCCAAAGAGATTGTTTATAGAAATGTGTCAGTTAAATAACTTCGTTGACTGTAGTTGTTCCAAGAACTGTCAATAGAGACAGAAAAAAGCAGATCATGGATTTGCACTCATGGCTGTAACAACACTATTTTTTTTTTAACCTTTTAAGCTCTAGGGGGGTGCCTAAAACATTTCTTTGTAATATGTTGGACATCCCTCTGGCACTTAAATGGTTAATATTCCACACTTTCAAGTTAGGTTGTATTGGCTGTATTTTTTATTTGAGATAGTTAATTGTTTATTCCGAAACGCTTGCAACAAGATACTCCCTGAGGTAGGTACTGCAAGCGGCGTTGCCTTATTTGATCTGAGTACTGGGATATCCCAGGGTCATTAATTCTCTAGGAGGAGTCTAACATCAGATATATATTGGACCATCTAAAGGATTTCTGAGCTCTGGCCCTGAGAGTAGAGCATGCTTTCCTGATAGGAGGCTCCCATCAGAGGCCCACTGGGTCCGCTGGGGAAGAGGATATTGCCAGGGTTGAGGCCTATCCCTAAGAGAAAGAAACAGAGCCTCCCCAGGGACCTGAATGAACAGGAAGGCAAAGGACAGGGGTCCCCTCAAAGGTTCACTGCTTATGCTGGGCTGGAGACTAAGTGGACTGCTGCTGTCCTTGTTTGTATCTGCACCATACCTCCTTTCACAGTAAGTGACAGAGCAGCTGGTGCTTTGGAGGGGAAAAGTTGTATATTGATATGATCGGAGGAACTTATTCATGGACACCCCTTTACCTCCGCTTTGCTCAAGCCTTGGCCTGAAAAACCAAAGCAGCTACAATGTTCTAAATGTTTTCTGAGATTTATTTAATAAATGAGACGTGCTGGCACTTATTACAATAACCCTTATTTGTATGCTTTGCACACAGATGTTCACCATCAATCTTACAAGCAGATTTGAATAGCTGCTGCTTCCTGTCTCTGCAGCCAAACATTGCATGAGTAAAACAATGCAATGTTTCACTAGGTCCTGAGTAAAACAGAGCAATATTTCATCTGGTACTGAGTAAAACAGAGTAATGTTTCACCTGGTACTGACTAAAACAGAGTAATGTTTCACCTGGTACTGACTAAAACAGAGTAATGTTTCACCTGGTACTGAGTAAAACAGAACAATGTTTCACCCAGTCCTGAATAAAACAGAGCAATATTTCACTGGGTACTGAGTAAAACAGAGTAATGTTTCACCTAGTCCTGAGTAAAACAGATCAATGTTTCACCCAGTCCTGAGTAAAACAGATCAATGTTTCACCCAGTCCTGAGTAAAACAGATCAATGTTTCACCTAGTCCTGAGTAAAACAGAGTAATGTTTCACCTAGTCCTGAGTAAAACAGATCAATGTTTCACCTAGTCCTGAGTAAAACAGATCAATGTTTCACCTAGTCCTGAGTAAAACAGAGTAATGTTTCACCTAGTCCTGAGTAAAACAGATCAATGTTTCACCCAGTCCTGAGTAAAACAGATCAATGTTTCACCCAGTCCTGAGTAAAACAGAGTAATGTTTCACCTAGTCCTGAATAAAACAGAGCAATGTTTCACCGGGTACTGAGTAAAACAGATCAATGTTTCATCTAGTCCTTAGTAAAACAGAGTAATGTTTCACCTAGTCCTGAGTAAAACAGATCAATGTTTTAGCTAGTCCTTAGTAAAACAGAATAATGTTTCACCCAGTCCTCATTAAAACAGAGCAATTTTTCGACTGATACTGAGTAAAACAGAGTGATATTTCACCTAGCCCTGAATAAAACAGAGTAATGTTTCACCCAGCCTGAGTAAAACAGATCAATGTTTCATCTAGTCCTGAGTAAAACAGAATAATATTTAACCTGATACTGAGTAAAACAGAGTAATGTTTCATCTGATACTGAGTAAAACAGAGTAATGTTTCATCTGATACTGAGTAAAACAGAGTAATGTTTCACCTAGTCCTGAGTAAAACTGAGTAATGTTTCACCTAGTCCTGAGTAAAACTGAGTAATGTTTCATTTGGTCCTGTGTAAAACAACACAATGTTTCACCTGGATTTCAGTACAGCAAAGTGATGTCTCATCTGGTCTTGAGTAAAGCAAGAGAATGTTTCAGTCAGTCCTGTGTAAAACTATACAATGTTTCACCCAGTCCTGTGTAAAACAGCTCAATGTTTCACCTGGAAAAATATTAGCAGAGGAGCTCTCTAGTTTTACTGGTTCTCTGTAAAACAATACAATAGTGGAGACGCACTAAGGCATTATAACGAGGTGATAAATTAGAGAAGACTTCTACAGTGGTACCACTTTTCCAGTTCCTATTTTTTTTTCTATGGAGCTGATGCACTAAAATTTCCCTAACTTTGGCTCCATAGAATAACATAGGAACTGGAGAAGTGATATCAGTGGAGAAGTCATCACCCCTTTATCACCTATTTATCATGCCTTAGTGCATAACCTCAGAGTTTCATCCTAAATAAAACAGCTCAATGGTTCACCTGGTCCTGAGTAAAATAACATATTTCCTCCAGCCCCAGTTTTTCACCTGATCCTGAGAAAAGAAACACAATGTTTTACCAGGTCCTTAGTAATACAATACAGTGATACACCAGGTCCTTAGTAATACAATACAGTGATACACCAGGTCCTTAGTAATACAATACAGTGATACACCTGGTCCTTAATAAAACAAGACAATGTTTCACCCTGTCCTGAGTAAAACAGAATGATTTTTCACTCAGACTTAAGTACAACAATGCAATTTATCACCCAGTCCTAAGTAAAACAATTCAATGTCTCACCCAGTCCTAAATAAAACAATGCAATGTTTCACATGGTCCTGAGTAAAATTATGCAGTGTATTACCTGGTCCTGAGTACAACTATGCAATGTTTCACTTAATCCTGAGTACAACTATACAACATATCACCTGGTCCTGAGTAAAACTATGTAATGTATCACATGGTCCTGATTAAATCTATGCAGTGTATCACCTGGTCCTGAGTACAACTATGTACATGTATGACCTGGTCCTGAGTAAAACTATGTACATGTATCACCTGGTCCTGAGTAAAACTATGCACATGTATCACCTGGTCCTGAGTAAAACTATGCACATGTATCACCTGGTCCTGAGTACAACTATGTACATGTATCACCTGGTCCTGAGTAAAACCATGTAAATGTATCACCTGGTCCTGAGTAAAACTATGCACCTGTATCACCTGCTCCTGAGTAAAACTATGCACCTGTATCACCTGGTCCTGAGTAAAACGATGTACCTGTATCACCTGGTCCTGATTAAATCTATGCAGTGTATCACCTGGTCCTGAGTAAAACTATGTACCTGTATCACCTGGTCCTGAGTAAAACTATTTAAATGTATCACCTGGTCCTGATTAAAACAATGCAATGTTTCACATGGTCCTGAGTAAAACTATGCAGTGTATCACATGGTCCTGAGTAAAACCATGTAAATGAATCACCTGGTCCTGAGTAAAACCATGTAAATGTATCACTTGGTCCTGAGTAAAACCATGTAAACCTATCACTTGGTCCTGAGTAAAACTATGTAAATGTATGACCTGGTCCTGAGTAAAACTATGCAGAGTATCACTTGGTCCTGAGTAAAACCATGTAAATGAATCACCTGGTCCTGAGTAAAACCATGTAGACGTATCACTTGGTCCTGAGTAAAACCATGTAAACCTATCACTTGGTCCTGAGTAAAACTATGTAAATGTATCACCTGGTCCTGAGTAAAACTATGCAGAGTATCACTTGGTCCTGAGTAAAACCATGTAAATGAATCACCTGGTCCTGAGTAAAACTATGTAAATGTATCACCTGGTCCTGAGTAAAACTATGCAGTGTATCACTTGGTCCTGAGTAAAACCATGTAAATGTATCACTTGGTCCTGAGTAAAACCATGTAAATGTATCACTTGGTCCTGAGTAAAACCATGTACATGTATCACCTGGTCCTGAGTAAAACCATGTAAATGAATCACCTGGTCCTGAGTAAAACCATGTACATGTATCACCTGGTCCTGAGTAAAACCATGTACATGTATCACCTGGTCCTGAGTAAAACCATGTACATGTATCACCAGGTCCTGAGTAAAACTATGTAAATGTATCACCTGGTCCTGAGTAAAACCATGTAAATGTATCACCTGGTCCTGAGTAAAACCATGTACATGTATCACTTGGTCCTGAGTAAAACCATGTACATGTATCACCTGGTCCTGAGTAAAACCATGTACATGTATCACCTGGTCCTGAGTAAAACCATGTAAATGTATCACCTGGTCCTGAGTAAAACCATGTAAATGAATCACTTGGTCCTGAGTAAAACCATGTAGATGTATCACCTGGTCCTGAGTAAAACCATGTAAATGAATCACCTGGTCCTGAGTAAAACCATGTACATGTATCACCTGGTCCTGAGTAAAACCATGTACATGTATCACCTGGTCCTGAGTAAAACCATGTACATGTATCACTTGGTCCTGAGTAAAACCATGTACATGTATCACCTGGTCCTGAGTAAAACCATGTAAATGTATCACCTGGTCCTGAGTAAAACCATGTACATGTATCACCTGGTCCTGAGTAAAACCATGTAAATGAATCACTTGGTCCTGAGTAAAACCATGTACATGTATCACCTGGTCCTGAGTAAAACCATGTAGATGTATCACCTGGTCCTGAGTAAAACCATGTACATGTATCACCTGGTCCTGAGTAAAACCATGTACATGTATCACCTGGTCCTGAGTAAAACCATGTACATGTATCACCTGGTCCTGAGTAAAACCATGTAAATGTATCACCTGGTCCTGAGTAAAACCATGTACATGTATCACCTGGTCCTGAGTAAAACCATGTAAATGTATCACCTGGTCCTGAGTAAAACCATGTACATGTATCACTTGGTCCTGAGTAAAACCATGTAAATGAATCACTTGGTCCTGAGTAAAACCATGTAGATGTATCACCTGGTCCTGAGTAAAACCATGTACATGTATCACCTGGTCCTGAGTAAAACCATGTACATGTATCACCTGGTCCTGAGTAAAACCATGTACATGTATCACCTGGTCCTGAGTAAAACCATGTACATGTATCACTTGGTCCTGAGTAAAACCATGTAAATGTATCTCCTGGTCCTGAGTAAAACCATGTAAATGAATCACTTGGTCCTGAGTAAAACCATGTACATGTATCACCTGGTCCTGAGTAAAACCATGTACATGTATCACCTGGTCCTGAGTAAAACCATGTACATGTATCACCTGGTCCTGAGTAAAACCATGTACATGTATCACTTGGTCCTGAGTAAAACCATGTAAATGTATCTCCTGGTCCTGAGTAAAACCATGTAAATGTATCACCTGGTCCTGAGTAAAACCATGTAAATGAATCACTTGGTCCTGAGTAAAACCATGTACATGTATCACCTGGTCCTGAGTAAAACCATGTAAATGTATCACTTGGTCCTGAGTAAAACCATGTACATGTATCACCTGGTCCTGAGTAAAACCATGTACATGTATCACCTGGTCCTGAGTAAAACCATGTACATGTATCACCTGGTCCTGAGTAAAACCATGTACATGTATCACCTGGTCCTGAGTAAAACCATATAAATGTATCACCTGGTCCTGAGTAAAACCATGTACATGTATCACTTGGTCCTGAGTAAAACCATGTAAATGTATCTCCTGGTCCTGAGTAAAACCATGTAAATGTATCACCTGGTCCTGAGTAAAACCATGTATATGAATCACTTGGTCCTGAGTAAAACCATGTACATGTATCACCTGGTCCTGAGTAAAACCATGTAAATGAATCACTTGGTCCTGAGTAAAACCATGTACATGTATCACCTGGTCCTGAGTAAAACCATGTACATGTATCACCTGGTCCTGAGTAAAACCATGTACATGTATCACCTGGTCTATGCAATGTTTGGCTGCAGAGGAAGGAAATAGCCACTATACAGATATGATGATAAAAGAGGCACGGAGAACAACTCTCTGCAAAGAATAAATATATGAGGAAAAATAATAAGCACCATCGCTTCTGAATTATTAATTATAGAGCAAGCACAGTTTCACAGCACGACTATAACTCAAATCTATAAAATAGAGCCCTGTGTTTTATATTTTTTCATTGAACAGCACTTTTCTTTTGTGTGTTTTCCACTCAAGGGGCCTCTGTGGGCTGCCTAAAGCAGCGCTGAGCCTTTTTCCTGCTGGAGCAGAACAGACACAATGTTTTCTTAGTAACTAGGATTGAACAGGGTTCTCTGGGAGACCAGACAGTTCCAGAGTTGTTTCATGATTCACTGAGAGACTGTACAATGCCTTGCATAGTCCTCTGACACTCAGAGGGTTAAAGAAGAATTAATGCCGCATGTCAATAATGTACTGATCCTGGAATACACAGTGTCGGACAGTCAGAATGCCTGTATGTGATAACAGGGATAACAATGCTATCTCTGGATATGTCTGGCACCTGCAAGTTACACTGCAGAACTGGTTCCCTGAATCAAATATAGCTCTACTTCAGCTCCTGTCCATGGTCCTCATATTGGAGCCCCTGATCCTGGGAATCTGGGGATGTGGGTGTGTATGGCAATCATATTGTCTTTAGGGAAGCCCTCTTATTTAAATGGATATCCATGTAGGTGTTCAAAGTACTTCAAATGCCTCATCTCTCTGTTGACAGAGCTCCTACATGGCGACCTTCAAGAGGGTGACATTCTGGTGTTGCCGCATCTTAAGTGGGTAACATTCTGATGTCGCCTTTTTGATGGGGGGGACATTCTGATGTCGCCCTATTGAGGGTCTCCATGTAGGCGATGACATTTCAGTAGTAAGCCCCGCATGTGGTGGGGAACATGCTTCATATAATTCACATAACCCAGAAGATGAGAGCGGACTCTGGGTTTAACCTCTGACAATATTAATTCTTTGAGTGGCACTCAAAGGGTTAACCACCCACTTACCTTACTATGGCCAGGAAACCCAATTGCCCCTCTGAATTTCACCTTTGTTCAAGACATAACTCTTCAGTCAAGTCCTAAATGTCATGATCAGGAAGGTGGACATGATATCTGCTGGTGGTTTAGTCATACTGAAGAAGGCAAAGTGCATGAGGCTACTTAACTCTTTACGGACCAAAGGGCTGTACAACATATTGTGAAGCAGCGTGTTGCACACCTCTCCAGTTCTTAAAGAGTTAAGATTATCATGTGCAGTGAACAGAGTCTGAGATCCTGTGGTCCTGTTAGCAACTGTCATGTCTGCCTCCATGGACATGGCATCAAGGACTAAAAGAAGATGTTATCTCTTGAACAAAACAACAGGGGAAAATTCATAGGGGCTATTATAATTTTTTTTAGTCACAGTAAGGGAAGTGGGAGGCTATTATAATTAGGAGGTGTTACTTCTCCTTTAAGAAACTTTTGTTCCTATTTGAAAGCTCTTGTGTCCCTCTGTTATTATGCACCAGATGTTCATATGTCCCTCAAGGGTCACACTGTGAAGATAGTCAGCCTGGGAATGGAGAATGAATGTACACCAAGGGTCCCAGAACCTGTTTAACCGAGGCACCCAAATGGTTAGGGTGTTATAACGATATATAATTGGCGAATAACCCAAATTTTATGATCGCAAGACACTTATAACTGGGCCTCCTTCTAGTAATTTTTGTATATGTAGGTTGGTAAGCACAGCAGAATTTCCCATTAGGCAGAGAAAGCAACCACCTAGGGGGTAAATTCTAAGTGTTGCTGCAGCTGTGCTAGCCACACCCACTGGGCTGAGTTAGAGGTGTGGCCATCAGAATCCCATTACCCCTGCACCACATATCCTGTAATATCCAGTTTAGCCAGTTTATCTCTGTAAGGTCAGTTCATAGGAAGAGTAACGCTTAATATCTTTAAAAAAATCTATATATATATACATCTATATATATATATATATATATATATATATATATATATATATATATATATACATATATATATATATATATATATACATACAGTCCAAATGTTGGAAGCACTCACTCTTAATATAGAGAGCCCAGGTGCACAATCCTCCAGGATGAGCATGCAACTAGAACAGAAGAGAAGGCAGCACCAGTGGGACTTGACTGATAGATTTTTAATAAGGCAAAATATCGATAATGAGGTCAACGTTTCGGTCTTGAGAAAGGTCCTGTTGTAGGACCGAAATGTTGACCTCATTACCGATATTTTGCCTTATTAAAAATCTATCAGTCAAGTCCCACTGGTGCTGCCTTCTCTTCTGTTCTAGTTATATAGTTATATATATGTATATATATATATATATATATATATATATATATATATATATATATTTGAGGGTTATTCCTCCTGAATAATACAAGGGAACTCATAGTTTTAGTCAAAAGTTATTGCATCCCAAACTTGAATTTTTTAGTGCAGTAAGTAAGTAAATCAATGGCCTGAAATGTTAAAATTGTGTTGTTTTGCTACATCATCCTATGGAGGCTTATGGTCAGCTGACCAGAACTGTCCATAGGATGGTTTAGCAACAGCGCCACTCTACAATTTCAGGCCATTGAGATACTGGACCTAAAAAATTTGAGCTTGAGCTGCAATAACTTTTGACTAGAACACCTCTCAGCAGTGGGGGTACCTTGTTTTATCCTCCTGAATATATATTTTTTTATATATTAGGTGTTACTATACATTTAAAAGCTTTTTTATGTTTGTACATGATCCAGTAGGACAACAGGTTCAAACAAACTAATAGTTGTAAAAACAAAGGGGCATATTTATCAAACTGAGAGTGGAACAATGTTGGTGCAAAACAGCTGTAGAATATTTATCAAAGAAAAAAATGCTCATTACTTTCAAATGGTCTTTTTTCCTTTGATAAATATGGAGCAGTTGGTTTACTCTAAAATTGCTCTACATTTGCCTTAATAAGTGTGATCCATATTTTTTACTTGTTGTTGCAACCAACATGAAAATGAAAAACTGACAATACATCACTCCTTATTACTTAACATAATAACATAATTGATGAAGATGAAAAAGACATGTGTCCATCAAGTCCAGCACGTGCCAAATCACCTTTGTTGATCCAGAGGAAGGCAAAAAAAAACAAAACACAATGAAGCCATTTTGTCACGGTACCCATGATATTTGCTTGCCTGTGACTCTGTCCTGCGGTCTAGGGCTGATGCTGCATCCTCTGGCTTGCTGCTATCTGCGGGTGTGAGTCTGCAACATTGCGCTCGTTATTTTTGTAGCATTCAGGTTTATTGGCCAATTGAGCCCCGCCTTCCGGTGGTGGCCTTATAGTCTGCCCATGAACTGAGCTTAGTCACCCTTTCGTGGTGTTTCTATGCTTTACTACTGTGTTGCTCGTTTGATCCTTGCTTGGTTTCAGATTATCCTTTGGCTCAATCCTTGGATTTGTCTGACTACCCGCTTCGGTTTTGACCAGTGGCTCTGTCTGACTATCTGATCTGTGTATGACTCTATCTTGTGTATGACTCTGCACTGTCCTATCAAGCTATTACCTTGCTGGTAGTATAGCAGGTTGTCTCTCGCTATGTCGCCTCCGTATTGTGCTACCAAATAGTTACCTTCCGGTATCTAAGTGCTTGTCTCTCGCTCTGCTGCCTCCACACTGTGCTACCAAGCAGTTACTTTTCGGGTAGTCTGAGAGCTGCCCTTCGCTCTGTTGCCTACTCTTTGTGCTTTACCTGTACTGTAAGCTGCCCGAAGTTACCATCTCACAGGTTCCCTCTCAAGGCATTGTCCAGGTACGCTCCTTCTCTAGACTCCTGGCGTTCCGTTTTCTGAACTCCCTATTGGTTAGAGCCAAGTCTGGTTCTATACATTATCACTCACAACTAGTACCGGGTACAGTTCAGTGTCAGCTCCTGTGTAGTGGACCAGGCACTGTCATCACGCCTGTTCACCCACGGTTGAGGAAATGTTCGCTCCTTATTTCAATAAACTGGTTAAATTTACTTGTACCTGAGTTGTGTGTTTATTTGCATAAGACCACTGTGACACATTTCCAATTAAGGCCCAGGTGGGTAAAAACATTCCTTCCTGACTCTATATGGCCGTCAGATATTTCTCAGGATCAACATCCAATCTGCTTTGAAGCCATCTGTCATAATTCACAATATTGTTCTGTGCTAGATAGGTATTCATTACTTTTTTTACAGTATCTGTAAGCACAGCATTAGAGGCAAGGAATTCAATAACTTTACTGCCCTTACTTTAAAATATCCCCTCCTTTGTTTTAGTCAAACACACCTTCTACTTTTTCTACTCCTACTTAAAATGTTTATCCATAATGTCAGGCTCTTTGGAAGACTTGAGGAGGGTCACATATGAGGCCCTTGGATTGAATCTGGTTGCCCATCACTGAACTAACGCATTTTACACTTGATCAGCCTATTTACATCACTGATTCCACATCCTCTTTCTTCTTAAAGGGATAGTAATACTTCGTTTTAACTTTATTTTATTTTGTAGGCATTAAAAAAATATGAAGAATGATATAAGTCTTATCTCTCAAACCTTTATGGTTTAAGAGATATTCACAAGCAAAGCTTCCCCTCCCGCCCCTTTTACCTAGTGTAAGCCATATCTTCTCAGATGTGGAATGCAGTCCATAGACCAGACAGATAACAGAAGGGGACAATCTTCTTCCTATGAGAACAATGAAAACCCTGCCCCCCTTGACAAGTTTTTCAGGTTTTTCCCTTATCTTAATTGAAGATTGTCCCTCTTTGCAGTCTACCTGGGCACCTCCCTTCTGATCTGGCTGAGCAGTGTTACATCAGTAAAAGGGGCAGGAGGGGGTACTTTGTGACTGAATTACTCTTGAACTATAACTCTGACAGAATTGAAATAACACTCTCCAAAGTCCAAATACTATGATGATTAATTAGAACTGCTTTTATTATGAAACATTACTATCCCTTTAAGGTATATTCTGTACCAGACAATATTGTATGGGGATATGAGTGGCTCCTGGCCAGATTTTTTACATTCTGTCAATTCATCTATTATTATCCGGTCATCCCTGGGGCAATATACTAGTTTAATATATTTCTTATTTTCATTTTTCTGTACTGATTATGCAAACAACTGCACAATACAGGGCAAATAAGTAGCTCAATTGGTTCAAATTGGATTTTTTAACCCCTTAACACCTGATGACATGCCAGGACCATCAAGGTTGTCTGGGAGTTAAGGACTGTGATGGTCCTGGCAATGAACGTTTGTGATCACATCGGGACTGAACATTGCACTGTGATCACAGTAAAACATAAAAAAGTGCCCTGGTCCTTCAGAGCTCCTCACTCCAAGACAACAATGTCCTTAAGGGGTTAAACCCGTGAATGTTCGAGAGGTCTCCAACACATTGTGAAGCAATCAAGGGATTGAAAATCCCCATTTAAATCAATGGTGATGTCATTTGTCCCTTTTGGTGCAGTTGGTTTGCCAGAATTGCACTACCTTTGCCCAGTGAATTACTGGAACCTCTCGAACATTCAGGCTTTTAACCCCTTAACGACCCTTGATGGTCATAGTACGTCATGGGTCGATCTGAGTTAACGACCCATGACGTACTATGACCGTCATGGAATTCCGGGCTCCCCCCCCCCCCCCGTGGCTGCACGCCGTTTGGGGAGTCCGGAATGGGAATTTGAAAAAAAAATGCTCCTTGGTCCTTAAGTGACCGTGATGCGCCAATCGGCCGGTCGTTAATGGGTTAAAGCCTTATTTAAATCAATGGAAATTTGGGAATAGTTATCCCCAAGATAAGCTTAGTGCATTGCAAAGAAAATGAAAAAGCATCTAAATGTTGTCCTAACCATTTTTGGTAACATAAATACTGTGAAATTAATCCTTAACAATTAGTTATTTTAAAAGGATAGTAATGTTTCGTAGTAAAACCAGCTCCAATTAATCTTCATTGTATTTGGGCTATGGTGAGCGTTATTTCAATACTGTCAGAGTTGCAGTTCAGGAGTAATTGAATGATAAAGTATCCCCCTCCCTCCCCTTTTACTGATGTAACACTGCTCACCTCAGAGCAGCAAGACTGTCCAGATGGATCACAGAGAGGGACAATCTTCAATTAGCATAATGGAAAAACCTGAAATACCTGTGAAGGGGGGCAGGGTTTTCCTTATGCTCACAGTAAGAAGATTGTTCTTTGCTTGAGCTGTCTGGCCTGTGGACCAGATTCCGCATCTGAGGGGAGGTGTTTTACACTAGGTAAAAGGGACAGGAGGGGGATACTTTATCATTCAATTACTCTTGAACTACAACTCTGACCGTATTGAAATAACACTCTCTATAGCTCAAATACTATGAAGATTAATTGGAGCTGCTGTTTTTGTGAAACATTACTATCACTTTAAGTATTTTTTGCGCTGAGCCAATATTACAACATACCATGCAATGAAAGAATCTAGGTAAAGCCCATCCACTGGGGGGCATGTCTAATAACACAGTGAGCAGTAGGTTTGACCTGAAACAGAATGAATTAGCATAGTGTGCGTGGGGAATTGACATATAATGTCAGACTGTGCCATCAAAACATGAAACTTAATTTCTCAAAAACTATTTATTTTACAGAAAAATAGCTTTTACAACTTATAGGTAGATTTAAATTTTCTATTATACAAACTAAACATCTTAGGTTGATGGGTCCACTTTAAACCTTTGAGTGCCAGAGGGGTACACAATGCATTGCTTTGCAATGCATTGTGTAGCCCTGGTGCTCAAAGGGTCAATGATTTTTTTTTTCCCAAAAAACATCCAGTCAACAGCTGAAAACATATCAAGGTGAGGAGTGTCATGTCAGGGCAGCTTGAAAGGCTTTCCAGTGAACCGCTGCATTTTATGTAGTAGTAATTTGCTTTGTTTTTTTTTATCAATATATAGCTAAGGATTGTTAACACAATACAAGTATGACCCATACTGGGTGACTGGGGTGCATTCTGCTTTCTTCTCTACCTTATGCTTTTATGGCTACTCATTTGCTATGTATCAGTTTATTACTTAAAGGGATAGTAATACTTCGTTTTAACTTTATTTTATTTTGTAGGCATTAAAAAAACATGAAGAATGATATGTCTTATCTCTCAAACCTTTATGGTTTGAGAGATATTCACAAACAAAGTATCCCCCCCCTGTTCAACCAGATCAGAAGGGAGGTGCCCAGGTAGACTGCAGAGAGGGACAATCTTTAATTAAGATAAGGGAAAAACCTGAAAAACTTGTCAAGGGGGGAAGGGCTTTCATTGTTTCCATACAAAGAAAATTGTTCCCTTCTGTTATCTGTCTGGTCTTACAACCAGATTCACATCTGAGAAGAGATGGCTTACACTAGGAAAAAGGGGCAGGAGGGGAACTTTGCTTGTGAATATCTCATAAACCATAAAGGTTTGAGAGATAAGACTTATATCATTCTTCATGTTTTTTTAATGCCTACAAAACAAAATAAAGTTAAAACGAAGTATTACTATCCCTTTAAGGGTCTGTCAATACCTTTTGATAATATGTTTTCTTTGCAACATTAATATTCTCAGTTTGAAAGGGGTGGTACACACTAAAGATGAAAATATATATTGTAGGGATTTTCATGCTGCGTTTAACAATGGTAGGGGGTGAGAAGAAGTAAAGACTTACAGAGGCAGAATGATAATGTTACAAAGAAAAAAAATATTATAAAAAAGTATTGATGAACCCATAAAGGATAAAGTAGATAGAATCATAGCAAGTGGGTAGCCATAACAGTAAAATGGAGGAAAGAAAACAACACGCACACCAGTCATATACATAGTGCACTTCTGTGTGTGTATGTCTGTGCCTGTTTTTTTGTGTGTGTGTTTGTGATTGGCTGAGTGTGTGCATTTCTGTGTTTGTGATTGGCTGAGTGTGTGTGTGTGTGATTGGCTGAGTATGTGTGTGTGCGTGTCTCTGTGTTTTTGTGTGCATGTATATCTGAATTTTTATAAGAGCATATATGTGTATGAATGTCTCTATAACAATATGTGTTTTTATGTGTGATTACATGTATATGTATGCATATTTGTCTGTTTGTGTGTATATGTTTGTGTTTGTGTATATATGTACACGCGTATGTTCTTTTCATGTGTGTATGCACATGCATATGTGCTTGTCTCTGTGTGTGCATATAGTCAGAACATTGTGTGGAAATCTGTAACCATGAAAGCTGGATATCTCGTGCCCATATATGTATATTAGAACAGAAACCTGAGCAGAATATTCAAAGTACATATAAAACATACCCAGCAAGAGTAACTTAAACTCCCTCCGTGTATATTAACTGTATTAGGAGAAAGAACAATGTATAGTGGAGAGCAGCAGGGCAGTGAATGGCTGATAGCTGCCTACAGACTAAAAGTAGATCCTACAGGTAAGTAAGCTGGAATTTCTGTAACTGGTCAGGCTGGATCAACATAATACTGGAGTACAGAGAGGAATGGAAGTCAAACAGCTTGCAGTTAAAGCTCTGCTATGGACACAGCATCTATTGTATAATACATATTTACTACTCATCGAATCAATACAAATACACATATATATTCAACTTTTTAAAAGAGCAGAACATAGATGGCTATGTACGTTAGTATTGGGATTAATATTTAGTTAGGGCTTGTTGATCCAAGGAGAAATCTGATTGCCATTTGGAATCAAGAAGGAATCCCCCCCCATTCAAGGCAGAATTTGAAATTGCTGTATTGAGGGGTTTTTTTGTTGCCTTCTTTTGGATCAACGATTGGTAAACAGGAATAAGAAAAGGGTTGAACTAGATGGAAGCAAGTCTTTTTTCAACCTAAACTACTATGTAACCATATAACTTTGATGTTTGAATTGTGCATTGCAGAATAAGGGCTTTTTTGGCCTTTTTTTTGTGCTTCACAGATTGAACATGTGTGCATTTAACAGGCAGCTATAGTGGGAAAAAATACAACAAAATATGTTAACACTTTGTGTGCCAGAGGTGTATGCAACACAAACCTCAAATTCCCAATGATTTAACCCTTTGAGTGCCCCTCTGGCACTCAAAGAGTTAAATAGGACTTTTAACCCTTTGAATGTGCAATACATTGGAGACCTCACTAGCATTCAACTGGTTAAAAACCACATTTTAATCAATGATAATGTTCCTTTCTCCACTATTCAAAAGTTGGTTTGATCCAGAACTGCTTCTCTTTAGCTTACTGAATCACATCACTGATGTAACACAGATGGAGTAAGCAATCAAGACACACAGGCACACAGTAAGCAACATGCAGAGTATCAGCACTGACCCTGGGACAATATAAAGGACAGAGTGACGTGTATATATGCATATGTCAGCAATGTTACTTCTATTCAAGGGAAAGGAATCTTTCAAAGCTTTATTACAGACAGCAACCAGTGGACACATTGGAAAGAGAATCAATATGTCTTCTATCCTCAGAGACTTTAACAGGAATGTACCAGTTCTTTAATTAAAATAGTTCCATCAAATTTCTGTACAACAGTTGAATGGTGTCAAAATCAAGGCTAAAATCGAATTCTTGAAGACGTGTCCTAGACCTTCACTAGCTCTGCTGTTGACCTACAATGACTTCCTCAACTTCTGCACATTGAAAGAGTTTGTATACTACGCGTGTGTGAATGTATGTGTGTTTGTGTGCACTCCCACAGCTTCGAAATGTTTTATTCAAAGGTTATTGCAACTCATCCTAGCATTTTTTGGCCGCAGTACACTTCCATGGCCTGAAACGGTAAAGTGGCGATGTTGCTACAGCATCCTATGTAGGTTTATGGTCAGCTGACCAGAGCTGCCCCATGACTTTTGTAGCAACAACGCCACCATACAATTTCAGGTCATGGAGGTACTGTACCCAAGTGTGAGCTTCAATAACTTTTGAATAAAACATCTCTCAGCAGTAGAAGTACCCACGTTTTACTCAGGAGGACAAACCCTTCTATATATATATATATATATATATATATATATAGATATAGATATAGATATAGATAGATATAGATAGTTTTTTTCCCAATATTAAGTATTTCTATCCTTTTAAAAGCTTCATTTTATCTCAGGGTTGATCCACTGTTGTTTTGCACTCATGACAAAGAAATTCAATATAATGAAAGCCCTTTTTAACTTGTTATTTTTATTCTTGACCTTTCTATATGTGTTTTCTACTTTTATCAAGATAAAAGGTGGTTCCATGTTAGCCATTAGAGTAGATAGGATTCAGTATACTTTGCAGCACTGCATTTATTGCTAGTCCAACTTTATTTGTTAACCCATGTCTGGACAAGTGACCTTAGTGTCCTGAAAGCTTGCACTTTCTATGTCCTCAGTTAGTCATTAAAGGGTATGACCTATATATCACTTGTGACAGGTACCCGTACTCAGACTGAGTATCTCCGCAACTCTGTGCTTCCTTAACCGAGGCTAACACTCAGGAACTCCACCAGCCAGGAACCAGGCTCATAGCTCCATTCACCCAATCACTTAGGCAAAACTAAGTGTGGGGTGAACGCACTATGGATACAGCAAGCAGCCACAAGCACTAGGCAACACCAGTGTCTTGGAGTTAGAGTAAGAACAGATTTATTGTAGAACACACAGGGTTTATATACACATAACGAGTGATACACACACATATTTGAATACAATAGGATATAGGTGACGGCAAAACACATATGGAGAGACAATGGGGCCGGTGGTGGAGGGGCACATAATACAAAGAGGCACAATGAGAATAATACACAAGTTTTACAATGGGAGTAAATATACTGTGTGATGTAACAATGGGTAGGTTGCGATAGGATACAATGGGGCCAGACATGAGTGAATTAATTATACAATGGGGGTGGGTGAAGGGCAGACAATGGGACAAAGGAATAGGGCCAGGTACAAGTGTCACAGAGGGGCCGTAATACACAAAACAGTATATGTACTTTGTGTCGAAGCATCTTTTACATCTTTCAAAGTAATTGCAGTCTTTTGGGAGGTCTGGTATCCTTTGGCCTGACAAGGCTGGGGAAAAGGGGACAATCATCCCCTTTGGCAGAGGTAGTGACTCAGTCTTAGGGGGGAAGCTATACCCCGTTCCAGGGCCAGGTCCATAGTCTGTGGACAGATATACTGTATCTCATCTACTTTTACCAAGGAACAGCACACCATGAAACGTGCTCTCAGTCTCCTTGTAACGTAAGTGCTCACTAGTGACATAACTCAGTCCTGCAAGTCCTACACCAGACAAAGGGCTCAATTATATTACCAAACAAGCCTTGTGTTTTTTTAAGTTAGGTTTTAGTATCCTATTACCAGAGTCGTGAAAACAAAATTTGAGGTAATCCTGTGCCTCAGAGCTGAGACATAGAAGCCACAACAATGTTTTCAAAACCATCATTGTTCAAAAGCAGTGCAGAATATAGTATACATCACAGAAATCCGATATATTAACCCCCCCTTTGAAATTCGACGTATAATGCTTTCTTTCACCATTTTAATTCAACAAATATTGTTCACATTCAACATTTTAAACCATCCCACTTTGAAATTTGACTTAGAGTGCTCCCATGACCTTCTTTCTCCATTTAAATTTGACCAATATTTCTCCCATTCGACATTGTTTCTTCTGCAATTGTATGAGACATGCCCTCATTGTATATGTATTGCATGATTAACCCTATGAGTACCAGAGATGTAGCAATGCATTGCAATGTGTTTTCTACCCCTCTGGTACTCAAAGGGTTAATAGGCAAGGTATGCAGCTGCATACCTTGTCTGTATATGTGTAAAAAGTTAATTTATATTATATTTTTATTCCATGTTAAAAAAAACTTTAGACCTCAAGGGGGAATCAGGACCCCTCCTGACACCCCCTTAGCATTGATCACCTATCCTACTTAATGCAGGTGGCAGGTCCCAGAATTTTCAATAAAGCACATATAACATATCTGTCAGATATGTTATATGGCCTTTCTTCTTATAATTCTTTTAATGCTTTTTAAAAATATAAACTTCAGACCTCGAGGGGGGGCATCAGGACCCCTCCTGACACCCCCCTATCATGGAACACCTATCCAGAAGGATATATGATCCATGTGGTGACAAGGAAGGAATTTTCTGACTTCCTTTCTTACTACTGGAGCCGCTATATAAGCCGGCTCCAGTAGTAGCATGCAGTGAACTCTGTCACCGGGTTCATTCATAGAATGATGGTCTGTCGTCAATTAATTTTGTGTTTGTCTACTTGCGTATATTACCAAGAAAGGTGTTTATTCTTGTTTTTATCCCATTTTCTTTGGTCACTTACCTGAGCGGTCTTATCTATATATCTGGAATGGCAGGCAGGCCATAGATAATCAGAAATGTCCAATTCATCTCCTCAGATTTGAGGTAGCCACCACTTGGGGGCTGAGCAGGTGGCAGGGGGTCAGATTATTGTTCATACCACCCTATGTACTTGGGAGGCTGTGTCAAGGGTTTGGGGAGGGTTCTCCTCAGGTGTCCCTTTAAATAGGTCAAATCTCTCAATAAAAGCTGTGGCCTCTATATCTGCCACCCACTTTAAATCCGTGTCTTTATTCATGATGTTGTATTTGAAATGGACATTATTGGCAGTTATAGGAATGAGTTGCACATCTCTCTGGTCCTTCATGGGTTAAGGGAATTTATCTCCTGGGATGAAAAAAAAATAGTTGGGAGAATTAAACGTATTAAACTGTAGCATAAATACAATCAAAGTGACCAAAAATCACTTTGACATTTTGGGACCCCGGTATAATGCGAACTGTACACGTGTGCTCTTATAGGTGTGCTTTGTATAGCTAGAGGAATTTAGTTATTGTATTGTGGTTTATATACTTTGTTTTTACTTTGTTGCAGTAGCCAATTGCGATATGTTTACGTATTTGCTTCATGGATAGAGGAGGGATTTAATGAAGATCCTTTCTAGACTTTTTGATTGGAGGGAGCTCGTCATTTGAGATATGAATCTGGTTCTCTACCAGGTCTGCTCCTACCATGACATCAGTAAAGATCGATGATTGGATGGTTGATATTTAAAATGCAGAGCGGTTTCCATTGTTTGTGTTCAAAGATCATGAGCAAACATCTTGAATGTGAAACGCGTGGATCTGTTTAATGAGGTGATTTTGGATCTTGCTGATTGCTTTGTGTACTGTAAGTCTCTCCTTGCTCTTGGATGGCCAGAAGATTTAAAGGTACTTTTAACCAATATAATAAAGCATGTGGATTTTATGAGCAGTTTTTATTGAATTCTTTTGAGTGGAAATGTGTGAGTTCATTGTTCTTGTTTGTAACTTAAAGGGGCCTGAGGGATGCTCGTTCACTGCACCCACTCATGAGTCGGGATGTGATTTCGTGCCTGGAATTAATATCAGCTGTTTACTTATGATTGTGGCTGTGGCTTTTATTAATCTATGCCCGTGTTTTCCATTGAAGTCAGAGCCGCTGAATTACATTGCAACACAGAAAGTGATGACCGTGATGGGCTACAAAAGAATGTACATAATGCCCAAAGACTTAGAGTAACAATAATCTCACTGCAGCTCCTGTTTGATGTCAGGATCAAGGTTCATTAATCACTCTAATGTTTAGCGCACTGTCTGTAAGCCATTTTCTTGTAGCCCAGCAGAGGCATCACTTGGCAACGGTCAGTTCTCATTCTAGTGTTCAGAACTCTGTGCTCTGGAGTCTTCATTCAGGGAGTATGCATTGTCCCAGAAGGGGGCTGTCCTGGACATGTGATGCATTTAAAATCTGAGACTGTCCTGGGAAATCTAGGACTGTAGTCCTCACATTAACACCGGTGAATCAGCAGTTCAGTCTTTCTGACCTCACATTGCCTACCACTGTCCTAAAGAACATTCTTTAGGACAGTGGTAGGCAATGTGAGACTCTCCAGCAAGACAACTCCCCATAAATCTGAATTACCCTTTGAGTGCCAGAGAGGTATCTAATGCATTGCAACACAATCGGCTGTATGTTCAAAGGGATAACGTCAAAAAATGTCGTATGAAAGACAAAAATAAGTAATTGTTTGCATGAACAACATATTTTCTATAGCGTATACGACAAAAAAACAGTAATGTCCTTTGTGTACGACACAACTCCAGAAATGACAGTCAAAGGGGCGTGGCAAGGGTGTGGCATATAGAAGAAAAGAAAATTTGTCTTAACTAACGACAAAAAAATTTCTTGAAAAAGACAAAATTTGTATGTTAAGAAAAAAGTGGAGGGAATGAGAATTTTTAAAGACTTTTTTCACTTTAGTTAAGACATTTTTTAAGACATTTTTGTCGTTAGTTAAGACATTTTTGTCGTTACATACGACAATTTCAGTCAGGACAAAGGACATATTTCCAGTCAAAACCGACACTCTCTGAAAATATTAATGAGCCCAGCGACAATGTACTTTGAAAAGTCGTTACAAACGACAAAAGCTATTTCGCTACTTCTTTGAACATATGGCCCATTGTGTTGGATAACTCTGATCAGGTCTTGGAATGAATATCTCACCACAGAGATCCTTGTATTGACCTCTCATATACTTGTACATTGTGATCAGATCTCTTCTTAGTCATCTTTTTCTCTAGAATAAATAAACCAAGTTTGTCTAGTCATTCCTCATATGTCAAGTCCTACATTCCCTTAATTCATTCTGTTGTTCTTCAGTGTATTCTCTCCAGTTCTAGAACAGCCTTTTTCAGAGTTGGTGCCAAAAGCTACACTGTACAATTGAGGTGAAGTCTTACCAATGATTTGTACAGTGGCAAAATGATGCTATCCACTCTTTCTTAAATACCCCTTTTTATGCAAGACAGGATTTATTTTGCTTTTGCTACTGCTATTTGACACTGGTCACTGTTTCCAAGTTTGTAGTCTACAAGTCTTTCTCTAGCAATGAGTCCCCTAAAAATTATTCCATTTAGTTCATAAGTAGTATTGGGATTTTTTCTTCCAAATGCATGACTTTTGTAGAGAAAAAATATCCTGTTCTGAATTTATTACCCTGCATACTTTAGTGTCATCTGCATATATATATATATATATATATATATATATATATATATATATATATGAAATTATATAAACTGGAGTGGTGTGCAGCACATTGCTTTGCTGAGCCTTGCACACTACTCCCGTCCTTAAAATGCTATGGTGACAAGTACAGTTTAAATGGGTCTCTGGCCTCCAAATTTAAATGGATGATGTGATCACACTAATAGTAATTATATTTCCCCTCTATATCTTGGTAATAACATTGTAAGGCAACACAACAAAGAGGAGAAGGGGGTGGCATAGGCAATGGGTTTTGTAAAACTGGTAAAAAAAAAAAAATAGGACAATCGCTCATAAAATAAACATGCTAGTCTTTAGAAGTTGTCTCTTGACAGCAGCTTTATATGAAATAAATGTTCTGCTATAAAACAGCTAAAGTGAGAATTTGATAACAGATTGCTTTTCATCTCTCAAACACCTTTTATATATTGCTGCCTGCTTTCAATTCATTCCCCTCTCTTTTATCTGTTATTTCTGCATGGACACAAACAGCTGGGGAGTAACTCAAACCTATTGGGTCATGAGGTGAAATCTGAAGATGCCCCTTCAAAACACACACACACACACATATACACACACATATACACACACACATGCACACACATACATACATGTACACACACACAAGTACACACACATACACACACACATACACATGCACACACACACATGCACACACACTCACACACACACACGCACAGACACGTGCACACACACAAGTCCCACGGCATATGGAACAAGCAATGCTTTAAAGCAATGCGTTGTGCACCCCTCTGGCACTCAAAGGGTTAATGAAATCATTCCAGGAGATTCAATGTTAAAGAAAAATCTGGGAATCCTTGTAAACTGTAAATCTGGAAGCAGTGATCATTGTCAAAATTGCAATTTCTGACTCCCCCAACATGAGCCTTTGTCCTTCCCTGTTTCCACTCTGCACAGGCTCTGTAAGATTCCTTTTATACTCAAACTGCCCTTACATTTATGATTATCTTCCTTTACATGACATGGGGTGATCCCCTTCCCTATCATCTGCTTATTGTATGAGGAATATAAAGACTGACTATGTTCCCGTTTTGCTCCTATGATGTCATACAGCTATACTCTTTACTGTTGCTCTTTGTATATTTCTGTTGTGCTTATTCAATAAAGTTCTTTAAAAAACTTTAAAAAAAGAAAAAAAACAGCGGTACCAAAGACCTGTCCTGCATAAAAAGGGGTACTGAGGCAACACTGGATAACAAACTTTTACCACTGTACAAATTGTTGGTGGGACCTCACCTTGAAAATGCAGTGCAGTTTTGGGCACCAGTTCTGAAAAAGGCTAAACCAAGGATAAACCAAGTTTGTCTAGTTGTTTCTCATACATCAAGTCCCCCATTCCCTTAATTCATTGTGTTGCTCTTTTCTGTACCCTTTCTAGAATTGGAAAGGGTACAGAAAAGAGCAACACAACTAATTAAGGGAATGGAGGACTTAATGTATGAGGAACGACTAGACAAACTTGGTTTATTTGCTCTAGAGAAAAGACGACTAAGAGGAGACCTTATCACAAGATGGTAACTTGTTTTATTGTTTTAGAATATGTGAGGTCAATACAAGGATCTCTATAGTGAGCTTTTCTTACCACAGCCAGAGAAAATATCTAGAGGCCACCCCTTTCTGGTGGAAAGGAAATTTAGACTTTAGCAGAGGAAGGGAGGTTTTCTCAGTAAGGTATGTTAAGTTGTTGAATTCTTTGCCCAAGGATGTGGTAATGACAGATACAATAGATACATTTAAAGGGGTTGTAATGTTTCACAAAAACTGCAGCTCCAATTAATATTCATAGTATTTGAGCCATAGAGATTGTTATTTCAATACTGTCAGAGTTGTGGTTCAAGAGTAATTGAATGATAAAGTATTCCCCCTCCCGCGACTTTTACTTAGTGTAACATTGCTCACCTTAGATGTGGAATCTGGTTGCTTGACCAGACAGATAATAGCAAGGGACAATCTTCTTACTGTGAGAACAATGAAAGCCCTGTCCCCCTTGACAGGTTTTTCATCTTTTTCCCATATCTTAATTGAAGATTGTCCCTCTCTGCAATCTACCTGGGCACCTCCCTGCTGCTCTGAGGTTAGCAGTGTTACATCAGTAAAAGGGGCGGGAGGGGGATATTTTATCATTCAATTACTCATGAACTACAATTCTGACAGAACTGAAATAACACTCTCCATGGGCTAAATACTATGATGATTAATTAGAGCTGCGTTTATTATGAAACATTACTATCCCTTTAAGAGAAGATTAGATGTATTTCTAGCAAGAGGAAACATACAGAGTTATACTGTGTATTAGCAGGTGAAACAGAAAGTTCTGGTATATAGACTAATGCTGATTTTGGAGGCTGGAAGGCTTATTATACAATTATAATTTCTTCTGGATTATAATGAGGTAAAGGGTGAACTAGATGGTCTTGTGTTTTTTTTCAACTTAATTTACTATGTTACTACAAAAGGTAACTGCATATCCCTTTAAAGGGGTAGTTTTATTTATATATATATATATATATATATATATATATATATATATATATAGTATATTCTCCTGAGTATCCCTACTACTGAGAGGTGTTTTACAGCTCAAACTTGATTTTTTTTAGGTGCTGTATCTTAGTGGCCTGTAATTGTACAGTGGTGCTGTTGATACACTATCCAATGGACAGCTCCGGTCAGTTGAACATAAATCTCCATCTTGTTTCACTCTTGTTTTACCCTAAAAAATATATATATTTTCTTTTTACTACATACATTAAGTATTACTATCCCTTTAAATCAGGGTTGCTTTTGAAAATGTTATTCTGCAGGAATGCACAAAAATCAGTGGAACCCTGTAGTGTGTGTGTTTGATATATGTTCCCAGGCACGTGCACACATAGACACCAAGGGGGGCTTGAGAACCTGCCCTTTTTGTCCAAAGTGCCCTCATGCCATTTTAACAAAAAAAAAAAATAAAATAATTATGAGAAGTGCCCTTTTTTTTCATTTTAGCCACTGCCCCCCAAAATGTCTGTGCATGCCCCTGTATGTTCCTGATTTAAAGGGATATTTGTTTACCTTAATGTTAACATAGACATTATTTAAAGCCCAGGAGCAAGGCTAAATCACAAACAGAACCAAGATGCAATAAACTACCAGGGAATCTCAAAAGGTCTAACTGTGGTAGAAAAGACAGAGATAAAAGTGAATTTGTGTGTAGTACCAGGATGCTACTGCAACATAATTCATACATGCTTATAATTAATCCTTTTAGTGCCAAAGGGGAGTCCAAAGCTGCAGTGTGTCTGTTTTAAAGTCTGTTTTTTAGACTTCTTATGAGAATTAGCCAGGGACTTCTACCTCAGCTATCAGTATTTAATTATTTATAGCTATGGTTAGTTTTATACTTATTTTGGAATTACATATTTGGCCTGTGGGTAGTTCATGGCTGAATTGTGGATAGGAAATTTCTGCTGTCTCTTTCCAGGATAAACAATGCTGTAGTGTGTCTGTTTTAAAATCTGGTTTTAAGTCTTCTTATGAGAGTTAGCCAAAGAGTTGAAAAGAAAATGAACTTAGGATGGACTTGCAGCTTCACCAAAACTGCTGGAGATCTGATGAAAAAAAAAACAAGAGTACCGATGTTGCGTTTAGAAACTGCTCAGTTACCCTCTGAACTGCTGCTTGAACAAAGATCTGACGTTGCTCTCTACTGCCCCCCCCTAGTAACTATCACAACATGTACTCCCTGTTTAAAAATATATTAATGTTTCAGAAAAACAGCAGCTCCAATTAATCTTCATAGTATTTGGGCCATGGAGAGTGTTATTTCAAAACTGATTCTCTTCACACTTTCTGACATCTGCACTTTCTGTACCTGTTACTGACTCGGAATAGTCCTATTCTAGCTGACTCATCAGCACTGTTGGAACACAAATTGACTGTTGCATAGATTCTACTGTCCCATGTCCCACTGTATCGGACTCTCCTCCTCCTGTGCACACATTAATTGTAACACCATTCACACTGCACCATCACTTCTTCCTTCATCACTTTTCTGCTCCCACAAACTTTTATCATTCCTCTGTTCCCTGTCCACCATCTACCTGCAAAATGCCCCTCTTCCATTTCCTCTTCTACTGAAACACCTCTCAAATGGGATATCTGTAACCGAATTCTAATACCATGTCACCTAGCCCTTTCCCCTCCCTTCTGTTTTGGTTTCTGGAATGCTTGCTCTTTGAGCAATAAACTAACTGCCGTCCACAATCTGTTCATCTCATTGTCTCTAAACCTCCTTGCCTTCACTGAAATCTGGCTTACATCATCAGACTTTACTTCCAGTACTTCCAGTACTGCACTTTCATATGGCGGCCTACAATCACCCACACATCTAAAAGCATTAAAGGGATAGTAATGTTTCAAAATAAAAGCAGCTCAAATTAATCTTCATAGTATTTGGGCCATGGAGAGTGTTGATATGAAGGCTGGGAGACTTCTCATAGATGGAGCAGACAGAGACCTGTGGGTGAAGGAGTGGCAGATTAGGGAGACCTCTTTGACACCTGCTTGTGACTTAACTTTGAGATCTGGGACACCAGTTAAACAATTCATAGGTGTCAGACACTGGAACAAGGCTTGGGTATCAGACAGTGTATATGTGGTTTTATAAGTACCAGTAGAACAGTGTAATATGGTTGCGGTGTCAGGTGGTTTTTGTGTGATTCTGTGACTGCAAGTGGAACAAGACTGGTATGTTAGGCCATGTATCATAGATCCCAACATTCACAGATATATATAAGACACATAGACCCTAGCAGCCAATGTTGCAAACCTCCTTGGAATGAAATGTTGAGTATGTAGCCCTCAGATTTGACATGTCTGCTCTGTGATATGACAGCTCATACCAGTGGGATACCATTTTATTTAGGAGGTCACTAGCTACCTAACCTATTATGCTATGCCATAGTTTTGAGCAAATCCATTGTATTTGAAAGAAAGTAATTATGGAAAACAATACATAGGGGGTTATGTATGAAGGCATGATAAAGAGGTGATAAAGCATAGAAAATTACTCCAATTATATCTCTTCTGCAGCTCCTATTTTATTCTATGGAGCCAATGCACTAAGATTTCTCCAGCGTTAGAGAGAGAATAGTATCTACAGCAGTGGTTCTCAACTCCGGTCCTCGGGACCCACTAACAGGCCAGGACTTAGGGATTTCTCTGCTAGAGCACAGGTGTGGTGGTCAGAGGCTCATTCACATTGATTAACTCACCTGTGCTCTAACAAGGAAATCATGTTATCAGAGGCTCATTCACACTGATTAACTCACCTGTGGTCTAACAAGGAAATCATGTGATCAGAGTCTCATTCACATTGATTAACTCACCTGTGCTCTAACAAGGAAATCATGTGATCAGAGTCTCATTCACACTGATTAACTCACCTGTGGTCTAACAAGGAAATCATGTGATCAGAGGCTCATTCACACTGATTAACTCACCTGTGCTCTAACAAGGAAATCATCAAATCCTGGCCTGTTAGTGGGTCCCGAGGACAGGAGCTGAGAACCACTGATCTACAGAATAAAAAGAACTGGAGAAATGATGTCACTGGAGAAGTTATTGCCATGTTATCACCTCTTTACCATGTCTTAGCACATAACCCCCATAGAATGAGGTGTTATACTGTATTTATATTTGTATTTAGAGCTTGAAATGTAGACTGGTACAAAATGGAAAAAAGAAAACGTTACATCTTTTTTCAATTGCTAATTATTATAGAAAGACCTATAAAAAGATGATTGTTGGTGTTTTAGAAAGGTGAGCTAATTCTAATCTTACGAATCTTAAGTATTTGCTAGTGTAACATAGAAAAACTACACTCTAGGGCAGATGCTTCACTTTATTGTAATTTCAATAAAAATATTTGTGCATTGAAAGTTTTTTTTTCTTTTCATTTTATTTTATTTATTTTTTATTAATATAAAAAGATTTACATACAAAGTTGAAAGAGCTTACAACAATAAGCAAACATATTAGACAATAAGAAAACATGAGACATCCATATGCATAATAACTAGTTAATAAAATCTAAAGGAGAAAACTAATGAACTTAAACTCATCACTCTCTTGTGTGCTTGTCATCAAGTGAAGTTTCTAAAAGAATGGATTAACAATTAGTTGAAGAAATTTATCATCATATCCAAACTTTGGTGTTTGAAGGATGAGAGGAGGACTTTAAAGGGATAGTAATGTTTCATAATAAAAACAGCTCTAATTAATCATCATAGTGTTTGGACTTTGGAGAGTGTTATTTCAGTTCTGTCAGAGTTGTAGTTCAGGAGTTATTCAATGACAAAGTATCCCCCTCCCTCCCCTTTTACTGAAAAGCTTGTCAAGGAGGGCAGTGCTTTCATTGTTCTCATATAAAGAAGATTGTCCCCTGCTGTTATCTGTCTGGTCTATGGACTGCATTCCACATCTGAGAAGAGATGGCTTACACTATGTAAAAGGGGCGGGAGGGGGAAACTTTGCTTGTGAATATCTCTTAAACCATAAAGGTTTGAGACATAAGACTTATATCGTTCTTCATGTTTTTTTAATGCCTACAAAATAAAATAAAGTTAAAACGAAGTATTACTATCCCTTTAAAGTTATGGTAAATGAATTCGTAAGTGAGGTAGAGAAAGGAGGACAAAGAGAAGGTCAATGGGCAAATGTAAAGTTTAACAAGGAGGGTGAGGAAGGGGAGAAAAGAGGGGATGATAAGTGAGGAATGCAATCTGAAATAGAGAACACAAGAGGGGGAGAGTTTCCGCTCACATGACTCAACCAGGACCAACTTCAGAAATGTCCCTTTTGATCAGAGCTATGTACTTAACCTCTCATGTGTGGGTCTCAACCCTAAATCAAGTGGAAGACCAACTTTAATATATATATTGATGAGATGGGTGAGTTAGAAGCCAACCAGCCCATTTTTTCTGGAAGGAGCAAAAAATGTTAGTTTATTTGGCATGGCCAAGTTCCATATGTACATATGATTTCACTGAACCCAACCATGTCTCCAAAAGAGGAGTGGTCTGAGTGCCCCAGTTAACAGGAATATGTTATTTAGCCATGTTAAGAAGGGCCATTGTGCAATAACGATATGTCGTGGCAGAAGAGGGATGTGATAATAAATTGTGATGAAATAAGCAAACTAGCTGGTCTAAAGGTACCTCTATTTGTAGAGAGATGTTAATTCGATGAAGAATTTGCTTCCAATATGAAGATACAAGCGGACAAGACCACCACGGATGAAACATGGATCCTGTTCTCTTTTCATTTTAAAGGATATCCACAATCCGGTGGTATCTATTAAAAATTACAGTTGTGGACTGTTCATAAAATAGCTTCAAAAAGTATAATTTGACTGTAAAGTGCAACATAAGTGTGAAAACATCGTTAGCACTGCGGGCTGAAATGGCCTATTAGTGCAGTTGTTATGGACAGGCAAAACTGTACATAATTACGGCCCAGACAAAAACACATATACGAATTAGAAAAGCAGCAAGCATGAAAGCATGGGAATAAATAAAGGCAGATCAGATCTAAAGGAAATCTAGTGGACAATAACACTACTAACATTGCTGATAAAAAGGATATGTTGATGTCCTATATTGCAGTAAAATAACTGTCTGATCTGCCATTTGGTTGAATAAAGGAGAGACTCGCTTAACAAAACATGAAGCTAAAATGATATGGAGGCTCCTTTTTGTGGACTACAGTGCATCCTGGTCAGATGACTCTAATTGCCAAATTACCCCAATAATTCTTTCAACAGACATTTACAATGCTATAATGACACACGTCCCCTCTTCTGTAATGGCCAATTTAGATTACAGAGCCCCATGTTCCAAAGCTGTACTAGAAAAACACATAATTACACCATCATTTTCTAGTCGTGCAGGAGAGAAATTGGAATGAAATTGCAGCTTGGCAGACGTCTGATCTGATGTAATTACTCTGCTGTGAATTTTGACGTTACCTTTGGGCAGTGCAGGCCTCTATGTTATGAAGGGGAGTTTGATGTCTGCAAATGTCTACAAAATAGATTAACCCTTTGAGTGCCTGAGGGGCATCCGACCCATTGCTTAGCAATGGGTCGGACGCCCCTCTGGCACTCAAAGGGTTAAAGTTTACAATAAAAATAAAAGAATGGCAAGGAATATTCGGTCACAAAATAAATGTATTTCAGAATTCTGGAACCATCTCCAAGGGACAGCAAAACAATGCACTGGATAAGTCTCAAGCATGGAATGTGTTAAACAGCAATCTAAGTTTTAAAGGAAGATTATACCAGTAGGAACAGGTGGCTCAAAATTGTTTAACAGGAGATTTTACTTGGGTAAAAGTTCTTGAAACAGCAGTTCATTTATATACTATGTTTTATTTTGCTCTTGTTTGTTTTTTATGTGCAGTCACATATATTTACTGACCCCCATTTGAGTCTGATTTCATTTCACAATAGGCTTCTTACTGACCCCCATTAGAGTCTGATTTCATTTCACAATAGGCTTCTTACTGCCCCCCATTTGAGTCTGCTTTCATTTCACAATAGGCTTCTTACTGCCCCCCATTTGAGTCTGCTTTCATCTCACAATAGGCTTCTTACTGACCCCCATTTGAGTCTGCTTTCATTTCACAATAGGCTTCTTACTGACCCCCATTTGAGTCTGATTTCATTTCACAATAGGCTTCTTACTGACCCCCATTTGAGTCTGATTTCATTTCACAATAGGCTTCTTACTGACCCCCATTTGAGTCTGATTTCATTTCACAATAGGCTTCTTACTGACCCCCATTTGAGTCTGCTTTCATTTCACAATAGGCTTCTTACTGCCCCCCATTTGAGTCTGCTTTCATTTCATAATAGGCTTCTTACTGACCCCCATTTGAGTCTGATTTCATTTCACAATAGGCTTCTTACTGTCCCCCATTTGAGTCTGATTTCATTTCACAATAGGCTTCTTACTGTCCCCCATTTGAGTCTGCTTTCATTTCACAATAGGCTTCTTACTGTCCCCCATTTGAGTCTGCTTTCATTTCACAATAGGCTTCTTACTGACCCCCATTTGAGTCTGATTTCATTTCACAATAGGCTTCTTACTGTCCCCCATTTGAGTCTGCTTTCATTTCACAATAAGCTTCTTACTGTCCCCCATTTGAGTCTGCTTTCATTTCATAATAGGCTTCTTACTGACCCCCATTTGAGTCTGCTTTCATTTCATAATAGGCTTCTTACTGCCCCCCATTTGAGTCTGCTTTCATTTCACAATAGGTTTCTTACTGACCCCCATTTGAGTCTGTTTTCATTTCACAATAGGCTTCTTACTGACCCCCATTTGAGTCTGATTTCATTTCACAATAGGCTTCTTACTGCCCCCCATTTGAGTCTGCTTTCATTTCATAATAGGCTTCTTACTGTCCCCCATTTCAGTCTGCTTTCATCTCACAATAGGCTTCTTACTGTCCCCCATTTGAGTCTGATTTCATTTCACAATAGGCTTCTTACTGCCCCCCATTTGAGTCTGCTTTCATTTCACAATAGGCTTCTTACTGCCCCCCATTTGAGTCTGCTTTCATTTCATAATAGGCTTCTTACTGACCCCCATTTGAGTCTGCTTTCATTTCACAATAGGCTTCTTACTGCCCCCCATTTGAGTCTGATTTCATTTCACAATAGGTTTCTTACTGCCCCCCATTTGAGTCTGCTTTCATTTCACAATAGGCTTCTTACTGACCCCCATTTGAGTGTGCTTTCATTTCACAATAGGCTTCTTACTGTCCCCCATTTGAGTCTGATTTCATTTCACAATAGGCTTCTTACTGCCCCCCATTTGAGTCTGCTTTCATTTCATAATAGGCTTCTTACTGACCCCCATTTGAGTCTGCTTTCATTTCACAATAGGTTTCTTACTGACCCCCATTTGAGTCTGATTTCATTTCACAATAGGCTTCTTACTGTCCCCCATTTGAGTCTGCTTTCATTTCACAATAGGCTTCTTACTGCCCCCCATTTGAGTGTGCTTTCATCTCACAATAGGCTTCTTACTGTCCCCCATTTGAGTCTGCTTTCATTTCACAATAGGCTTCTTACTGCCCCCCATTTGAGTCTGATTTCATTTCACAATAGGTTTCTTACTGCCCCCCATTTGAGTCTGCTTTCATCTCACAATAGGCTTCTTACTGTCCCCCATTTGAGTCTGATTTCATTTCACAATAGGCTTCTTACTGTCCCCCATTTGAGTCTGCTTTCATTTCATAATAGGCTTCTTACTGACCCCCATTTGAGTCTGATTTCATTTCACAATAGGTTTCTTACTGCCCCCCATTTGAGTCTGCTTTCATTTCACAATAGGATTCTTACTGACCCCCATTTGAGTCTGATTTCATCTCACAATAGGCTTCTTACTGTCCCCCATTTGAGTCTGATTTCATTTCACAATAGGCTTCTTACTGTCCCCCATTTGAGTCTGCTTTCATTTCACAATAGGCTTCTTACTGCCCCCCATTTGAGTCTGATTTCATTTCACAATAGGTTTCTTACTGTCCCCCATTTGAGTCTGCTTTCATTTCACAATAGGTTTCTTACTGACCCCCATTTGAGTCTGCTTTCATCTCACAATAGGCTTCTTACTGTCCCCCATTTGAGTCTGATTTCATTTCACAATAGGCTTCTTACTGTCCCCCATTTGAGTCTGCTTTCATTTCATAATAGGCTTCTTACTGTCCCCCATTTGAGTCTGATTTCATTTCACAATAGGCTTCTTACTGTCCCCCATTTGAGTCTGCTTTCATTTCATAATAGGCTTCTTACTGACCCCCATTTGAGTCTGCTTTCATTTCACAATAGGCTTCTTACTGCCCCCCATTTGAGTCTGATTTCATTTCACAATAGGTTTCTTACTGCCCCCCATTTGAGTCTGCTTTCATTTCACAATAGGCTTCTTACAGACCCCCATTTGAGTCTGCTTTCATTTCACAATATGTTTCTTACTGCCCCCCATTTGAGTGTGCTTTCATTTCACAATAGGCTTCTTACTGACCCCCATTTGAGTGTGCTTTCATTTCACAATAGGCTTCTTACTGTCCCCCATTTGAGTCTGCTTTCATTTCACAATAGGTTTCTTACTGACCCCCATTGAGTCTGATTTCATTTCACAATAGGCTTCTTACTGCCCCCCATTTGAGTCTGATTTCATTTCACAATAGGCTTCTTACTGTCCCCCATTTGAGTCTGATTTCATTTCACAATAGGCTTCTTACTGTCCCCCATTTGAGTCTGCTTTCATTTCACAATAGGCTTCTTACTGTCCCCCATTTGAGTCTGCTTTCATTTCACAATAGGCTTCTTACTGACCCCCATTTGAGTCTGATTTCATTTCACAATAGGCTTCTTACTGTCCCCCATTTGAGTCTGCTTTCATTTCACAATAGGCTTCTTACTGTCCCCCATTTGAGTCTGCTTTCATTTCACAATAGGCTTCTTACTGACCCCCATTTGAGTCTGCTTTCATTTCATAATAGGCTTCTTACTGCCCCCCATTTTAGTCTGCTTTCATTTCACAATAGGTTTCTTACTGACCCCCATTTGAGTCTGTTTTCATTTCACAATAGGCTTCTTACTGACCCCCATTTGAGTCTGATTTCATTTCACAATAGGCTTCTTACTGCCCCCCATTTGAGTCTGCTTTCATTTCATAATAGGCTTCTTACTGTCCCCCATTTCAGTCTGCTTTCATCTCACAATAGGCTTCTTACTGTCCCCCATTTGAGTCTGATTTCATTTCACAATAGGCTTCTTACTGCCCCCCATTTGAGTCTGCTTTCATTTCACAATAGGCTTCTTACTGCCCCCCATTTGAGTCTGCTTTCATTTCATAATAGGCTTCTTACTGACCCCCATTTGAGTCTGCTTTCATTTCACAATAGGCTTCTTACTGCCCCCCATTTGAGTCTGATTTCATTTCACAATAGGTTTCTTACTGCCCCCCATTTGAGTCTGCTTTCATTTCACAATAGGCTTCTTACTGACCCCCATTTGAGTGTGCTTTCATTTCACAATAGGCTTCTTACTGTCCCCCATTTGAGTCTGATTTCATTTCACAATAGGCTTCTTACTGCCCCCCATTTGAGTCTGCTTTCATTTCATAGTAGGCTTCTTACTGACCCCCATTTGAGTCTGCTTTCATTTCACAATAGGTTTCTTACTGACCCCCATTTGAGTCTGATTTCATTTCACAATAGGCTTCTTACTGTCCCCCATTTGAGTCTGCTTTCATTTCACAATAGGCTTCTTACTGCCCCCCATTTGAGTGTGCTTTCATCTCACAATAGGCTTCTTACTGTCCCCCATTTGAGTCTGCTTTCATTTCACAATAGGCTTCTTACTGCCCCCCATTTGAGTCTGATTTCATTTCACAATAGGTTTCTTACTGCCCCCCATTTGAGTCTGCTTTCATCTCACAATAGGCTTCTTACTGTCCCCCATTTGAGTCTGATTTCATTTCACAATAGGCTTCTTACTGTCCCCCATTTGAGTCTGCTTTCATTTCATAATAGGCTTCTTACTGACCCCCATTTGAGTCTGATTTCATTTCACAATAGGTTTCTTACTGCCCCCCATTTGAGTCTGCTTTCATTTCACAATAGGATTCTTACTGACCCCCATTTGAGTCTGATTTCATCTCACAATAGGCTTCTTACTGTCCCCCATTTGAGTCTGATTTCATTTCACAATAGGCTTCTTACTGTCCCCCATTTGAGTCTGCTTTCATTTCACAATAGGCTTCTTACTGCCCCCCATTTGAGTCTGATTTCATTTCACAATAGGTTTCTTACTGTCCCCCATTTGAGTCTGCTTTCATTTCACAATAGGTTTCTTACTGACCCCCATTTGAGTCTGCTTTCATCTCACAATAGGCTTCTTACTGTCCCCCATTTGAGTCTGATTTCATTTCACAATAGGCTTCTTACTGTCCCCCATTTGAGTCTGCTTTCATTTCATAATAGGCTTCTTACTGTCCCCCATTTGAGTCTGATTTCATTTCACAATAGGCTTCTTACTGTCCCCCATTTGAGTCTGCTTTCATTTCATAATAGGCTTCTTACTGACCCCCATTTGAGTCTGCTTTCATTTCACAATAGGCTTCTTACAGCCCCCCATTTGAGTCTGATTTCATTTCACAATAGGTTTCTTACTGCCCCCCATTTGAGTCTGCTTTCATTTCACAATATGTTTCTTACTGCCCCCCATTTGAGTGTGCTTTCATTTCACAATAGGCTTCTTACTGACCCCCATTTGAGTGTGCTTTCATTTCACAATAGGCTTCTTACTGTCCCCCATTTGAGTCTGCTTTCATTTCATAATAGGCTTCTTACTGTCCCCCATTTGAGTCTGATTTCATTTCACAATAGGCTTCTTACTGTCCCCCATTTGAGTCTGCTTTCATTTCAGAATAGGCTTCTTACTGACCCCCATTTGAGTCTGCTTTCATTTCACAATAGGCTTCTTACAGCCCCCCATTTGAGTCTGATTTCATTTCACAATAGGTTTCTTACTGCCCCCCATTTGAGTCTGCTTTCATTTCACAATAGGCTTCTTACAGACCCCCATTTGAGTCTGCTTTCATTTCACAATATGTTTCTTACTGCCCCCCATTTGAGTGTGCTTTCATTTCACAATAGGCTTCTTACTGACCCCCATTTGAGTGTGCTTTCATTTCACAATAGGCTTCTTACTGTCCCCCATTTGAGTCTGCTTTCATTTCACAATAGGCTTCTTACTGCCCCCCATTGAGTCTGATTTCATTTCACAATAGGCTTCTTACTGCCCCCCATTTGAGTCTGATTTCATTTCACAATAGGCTTCTTACTGTCCTCCATTTGAGTCTGCTTTCATTTCACAATAGGCTTCTTACTGTCCTCCATTTGAGTCTGCTTTCATTTCACAATAGGCTTCTTACTGACCCCCATTTGAGTCTGCTTTCATTTCACAATAGGCTTCTTACTGCCCCCCATTTGAGTCTGCTTTCATTTCACAATAGGCTTCTTACTGACCCCCATTTGAGTCTGCTTTCATTTCACAATAGGCTTCTTACTGTCCCCCATTTCAGTCTGCTTTCATTTCACAATAGGCTTCTTACTGTCCCCCATTTCAGTCTGCTTTCATTTCACAACAGGTTTCTTACTGCCCCCCATTTGAGTCTGCTTTCATTTCACAATAAGATTCTTACTGTCCCCCATTTTTAGTCTGTCTTCATTTCACAATAGGCTTCTTACTGTCCCCCATTTTTAGTCTGTCTTCATTTCACAATAGGTTTCTTACTGCCCCCCATTTGAGTCTGCTTTCATATCACAATAAGATTCTTACTGTCCCCCATTTGAGTCTGATTTCATTTCACAATAAGATTCTTACTGTCCCCCATTTTTAGTCTGTCTTCATTTCACAATAGGTTTCTTACTGCCCCCCATTTGAGTCTGCTTTCATTTCACAATAGGTTTCTTACTGCCCCCCATTTGAGTCTGATTTCATTTCACAATAGGCTTCTTACTGACCCCCAGTAGAGTCTGCTTTTATTTCACAATAGGTTTCTTACTGTCCCCCATTTGAGTCTGCTTTCATTTCACAATAAGATTCTTACTGTCCCCCATTTTTAGTCTGTCTTCATTTCACAATAGGCTTCTTACTGTCCCCCATTTTTAGTCTGTCTTCATTTCACAATAGGTTTCTTACTGCCCCCCATTTGAGTCTGCTTTCATTTCACAATAAGATTCTTACTGTCCCCCATTTGAGTCTGCTTTCATTTCACAATAAGATTCTTACTGTCCCCCATTTTTAGTCTGTCTTCATTTCACAATAGGTTTCTTACTGCCCCCCATTTGAGTCTGATTTCATTTCACAATAGGCTTCTTACTGCCCCCCATTTGAGTCTGCTTTCATTTCACAATAGGCTTCTTACTGCCCCCCATTTGAGTCTGCTTTCATTTCACAATAGGTTTCTTACTGTCTCCCATTTGAGTCTGATTTCATTTCACAATAGGTTTCTTACTGCCCCCCATTTGAGTCTGCTTTCATTTCACAATAAGATTCTTACTGTCCCCCATTTGAGTCTGCTTTCATTTCACAATAAGATTCTTACTGTCCCCCATTTTTAGTCTGTCTTCATTTCACAATAGGTTTCATACTGCCCCCCATTTGAGTCTGATTTCATCTCACAATAGGTTTCTTACAGACCCCCATTTGAGTCTGCTTTCATATCACAATAGGTTTCTTACTGTCTCCCATTTGAGTCTGATTTCATTTCACAATAGGTTTCTTACTGCCCCCCATTTGAGTCTGATTTCATCTCACAATAGGTTTCTTACAGACCCCCATTTGAGTCTGCTTTCATTTCACAATAGGCTTCTTACTGCCCCCCCATTTGAGTCTGATTTCATTTCAAATAGTCTTCATAGGACTGAATGAGAAAGTTCATAGTTCTTTAGAACATTTTTAAATGGACCACATCACCTAAAATAACTGTTGACTTTGTTGTAGTAGCAATTTTGTTGTAGTAGCAATTGTTTTTGAGGTTTTGAGTTATTGGTCCCTCCTGCACCCCCTGAGAGCTTGCTGGACCCTTCCCATAGCCAGTCACGCTAGTGGTAGAGCATGGCATTGGCCTGCAGCCACGAGGACATTAAGTGCAGTATTTTCACCTTATCTCCCCTTTGACCATAAGCACAATATTGTTCTTTGGTGATTTAACATCCTAGAACTTGTATTGTTGACCTTTGGAACATTTCAGCAGCCATATAAAGGCATCCATAGCAACACCAGGACCAGCTTCAAGGATTCCTCAGATTACATCACTGCATAGTAACATAGTAACATAGTAGATAAGGCTGAAAAAAGACATGCGTCCATCAAGTCCAGCCCATGCCAAAAACACCCCTGTTGATCCAGAGGAAGGCAAAAAAAGTCCTCTGGAGCCATTTCCAATCTAGTCCCAAGTGTGTGTGTGTGTGTGTGTGGGAGGAATTATTCCTTCCTTACTCCAATTGTTAGTCAAATAGTTCCCAGGATCAATAGCCTATCTGCTTTGAATCCATCTGTCATAATTGTCAATATTGTTCTGTGATAGATAGGCATCCGTTGCTTTTTTTGAATGCAGTTGCATTATCTGCAAGCACAACAACCCGAGGCTAAGAATTCCATAGCCTTACCGCCCTTACTGTAAAGAATCCTTGCCTTTGTTTTAGTCGAAAGCGCCTTTCCTCTAGTCTTAATGGATGACCTCTTGTTCTTGCAGGGACATCAGACAAGCAAAGGAAGCTATGTTTGGGACACGGTTCGAAGGCGATTAGAGGTCGGGACCTCTTATATGCTTCAAGCCCAAGATGGGCAAAACTTGAGTGCACTGATTGTGTTCTGATTTTATTTTCTTGTAATAAATCTACTGCACTTAGAACGGATTTTATTTTTTTCTGTGTTTTTGTCTAGCTATGCTCTTTTCTCGTCTGTTGATTACTTTCTCTCTGGGTGGACAAGGCCATCAAAACATTTTAAGCAGCACCAGACATTGTCACAGGAACTCTAGGGTCTGACTCTTTATACCACATTTCATCACATTACTCATCTCTATCAAATCAGTTCATCATCCATTTTCCTTTTTATCATCATCCTTCATACCTCTGTGCTTCCATCATCTACTCAGTCTATTCTAGTTCTGGTTTATGAACTTGTATTTGTGTACCTCAGCTACTGTTTCTATTTTATTATATTTTTTACATAATAATTTTTGGACTCTTTAACATGTCATTGTCTCTTTTGCACAAGCTTTCTGTTTTTATTTTCCCCTATGTTTCAGCTGGTTTACTCCAGAATAACTTGTGTGCTTTTATAAACATGGGCCAAAGTACCTTCAGAGCTTAGGAAAACACAGAACAAGGGCTCCCAATAGAGTAATATCACAGGTAGATATTAAATACATTTGGTATCCAATATACTCACATACAAGATGGTCAGGTTGTAGTAGACCTGAGAAATGCACAGACAGAATTCATTAACCCCCCTCTGCTCGGGATTTGGCTAGAGATCTCAGCGGGTAGTGCAATTGTCAGGTTTACTATGACCTGACCATCTTGTATGTGAGAACAATGGATATTAAATTTATTTAATATCTACCTGCAATATTTCACTACTGGGGGCCCTTGTACTGTGTTTTTCCTATATAGTTGCTCAATTTGGGGAACAAGTTTTCAAGGAAGCTGCCTGAGTTCTCTCTATCTGAAGTGTACTGTGACTGGGGCAGGTTTAAATCCTAGCAAGCATATTCCGCTGTGAGCTACATAAGTGGCTTTACAGCCACCGTTCTTGTGAGTATCATGTCATGGGGTGATTTACCATGGTTTTATTACCCCCTTAAAGACCCATGATGGTCCTGGTATGTCATGGAATGGCAAGCCATAAGGACCCATGACTTACCAAGACTGTCATTGATTTCAAGGATCCCCACGCAGCTGCATGCAATTCGGGGAGCCCTGAACTGGGATCAAGTAAAAAAAAGATCCATGGTCCTTAAGTGCTGGTCGTGTGCTCATGCGACCAGTCCTTAAAGGGTTAAAGCCCTTTGATATCTACACTATGGGTGCCTTCACAGTCGCCCTTGTTCTTTCCATAGCTTCAGAGCATGCCTTCATTGGAATAATAGTTTAATCCAATATCTCAAAACTTGCATTCTGAATTAAAAAATAACTAATACAACATTCACATGGTTTCAAAAGCACTTGCAAAATCACCAACTGTTTTTTGGGTTTTAGGGTCTTATTAAATGGATATTAATGTTTCACAATAAAATCTTCATAGTATTTGTTATTTCAGTACTGTCAAAGTTGTAGTTCAAGAGCAATTGAATGATAAAGTATTCCCCTCCCATCGCTTTTATTGATGTAACACTGCTCACCACAGAGCAGCAAGACTGTCCGGATGGATCGCAGAGAGGGACGCTCTTCAGTGATCATAAGAAAAACCTGTGAAAGGGAGCAAGGTTTTCCCTATGTTCACAGTAAGAAGATTGTCCTTTGCAGTGAGCTGTCCGGTCAAGAGACCAGATTCCACATCTGAGGTGAGTAGCGTTATACTAGGTAAAAGGGGCGGGAGGGGAAACTTTATCATTCAATTACTCTTGTACTACAACTCTGACCATATTGAAATAACACCCTCCATGGCCCAGATACTATGAAGAGTAATTGGAGCTGCTGTTTTTGTGAAACATTACTATCCCTTTAACCCCTTCGGTGTCACAGGGGTATGCAACGCATTGTAGGGCAATGTGTTGCGTAATCCTTCTGGCACTGAACGGGTTAAATCCCATGTGCAGGAATGACTTTCAGTTCTGTAAACATCTAATTCGGGAACAAGCAGGTGAAAAAGTCACCAACACATCTGAACATTTTTTTTTTATTTCTATCTTAACTTTTTACCTGAAATGTTTTATGTTTGAATTTCATGACATCTGCTTTGTATGTATGTTTTCAATCTCTTTTGTCAAACACTTTGAAATTCATTGAGATAATATTCCTACATCTGCGAAATGACAGCAACATAATCCGTGAAAGGAAGCAAAAATTGCAATCATTATTTGTCAAATTCTGCTCTGCGCTGAGATTGTTTTCTAAATTTACTTTCAGCGCTCAGAAATAACATGTAAACCATTTAAGTCTGTCATCAGCTGAAATGGTACAACAGACTGTGCAAACATACGTTCTCGTTTTACTCAAGTGTTTCTTTATCCTAGAAATATAGAAGTCATTTCTTCTTAAAGTGGACTTGTCACTTTAACCCTTTGAGTGCCATAGGGGTACGCAATGCATTGCTTTGAACTCTCCAGATCTGCGCCAGAGGCTTCTTTTTTTGCAGTTCAATACCGAATCTCTGGGGAAGACACTGATTCTTCAGGGATGGGGAGTTTCTTAGGAAACTCTTCCCAGCCTTTATCTCCCCTTTCCCACCCACTTCTCTTCCTTCTCACCCTGTTCTTCCCACTTCCTGCCTACTTCTCCTCCTTCCAAACCTGTTCTTCCCACTTCCTGCCCACTTCTCTCCTTCCCACCCTGTTCTTCCCACTTCCTGCCCACTTCTCCTCCTTCCCACCCTGTTCTTCCCACTTCTCCTCCTTCCCACCCTGGTCTTCCCACTTCCTGCCCACTTCTCCTCCTTCCCAGCCTGTATCTCCCCTTTCCAACCCACGTCTCTTCCTTCCCACCCTGTTCTTCCCACTTCCTGCCCACTTCTCCTCCTTCCCACCCTGTTCTTCCCACTTCCTGCCCACTTCTCCTCCTTCCCACCCTGTTCTTCCCACTTCCTGCCCACTTCTCTTCCTTCCCACCCTGTTCTTCCCATTTCCTGCCCACTTCTCCTTCCCACCCTGTTCTTCCCACTTCCTGCCCACTTCTCCTCCTTCCCACCCTGTTCTTCCCACTTCCTGCCCACTTCTCCTCCTTCCCACCCTGGTCTTCCCACTTCCTGCCCACTTCTCCTCCTTCTCACCCTGGTCTTCCCACTTCCTGCCCACTTCTCCTCCTTCCCATCCTGTATCTCCCCTTTCCAACCCACGTCTCTTCCTTCCCACCCTGTTCTTCCCACTTCCTGCCCACTTCTCCTCCTTCCCACCCTGTTCTTCCCATTTCCTGCCCACTTCTCCTCCTTCCCACCCTGTTCTTCCCACTTCCTACCCATTTCTCCTCCTTCCCACCCTGGTCTTCCCACTTCCTGCCCACTTCTCCTCCTTCCCATCCTGTGTCTCCCCTTTCCCACCCACATCTCTTTCTTCCCACCCTGTTCTTCCCACTTCCTGCCCACTTCTCCTCCTTCCCACCCTGTTCTTCCCACTTCCCTCTCACTTTTTGACACATCCATTAATCCCCGCCTCTTTTTTACACAAATCACATCATTTATATCCCCCAGCGGCACCAGAGAAGTACCCCCCATGGACTCCAGAAGACAAAGTTCCCAGGTTTGTCTCTCTGGCATCCAAAGGGTTAACCTTAGCGTTGGATACATCTCTGGCACTCAAAGGGTTAATTTATCTCAAAGCGTTAAAATATTTTTAATTCCTTTGTTGTGCTGGCCTTTTTTAGTTTTTGTTTTAAATATTTTTTTATATTGCAAATATATTTTGAGCAATTAACCTTAACCCAGTAAGGACCGCCCAGTCCGACACAGGTGGTGGGGGTGGGTGTTAAGAGCAAAGGTGTTTTTTTTTGTGATGAATGGTGTGCAGCCTCGGTGCCATCCCAGAATTCCATGACGTGTCAGGACCTTTGCTAACTCTTAACACAAATCCACCGGTGATGGTCCTGGCACATCACCGGTCCTTAAAGTGTTAATTTGTTGGAGGTATGCCATGGCACTGTACACTTATTAGTGTCTGTGCTGGACCAGTAGTACCGCTCACTGTGCTATTAATTATTTTAGGCAGAGACAACACACTGAGGGTATTTCCTATTGTACAGATGAAAGACTGACCTTGAACAGCACTAATTATCATACTGCGTTGGGAACTCGCATAATGTGTCACATTGTGCCCGAAAACATAAAGGTTAATTGCTCAAAATTAATTATTTTGTAAAAAAATGGATAGTACACAATTTAGGCAGATTTGAATTATATGTAAAATGAAGTAAACTTACAGTATCTTAGCATGGCAGGTCCACGTTATTCTCTTTGATGATAGAATCATCTATATATAAAAATCTATTTTTTTCTGGTTTGCTTGTGCTCTTCTCCGGACTGTGGTTGTAACAGCGAATCGCCATTGGGCGGTTATTTTTGCAGTGAAATTCACAGGGGGAATACCCCTGGTCACTACCATGAAAAACATTAAAGTGAGACACACCGACCCACCAGTTCCCCCCATGTGCATGGATCACTGAATCCCTCTGGCAACTCTGTGCAACAGTCACTAGCATTCAATCAAATGCAAATGTAAACTTTTCTGTTTTACTATGTGAAATTAACTATGACAATATAGTCTTACAGATGAGAGTTGGTACCATTTTAGCCGTAGAAATACAGGAGGAAAATAGAGTTGTTGATACCTTTATTGGCTAATTAAGCAGATTTAGGATGCAAGTAGTGATGAGCGAGCACCCCAATGCTCGGGTGTTCGGGTGCTCTGACCGAGCACCCCCTGAGGCTCGAGTGCTCGGCCGAACACCCGAGCCCCATTGAAGTCAATGGGAGGACTCGAGCATTACACCAGGCACCCCCTGCTCTGATGAGGGGAGGGTGCCTGGTCCATAGGAAAAGGGCAGAAAAGGATGGAAACACCACAGAAATGGTTCAGGGACAGCATAGGGAGGATGTCTGGATGCATCTTGGACTCCAACATCGCTGCTGGGAACGATCTTTCGCCCGTAGTACGCCATTTTTACAGACTGACCATAAAACACACAAAAAGGAAAATAAAAACGACTTTAGGCGAAAAATTGTTACCAAACAATATTTGCTGTATATTTACTTGTATATCATCTGCAAATTCTCCCAAAAATTTCCTTGATTTTCAGAACTGAGGCCATGATTAAGAGGGAAACGTGCGCAGAGGCAAATTCTCCCAAAAATTTCCTTGATTTTCAGAACTGAGGCCATGATTAAGAGGGAAACGTGCACAGAGGCAAATTCTCCCAAAAATTTCCTTGATTTTATTGAACTGAGGCCATGATTAAGAGGGAAACGTGCGCTGAGCCGACCATCTAAAACATTATGGGTGAGGGTCTGCTGCAGAGCTGACCATCCTAAACATTATATGCGAAGGCCCGCTAGTGAGCTGACGCTATAAAACATTATATGAGAGGGCCCGCTAGAGAGCTGACCCAATAAAACATTATATGAGAAGGCCCGCTGGTGAGCTGACCTATATAAAAATTGGCAAACAGGGCCCGCTGGTGAGCTGGCCCTATATAAAAATTATATCACAGGGCCCGCTGGTGAGCTGGCCCTATATAAAAATTATAGCACAGGGCATATGGAAGAGGAGGAGGAGGATGAGAAGATTAAGAGTCAACCATATACCCGTTTTTTGGGTGGAAGGGGTGAATGGGAATACAGAGTATTCCCATCATTGTAAATAACATATATAAAGTGAGTTTATGTTCCCCCGGGGCTTTCCTCCAGTGGAGTGGAGAAGTCAGGGGAAATCCAGGCCTTGTTCATTTTTATAAGTGTCAACCTATCAGCATTGTCGGTGGAAAGGCGGATACGCTTATCTGTTATGATGCCACCAGCAGCACTAAATACCCGCTCAGACAGAACGCTGGCGGCAGGGCAGGCCAGCACCTCCAAGGCGTAGAGTGCCAGTTCATACCACGTGTCCAGCTTGGACACCCAGTAGTTGTAAGGCACAGAGGGATCATTGAGGACGCTGACACGGTCTGCTACGTACTCCTTCACCATCTTCCAAAACTTTTCCCTCCTTGTGACACTAGGCTGCGCATCAGGGTGAGGGTGCTGGCGGGGTGTCATGAAGGTGTCCCACGCCTTGGAGAGTGTTGCCCTGCCTTTCTCGGAACTGCTGTGTGCTCCCCTTTTCTCCCCTTCTCGGTTGGCCAAGGTAGCACGTACTCTGCCGCCAGCGTTGTCAGATGGAAAATTTTGGAGCAATTTTTCGACAAGAACCTTCTGGTATTGCAACATTTTGCTTGTCCTCTCCACCGGAGGAATGAGAGATGAGAAATTCTCTTTGTAGCGGGGGTCCAGAAGGGTGAACACCCAGTAATCCGTGTTGTCTAAAATGCGTACAACGCGTGGGTCACGGGAAAGGCAGCCTAACATAAAGTCAGCCATGTGTGCCAGAGTACCAACAGTCAAAATTTCGCTGTCCTCACCAGGAGGATGACTCTCAATCTCCTCATCCTCTTCCTCCTCTTCTGCCCACCCATGCTGAAGAGATGGAACTAAAGTTCCATGGCTACCCTCTGTAGCGGAGGCAACCGTGTCTTCCTCCTCCTCCTCCTCCTCCTCCTCCTCCGCCTCCTCCAATTGTCGCTGAGAAGACGAAGTGAGGGTGCTCTGGCTATCACCTTGTGTAAGCTCTTCCTCCCCCATTTCCACCTCTTCCACATGCAAAGCGTCGGTTTTAATTGTGAGCAGCGAGCGTTTCAGTAGACACAGAAGTGGGATGGTTACACTGATAATAGCGTTATCGCCGCTCACCATCTGTGTCGATTCCTCAAAATTGCGTAAAACCTCACAGAGGTCTGACATCCATTCCCACTCCTCACTTCTGATTACAGGAAGTTGAACGGAGAGGCGACGACCGTGTAACAGCTGGTACTCCACTACTGCCCTCTGCTGCTCACAAAGCCGGGCCAACATGTGGAAGGTGGAGTTCCAGCGCGTGCTCACGTCACACAGCAGCCGGTGAGCTGGCAATTGTAAGCGCTGCTGCAGCTTCAACAGGCCGGCTGAAGCTGTTGATGACTTACGGAAATGTGCACACACGCGGCGCACCTTGGTCAAGAGATCATGCACATTGGGGTAGGTTTTTAGAAATCGCTGCACCACTAAATTAAATACATGCGCTAGGCATGGTACGTGTGTGAGCTTGCCGAGCTCCAAAGCCGCCACCAAGTTACGCCCATTATCACACACAACCATGCCTGGTTGCAGGTTGAGTGGCGAGAGCCACTGCTCGGTCTGGTGACTAATCCCCTGCAACAGCTCTGAGGCCGTGTGCTGTTTGTCCCCAAGGCAGATCAGCTTCAGCACGGCCTGTTGACGCTTCCCCACTGCAGTGCTACACTGCTTCCAGCTACTGGCTGATGGGGGAGTGGCGGTGTGTGTAGAGAATTCGGAGGTGGAAACGGAGGAGGAGGAGCCAATAACGTAGGTGCTGGTGGAAACCCTGATGGAGGTAGGGCCCGCAATCCTCGGCGTGGGTAGCACCCGTGCCATCCCAGGGTCCGAGTCGCTCCCAGCCTCCACGACATTCACCCAGTGTGCCGTCAGGGAAATGTAGCGTCCCTGGCCACAAGCACTTGTCCATGTGTCAGTCGTTAAGTGGACCTTCCCAGTAACTGCGTTGGTCAGGGCACGGGTGATGTTACGGGACACATGGTGGTGTAATGCGGGGATGGCACACCGGGAAAAGTAGTGGCGGCTGGGGACCGCGTACCGAGGGACAGCTGCTGCCATCAGGCTGCGGAAGGACTCAGTGTCCACAAGCCTAAATGGCAGCATTTCGATGGCCAGTAATTTTGAAAGGTGTGAGGTTAGTGCTATGGCCTGTGGGTGGGTGGCTGGGTACTTTCTCTTGCGCTCAAATGCCTGGGGTAACGACATTTGGACGCTGTGCTGGGACAGGGAAGTGGATGTGGTCGCTGATGGTGCTTCAGATGCTACAGGTGCAGGGCGGGAGGTATGCGGGCCTGCGCCTTCGACAGGCGATTGGCCGGCACCGAAAACAGGGGAAGAGGAGGCAGTGGTGTGGCCTGCAGACACAGATGGGCGATCCAGGCGTTCCTCCCACTTACTACGGTGCTTGGATGCCATGTGTCGGATCATGCTGGTGGTGGTGAGGTTTCTAGTGTTCATGCCTCGGCTCATTCTGGTGTGGCACAGGTTGCAAACTACAATTCTTTTGTCGTCCGCACTTTCCTTAAAAAAACGCCATACCGCGGAACACCTACCCCTTGGCAAGGTAGATTTACGCAAGGGGGTGCTCCGTGGAACATTTGCGGGCCGGTTTGGTGCGGTCCGCCTTCTTTCTGTAGCCACACCACTGCCTCTTCCAGCCTGTTGCGGTGCTGCAGATGGCTCACCCTCAGGACTGCTGTCATCGCTCGGCTCTACACCTTCCCAGGTGGGGTCAGTCACCTCATCGTCCACCAAGTCCTCCTCCACTTCCTCACTCTGATCATCCTCCTCAAGTCTTGATCCCACCACATACTCAGTCATTGACAACTGTATAACATTCTCCTCAACAAGGTCTTGAGACGGAAATAGTGGTTGATTTAATGGCAACTGTGTCTCATCATCATCATCATCATCCACTACTTCCTTTGACCTTAAATGCCGTTCACATCTGTCATCTTCTTGTGATTGGGTAGCCTCTAGAGGTTGTGAATCAGGGCACAAGATGTCATGTTCCTCTGCAAGCGTGCTTGGAGAGAGGGTCAAATGAAGGATTGGTGATGAGACGAGCTCCTCACTATATCCCAGTGTGGGATCACTTCTTTGACCAGACCGTGTATGGTGGGAGGAAGGATGATCAGAGTGAGGATTATTTTGACCAGACTCTTGGCTACTGAGAGTGGACTTGGTGGAAGACAGGGTGGTGCTTAACCGACTGGAAGCAGTATCAGCTGTCATCCAACCGACCACCTGTTCGCAGTGGTCGGACCTCGAGAGTGATGTCCTGCGACGCCCTGTAAAATTACACATGAAGCTAGGTATGGTGGATGTCTTTCTTTCTTGTGCTCTGGCACCAGGCACAGTTTCTCCGCGTCCTGACCCGCGCCCTGAACTTTCAGGATCACGTCCACTTCCCCGTCCCTTTTTACCCGCCTTCTTCATCTTACACAGAATATGTGACTTTAATATTTGAGTTTGAAAACTTAACAGTATTTCTTATTATTCTGCAACTGTACAGAGTACACAGAATAGGCTGCTAAACTGCGGTGACACACACTGAATGGAATATGTGACTTTAATATTTGAGTTTGAAAACTTAACAGTATTTCTTATTATTCTGCAACTGTACAGAGTACACAGAATAGGCTGCTAAACTGCGGTGAAACACACTGAATGGAATATGTGACTTTAATATTTGAGTTTGAAAACTTAACAGTATTTCTTATTATTCTGCAACTCTGCAGAGTACACAGAATAGGCTGCTAAACTGCGGTGAAACACACTGAATGGAATATGTGACTTTAATATTTGAGTTTGAAAACTTAACAGTATTTCTTATTATTCTGCAACTGTACAGAGTACACAGAATAGGCTGTTAAACGGCGGTGAAACACACTGAATGGAATATGTGACTTTAATATTTGAGTTTGAAAACTTAACAGTATTTCTTATTATTCTGCAACTGTACAGAGTACACAGAATAGGCTGTTAAACGGCGGTGAAACACACTGAATGGAATATGTGACTTTAATATTTGAGTTTGAAAACTTAACAGTATTTCTTATTATTCTGCAACTGTACAGAGTACACAGAATAGGCTGCTAAACTGCGGTGAAACACACTGAATGGAATATGTGACTTTAATATTTGAGTTTGAAAACTTAACAGTATTTCTTATTATTCTGCAACTCTGCAGAGTACACAGAATAGGCTGCTAAACTGCGGTGAAACACACTGAATGGAATATGTGACTTTAATATTTGAGTTTGAAAACTTAACAGTATTTCTTATTATTCTGCAACTGTACAGAGTACACAGAATAGGCTGCTAAACTGCGGTGAAACACACTGAATGGAATATGTGACTTTAATATTTGAGTTTGAAAACTTAACAGTATTTCTTATTATTCTGCAACTGTACAGAGTACACAGAATAGGCTGTTAAACGGCGGTGAAACACACTGAATGGAATATGTGACTTTAATATTTGAGTTTGAAAACTTAACAGTATTTCTTATTATTCTGCAACTGTACAGAGTACACAGAATAGGCTGTTAAACGGCGGTGAAACACACTGAATGGAATATGTGACTTTAATATTTGAGTTTGAAAACTTAACAGTATTTCTTATTATTCTGCAACTGTACAGAGTACACAGAATAGGCTGCTAAACTGCGGTGAAACACACTGAATGGAATATGTGACTTTAATATTTGAGTTTGAAAACTTAACAGTATTTCTTATTATTCTGCAACTCTGCAGAGTACACAGAATAGGCTGCTAAACTGCGGTGAAACACACTGAATGGAATATGTGACTTTAATATTTGAGTTTGAAAACTTAACAGTATTTCTTATTATTCTGCAACTGTACAGAGTACACAGAATAGGCTGCTAAACTGCGGTGAAACACACTGAATGGAATATGTGACTTTAATATTTGAGTTTGAAAACTTAACAGTATTTCTTATTATTCTGCAACTCTGCAGAGTACACAGAATAGGCTGCTAAACTGCGGTGAAACACACTGAATGGAATATGTGACTTTAATATTTGAGTTTGAAAACTTAACAGTATTTCTTATTATTCTGCAACTGTACAGAGTACACAGAATAGGCTGTTAAACGGCGGTGAAACACACTGAATGGAATATGTGACTTTAATATTTGAGTTTGAAAACTTAACAGTATTTCTTATTATTCTGCAACTGTACAGAGTACACAGAATAGGCTGCTAAACTGCGGTGAAACACACTGAATGGAATATGTGACTTTAATATTTGAGTTTGAAAACTTAACAGTATTTCTTATTATTCTGCAACTCTGCACAGTACACAGAATAGGCTGCTAAACGGCGGTGAAACACACTGAATGGAATATGTGACTTTGATATTTTAGTTTGAAGACTTAACAGTATTTCTTCCTATTCTGCAACTCTGCACAGTACACAGAATGTGCTGCTAAACTGCGGCGAAGCACACTGAATGGAATATGTGACTTTGATATTTTAGTTTGAAGACTTAACAGTATTTCTTCCTATTCTGCAACTCTGCACAGTACTCAGAATGTGCTGCTAAACTGCGGCGACGCACACTGAATGGAATACGTGACTTTGATATTTTAGTTTGAAGACTTAACAGAATGTGCTCTAATCTGCAACTTTGCACACTAAACAGAATGTGCTCTAATCTGCAACTTTGCACACTAAACAGAATGTGCTCTAATCTGCAACTTTGCACACTAAACAGAATGTGCTCTAATCTGCAACTGTGCACACTAAACAGAATGTGCTCTAATCTGCAACTTTTCACACTAAACAGAATTTTTTTTTTTTTTTTTTTTTGTTTTTTTCCCCCCACACAAAATAACCTGCTGCCCCCACACACAGTAGTCCTAAAAAGGACTTTTGGTTCTTTTTTGTCACAATTTTTTTTTTTCCTCCCTACACTGCCTTTCCCTTCCTATCCTCAGCTCTCCCTGGCTCAGACTGAGCCGAACTCGATGGTCAGGTGCTATACAGCACCCGACCACGGGTTCTGGCCAGCCAATCAGTGTAATGCCAGCAGCCAACATGGCTGCTGGCATTACACCGATGTCAGAGCCTCCCTGCACGTTTATTGGCTGCGCAGCAGCCGCAAAACGTGCGGGGAGGAGACCCGAACATGGCGGGCGAGCACATGCGGTACTCGTACGAGTACCGCCATGTGCCGAGCAGAGCGATGCTCGAGCCGATCCGAGCATCGGCCGAGCATGCTCGCTCAACACTAGATGCAAGCTTTCAAGACCTCATAGGTCTCTTCCTCAGACATGTTATACAGATAACATGTATATAAGTATATAAGAGATGTTTTCATATTTATCTGTATAACATGCCTGAGGAAAAGACCTAAGAGCTGATGAAAGCTTGCATCCTAAATCTGATTAGTTAGCCAATAAAGGTATCAACAACTCTATTTGCCTCCAGTATAGCCTTATACACAATAGTTAAAATGTATCTTTTATTTGATCTTCAGAGCTTGAATAAGAGTTGGATGGATCCAAAACAGGCCATTTACAGTGACTTGGCTCAAGATTTAACTAGTAATGGAGATGGACCCACAGGGTTGACATAGGACAGAAGAACATACTGCAGGCCTTGGCACAGAGTCTTGGCAGAGGTATTAAAGGGATAGTAATGTTTCATAATAAAAGCAGCTCTAATTAATCATCATAGTATTTGGACTTTGGAGAGTGTTATTTCAATTTTGTCAGAGTTGTAGTTCAAGAGTAATTCAATGACAAAGTGTCCCCCTCCCGCCCCTTTTACTTATGTAACACTGCTCAGCCAGATCAGAAGGGAGGTGCCCAGGTAGACTGCAGAGAGGGGCAATCTTCAATTAAGATAAAGGAAAAACCTGAAAAGCTTGTCAAGGGGGGCAGGGCTTTCATTGTTCTCATAGGAAGAAGATTGTCCCCTGCTGTTATCTGTCTGGTCTGTGGACTGCATTCCACATCTGAGAAGAGATGACTTATACTAGGTAAAAGGGGAGGGAGGGGAAACTTTGCTTGTGAATATCTCTCAAACCATAAAGGTTTGAGAGATAAGACTTATATATTTCTTCATGTTTTTATAATGCCTACAAAATAAAATAAAGATAAAACGAAGTATTACTATCCCTTTAAGCCATTGAGCCATTTGCAAAGAAAAGTTAAGCAATACTTTTATACCTGCACCATAGGGAGTAAATTACAATTCACAACATTTCTGTTGATTAAAACAGGGGTTTAACCCATTAAATGCTAGAGAGGATAATTGAATGGTATGTTGTAACAAAGGTTATTTTGAGGAGTATCCCAGGCTGAAGATTTGCCCATGGTGCTAAATACCATTGTACCAGCTTGTTTGTTTCAAGTTGATTTGATTCATACCACTGCTCTCAGATGAGACTGTGGACATAGTCAAGATCGAGCTTTTTGTCATAGTCCAATTCAGAGATTACTGGTTTCCCTACCTGTGGTCTGATCCAGTGATCAGTCAAGCTCTTGTTATTAGCATACAGAATGTGAGAGGCTTCTGAGGACGATCAACAGCACAATGGCCTGTCCTACGGATAGTCACCACTCAGATGCATCATGTTTTAGCTCTCTAGTGCCATTACAAAGGAGAAATTTCCACATACGTATTAGACTAATCCCGGCCTGAGAGCCCCTTTTCTTGTTTTTAACCTTTTAATGGATTATTGATCTCTGATTTTGTAGCTACCAATAAAGATTTATATATTCTTACTTATTGTTAGTGCTTTTTTTGAGTGCCTCTAGGATAAGACCCTACTTTATCTGGGGAGGATGGAAAGTGGGGAGGGAATTCCTCGTCTTATGGGCTTCCTTTTCCTCTTTTTTCCTTTCCAGAATATTTTGTTTTTAGGATTGTTTGGGGTCTGAGGGAGCACTGTATTATTTGTAATACTTGATTTAGCACTAGTACATACACCTGTGCCTGTTTTTTGTTTGGGTTTGAAATTGTACACTGGCGCTGTAGCTACACCGTCCTATGGAGAGTTCTGGTCAGTTGACCAGAACTGTCCATAGGATGGTGTAACAACAGCGCCACTGTAAAATTTCAGGCCATAGAGATATTGTACCTAAAAAATTCAAATTTGTGCTGCAATAACTTTTGAATAAAACACCTGTCAGAAGAGGGAGTAGTTTGGCTTAGGAGACAAAACCCAATAACATATAAGTTTTTGCATATTAATTGTTACTATCCCTTTAAAATGAGCCTAAAAGGCGCAAACAAAAAAGGGAGAAAAAGCCTCACTTCCCCATGTGTATAAAATTATACTTTTTGCTAACTGCAACTGATCAGCAAATTGCACTATTTTTTAATGAAAACAAAGATGTTATAGGATTTTTTCCTGCTTTTTTTATTATTCAAATACTATTCTGACTGTAACATTTTTTTTCTTTTTTTTTTAATCAAATTGTTAGGAACAGGTGTATATAGAGTATTATTTTTAAAAAATACACTGTATGGCAGAGCTTGAGTCAGTGACTACAGCTGTCCATAGAAAGTAACAGGAACAGTGCCACTTGCTGGCCGCAGCAGAAAATTGCAGTTTAATAAAGAAGAAAAAGGTATGAGCCATAAGGACTTTTTGAATGAAAAATCTCCCAGTAGTGAGAGTTCCCTTGTTATGTCCTGCAAGAAAAGCTCCATAAAAAATGTTTACTGCTCCTTTAACTGTCTGGATTCTAGAGAGCGTTACAACACATTGCTTCCCAGTGCATGTTCCACTTCTTTAGCATTCATAGTGTTCTAGCAGAAATATCATCAACCTTATATCATGCCCCAAATCCTAATTATAATAGCAATATGCATATATGTATTTGTATTTTCAAGAATAATTGTGGCATTAGTGAAAAATAGATCTTTTTAGGCAGGCAGATACCGGGGATCTTACCGTAGGAGCTCTCTGAGCCTCCGTGGTCAGTCCCTTCCGGTGCCTTAAGGTAACCAGTTATTCAACTCGACAATCGTGGAGGAGAACAGCGCAGACTCAGTGATCCCTCTCTGCACGATGTCTGCACTGTTTCCCGATGCCTGTCTGCCTTAAAAGTTCTATTTTTTACTAATGCCGCAATTATTCTTGAAAATACAAGTACATGTATGCATATCTCTGTTATAATAAGGATTTGGGGCTCAATATAAGGCTGATGATCGTTCTGCTTTAATAAGAATTACATGTGATATCACTGCCAGACATCCATTTCTCAGAATTTGTTTGTATATAATTAAGTTTATCAGTGGTTTTATGAGTGATAAAGTACCTTTTAGATTTTTTAATATAAGACAAACATTATAAAAGCTTTTTTTTAGAACACACGGCCTCTCAAATTGATGGCCAGTGAATGCTGCTTAAAGCAGAGCTACAATAACAATCAGTTACATAAATATTTTAGAAACACAGTAAACAAATATGTTTCACTGTTTTTTTGTTTTATTGGTTAAACCTTTAATGACCAGGGGGGTGGACAACACATTGCTCTGCAAAGCATTGGTCACTACTAGTGATGAGTGAGCATGCTCGGCCAAAGCTCGGTTCGGCTCGAGCATCGCTCTGCTCGGCACATGGCGGTACTCGTAAGAGTACCGCATGTGCTCGCCCGCCATGTTCGGGTCTCCTCCCTGCACGTTTCGCGGCTGCTGCGCAGCCAATAAACGTGCGGGGAGGCTCTGACATCAGTGTAATGCCAGCAGCCATGTTGGCTGCTGGCATTACACTCATTGGCTGGCCAGAACCCGTGATCGGGTGCTGTATAGCACCCGACCAGCGAGTTCGGCTCAGTCTTAGCCAGGGAGAGATGAGGATAGGAAGGGAAAGTCAGTGTAGGGAGAATAAAAGTGTTGGAACACTATATCAAGACCCAAAAGTCATTTTTAGGACTGTTGTGTGTGGGGGCAGCATTTATATTTTGTTTGGGGGGGCACAATTTCATTTTTTTTTTGTGGGGGGGGGATATTTAGGTGACATTGTACTAGGTGCACAGGGACAAATAGTGTACAACGCAGCGACAAAAAGGGCCATTTTAATAGTGTGCCTAGCCGCAGATTATTTTCACATTCTGTTTAGTGTGCAAATGTTAAAATTAACGTCACATATTCCGTTCACTGAAAATAGCCGCAGATTAGCGTCACATTCTGTTTAGTGTGCCTAGCCGCAGATTATTTTCACATTCTGTTTAGTATGCAAATTTTAAAATTAACGTCACATATTCCGTTCACTGTGCCTAGCCGCAGATTAGCGTCACATTCTGTTTAGTGTGCCTAGCCGCAGATTAGCGTCACATTCTGTTTAGTGTGCAAATTCATAAATTAACGTCACATATTCCGTTCACTGTGCCTAGCCGCAGATTAGCGGCACATTCTGTTTAGTGTGCCTAGCCGCAGATTATTTTCACATTCTGTTTAGTGTGCAAATTTTAAAATTAACGTCACATATTCCGTTCACTGTGCCTAGCCGCAGATTAGCTTCACATTCTGTTTAGTGTGCCTAGCCGCAGATTATTTTCACATTCTGTTTAGTGTGCAAATATTAAAATTAACGTCACATATTCCGTTCACTGTGCCTAGCCGCAGATTAGCGGCACATTCTGTTTAGTGTGCCTAGCCGCAGATTATTTTCACATTCTGTTTAGTGTGCAAATATTAAAATTAACGTCACATATTCCGTTCACTGTGCCTAGCCGCAGATTAGCGTCACATTCTGTTTAGTGTGCCTAGCCGCAGATTATTTTCACATTCTGTTTAGTGTGCAAATATTAAAATTAACGTCACATATTCCGTTCACTGTGCCTAGCCGCAGATTAGCAGCACATTCTGTTTAGTGTGCCTAGCCGCAGATTATTTTCACATTCTGTTTAGTGTGCAAATATTAAAATTAACGTCACATATTCCGTTCACTGTGACTAGCCGCAGATTAGCGTCACATTCTGTTTAGTGTGCCTAGCCGCAGATTATTTTCACATTCTGTTTAGTGTGCAATTTTTAAAATTAACGTCACATATTCCGTTCACTGTGCCTAGCCGCAGATTAGCGTCACATTCTGTTTAGTGTGCCTAGCCGCAGATTATTTTCACATTCTGTTTAGTGTGCAAATATTAAAATTAACGTCACATATTCCGTTCACTGTGCCTAGCCGCAGATTAGCAGCACATTCTGTTTAGTGTGCCTAGCCACAGATTAGCGTCACATTCTGTTTAGTGTGCAAATTTTAAAATTAACGTCACATATTCCGTTCACTGAAAATAGCCGCAGATTAGCGTCACATTCTGTTTAGTGTGCCTAGCCGCAGATTAGCGGCATATATTCCGTGTAATATGAAGAAGGCGGGTAAAAAGGGACGGGGAAGTGGACGTGATCCTGATAGTTTAGGGCGCGGGTCAGGACGCGTAGAAACTGTGCCTGGTGCCAGAGCACAAGACAGAAAGACATCCACCATACCTAGCTTCATGTCTCAGTTTACAGGGCGTCGCAGGACATCACTCTCGAGGTCAGACCACTGCGAACAGGTGGTCGGTTGGATTTCAGCTGATACTGCTTCCAGTCGGTTAAGCACCACCCTGTCTTCCACCAAGTCCACTCTCAGTAGCCAAGAGTCTGGTCAACATAATCCTCACCCTGATCATCCTTCCTCCCACCATAGAGGGTCTGGCCAAAGAAGTGATCCCACACTGGGATATAGTGAGGAGCTCGTCTCATCACCAATCCTTCATTTGAACCTCTCTCCAAGCACGCTTGCAGAGGAACATGAGATCTTGTGCCCTGATTCACAACCTCTAGAGGGTACCCAATCACAAGAAGATGACAGAGGGGAACGGCATTTAAGGTCAAAGGAAGTGGATGATGATGATGATGAGACACAGTTGCCATCAAATCAACCACTATTACTGTCTCAAGACCTTGATGAGGAGGATGATACACAGTTGTCAATGACTGAGTATGTGGTGGGATCAAGAAATGAGGAGGATGATCAGAGTGAGGAAGTGGAGGAGGACTTGGTGGACGATGAGGTCACTGACCCCACCTGGGAAGGTGGAGAGCCGAGCGATGACAGCAGTCCTGAGGGTGAGCCATCTGCAGCACCGCAACAGGCTGGAAGAGGCAGTGGTGTGGCTAAAGAAAGAAGGCGGACCGCACCAAACCGGCCCGCAAATGTTCCACGGAGCACCCGCTTGGGTAAATCTCCCTTGCCAAGGGCTAGGTGTTCCGCGGTATGGCGTTTTTTTAAGGAAAGTGCGGACGACAAAAGAATTGTAGTTTGCAACCTGTGCCACACCAGAATGAGCCGAGGCATGAACACTAGAAACCTCACCACCACCAGCATGATCCGACACATGGCATCCAAGCACCGTAATAAGTGGGAGGAACGCCTGGATCGCCAATCTGTGTCTGCAGGCCACACCACTGCCTCCTCTTCCCCTGTTTTCGGTGCCGGCCAATCGCCTGTCGAAGGCGCAGGCCCGCATACCTCCCGCCCTGCACCTGTACCATCTGAAGAACCATCAGCGACCACATCCACTTCCCTGTCCCAGCGCAGCGTCCAAATGTCGTTACCCCAGGCATTTGAGCCAAGCGAAAATACCCAGCCACCCACCCACAGGCCATAGCACTAACCTCACACCTTTCCAAATTACTGGCCATCGAAATGCTGCCATTTAGGCTTGTGGAGACTGAGTCCTTCCGCAGCCTGATGGCAGCAGCTGTCCCTCGGTACGCAGTCCCCAGCCGCCACTACTTTTCCCGGTGTGCCGTCCCCGCCTTACACCACCATGTGTCCCTTAACATCACCCGTGCCCTGACCAACGCAGTTACTGGGAAGGTCCACTTAACGACTGACACATGGACAAGTGCTTGTGGCCAGGGACGCTACATTTCCCTGACGGCACACTGGGTGAATGTCGTGGAGGCTGGGAGCGACTCGGACCCTGGGATGGCACGTGTGCTACCCACGCCGAGGATTGGGGGCCCTACCTCCTCCTCCTCCTCCTCCGTTTCCACCTCCGAATTCTCTGCGCGCAGCGCCACTCACCCATCAGCCGGTAGCTGGAAGCAGTGTAGCACTGCACTGGGGAAGCGTCAACAGGCCGTGCTGAAGCTGATCTGCCTTGGGGACCAGACCGAGCAGTGGCTCTCGCCACTCAACCTGCAACCAGGCATGGTTGTTTGTGATAATGGGCGTAACTTGGTGGCGGCTTTGGAGCTCGGCAAGCTCACACACGTACCATGCCTAGCGCATGTATTTAATTTAGTGGTTCAGCGATTTCTAAAAACCTACCCCAATTTGCATGATCTCTTGACGAAGGTGCGCCGCGTGTGTGCACATTTCCGTAAGTCATCTACAGCTTCAGCCGGCCTGTTGAAGCTGCAGCAGCGCTTACAATTGCCAGCTCACCGGCTGCTGTGTGACGTGAGCATGCGCTGGAACTCCACCTTCCACATGTTGGCCCGGCTTTGTGAGCAGCAGAGGGCAGTAGTGGAGTACCAGCTGTTACACGGTCGTCGCCTCTCCGTTCAACTTCCTCTAATCAGAAGTGAGGAGTGGGAATGGATGTCAGACCTCTGTGAGGTTTTACGCAATTTTGAGGAATCGACACAGATGGTGAGCGGCGATAACGCTATTATCAGTGTAACCATCCCACTTCTGTGTCTACTGAAACGCTCGCTGCTCACAATTAAAACCGACACTTTGCATGTGGAAGAGGTGGAAATGCGGGAGGAAGAGCTTACACAAGGTGATAGCCAGAGCACCCTCACTTCGTCTTCTCAGCGACAATTGGAGTAGGCGGAGGAGGAGGAAGACACGGTTGCCTCCGCTACAGAGGGTAGCCATGGAACTTTAGTTCCATCTCTTCAGCGTGGGTGGGCAGAAGAGGAGGAAGAGGATGAGGAGATTGAGAGTCATCCTCCTGGTGAGGACAGCGAAATCTTGCCTGTTGGTACTCTGGCACACATGGCTGACTTTATGTTAGGCTGCCTTTCCCGTGACCCACGCGTTATGCGCATTTTAGACAACACGGATTACTGGGTGTTCACCCTTCTGGACCCCCGCTACAAAGAGAATTTCTCATCTCTCATTCCTCCGGTGGAGAGGACAAGCAAAATGTTGCAATACCAGAAGGTTCTTGTCGAAAAATTGCTCCAAAATTTTCCATCTGACAACGCTGGCGGCAGAGTACGTGCTACCTTGGCCAACCGAGAAGGGGAGAAAAGGGGAGCACACAGCAGTTCCGACAAAGGCAGGGCAACACTCTCCAAGGCGTGGGACACCTTCATGACACCCCGCCAGCAGCCTCACCCTGATGCGCAGCCTAGTGTCACAAGGAGGGAAAATTTTTGGAAGATGGTGAAGGAGTACGTAGCAGACCGTGTCAGTGTCCTCAATGATCCCTCTGTGCCTTACAACTACTGGGTGTCCAAGCTGGACACGTGGTATGAACTGGCACTCTACGCCTTGGAGGTGCTGGCCTGCCCTGCCGCCAGCGTTCTGTCTGAGCGGGTATTTAGTGCTGCTGGTGGCATCATAACAGATAAGTGTATCCGCCTTTCCACCGAAAATGCTGATAGGTTGACACTTATAAAAATGAACAAGGCCTGGATTTCCCCTGACTTCTCCACTCCACTGGAGGAAAGCCCCGGGTGAACATAAAGTCACTTTAGATATGTTATTTACAATGATGGGAATACTCTGTATTCCCATTCACCCCTTCCACCCAAAAAACGGGTATATGGTTGACTCTTAATATTCTCATCCTCCTCCTCCTCTTCCATATGCCCAGTGATATAATTTTTATATAGGGCCAGCTCACCAGCGGGCCCTGTGATATAATTGTTATATAGGGCCAGCTCACCAGCGGGCCCTGTTTGACAATTTTTGTTTAGGTCAGCTCACCAGCGGGCCTTCTCATATAATGTTTTATTGGGTCAGCTCTCTAGCGGGCCCTCTCATATAATGTTTTATAGCGTCAGCTCACTAGCGGGCCTTCGCATATAATGTTTAGGATGGTCAGCTCCGCAGCAGACCCTCACCCATAATGTTTTAGATGGTCGGCTCAGCAGCAGACCCTCATTCCTAATGTTTTAGATGGTCAGCTTAGCGGTATGCCCTCGCCCCTAATGTTTTAGAGGGTCACCAGCAGGCCATTAATCCTAATTTTTCAAGGGTGTGTATGATGCCCTCCTTTATGTGTAATAAAGGGTGTATTGGAGTGACATTTCAGTCTAATTTTTGGCAGCCCTTTCACTTAGTGCATAGGCTTTATGAGTGTTGGACCACTACCTGAACTATTGTACCATAATGTGAATGAGGCCATCCATTTTGTGATATACAGGTTGTATCGGAGTGCCTCAGGTCCTCCCATTGAATTAAATAGGGCTGGGGTGTTCGACAGAGCAGAAGGTAGTTCTTGGCTTCATCCACTAAGTCACTTCGTCACTTTTACTCAATGGATCAGACCCCACTGTTCCGACTATATATTTTGGACTTAACAAGGGCAAACGGACATGTTGTAAAACCTGTGGTAGCTGCGGCCTCCGTTCCTGAATGCTGTACCTTACCCGGGCCATAACCACATTGAACACCTGCTTTACGCTGCGCATGTTTCCCTCTTAATCATGGCCCCAGTTCCGAAAAATCGATGAAATTTTTTGCAGAATTTGCAGATGATATACAAGTAAATATACAGCAAATACTGTTTGGTAACAATTTTTCGCCTAAAGTCGTTTTTATCTTCCTTTTTGTGTGTTTTACGGTCAGTCTGTAAAAATGGCGTACTACGGGCAAAACATCGTTCCCAACAGCGACGTTGGAGTCCAAGATGCATCCAGACATCCTCCCTATGCTGTCCCTGAACCATTTCTGTGGTGTTTCCATCATTTTCTGACCTTTTCCTATGAACCAGGCACCCTCCCCTCATCAAGCAGGGGGTGCCTGGTGTAATGCTCGAGTCCTCCCATTGACTTCAATGGGGCTCGGGTGCTCGGCCGAGCACTCGAGCCTCCGGGGGCGCTCGGCCAGAGCACCCGAACACCCGAGCATTGGGGTGCTCGATCATCACTAGTCACTACCTGTATCCTTTTAAAAGGTTGCACGCAAAAGAGCATTCAACCACATGACACATTAACCATGTTGCCATAATAAAAATGGTGACATGAGAATCTCGCACTGCATGACATCGCAAGATTCTCATGTCACGTACTGAAAGGACACATCCCAGTCTTGCTGAGTGCTTTGATTTGTAGGACTAAGACTTGTTAGGCACAAGATCTGAGGAAACATTCATGTGTAGGAATTACACTTTTGAGGCCCAAGCCCTGAGGAAACATTGAATTGTAGGACTTATATTTTTTAGGCACAAGCCCTGAAGAAACATTGATTTGTACGGATTTGGCTTGTTAAGGGCACATGCCCTTAGTTACCAGTGACTCGTTGGCCTCAGGTTTGTTAGAGGCACATGCTCTGAGGAACCTGTGATTTCTTGGACTCAGGTTTGTTAAAGACACAAGCCCTGAGGAAACAGTGATTTGTTGGGCCAGGTTTCTTAGAGGCACAAGCCCGGAGGAACCAGTGATTTGTTGGTCTCGGGTTTGTTAGAGGCACAAGTCCTAAGGAAACAGTGATTTATTGAAGTCAGGCTTGTTAGCGGCACAAGCCCTGAGGAAACAGGGATTTATTGGAGTCAGGCTTATTAGAGGCACAAGCCCTGAGGAACCAGTGATTTCTTGGGCTCAGGTTTGTTAGAGGCACAAGCCCTGAGGAACTAGTGGTCTCTTGGGCACAGGTTTATTAGCGGCACAAGCCCTGAGGAAACAGCAGTTTGGTTGGACTCAGGTTTGCTGGAGGCACAAGCCCTGAGGATTCAATAATTTGTAGGACTTAAGCTTGTTAAAAACAAGTCCCCAAAAATTGTTTTTTATAGGTCTCTGGTGTGCAAAAACAAGCTCTGACACCACAAAAAATGCCCTACTGTCCTAGTGTCAGCAAGTAATTTTATTGTGTCCATTGTCCATTGATATATGAGATGTGACACTGCAGCATTTGTGAATGCTTCAGAGTTGTTTAAAAAGTAGGATGATTAGGCAGCTCCAAGGGAATGGGACCACCAGCAGTGATAATGGTTCCACTTGCTACTAGCTCCAGTGATGCACCTGAGGTAGTGGCAGTACATCTATCCCCTGCCAAGACTTCAGGTATATTTGGAGAAAAGAAGTTGGCCAATAAATAATGCTTCTCTCCCTGCATCTCCTCCAAAATCATGGTTGTGTTGTTGGAATATTCATTTTTGCATTGAGAGCAAGAAAGAATTGTGTTGGGGGGAGGTTAAATGTCGAGAAGAATGGCTTCTTTCTTCTTCTCCACAATCCCCTTCAATGGCTGTGGCAGAGGATGCTCCATCAGAATTATCACTAGAACTAGGACGAGGATCATTGCTGGCACTGGCAAGTGGAACCAGTTCTAGTCCCGCATCTCTACTGCTGGACCCCATTCCTACTGTGGCCATGGTGGTCTGTGACACACTAGCTTGCTCATCATCATCAATCTACTGAGACAGATAAACATTTGGCATTGCCATTCAGCAGCAGCGGGAATTACAGCAGCAGCAAACTCAGGAATATCACTGCTGGTAATGATGGTTATGTCATACCTATTACTTATCTGTCTCCCATTCCTGTTCGCTTTCAGCTAAAAAGGCCTTATTCTCTCCATCATCACCCTCATCACCACCAGACTCTTGCTGCTGTTGCTGCTCTATGACAGCTGGAATGGTTGACGATGATGACAAATGTGACAGATGGTCCCCTACTGTCACACTTGTCATCTTTTATTGTGATGAAGAAGGCAGTGTTAGGGACCAGGAGCCAGACAGAACACAACAAGGTAAAATGTAATACACCTTTATTAGTGCAACCAAAACAGAAGCATGATCCAAGAGCATAAACCAAAAGACACTCCAAGGTCAGGAACCAAGACAGGTATTCAACCGAGCTGGAGTCAGGAAACCAGAAGTCTGCGAAGTCAGGAACAAGCCAATGGTCAGAAGCACAAAAGTCCACGATGTCTGGAACAAGCCAAGGGGTCTGGAACACGGCAAACAGGAGTGCAGGAAAATCCACAGCAACCAGCAGCAACAGGTCAGCAAACAAACACAAGGACAATGTGGAAGTGAGCAAAGATGCTATAAATACCCTGAGAGGGTTAGCTGATAACAGTCAGGTGAGTAATCAGAGAGGTCAGCTGATTCAGCCTGAGCCAGAGACTCAGAAGACAGCAGCAGTGGATAGCAGAGCACTAGATTAGCTCAGACAGCAGAATCAATAGGCAGAATGGGAGCAGCTCAGCAAAACCTTGACAGGCAGACTGGCAGCACTAGCAGCAGGCACATGCAGCTGATGTGTGCTGATGCTAATAAAGCATGCCAGTTTTGACTTCTTCATCATCATCATGTCCCAGAGGGGCAATGCTAGGGGAAAGTGAATCATGGGGCCAGCTGGATGTTGTGGGCTCCTTTGACCACTAGTCCGGCTGCTCATCATTACTTCCCCTTCCACTTCAGTATTAGGAGGTTCCACAATCAAGCTAGTTCCAGCAGATGCTTCTATCACGGTGCCCGTGCTATGCTGGCGACATTCTGTGAGTCTCATTCACAGTTAACTCTGATTGGTTGCAGTGGCCTTGGCCCGCCCAGTATTTGTCTTTAAATACTGGGCCCTGTCACTTCGCTCTTGCCCTTTCGTGGTGTTTCTGTATCAGCGCTTGTTCCAGTTTCTCGTGTGATCTCAGTGTATGACCCGGACTGCCTGACTACTCTGCTGCATCTGTTCCTGTTCTGTGTACCGACTCGGATTGGCTGACGTTCCTGCTCCATGTACCGACTCGAATTGGCTGACATTCCTGCTCCGTGTACTGACCCAGCCTGGCTGACATTCCTGCTCTGTGTACCGACTCGGATTGGCTGACGTCCCTGCTTTGTGTACCAACCTGGTCCTGCTGACGTTCCTGCTCTGTGTACCGATTCAGATTGGCTGTCTTTCCTGCTCTGTGTACCGACCCGTTGGGCCTCCGTTCCCTATTTGTCCAGGATTGCCTGCGGCTCTCTCCATTGCTCTCGTTGGGCTTGGCATCCGGGCAGTGTTGCTATTACCACGTTATCATTCCTGCAGCCTGGTCTCGGTTATGGTCTGTGTCGCGCGGGCGACACTCCGGTGTGAGCCTTCCATTCTGAGCCCACGGTACGCTAGACCCTATTTCCTGCCATCAGCTGAGGTTGGTCTTCCTTGGGCACCTCAGGCTACTATCCATCTCGGTCAGTCGACATTGGTCTGAGCGTTTGTTTTACCCTTGGCGGAAAGGGCCATTCTCCACCGGTTGTTTGCATTGCAGTCTCCGTTGGGTACCCTCTTATCACGGTGCCCGTGCTCTTTTCTATCACTGTATCTGTGTTGCTCTCCCATTGGCTGAGCTTAGTTTGGCCCGCCCAGTATGGCCTTTTTATACCGGGCCTCTGGCACCTGTCAGGTGCCCTTTCGTGGTGTTCCTGTACCAGTGCTACTGTGTTGCTGTGTTCCTGCGTTCCTGTGTACCCACTTGGCCTGTTTGACTACTCCTTCTGGTTCTTGCTCCGTGATTTGACCCGGCCTGGCTGACGTTCCTGCTCCGTGACCTGACTCGGCTTGTCTGACGTTCCTGCTCCGTGACCTGACCCAGCTTGTCTGACGTTCCTACACTGTGATCCGGCCAGCTATTCTGATCCTGTTCTCCGTGTCGCTTGGGCGACATTCTTGCCTCTGCATTGCTGGCCTAGCAGACTGAGCCTTCCGTTAACTCTTGCAGAGCACTGTTGCCTCCGTTAACTCTGAGCCTTCCATTAACACTTGCAGAGCACTGTTGCCTCAGTTTACTCTGAGCCTTCCGTTAACACTTGCAGAGCACTGATGCCTCCTTTAACTCTGAGCCTCCCGTTAACACTTGCAGAGCACTGTTGCCTCCATTAACTCTGAGCCTCCCGTTAACACTTGCAGAGCACTGTTGCCTCCGTTAACTCTGAACCTTCCATTAACACTTGCTGAGCACTGTTGCCTCCGTTACACTGAGCCTTCTGTTAACTCTTGCAGAGTACAGTGTTTCCGTTGCTGCACCGGTCGGGGTGCTATTGCCTCTAGTCCATCAGCTCTGCAGTGTACAGTGTCTCCGTTACTGCACGGGTCGGGTGCTATTGGCTCCAGTCCTCCAGCTCTTGCAGTGTACAGTGTTTCCGTTACGGCACCAGTCGAGTGCTATTGGCTCCAGTCCTCTAGCTCTTGCAGTGTACAGTGTTTCCGTTACGGCACCAGTCGGGTGCTATTGGCTCCAGTCCTCCAGCTCTTGCAGTGTACAGTGTTTCCGTTACGGCACCAGTCGGGTGCTATTGGCTCCAGTCCTCCAGCTCTTGCAGTGTACAGTGTTTCCGTTACGGCACCAGTCGGGTGCTATTGGCTCCAGTCCTCCAGCTCTTGCAGTGTACAGTGTTTCCGTTACTGCACCGGTCGGGTGCTATTGGCTCTAGTCCATCAGGTCTAGCAGTGTATAGTGTCTCCGTTACTGCACCGGTCGGGTGCTTGTGGCTCAAGTTTGTGCTAGCTCTAGCAGAGTATTGTGGCCTCCGTTTCTGCTCAGCACAGGGTATAGTCTCAGTCCTGCTTTACAGACTAGGTGCTCCCACACCTCGCACCACAGTCTCTTACTAACCATTACCATCATACTGGGTGTAGTCAAACACACCACATCAGAGACTGATTACTTCTATGAACTTTAACCCATGTTGTGCTGAAGTTGCCTATTTTGCCTGACCTGTGACAGTATCTAACTCTCTACCATTGTATACTGGGCCTGTGAGGGCATATGTACATGATTGATATTTTCCTGTGACTCACTACAGCCCGCAGTGGGCATCCACATTGTGTCTTTTAATAAAACTGTGTTTTATTCCAACCTACTGTGTCTGAGTGTCGTACAAACCGTTACACCTCTGGGCATACAGTCAGTCTTCCGTTACTGCTACGGCAGTCCATAAGCTTATTAAGGGCCTCCGCTTTCTTCTGTGGCATTACTCGCTATTTATACTCTCCCTCCCAAGTGAGAGTCTTAAGGGCCTCACGCTATTAGGGCCTGTCAGTCTTCCTGGCCTAATAGTAACCCATTCGCTGCTGCCTCGTTTTTTTCAATAAAACTGTGTTTTACCTAACTTACTGTGTCACCCCAGTGGGCAAGTGTTTTGTAGCTGAGCCATTTCGTACCCGCCTACTTGAAGTATATCATGCATCCCGAGCAGCTGGACACATAGGAAGAGATCAATTGATCTCAGTTATTTTGGTGGCCTTCTCTACGTGCTGACTGCACCGCATTCACAGTAGCTTGTACTACATGTGCCTGTGTCAAGTCCCCTAGACACCTCCCCGTTGGGTTACTTCAACCAGTGCCTAATGGTGAGCGTCCCTGGTCCCACGTGTCTATTGATTTCCTGGGAGAACTGCCAGTGTCTAAGGGTTACTCGTTCATCCTGATGGTAGTCAATAGGTTTTCTAAGATGGCACACTTTGTGCCCCTTCCTGGCCTTCCCTTGGCCCAGGAGTTGGCTATTGTCTTTGCCAAAGAAGTGTTTCGGTTGCATGGGGTACCCAGGGTACTGGTGTCAGACCGTGGGAGCCAATTTGTGTCCAGATTTTGGAGAGCATTCTGTGATCATATGGGCATACAGTTGTCCTTTTCGTCTGCCTACCATCCCCAGACCAATGGAGCCGCTGAGCGTGTCAATCAGGGATTGGAACAATTCCTACTCTGTTTCGTGTCCGATCATCATGATAATTGGGCCGACCTGTTCCCATGGGCAGAGTTCGCCAGGAACTGTGCGGTTAATTCATCGTCCGGGAGCTCCCCGTTCCTCATCAACTACGGGTTCCAACCATGCTTGTTCCCGGACTCATTTCAGACGCAGCAGATTCCAGCTATGGACAAGCATATCGAGCAACCGCACTCCACCTGGGCACAGGTACACAGGACCCTCAGTAAATCGTTCCAGCGTTATCAGCGCCATGCTAATTGCAGACGTTTGCCGGCGGTCTCCTTCCAGGTTGGAGATAGGGTATGGTTATCCTCCAGAAACCTCAATTTGCAAGTTCCTTGTAATAAATTGGCTCCCCGGTTCATTGGTCCATTTAAAGTTATCCGCAAAATTAACCAGGTCTCGTACGCCCTGGACCTCCCAGCATCCATGCGAATTCACAATGTGTTCCATGTATCCCTCCTTAAGCCATTGATATGCAACCGTTACACTACCACTCCTGCGGTCCCTGGTTCTGTCCAAGTGCAAGGTCAGGAGGAGTACTGGTCCATTGGAAGGGCTATGGCCCTGAAGAGCGTTCCTGGGTCAATCAGAATGACCTCCATGCTCCCAGATTGCTGCGTATATTTCATAACAAATTCCCTCAGAAACCTGGACCCTCTTCTGGGAGAGGGGGTCGTTGATTAGGGTCTGTCAGCGCTATTAGAGTCTGTCAGTCTTCCTGGCCTAATAGTAACCCATTCACTGCTGCCTCGTCTGAGTATCACACGAACTGACCTGTGTCAGTATATTGTTATTACTGTATTGTACAATTGCTGGACCCGTGTGGGTATTTACTACTGTAACCTGTCCTGTGTCAGTACTATATTGTGTATATATATTACTGGACCCATGAGGGTTATTGCCATTTTAAGTTTGTTCAGTAAAACTGTGTTTTACCTAACTTACTGTGTCTGAGTGTCAAATAAACCGTTACAGCTTCACACTCAATATCAGCACCCCCATCCTCACCTGCACCATGCTTTAGCTGCTGTGTGGTAGCAGTGGGATTGCTTGTGGATGACAAGTGTGACTTAGGGTCCCCTGCTGTCAAACTTGCCATCATCTCCTCCTCCTCCACTTCATGAGTATCATAAGGCACACTGGCAGCAGTAGCAGCAGGCACAGACAGCTTACCTGCCCTGCTCACACTGCTACCCAGTTATTCTTGTTTCTTCTTTGGCACTATTTTTCCCCATATTCGAAGAGAAGATGTAGGGGGAATGTATATCATTGTACCTGGAGAATCAGGGCTCCCAGACCCTTCCATGCTGGTGGTGGTCACTGGGCCCATCACAGTTACTGTTATGATAGCCACACTATGAGCCTCTGCTGCATTTATTTTTCCCACTGAATATTTAGAAAATTGCCTTTCACCCTCTCTATCTCGCTAGCAGCTTCATTTTCTGTTTCACTTCCTGGAAACATCATGTTTTTGGCAAAAAAATGCAAAGTACATGTAGTAATCGGGCAGGAGATTTGCAGCCATTTAAAAACATTGTTGTAGGCAAAAAGGAGAAATTTTTAAGGGGCTTGCTGAAGTTGGATTTTAGAGCAAAAAAGTGTTTTTTTGCAGCTTTTTCTTGTGGGAACACAATGGGACCTTTTTCCCATCCTATTGTGTTATTATTGCAAGTATTACTACATGTTTGAACATGTTAATAGTACAAATGGCAGATGGCAGGGCCATGATTAATTTTAAGGAGCCCCTACACAAAGGCACACTAGAGATACGGGTGTTTAAAGTTAGCTGTTTCCTACTGACAGCTGTAAAGCTGTCAGCAGGAGATTCGTGTCGGTCGACACGGAGGAGCTTGAGAAGTGCCGAGATCTCGTTACTTACACGGAATCCCTTCATTGGAATGGTCTAAAACGTGTGCCTGGTGTTCAGGCACACGTTTTAGACCATTCCAATGACGGGATTTCTTGTAAGTAACGAGATCTCGGCACTTCTCAAGCGCCACAGTGTAGACTGACACGAATCTCCTGCTGACAGCTTTACAGCTGTCAGTAGGAAACAGCTAACTTTAAACACCCGTATCTCTTAAACTATAGTGGTTTGAGAGATATGGTTTTTTGCATATAGCTCAGCTTTTTAAGCTCTTCTATATGCAAAAAACGTTTTTTGGACATTACTAACACTTTAAAGAGGTTTTCCTGGTGTGGAAAGGTTGATCCTCGACTTTCGATTTTGCTTTCCAACCACAAAAAATATCTCCATCTCTAATGATTGACTAGCTAGAGTGTTGGAGTTTCATGTATCCATGACTCCTCCAGCTAGATGCTGGTTGACTGGGAGTATAGGCAAATTTACCATAAAATCCCAGCAAATAGGAGTGTGGGAATTCAGTTGAACCGGGATGGCCATTTAAAAGCCAATACCTTTTCAAGTATTCCTCATTCTGGTCTGGGCAATGGCCCGAGCATGATTATGGTTTTTATTAGTTATTTTTACTTTGTAGAAATAAAAAAGAGATTATCCAAAATCAGGAATGAGTTAAACTGAGTGAAAATGTAATGTAAACATTCAGTCTGCTGGGTTTTACTGGAATAGCAGATAGATGTCCAATACGTTCCTGTAGAATGCATGGATTATAATATTCAGCTTGAGAAAGGTAGAGAGATGGCCAACATATGGCACACCAGCTGTTGTTCTCCGCAAAATTAGGTTCTATAGCCTATTATTAACTATAGTCCAAATGCAGTGATAATGCTTTGGTTACTATTGAGAGGTATCACAGCATTTAGCAATCTGGCAACCTGCTGTCAATCTAAATACTTGACTTGAATTACAGAATATAGAATAACATGCCAACAGCTGGCGATCCATAGGTCGGACGCCTATGTACCACTTTTAGGTTTAATGTTATAATCTATGAATTCTGCAGGGCTGTAATGCTTGCATAACTGCTGTTCCATTACAACCCTGCAGAATTATTTTTTTATGTGGAATCGTCACTCAGTTTAAAACTCTCAGTGCCATTAAACAGAGCAGCTGGGCAAACTGTCTTTCACCAACAAATATGGTAGTGGCAGTGTTTCAGGGCTTTTTTTTTAAAATAATCTTTATTTTTTGACAAAACGTGCAGGAAGCCCCAAGTGTCTGTCTAAGACAATGCTGGACTTCTGATATCAGGATAAGTACTTACTTAATGGTCAGAATATCAGTGAACGAATTTCGTTTGGGAACAAAAATTTTCACCAAAATACTAATTAATCATTCATAACTAGTTGAACAGCCCGTTACACGGGCCACAGTGCCTCTGGCAGCCGGTCGCGGGACAGTCACGCGCAGCAGAAACTGGCCGCGCCACTGCTGATACAGAGCTGGACGCTCCTTCGGAGCGCCCAGCTCTGTATCAGCCGCGGTGCGGGCAGTCTGTACTGCGCATGTCTGGTGTTACACACAACTTAGCGAATTATTATATAGGATGCTATTTTTTTTGTGTACAAGTATAGGATATATTGTAATATATCTAACTTAATGTGTGTCTTTCCTCCCACTGCTTTGACCAATGGCCATCAACCTCCCAAACTGGTTTGGCTCATGTGCTGTGGGGTAAGCAGCATTCTCCTCAGTCACTAGCCTCTCAGGACCACAGGTTATTTGGCTTCTGTACTGTTTAAATCAAGTGAAGATTTTATGTAAAAATGAATTATACAGGATTGTACTGGTATAGCAGTTCCATGCCCTGCAGAATGTATAGCTTAAAGTGTTAGTAATGTCCAAAAAACAGTTTTTTGCATATAGAAGAGCTTAAAAAGCTGAGCTATATGCAAAAAAATGTATCTCTCAAACTGCTATGGTTTAAGAGATACAGGCTTTTAAAGTTCGCTTTACAGCTGTCAGTAGGAGATTTGTGTCGGTCGACATGGTGACGCTTGAGAAGTGCCGCGATCTCGTTACTTACAAGGAATCCCGTCATTGGAATGGTCTAAAACGTGTGCTTGAACACCAGGCACATGTTTTAGACCATTCCAATGATGGGATTCCTTGTAAGTAACGAGATCTCGGCACTTCTCAAGCGCCACCGTGTCGACCGACAAGAATCTCCTGCTGACAGCTTTACAGCTGTCAGTAGGAGACAGCGAACTTTAAACGCCTGTATCTCTTAAACCATAGCGGTTTGAGAGATATGGTTTTTTGCATATAGCTCAGCTTTTTAAGCAAAAAACTTTTTTTTAGACATTACTAACACTTTAAAGAGGTTTTCCTGGTGTGGAAAGGTTGATCCTCGACTTTCGATTTTGCTTTCCAACCACAAAAAATATCTCCATCTCTAATGATTGACTAGCTAGAGTGTTGGAATTTCATGTATCCATAACTCCTCCAGCTAGATGCTGGTTGACTGGGAGCATAGGCAAATTTACCATAAAATCCCAGCAAATAGGAGTGTGGGAATTCAGTTGAACCGGGATGGCCATTTAAAAGCCAATACCTTTTCAAGTATTCCTCATTCTGGTCTGGGCAATGGCCCGAGCATGATTATGGTTTTTATTAGTTATTTTTACTTTGTAGAAATAAAAAAGAGATTATCCAAAATCAGGAATGAGTTAAACTGAGTGAAAATGTAATATAAACATTCAGTCTGCTGGGCTTTACTGGAATAGCAGATAGATGTCCAACACGTTCCTGTAGAATGAATGGATTATAATATTCAGCTTGAGAAAGGTAGAGAGATGGCCAACATATGGCACACCAGCTGTTATTCTCCGCAAAATTAGGTTCTATAGCCTATTATTAACTATAGTCCAAATGCAGTGATAATGCTTTGGTTACTATTGAGAGGTATCACAGCATTTAGCAATCTGGCAACCTGCTGTCAATCTAAATACTTGACTTGAATTACAGAATACAGAATAACATGTCAACAGCTGGCGATCCATAGGTCGGACGCCTATGTACCAGTTTTAGGTTTAATGTTATAATCTATGAATTCTGCAGGGCTGTAATGCTTGCATAACTGCTGTTCCATTACAACCCTGCAGAATTATTTTTTTATGTGGAATCATCACTCAGTTTAACACTCTCAGTGCCATTAAACAGAGCAGCTGGGCAAACTGTCTTTCACCAACAAATATGGTAGTGGCAGTGTTTCAGGGCTTTTTTTTTAAAATAATCTTTATTTTTTGACAAAACGTGCAGGAAGCCCCAAGTGTCTATGTAAGACAATGCTGGACTTCCGATATCAGGATAAGTACTTACTTAATGGTCAGAATATCAGTGAACGAATTTCGTTTGGGAACAAAAATTTTCACCAAAATACGAATTAATCATTCATAACTAGTTGAACATCCCGTTACACGGGCCACAGTGCCTCTGGCAGCCGGTCGCGGGACAGTCACGCGCAGCAGAAACTGGCCGCGCCACTGCTGATACAGAGCTGGACGCTCCTTCGGAGCGCCCAGCTCTGTATCAGCCGCGGTGCGGGCAGTCTGTACTGCGCATGTCTGGTGTTACACACAACTTAGCGAATTATTATATAGGATGCTATTTTTTTTGTGTACAATTATAGAATATATTGTAATATATCTAACTTAATGTGTGTCTTTCCTCCCACTGCTTTGACCAATGGCCATCAACCTCCCAAACTGGTTTGGCTCATGTGCTGTGGGGTAAGCAGCATTCTCCTCAGTCACTAGCCTCTCAGGACCACAGGTTATTTGGCTTCTGTACTGTTTAAATCAAGTGAAGATTTTATGTAAAAATGAATTATACAGGATTGTACTGGTATAGCAGTTCCATGCCCTGCAGAATGTATAGCTTAAAGTGTTAGTAATGTCCAAAAAACAGTTTTTTGCATATAGAAGAGCTTAAAAAGCTGAGCTATATGCAAAAAAATGTATCTCTCAAACTGCTATGGTTTAAGAGATACAGGCTTTTAAAGTTCGCTTTACAGCTGTCAGTAGGAGATTTGTGTCGGTCGACATGGTGGCGCTTGAGAAGTGCCGCGATCTCGTTACTTACAAGGAATCCCGTCATTGGAATGGTCTAAAACGTGTGCTTGAACACCAGGCACATGTTTTAGACCATTCCAATGATGGGATTCCTTGTAAGTAACGAGATCTCGGCACTTCTCAAGCGCCACCGTGTCGACCGACAAGAATCTCCTGCTGACAGCTTTACAGCTGTCAGTAGGAGACAGCGAACTTTAAACGCCTGTATCTCTTAAACCATAGCGGTTTGAGAGATATGGTTTTTTGCATATAGCTCAGCTTTTTAAGCAAAAAACTTTTTTTTAGACATTACTAACACTTTAAAGAGGTTTTCCTGGTGTGGAAAGGTTGATCCTCGACTTTCGATTTTGCTTTCCAACCACAAAAAATATCTCCATCTCTAATGATTGACTAGCTAGAGTGTTGGAATTTCATGTATCCATAACTCCTCCAGCTAGATGCTGGTTGACTGGGAGCATAGGCAAATTTACCATAAAATCCCAGCAAATAGGAGTGTGGGAATTCAGTTGAACCGGGATGGCCATTTAAAAGCCAATACCTTTTCAAGTATTCCTCATTCTGGTCTGGGCAATGGCCCGAGCATGATTATGGTTTTTATTAGTTATTTTTACTTTGTAGAAATAAAAAAGAGATTATCCAAAATCAGGAATGAGTTAAACTGAGTGAAAATGTAATATAAACATTCAGTCTGCTGGGCTTTACTGGAATAGCAGATAGATGTCCAACACGTTCCTGTAGAATGAATGGATTATAATATTCAGCTTGAGAAAGGTAGAGAGATGGCCAACATATGGCACACCAGCTGTTATTCTCCGCAAAATTAGGTTCTATAGCCTATTATTAACTATAGTCCAAATGCAGTGATAATGCTTTGGTTACTATTGAGAGGTATCACAGCATTTAGCAATCTGGCAACCTGCTGTCAATCTAAATACTTGACTTGAATTACAGAATACAGAATAACATGTCAACAGCTGGCGATCCATAGGTCGGACGCCTATGTACCAGTTTTAGGTTTAATGTTATAATCTATGAATTCTGCAGGGCTGTAATGCTTGCATAACTGCTGTTCCATTACAACCCTGCAGAATTATTTTTTTATGTGGAATCATCACTCAGTTTAACACTCTCAGTGCCATTAAACAGAGCAGCTGGGCAAACTGTCTTTCACCAACAAATATGGTAGTGGCAGTGTTTCAGGGCTTTTTTTTTAAAATAATCTTTATTTTTTGACAAAACGTGCAGGAAGCCCCAAGTGTCTATGTAAGACAATGCTGGACTTCCGATATCAGGATAAGTACTTACTTAATGGTCAGAATATCAGTGAACGAATTTCGTTTGGGAACAAAAATTTTCACCAAAATACGAATTAATCATTCATAACTAGTTGAACATCCCGTTACACGGGCCACAGTGCCTCTGGCAGCCGGTCGCGGGACAGTCACGCGCAGCAGAAACTGGCCGCGCCACTGCTGATACAGAGCTGGACGCTCCTTCGGAGCGCCCAGCTCTGTATCAGCCGCGGTGCGGGCAGTCTGTACTGCGCATGTCTGGTGTTACACACAACTTAGCGAATTATTATATAGGATGCTATTTTTTTTGTGTACAATTATAGAATATATTGTAATATATCTAACTTAATGTGTGTCTTTCCTCCCACTGCTTTGACCAATGGCCATCAACCTCCCAAACTGGTTTGGCTCATGTGCTGTGGGGTAAGCAGCATTCTCCTCAGTCACTAGCCTCTCAGGACCACAGGTTATTTGGCTTCTGTACTGTTTAAATCAAGTGAAGATTTTATGTAAAAATGAATTATACAGGATTGTACTGGTATAGCAGTTCCATGCCCTGCAGAATGTATAGCTTAAAGTGTTAGTAATGTCCAAAAAACAGTTTTTTGCATATAGAAGAGCTTAAAAAGCTGAGCTATATGCAAAAAAATGTATCTCTCAAACTGCTATGGTTTAAGAGATACAGGCTTTTAAAGTTCGCTTTACAGCTGTCAGTAGGAGATTTGTGTCGGTCGACATGGTGGCGCTTGAGAAGTGCCGCGATCTCGTTACTTACAAGGAATCCCGTCATTGGAATGGTCTAAAACGTGTGCTTGAACACCAGGCACATGTTTTAGACCATTCCAATGATGGGATTCCTTGTAAGTAACGAGATCTCGGCACTTCTCAAGCGCCACCGTGTCGACCGACACGAATCTCCTGCTGACAGCTTTACAGCTGTCAGTAGGAAACAGCGAACTTTAAACACCTGTATCTCTTAAACCATAGTGGCTTGAGAGATACGGGTTTTTTTTTTGCATATAGCTCAGAGTTTTAAGTTCTTCTATATGCAAAAAACTTTTTTTTGGACATTACTAACACTTTAAAACAGTTAACAAGAAAGTACAGAAGTGACCAACCTGTGGCACGCAAGCTGTTGCATGCAACATTGTAGCACAAATGTGTGACTGTGAGTTACTTCTGCCGTCTGTTGTTCACCAAACGTTTTGAACTATTTGAAGTGCAAAGCAGTTGGTGAACGACAGTTTGCCCAGCTGCTCTGTTTAATGGCACTGAGAGTGTTAAACTGAGTGACGATTCCACATAAAAAAATAATTCTGCAGGGTTGTAATGGAACAGCAGTTATGCAAGCATTACAGCCCTGCAGAATTCATAGATTATAACATTAAACCTAAAACTGGTACATAGGCGTCCGACCTATGGATCGCCAGCTGTTGGCATGTTATTCTGTATTCTGTAATTCAAGTCAACAAGTATTTAGATTGACAGCAGGTTGCCAGATTGCTAAATGATGTGATACCTCTCAATAGTAACCAAAGCATTATCACTGCATTTGGACTATAGTTAATAATAGGCTATAGAACCTAATTTTGCAGAGAACAACAGCTGGTGTGCCATATGTTGGCCATCTCTCTACCTTTCTCAAGCTGAATGTTTACATTACATTTTCACTCCGTTTAACTCATTCCTGATTTTGGATAATCTCTTTTTTATTTCTTGGGGAACTGCCTTCTATCTGTTTAAATATGCTCATTTGCACTGTGACATAGGGTTTTATTTGCCTGAAAGCTCTAGACCCCCCCAGACATTTTTGTGGTCCTGTGCCCATGGAAGTCTGCTTTTTTTTGCAATGCATTTCGGAACACAAAAACATTCAATGAGTGAAAAGCAACATTACTATATATAGCTTTCTTTATTATTCAGAGCTAAAGACTTTTGTGTGTCTGGCAAACACACCCAGGGGCAGCAGTAAGGAGGACTTAGTCAAACCTCCTCTATACAGCCAATCCCATAGGGCCATTCATGGTGGAGTGATTTTCACAGGAGTGGCAAGCAGGGCGAAGCTCCACTGGCCACTCCTGTGAGAATCTCTGCAAGGAATGTCAGGACCTTGTATACCAACACACAATACACATGCACACATATACACACATAAACTCAACACACACACACACACAATACACATACACACCCAATGCACACACACACATATATACACTTAAACACAATATACACACACAGGCAATACACATACATAATACATACAATACTTTCACACAATAGTATCAACAGACAGGCACAATCAACACAATACACACAAACATTAATGCCACTAGAGATGGGCGAAACTTTCCGCCTCAAACTGAAATCGACGAAAAATGGCACTTTCTGCTTGGCAAAAAATTTCCAACGAAAAATGCAGATTTTCTGTTTTTTTCCGCTTTTTTCGCCCATTGAAATCAATGGCAGCATAGAAGTTACACACAACACATTACAAATAATATTTTATTTCCCAAATGCACAGTATAAAAGGGGCATGAGGTGCCTGTGTTGGTGGGGTGTGGGGAAAGAATCAGTTGAACAGGAAATGTTTTTGGGGGGTTGTTTACTGGGATTGGGGGGCACTTAATAAAAAAGAAATCCTAAATAAAATAAAAGCCATAAGACATGGTATAAAGGGGTCTGAGGACGGTGCCTGTGTTGGTGAATGAATGAATCATTTGAACAGGGAATTTGTTTTGGGGGGTTTCTTGACTGCTATTGAGGGGACAGTTAATAAAAAAATAAATCAATAAAATAAAATAAGACATTTGTATTTAAAGTGACAGAAACAGGAACCCCCTGACATAAGCTGCCACTGGGGTGGACTGATAGATAGACTTAGACTTATTAGAGGCACAAGCCCTAAGGAAACATTGATTTGTAGGACTTAAGTTAGTTTGGCACAAGCCCTATGGAAATATTGAGTTGTAGGACTTAAGTTAGTTTGGCACTAGCCCTAAGGAAACATTGATTTGTAGGACTTAGGTTTGTTAGAAACAAACCTCCCAAAAATTGTTTATTTTTTTGTAGGACTTTTTTTTTTTTTTTTTCAAAACACAAGCCCAGAGAAATGTCCTCCTGAGTTGCAGCTGCTGTTCGTACTGCTGCTGCTGAGTTGTTTAAGCAGCAGGATGATTAGGCAGCTGAAAGGGAATTGGATTAACAATAGCAGTAACATGGAAGATGGATGATGAAGGTTCCACTTGCTACGACTGGCTCCAGTAATGAGCCTGAGGCAGTAGCAGAAGAATAAGTAGCCCTCAGTATATATGGAGAGCAAGTTGACCATTAAATCTTCGCCACCTGCCGCTCCTCCAAAGTCATCATGGGCGTGTTGTTACTAGAATATATATTTTTCCCTTGAGGACAACAGGAGGAAAGCCCACACAGATCCACCGAAGAATTTTTAGCCAATTCCAATGAATTTAAAAGTCCAACACTTTATTATTACTCATAAAAACATCCATGAATGAATCCAAAGTAAGGTGTGCAGGACTTGGCCTAACGCGTTCCGTGATGACTTGAGCACCACTTAATCATAAGCTTCCAATAGTCTATGCAAACACCCATATGTAATAATCACATTTTTAAAAACAAATTAACCAATCATAAACTCCCTACCTGCCGTGCGATCCCACCTCAATACCTAGGTGTCCATTAGATAGATCCATATAGTATTTAGACGTAATCAAAAAGGGTCAGCAATCACGTGTCATCAACACATCGGGATCACATGATCGCTTCCCGATCGTCTAACTATGGACCATACGGCAAAAGAGAGAAGTCAAATTGAAAAATAATCAACCAAAAATCAAAACAATAAAAAAAAAGTATACGTATATGTAACCCCTTCCGGATTGGCCGGTGACCAACTTCCAACCTTATCCATGATTACCTCTGACTTTGGCGCTAACAGGATGATGCTGAGTCTCCGCAGAATTTGGGAGTTTGGGGAATAATGAGCTTTTGGCAGTGCCTCCACTTAGCTAGGTATCTAATGATAGATGTTTATCCCTGCTAAGAAAACAACAAAGCAATTCTAATAATAACTGCACACAGTATGTATTTTAAAGGGGAATGGTACCCACAATATATATTGTAAAATGCAAAGAATAAAAACAGTGCAACAGAATAACACAGATATTTATAACATAATCCTATACTGCACAGTGTGAAAGTTCAGCACCCATCAGTGACACCCTCCCAACAGTAGAGTCCCTATTATTTCCTCCCCTCAGCTGATACAGACTCAGTCCCCTGGGGAAACGGTGGTGCACGTGGTGGGGCCCTTGTAGGAGGTAGCACTACCCCTGTAGTGTGAGGTGTGAAACACAGAGTACCTTTTTGCAGCTTGTATGCTGATTGCAGGCCTTGCACCTTTGGACAGCTTTGCACTTGAACCCTCTGAGCAGCAACACCTTGATTGGCAGGCAGGTCATCTACAGGAGTTCCTCTGACAGGCGTCTGGATGGTTACTGGAGTGTCAGTTCCTTCTTCATAAGTAACAGGTGGAGTAGTGCACCAAACAAGATATACTGCTAGACATTCACAAGCTTCCACACTAGGAGACTTCTGGGATCTCTCACTTTAATATACAACTCCTAGCAGACATGTGGTTTAAAATGTCTCTTATGCTGAGCAGCAGGGATTTCTGCTCACTTCCCCTGCTCAAACCAAAACTGAAACTCCTCCAGCTCCCCTAGATCATCTTTCCCCTTCCTGGATACTCAGCAGGATTCTCATTGGCTGAGGGGAATGCTGGGGCAATGAGTCATCCACAGAGAACTCTATGGTCTACAGTGTAGCTCTGTGGTAACTGGAGGTATCTGGATACCAGGGTTACATTCTCCTCTCTGTTAAATTCTTGCCTTCCACTGGCAAGATGAGGTAGTCCATGTGAAAAGTCATACACAACATAACATTTACAAAAGTCATATTACACTAGATATGAGAACAAACTAATACAGAGTATCTTCTACACAAAACACATCAGCAAGAGCATGTAAAAGTACAACTACTTTAGACTGTACATTAGTAGGATATTCATAGCTGGGTTCCCCTATGGAATCATAAGTTAGTGTCCTAGGAGGACGCCTCACTCGTTGTCCCCTTCTCAACTCCCGTGGAGGAAGTCTGTGCACTTCTTCAGTATTTCGTCTGTCTTCAGTGTTGGGGAGATCTCCAGTGGCTTGAGGCCCCGACTCCCTCATAGGACTCAAGTTCCTTCTCTCAGAAGCTGGAACAAAGCTGGGACTTTCAGGGTTTAGATTTGTCTGGGCGGGAGGATTTAAAAGAGGCATCTGCTGAGACATGTCATCTGGTAATGTCCACCAGTCCTGATCAGTTGTAACCTCTCCTCTATCTTCATCAGAGCCAAGTGGCACTCCATCATCCCCTTCCCCTGAATGAATATTGGGGGTATCCACTTGCCCAGGTATTTGACTAGGGCCTTCATCCCTATCTTCCACATTGGAATCTTGTGAATCCTCTTCTTCACTGTATATGACTGGCAGTAGGTGATTGCGATGCCAAGCTTTAATCTGGCCATTGGGTCCTCTTATCCTGTATACCGGTATCCCCGGAATTTTGGACACCACTTCAAATAGAGTATCTTTCCAGCGGTCTGCTAGTTTATGCTTTCCAGGCACTCCCAAATTGCGAAGGAGTACCCTATCTCCAGGCTTGATCTCCTTAAATCTCACTTTGCGGTCATATCTTCTCTTGTTATTTTCATTGAGTCTGGCTGTGGCTTGTTCAGCCAGCTCATAGGCTCTCTGAAGACTGTCTTTCAGTTTCTTCACATATTGGTAGTGAGAAGCTTGACTCATACCATCAGGGGAGACTCCCAGTCGAATGTCTATAGGCAATCTAGCTTCTCTCCCGAACATCAGAAAATATGGGGAGTAACCTGTCGACTCGTGTCTAGTGCAATTGTAGGCATGGACCATTGCTTCTACATGCCGACTCCAAGATCTTTTCTCTGAATCCTTGAGGGTTCCTAGCATATCCAGGAGAGTTCGATTGAATCTCTCAGGCAGAGCATCTCCCTCCGGGTGGTATGGGGTTGTTCTTGATTTTTCTATCTGAAGCAACTTTAGGAGTTCTTTGATTAACCTGCTCTCAAAATCTCGCCCCTGGTCAGAATGAAGTCTATTAGGAAGTCCATAGTGCATGAAATACTTCTGCCATAACACTTTGGCCACGGTGGCTGCTTTCTGATCCTTGGTTGGAAATGCTTGGGCATATCTTGTGAAGTGATCGGTTATAACTAGGACATTCCCACTTCCGGTCGAGTCTGACTCTATGCAGAGGAAGTCCATGCATACCAGGTCCATGGGGCCTGAACTCTTGAGGTGGCCCATTGGTGCAGCTTTGGTGGGTAAGGTCTTACGCTGTATGCATCTTCTGCAAGTCCTGCAGTACTGCTCCACCATTTCTCGCATCTTCGGCCAATAGAATCGGTCTTGGACTAGACCATACGTTTTGTCCACACCTAAATGTCCATGCTGATCATGAAGAGCTCTCAGGACCATTCCTTTAAACTTCTGTGGCAACACTAATTGTTTTCTACCTGGGTGGTCATGATATTGGGCAATCCTGTACAGTAGTCCTCTTTCTACCTGAAGCTTACTCCACTCTCTTCTGAAGATATCACGATCCTCATTGCAAAGACTCCTCAACAAGGCAGGGTTTTTTGACTTCACCGCTTGTAGCACTGGGCCTACTACAGGATCTTGATACTGAGCTCTCCTTTTGTCTTCCAGCCCAATTGCGGACCACTGCTTCAGGATCACTGGTAGACACAAGGTATCGGGAACTACTCCAGGAGTCCAGCTAACTGAATCAATGCATCTCAGCTCAGAGAAGTCTACACAATCCCCAACAACCGTGGCAGTTTTACACAAGGCTCTCACCCCTGGACCAGGGATTTCTTCCCATTCCTCATCTTCTTGTGTTGGGGGTAGTCCTGGTCTTCTGGATAGAGCATCAGCACTCACATTCTTGGGCCCAGGCTTGTACTTCAGGGTGAAATGATAATTGGAAAGTGCTGCCAACCATCGATGTCCAGTTGCATCTAACTTAGCCGTGGTCAATATATAAGTGAGAGGGTTATTGTCTGTTCTTACTTCAAATTGAACTCCATATAGGTAGTCATGGAGCTTATCTACAATAGCCCACTTGAGTGCTAAGAACTCCAACTTATGCACAGAGTAGTTCTTCTCACTTCCATTCAAACTTCTACTAGAATATGCTATGGGCCTCAATCCTTCAGGGTAGATCTGATGTAGAACAGCTCCCAACCCCTCAAAACTAGCATCCACATGCAAGACATAGGGTTTATCAGGATCTGCATATGCCAGTACTGGAGCCTCAGTGAGCTTCTTCTTAAGCATATGAAATGCCTCTTCACATCTTGATGTCCATCGTTCTCCAAAGGGCTCTTTGGGGCGCGGTGCCTTCTGTCCCCCTTCCCCTGGGGTTGTCTTCAGGAGATCATGGAGCTCTCTGGCTATTTTCGAGTAGCCTTCTACAAATCTTCGGTAGTAACCACAAAACCCCAGAAATGACCGTAGTTCTTCAACATTGTTAGGTCTTGGCCAGTTTACTACTGCTTCGATCTTTGCAGGATCTGTGGTCACGCCATCTGCTGACACCACATGGCCCACATAGGTGACGGAGCTCTGGGCGAACTTACACTTATCCAGTGAGAGTTTCAAGCCTTCCTCCTGTAGTCGATCTAATACCTTGAGCAATCTAGCCTCATGCTCTTCAGGGGTTTTCCCGAAGACTATAATATCGTCTAGGTAGACCAGACATTCTTTAGGGTTCATATCCCCTATTGTCTTTTCCATGAGACGCTGGAAGGTTGCAGGGGCTCCCGTGACACCTTGAGGCATCCTGGTGAACTGATAAAACCCCAGTGGGCAGATAAAGGCTGTCTTCTCTTGATCTTCCACCTTCATGGGTACCTGGTAGTATCCAGATCTCAAGTCCAGGACACTGAACCACCGACTCCCACATAAGGCATTCAGAAGATCCTCAATTCGTGGTAGGGTGTATTGATCTGGAATGGTTCTCCTATTCAGAGTACGGTAGTCGACACATAATCTAACTGATCCATTCTTTTTCCTAACTACCACAATAGGAGAGGCATAGGGGCTCCGGGATTCAGTAATAATTCCTGCCCCTTCCATCTGTTGAAGAATGTCCCTTACATCGTCAATGTCTCGTGGAGCTATTCTTCGGGACCGCTCCCTGAATGGAGTAGGGTTGTCTAACCTGATGCTATGACGAGCACTCCTGGCACATCCAACATCCATCTCCTCTCTAGAGAATACTTTCTCTCTTGATAAAAGCTCAGCACAGAGCTTGTCCTTGCATCCTTGAGGTAAGCTGGAATCTCTGAAGTTGAACTCTAAGGGTCTGTGGGAGTTCTCTTCTGATCCAACCTTCATAGCAGTTAATGGAGTTATGTCTTCCAAAAGATAAACCACTCCTAATTCCTGTTGATGAGCGATCTCTACGCTTGTATGAGATATATTCCGAACAGTCACTGAGAATACACTTGTCTTCCTGTTCCTCCAGTCTTTAACTTCGGGCATTACTGTCCAACCTTTCTTGGCATCTTCCTCGGGAAGGGACTCAACAGAGTATTGTTGACCTCCACCAACTATTCCTTCAGGTAAAGTGGCTACAGCTTGTAGGATCCTTACTTCTCCTGGCTGTAGACACACAGAACGTCCACCCACATGGTGGAATTTCCCAGATTGTGTTTGAAGGGCCAACTTGTGACACTCTTTTCCTAGACCAGGATGAATTTCCATCAGTCGAGCCAGGGATACATCGCCCACTTCTTTCAAGTAAGCCCGAAACACATCCTGCACCACCTGTGCATTCGTGCCCAGAATTACTGGGGCACAGTGATCTCTAGGCGCTGGACAGATTAGTGCCTCAATGTCCATGGGGCAAACCATCCCTGTGTTGATTTGGGGTATGGTTAACTTTACTTGGATAAACCCTTCTACAGGGTAGGCCTGAGAACTTAATCCCCAGAGCTTAATGTCATCAGCAGGCTGAATAGGAATGTGCTTCAGATGATTATCATAGAATGATCTATATATGATGGTTACTTGTGATCCTGTATCAAGTAACGCAGATGCATGGATTCCCTCCACTATAATAGATATTATAGATTTAGGTCCCACTCTGGGATTTATGGCTAAAGTGTTAATCCCCCTCATGCGTCTCCTTTTTTTCCATTTCCTCTTCTGCCTAGGAGTGTGGGAGGGGTTCGGCTGTTCTATAGTTAGAGTTTCCACATAATGAACTTCTTTGGTGTTAATGCATTCCCTTGCAAGGTGACCAAGTTGTCCACATGAGAAACATCTAAACTCCCTTGACCTACTCATGGTAGGGGAATGGGCTGACATTCTCCTATCTCTGGGTAATGTTGCCGCAGCACTTTTCTGGGGAGTGCTGAATTTTGATTCCAGCTCAGCCAGTTTCTTCTTCACTGTCAACAACTCTTCCGTCATATGGGGTTCTTGAGAGGATGTTTTCTTCTCATCAGGCTTCCTGACAGGGTGAGGAGACATCTGACTTTCCAACTCTTTCACCCTTTGTACCATTCCAGAATAAGTAACAGGCTCTTGTGGCAGACTGGCCCTTAATGTGAGCATCACTGGGTCATGAGATAGGGCTCCTCTGAGAACTTGTCTGGTTCTCCGCCGGTCTATGTCAGAGATGGAAATTACTCCTTTGTCAACCAACTTCCATAACATGAGCTCCAATCGGATAATGAAATCAGAAGCCTTTTCATTCACCTTCTGTTTGGTGGCAGAGAGTTGTGCATTTAGCTCTTCAGGGTCCTCTACTTCCCCATAGGTGTCTTGTAACACTTTCATGAAATCATTCACTGTTGCATCAGTATGTCTCTTCTTATGGAGTCTCACTAAGTTCACTGCTGGAGGTCTCAGACTCTCCATTAGCCTCTGCCGTTTGGCATTATCTGTACAAGTCCATTCCTCTAGGACCTGAAGAGCGTTACTCCTCCATGTCTCAAAATCCTCCTCCCCTGTAGGAACAGGTACAGTACCAGAGAAAACCTTTAACTTCCTGTAGCTGTGAGTGTGTGTGGCCTGAACTATAGTATCAGATAACTGTAGCAGCACTGTAGATAGCTCCACAGATTCTACTGATTTATTAGAAGAATGAGGAGATTTGGAAGATGATGATGATCTGCGAGGGGGTTTCTGGGACCCAATGTACGGACTCTTTAGAGACAGATCATCTTCCACATCATCACTTTCATCAGAAGATGAACTAAAAACATTGTGAGGATCTCTGTCTGTGCTATCTTCATCCTCTTCGTGGGCATATACTAGCGGGCACCCTGCTGGAGAGGCTTTTGTCAAATGTATACAGAGGGGGCCATCTTCCTTGTCCAGGTCTTTCCTGCCTTTGATCAAGGCCACTCCCTGTTTGGTAATAGGGTCAGCCCTAGTGTCTACAATGCAGACTTGCTCTAAGCCAGATATTTGCCTCAAAGTAGCTTTCATTTCCTTCTTACTAGCCCTTTCAGGCAAATTACATACAGCCACAACTTGCTTGGGTGGAACCTTCCTCTTTAAGGCCCAAACTCTCACTTCTTGAGATGTAGGGTAGGATACTGTACTGAAGACTTTACTTGCTCCCCAATTCATCTCAGCAGTGCCTCCATCTGTAACCCCTTCCGGATTGGCCGGTGACCAACTTCCAACCTTATCCATGATTACCTCTGACTTTGGCGCTAACAGGATGATGCTGAGTCTCCGCAGAATTTGGGAGTTTGGGGAATAATGAGCTTTTGGCAGTGCCTCCACTTAGCTAGGTATCTAATGATAGATGTTTATCCCTGCTAAGAAAACAACAAAGCAATTCTAATAATAACTGCACACAGTATGTATTTTAAAGGGGAATGGTACCCACAATATATATTGTAAAATGCAAAGAATAAAAACAGTGCAACAGAATAACACAGATATTTATAACATAATCCTATACTGCACAGTGTGAAAGTTCAGCACCCATCAGTGACACCCTCCCAACAGTAGAGTCCCTATTATTTCCTCCCCTCAGCTGATACAGACTCAGTCCCCTGGGGAAACGGTGGTGCACGTGGTGGGGCCCTTGTAGGAGGTAGCACTACCCCTGTAGTGTGAGGTGTGAAACACAGAGTACCTTTTTGCAGCTTGTATGCTGATTGCAGGCCTTGCACCTTTGGACAGCTTTGCACTTGAACCCTCTGAGCAGCAACACCTTGATTGGCAGGCAGGTCATCTACAGGAGTTCCTCTGACAGGCGTCTGGATGGTTACTGGAGTGTCAGTTCCTTCTTCATAAGTAACAGGTGGAGTAGTGCACCAAACAAGATATACTGCTAGACATTCACAAGCTTCCACACTAGGAGACTTCTGGGATCTCTCACTTTAATATACAACTCCTAGCAGACATGTGGTTTAAAATGTCTCTTATGCTGAGCAGCAGGGATTTCTGCTCACTTCCCCTGCTCAAACCAAAACTGAAACTCCTCCAGCTCCCCTAGATCATCTTTCCCCTTCCTGGATACTCAGCAGGATTCTCATTGGCTGAGGGGAATGCTGGGGCAATGAGTCATCCACAGAGAACTCTATGGTCTACAGTGTAGCTCTGTGGTAACTGGAGGTATCTGGATACCAGGGTTACATATATAAAAAAGTATATGTGCAAAAAGATATGTGTAATACATTTTTAAGAAAATAATAATAATACTATGTGTACAAGTGCTGTCATATACCTAACAAATGATGACACTATGTGTGTGTCTAAACAATACATTAGATGCTTAATCCCTTAAGGACCGGGAAAATCTGAGGTCGTTTTCCCTTAAGGGCCGGAGCAATTCTGACCTTTTTGACTATGTCTTTGTTCAACAGTGTTTTCCCTCTTAGGCTTTTATTCCACCCCCATAAATTATATACTGTTTTTTTAAGCATAAATAGGGCTTTCATTTGATACCCTATTTATATGGATAACCCACCATTCACTTTATTAAAATGAAAAAAAAGGTAAAAAAATGTAAAAAAAACCACCATTTTTGATTTTTCTCTTGGGATCAATTGGCCACAAAGGGTTAAATTTTTATGGAGACTGCATGAAAGGTATGATCGGTCAGTCATACCTACAAAATGTGCAGTTTAAAGTGGACACTGTCCCCCCTGGGTGAAAATCCCCATGTCCCTTTTTCCCACCCTATTTTGACACTTTTTTGTCCCTGCCATTTGGTGGTGTATATAAGTGTATACAATAACAATCACACTTGCAATATTGTTTAATTATATATATTTTTTTTAAATAAAAATATGTTTTTGTAAAAAAAAAAAAAAAAGTGTGTTGTGTTTAAAAAAAAAAAAAAAAAGTGTAAAATTGCAGGTCAAAAATTGACTTGCATTTAGCCATCCTCCTGCACCAGCAGTGAATGGGTTAATACCCCCAACTGCTGTATTTTTTTAACCACTAGGTGTCTCCCATCTACTTCTGTCTCCCTTACTTTGAGAGCAAGGGAGACAGAGGCAGACGAGACAGGCACAGACACGGAGGCACGCTGCTATCATTTAAGCCATGACGGTCCTGGACCGTCATGGGTCGTTAAGGGTATAACAACCCATGACGGTGCAGGACCGTCATGGGTCCTTAAGGGGTTAAACACAAATACTGTGATCTGTATCAAAAATAAAAATATATAAATATGAAATAAAAAATAAACAATACGGATATACCAAACTCATTATTCACAGTACATCTCAAATCTATAATTCTAATAAATAATTTATTTGTATGATTTTGTTGTAAGTTAATATTAAACCCGTGTGTCATATTGTAAAATAGTATTATAATTGCTAATGGTGACAATAAATCATAATAATACCAATACTGAAACTGTAACTGGACCAATTAATTGAAAAAAGCCCATCAACAAGTTCAATCTATTGTCTAATAAACAAAGACACATAATGTTCAGAGTTCAAGCCATCCGGAATACGTGTCCTTAATTGTATAATCGGTTTAACCCCTTAAGAACCAGCGGTCCCGGGGCGTGCCGTCCCTTAAGGACCGCATAGGAAACTTTGACGTGCCGTCCCACGTGACTGATCACGTGGGGCGGCACGCCAAACGGGGCACTGGAGGAGATCGCTCCAGGTCTTGGAGCGATCAACTTCAGTGCCCGGTATTACTCACCGCGCTCCTACAGGAGCGCGATGAGTAAAAGTATGTGACGTGTCAGGACCGTCACTGGTCCTTAAGTGCTGGACCAGCGTGACGGTCCTGCCACGTCACTGGTCCTTAAGGGGTTAACCTCATTCTTATCCAAAAGTCCAGCAGTATCTCCCCCACTTTCAGGAAGAAAGATTCTTTCAATGCCCTTATAAGAAAAGAAAGAGAGATCTGCACCATTACAATTAATAAAGTGTCGGGCAACTGGCTTAGTATTATCCCTTTTATTAATAGACAACAGATGCTCTCTGATTCTTTCCTTTAAGGCTCTACATGTACGTCCTATATATTGTTTATTACACATCAAACATGTGATTAAATTTATTTATTTATTTATATTTATAAAATGTTTTACCAGGAAGAATACATTGAGATTTCTCTCATTTTCAAGTATGTCCTGGATAGTTTTCAGTAAAAGGTTACATATTTACACTAATTGTGAGACATTATATACAAACATACAGAAATATACATACTTATTAAATAATGGGATTATTTACAGTTACACACTGTTTTTAGATATAAAGAAACATTTGCTTTTAAGGATTTTAGACTGGGTGCAGATGTGATTTTTTCCGGCAGATTGTTCCAGATTTTTGGAGCTCTGAAGGAGAAGGCAGATCTTCCTGCTTCTTTCTTGTATTGTGGTATACGCAGTGAGTTGTTAGTAGTGGAGCGGAGGTTATAGTTAGTATGGAGAGCTGGGGTGAGCATACTGCTTAGGTATTGTGGTAGTTTTCCAAAGAAGTGGTTGTGTACTAAGCAAGAAAGATGAAGGTCACGTCTAGATTTGAGTGTTAGCCAATTTAGTTCTTTAAGCATGTCACAATGATGGGTAGTGTAGTCACATTGGAGGATAAAGCGGCATAATGAATTATATAGAGTGTCAAGTTTACTGAGGTGGATTTCTGGAGCTGGAGCATATACTACGTCACCATAGTCTATGACTGGCAGCAGCATCTGTTGTACAATACGTTTTCTCACCTGGGTACTTAGACATAATTTGTTTCTATAAAGTGTACTTATTTTGGGATAAAGTTTAGAGGTTAATGTGTTAATGTGGTGACCAAAATTGAGGTTAGGGTCAAGCCACATATCAAGATATTTGTAGGAGTCTACTGGGGCCAATTTACGAGTAGACTCTGTCACAATGGATAGGTAGATATTATCGAGATTACGCAGTTTGTGCTTTGTGCCAAATATCATTGTGACTGTTTTATCTGTGTTTGTTCTGTGTTATCCATCTTTCCACTTTGTAGAAATCATGTTGTAATTCGGTTTCAAGTTGTGATATGCTAGAGTTTTTAGCATAGATTATGGTGTCATCTGCATACATGTGTACTGAAGATGATTTGCAAACCTTGGGCAGATCATTTATAAAAAGAGAAAATATAAGAGGGCCAAGAATGGAGCCTTGGGGAACTCCACTTGTTATTTTGAGCGGACAGGAGTCATTGTTTGCAACTGACACATACTGCATTCTGTCTGATAAATAGGATCGGAACCATTTTAGAGAATTATTACCCAATCCTGAGTTATGGAGTTTGCTGATAAGAATGTTATGGTCTACTGTGTCAAAGGCCTTAGCGAAATCTAGGAAAATAGCTCCAGTGAGTTCACCATTTTCCATGCCAGTCTGGATATCATTGGTTACTTTTAGAAAATTAAATATATCACATATGATGTTTTACAATTAATGTACTGTTTTATCTTAATAATAATAAAGTGTTGGACTTTTAAATTCATTGGAATTGGCTGAAAATTCTTCGGTGGATCTCTGTGCGCTTTCCTCCTGTTGTCCTCTTGTCTGTGGAACCGCGGCTGCGATTGTGGAGAGCTGCACTGGGTCCTCCGGTTCTAAAAGGGCATGGCGAGTGCAAGCTCTGATTGGGAGTTTTTCTTATTTGTGAATAAGTAGCAACTGTGTTTTCCAAGCTCTTTTTCCCTTGAGAACAGGAACTATGGCTTCCATCAGCAACTGCAATGTGCACAGAGTGTGTGTGTGGTAAATAACATCTGGGAGCACAAGTATCCAAACACCATGACACCCGAAACCAAGTACTGCCGCTGTCACTGTAGCCCTTGTCCAGACCCCGCTAAGGACACATGACAACTTGATGACAGTTTAATAGTAATGATGAACCCTCCCTGCCAGAATCCTAGCATATTCTGCAGGATGGAATCTCCTCAGATGCCACCTGATGACCTGGTATTGATTTGCAAGACCATTTCAGTGAAGGATTTCTTCTTCCATAACACGATCTCGGCTCTGCTGAAGAGCCTCCGCTGGTCCGTGGACCGGATTCCCATCTGTCAGCTAGAACGCTGATGTCAGGGGAGAGGAAAAAAGCAAACCTTTGAAAGAGGATATGTCTCAAACCATAAAGTTTTGAGAGATGCCGCTGGACTCATTTAATTCTGTTTTTTAAGGGCTACAAGATGGGGGATAGTAAAATGTAATTTAATACTATCCCTTTAAGTTGGCATTACCCTTATTTAATATGTCAGTGTATATTGTTATAATTGTAATATGTTTCCTTTTTTTTAATCTATTTGTCACAAAACAGATAATTTTTTTAATGCTGAGCTAAAATCTAGGCCATAGTATCAAAATAAAATGGAATTGGATGCTAGTTATGACCAAAGAACATAAAAGAAAGAATCGCACACTATCTAAGTGTAGACTGTAATACCAATATATGGAATCCTCCACCAAGTAATCACCTGTGAGCTAGCAGAATGTCTACTCACATTTACATGAGGCTAAACCGGCCTCTCAGTGAATAAGCCTTCTCTGGATCACCCCCAGTGCGGGTATCTGTATCACTGCCGTTCTGGATCGTCCACTGGTGTCCCCAATGTATCCCAGTATTCCGCCTCACCCAGAGTAGATGGAGATGATGTAATACCTCAAAAACTCCAACTAATACTCTATATCTAATGAGGACTGGTATATACAAAAGGGGGGATGCTGAATTGGAGTAATACGGTCCCAAAAAGTGACTGGGGGCCACTAATTTAAATAGGAACCACACACTAAACCAAACGGTTCTCCATTAAAAAAATATTTATTACTAAAAAAGAGGTAAATCACATAAAACACACACATATATATGCATGTACATGCACTAAATAGTGCTAAAAAATAGAATAATCAATATGCAATGATCTCCAAAAGAAATAAAAACAATACTCTCACCCTACGCTTTACGTGATATACTATCACTTCCTCAGGGGTCTATCTGCTAGTTATGACCAGTAACTTATATATTTAAGCTGTTTAACCCCTTAGTGACAGCCGCGTGCATACGTGGCTGTCACCTTAACACCCGGCTAACATTTTTTTTAACTACTACAGATTCCCCGAACAGCGTGCAGCCACACGGAGACCCGGACTTCTAGGACTTACCAGGTACGTCCTCTGTCACTAAGTGACAGTTTTTGCAGGTCGTACCTGGTAAGTCAATTGTCGGGATGGGGTTAAAGGAGCAGTAAACTTTTTTTATGAAAAAATATATTTTGTAGGGTTTTTCCTATTGAGTAAAATAAGGGTACTCCCACTGCCGAAAGATTTATATTTCCAGAGTTATTACGGTTAAAACCCATGTTTATTTATATTAGCAGTGCCCTCTAGTGGTCAAATTCTAATTAATTTTCCTATTAGATTCTAATGGAGAGGAAAGTCAGAAAAGTCAGAGACATACAGTTCTCCATAGAATGTGATAGAAACTGCTGAGTCACTTCCTGTCAGTTAGAACTATCAGGAAGTAAACACAGTAAATTCACTTCCTGTCAGTTAGAACTATCAGGAAGTAAACACAGTAAATTCACTTCCTGATTATTTAAACTGATATAAATTTTGAATAAAACATCTGGCAGCGATGGGAGTGACCTTGTTTTATCCAGCAGGAAATGCTCTGTAAAATATGTGTTTTCTTAAATAAAACTTTACTGCTCCTTTAAGGACCAGAGAGCACTGTTTGTTCCTTGACCCTTTGAAGGCCAGAGTGGTATGAAATGCATTGCTTTGCAATGCATTGCATACCCCTCTGGAACTCAGAGGGTTTAAGGTTTAACCAAGTGTATAAATGCTTTTATTTTCAGTCTTGCACAGATTTCATTTTGAAACTAAAAGGTTTCTCTGCATCTTCATTTTTTTTCTTTTTATTCTGCAGTATAATGATAAAAGACATAATGACCTGGTGAGTGACTTCATAAATAGTATAAAAGTGCATCGATCAGGTATGGAATAAGGATACTCTAGTAGGCTTGTACATAGACATTATAAATACAATTCACTCATTCCATGTTCTCTTTTCTAAAATGCATTTTGTCAAAATCAAAGCACAATTTTAGAAGCTTTTACATTTTCTACATATTCTCTGTATATATTACAATGTAAGGAGGACTAATTCCTTTTCGTGTAAGGCTATCTATCTATCTATGTATCTATGTATCTATCTATCTATCTATCTATCTATCTATCTATCTATCTATCTATCTATCTATCATCTATCTATCTCATATCTATCTATCTATCTATCTATCTATCTATCTATCTTATCTATCTATCTATCTATCTATCTATCTATCTATCCATTATCTATCTATCTATCTATCTATCTATCTATCTATCTATCATCTATCTATCTATCTATCTATCTATCTATATATCTATCTATCTATCTATCTATCTATCTATCTATCTATCTATCCATTATCTATCTATCTATCTATCTATCTATCTATCTATCTATCTATCTATCCATTATCTATCTATCTATCTATCTATCTATCTATCTATCTATCCATTATCTATCTATCTATCTATCTATCTATCTATCTATCTATCCATTATCTATCTATCTATCTATCTATCTATCTATCTATCTATCTATCTGTCTATCTACCTATCTATCTATCTATCTATCTATCTATCTATCTATCCATTATCTATCTATCTGTCTATGCATTATAGAATGATGAATTTTCACAGCTGGAAGAAATCAGCAGAAAACAGAGACTTCCTTCGACTGAAGGTGTTCCCACCAAAAGATGCCTTCCTGCTGATATCTTCCCAACTACAGCCTGAATGAGTGCTTGTTTTGAGGATTCTTTAGATGCCATTTAAATTAACAGAGACACTGAATATTATAGGTAATCACAGATGTATTAGCAATAATCATAGCAATATAGCAATAATAGTTATCAGCCAATGATGTAAGAGCTTATGAGAGAGCCTCTGATGGAACTGACCACCACCCATACAATCTTGCACATACACAGCAGAACACTGACGCCATTCCAGTTGAAGCTCTTAAAAAGCCCCCATAGCACTCCTTTCTTTATACCCTCTATCACAGCCTGATGAGGATGCTTTACCCTATCAGTTTACACAGTTAGTGTCAACAAACTAAGTCACAATTACATGCCCAGCTTGTGCTCTGCATCTGTGAGGGTTAATGTAAACACTTACAGCACAAGGGGTTTTGAGGGTTTTTTTTTGCCTTGTTTTGGATCAACAGCCATAAACAGGAATAGGAAAAGGGTTTAACTTGATGGACGCAAGTCTTTTTTCAACCTAGATTAATATGTAACTATGTAACAGCCTCGTGATTTTGCAGGCTGCAAAAACAGCACTTATTGCTCTAACAACATGGCCTTGAAGCTGTTACATTAAGTAACACAATGAAGGCAGATGCTTATAATAAACAGATTATCCACAGAAGACTTGTAAGAAAAAAAAGCACATTAACCCCTTATTAACCCCTGATTAAGCAACTCAGGAACCCATTCTTCACCCCTGATTAACCCCTACTTGCTTGGGATGGAACCATATTTTATACATCCCAATACAGTGATTGACTGTGCATGTGAGTGTGATTGTGTGATGACATGGAGGTCATTGTGCATGAGTAGTGATGTAATTGGAGGAACATTTTAAATGTATCATTGTAATGCTGGAATTCAGAACGGGAATGTAGAACTCCATTCTGGACACCTCAGTGTGAGGTTGTGCTCCTTCCTTTGTTAAATTTTTCAGGTATTTCCTCTCCACTGGATTTTTCTTGCAAAGAGGGAATATAAATGTTTCTTCATGGAAATACATGTGGAGTGTAATGTAGCCTGACCAGACCTCACCTTTAACCGGGGACACATAGGAAATAGGCATAATTCAGGACTGTGCTGAAATTAAAGTAGCCCTGCAGTGTGCATTTTTCATGTGTGTCCCCGGATAAAGGTGAGGTCTGGTCACCCTAGTGTAACATATATCTTCTACACATCCCTAATGTGTGTGTGTGGGGTGTGGTGGTGGGGGGATAGATTTACAACAAATTGCGATCCCCTCCCGGGTGCCATGAAAAATAGATTGATACAAAGTAACAAAGATTTTAGACACTCACCGGAATGTGTGTAAAACGGATTTATGTTTTCTTTTGCATAAATTTAGCTCAAAATTTAGATTCTCACCTAGTGGCTTTTATCACGATTGGTGGTGGTTTTTCATTGATTTAATGGTAGTTCTACCAAAAGTCTTCATGATGGCATGACAAGTTATAATGAGGAAATGTCCTATTTTTTTTAAAAATATGTGTACCAACTTTGCAGGATTTTTGGGGACTGATGCTGATTCCTAAACTATTTCAACTTCATTTCTAATTGAATTATAAGCATTTAATAATTGCATTCTAACATAGAATTCGATTCAAAATATGGCTGCACGGCATAAGCCATATAAATAAAGAAAAGGAGTAATTCTGGAGCAAATCAGTTATACCATAGGGGGAAATATCCCCCTCCCCTTTAATAAACAGGCCTTTAAAGGATAGTAATACTTAAAATGTAAAAAAATATATGTTGTAGGGTTTATCCCCCTGAGTAAAACAAGGATACTCCCACTGCTGAGAGAGATTTTATTAAAAAAATTATAGCAACTCAACCTTGAATTTTTTAGGTGCAATATCACAGTGGCCTGAAAATTTACAGTGGCGCTGTTGCTACACCATCCTATGCACTGTTCTGGTCTGTAGACCATAAATCTCCATAGGATGGTGTAGCAACAGCGCCACTTTACATTTCCTGGTCACTGTGATATTGCACCTAAAAAATTCAAGTTTGAGCTATTATAATTTTTTAATAAAATATCTCTCAGCAGTGGAAGTACCCTTGTTTTACTCAGGGACATAAACCCTACAAAATACATTTTTTTACATCGTAAGTAATACTATCCCTTTAAACACTATGGATTCTAAGGAGGTCTCCAGCGTATTACATGAAGAGGTTAAAAGCACCATTTAAATGAACATGAGGAATTATATATATATTTATATTTCCCTTATGGTGCAGTTTGTTCACTACAAAAATGATCCTATGAACCAATATATACACACAAATGCCAGGATTAATGCAGATTAAGGTCTTCAAATTTAACAAGCCAGTGTGCTTTGCTGATGACATCAGAGATGACATCACAAATTACATCTTCAGTGACATATTGAGACTATCAAATATGATATAACTGATTATGACACAAATTACCACATAAATGGTATGACTGGTGACATTAAAATGATCTCTTCAGTGACACTGACAGGTAAACTACTTGACAGATTGTATAAGCGTTTTTGCTGTTATTTTAGTGTAGTTTTCAATTGGGTGGCAAATGCAGTGTTACTAAGTAATCACTGTGTTGAACTGTGTGTCTTTCTTGATAATGTGGGTGTTAAATAATAACATAGTAGCATAATTGACGAGGGTGAAAAAAGACATGTATCCTTCAAGTCCAGCCCATGCCAAAAAACACCCCTGATGATCCAGTGGAAGGAAAAAAAACCCCTGAAGCCATTTCCAATTTAGCCCTGAGTGGTTAAAAAAAATCCTTCCTGACTCCAAATGGCGGTGTAATAGTTCCCTAGATCAACCGCCTATCTGTACTGAAGCCATCTGTCATAATTTTCAATATTGTTCTGTGCTAGATAGGCGTCCATTGCTTTTTTTCAAGCAGTTACATTATCTGCAAGTACAACATGCCAAGGTAAAAAAAAATCCCTGCCTTTGTTTTAGTCAAAAACACCTTTCCTCTAGTCTAATGAATGACCTCTCATTCTTAGCTCAGCTCTTTAATTAAAAATAATAATTTGTATTGACCTTGAATATGTGTGTAAATGGTAAGCATATCACTCCTTAGACGTCCCTTCTCTAATGGAAATAAACCCAGTTTGGCTAGTCTCTCTTTATAACTCAGATCTTCCAAACCCTTTATCAGTTCTGTTGCACGTCTCTGCACTTTTTCCAGTAAAACAATGTATTTTTTAAGAACTGGTGCCCAAAACTGCACTCAGTATTCTTGATGAGGCCTTTCCAAGGATTTATACAGAGGTAGGATAATATTATTGTCCCTTGCATCTACACCTCTTTTTATGCAGGCTAGTACTCTATTTGCTGTTGCAGCAGCTGAGTGACTCTGCACACTGCTGTGAAGTCTATCATCTATCAGTACTCCTAAATCTTTCTCTAAGGAGGATTTCCCAAGTTGTTTCCCATTTACAATAAATGTAGCTTGTTTGTTTCTACAGCCCAAATGCATAACTTTACATTTATCTACATTAAATGCCACCTGCCACTTTTCTGCCCATTCACTCAGTTTATCTAAATCCTTCTGAAGAGATGAAAATTGATAGATTTCCTATGAAGCAGCATAGCTATTTAACCCTCTGCCTGCCAGTGGGGTATCCAACATACAGCAAAGCCATGTGTTGGATACCACTCTGGCACTCAAAGGGTTAATATAGCATTTGATCAAAAGTACAGGGGCAGCATAACACTGACCCCATCATTTTCACTTCCAATTAACACCGCTATCTCCAATCAACTCACTTCCTTTTACTAGTCAGGAAGGGGTGTTACTAGTAAGGAACACATTTGCCCAATAAGCTTTGTTTGGTTTGCAGATGAAATGCAATTATGGAGCTTGGAACATTTTTTAATAGAGATGTGGCCCTGAAGCCCAAATAATTGCCCACCCTTGACTTAGGCAGTAGACAACTCTGCCTAGTGGTAAATCTGGCCCTTGTCCAAAAAAAATTGCCAGAAACTGTCATGTCCACCTCCATGATCAGGACCCTGGACTGAATGACGATGTTGTCACTTTAACAAAGGCATAAAGGAAAAAGTCTATGTGGCCATTAGCATTAAGACATATTACAGTACTTCTCCTTTAAACTTTTAAGCCATCAGAAAGAGGCACTGAAAGCATTGTTCCCAGTCAGAATAGCATTTATGCGAGAAGTTGACATTTACGGGAATAACATTTACAATCTTGTTCACAAAGTAATATCCTCAAAGTGCAGAGTTAAACAATCTCCTGAAACAGACCACTACAATTGGGAAATGTTTCCAGCTGATATGGAACCTTGGCCGTAGTACCAATATAAAGTGGTTTGGATGCTAGTTTTGGTCACTAACCACTTATTTAACCTTTTTAATGACCAGAGGGACTCCTCTGCTCCTTAAAGGGTTAACCAAGGGCTTCATTTTTAAATTTTTTAGCCTTCTCCAGAATTCATTTTGAAACTAAAAAGTTTCACTACATTTACATTTTGTTTCTGGCCCTTGTTAAAAGATGGCGTTCAAAATCAAACCAGCTTTCTCTCTTTGCTGTCTGCCACTGATATCATCAAACATGGCTGCTGACACCAAGAAAGCCTTGGCACTTATGAGGTGTACACATTGATTGCTGATTTATTGGCCAATCAAGCTGTCTTATTATCACCATCTACTGCAACTGAGATTTCACTCAAAGCTTGTTACTGTGTCAAGCTGGCTGAACCGGATTATGTGTGTCTTCCAATGTCAGTGATATTGCTTCCTGAGAAAGAGGAAAGCAAATCCTCGAAATGCGTTGGATTGTGATGGGGAGCCATATCAAACCGGATTTATGATGCATGAGGAAGACAGAACATATCCAGATATCACTGACATTGGAAGACATGCCGGTTCAGCCGGCTTGACACAGTAACAGGCCTCGACTGAAATCTAAGTTGCGGAATGTGGTGGTAATAAGACGGCTAGATTGGCCAACAGATCAGCAATCAATGTGTACACCTCTATTATGACAAGCAACATGAGAACAAAGGCTGTTGAATAATCTGTGAATTTGCAAGTGACCATAAGAAGAACCAGCAAAATCGTGAGTGTATGATTAATAGAGTATCAAAAATTTAGTTTCTAAGGAGTCAGCATCTGTTCAATAATTGTCTAGCAATTTTAAAGGAGATGACTCCTATGTACTATCATTCCCTTTAATACCGTTGAAGGCTACTTTTTTAGGATTGCCACCCAGATAAACATTAATGTTTGTGAAGCTAACAGTTTCTCCCCTTTTTTATGCATTTTTTAATATTTTATATATTTTTTTTCTGTTTTTTATTATTATTATTATTATTTTTCTCTAGTTTATTTGATTTCATTAGGGTATATTTTTTATCACACCTTTGGAAGTGAGTGGTTGGTCTCACTGATCCAGGGTATTAGATTACCATGTTTTATAACTGTATATGATTTTAGGATTGCATTTACTATATTACTGTGTTATTCTTGCCAGTGACTTTCTGTGTGCGGGAAATTGGTTTTGATATAGGGCATTTGGTATTTATGTACATGTTACATATTGCACACATAAGTTTCAAGCCCTTTATTTGCTTATGGTTCAATTAAAGGGATAGTAATGTTTCACAAAAACAGCAGCTCCAATTAATCTCCATAGTATTTGAGCCATAGAGAGTGTTATTTCAATACTGTCAGAATTGTGGTTTAAGAGTAATTGAAGGATAAAGTTTCCACTCCTGCCCCTTTTACCTAGTGTAAGTCACCTCCCCTCAGATGTGGAATCCAGTCCATAGACCAGACATATAACAGAAGGGAACAATCTTCTTCCTATGAGAACAATGAAAGCCCTGCCCCCCTTGACAAGTCTTTCAGGTTTTCCCTTATCTTAATTGAAGATTGTCCCTCTCTGCAGTCTACCTGGGCACCTCCCTTCTAATCTGGCTGAGCAGTGTTACATCAGTAAAAGGGGCGGGAGGGGTATACTTTGTCATTGAATTACTCTTGAACTACAACTCTGATAGAATTGAAATAACACTCTCCAAAGTCCAAATACTATGACGATTAATTAGAGCTGCTTTTATTATGAAACATTACTATCCCTTTAATTACAGGGTTTATTTATGCCTGTACGTTTGGTTTGTAGCCTGTAAACACACAATATCCAGACAAGTACCAAAGACCGGGGAATACTGTACCTTATGTTTTTTCTTTGTACCACTTGTTAACCCTTGGAGTGCCAGAGGGGTACAGAACGCATTGCATGCTGTACCCCTCTGGCACTCAAAGGGTTAATTACGGAGGACACATGATGTGATGGCATTGATTTATTTATAAACCATTGAAAGATTTCTTATAGAAAATGTAAAATTTTTAAGTGTGTGGTTTTATAAGCACCAAGGTTATATGTATTTTTTGCTGTTCTTGATGTGATGGTGGGGATTTTTTAAACCTGGGCGGCTGTGTCACTGGTGATTTGTCCTGTTTGCCTACATATTTGTGCCACCACAATCTTTTCCCTTTTTATAAGATAAGAATAGCGTTGGTGGCCCCTTCACATTTTTATATTAAAGCAACACTCATCTGTCACTATAAGGGTTATTTGGCAGAATGTGGGTCATGACTCATGATGCAGTTGCTTCTTGGTTCTATAACTTATTTTCTTTCCCTCTCTGTCTTTTCCCATCACAAGGAACTTCTTGAGATTCTCCAGTTGTAAATTGCACCTTGGGCCTGTGTTGGAGGGTGATTCAGACTTGCTCTGCCATCCTATATAATAATTCGCTAAATTGTGTGTAACACCGTGACATGCGCAGTAGACACTGCTGCGCGTGCTGCAGTCATGCGCAGTAAAGACTGCCCACGCCACGGCTGATACAGAGCTGGGCGCTCCGAAGGAGCATCCAGCTCTGTATCAGCCGTGGCGCGGGCAGTCTCTACTGCGCGTGACTGCCCCGCAACCGGGTGGTTGTGACACTGTGGCCCGTGTAATGGGCTGTTCAACTAGTATTAAATAATGTCTGTTTAACGCACATTATTCAAACTTGCTCCAGACCATGTTGGAGTTGGCCCAGCTTCAGATTTTGCCCCTGATCCTAGTAGCTTTTAGTTATACCCCTGTATGCATTCATATTTTCTATATTCTTTAAAAACTTCAAGCAAACACATTTTTGTTAAATGCTGCATTCAGAAATTTAGTGATTGCATTAAACACCTCTGAGCCGCATGCTGAAATATTTCCATGGTAAATGGCAAGATAATATTTTCAGCTGCGTCTAGGTGACTTGTTTACTGTTTAGAATGTAGGCACAGTAAGGCTGCAAATTTTATTTCTTTTATCTATATCTGAATATTGAGCTAGAGGAATACTGTGTTTAAAGGGGAACTACCACCCCACACAATCTTTACCTTCACTAAGTCCCCATCTGGCGACTAGCTGCTTAGTAGCGCTAGTCACCAGAATAATTACTTTATTTAATATATTTCTCCTGTCTTCCATGGGCGACAGGCAGGAAGGAGCGTGGACATCTTGTCATTGTGACGTCTGCGTGCCTGAGCTGTCAGTCCCAGCCGGAGCCAAATGGCTCCTAGCAACGCCTCCTAGACCCGGCTGGGATTGACAGCGCAAGCATGCGGGCGTCACAGTTGCAAGATGTCCGCGCTCCATCCTGCCTGTTGCTCATGGAAGACAGCAGAAATATATTAAATAAGGTAATTATTCTGGTGACTAGCGCTACTAAGCAGCTAGTCGCCAGATGGGGACTTAGTGAAGGTAAACATTGTATGGGGTGGTAGCTCCCCTTTAATGATAATATGAAGTCCACATATTCAAACGAAACCTGGAGCAATTCTGGGTCCAAACCAACTGCACTATAGGGGATAATAAAGTATTACAAAATTATCATGGGGATTTTAACCCTTTGAATGCCAGAGAGGTATCCAATGTATTTCTGAAAACTAGAGGAAGGATGTTTTGCAAGACCCAAAACACAGTCTGCTACACAACTGTTTCATCTTCAACGTTTCTTTAGATAAAAATGTTTACTTGCCTTTAGATGTCATTCATTGCACAGCAAGCAACATGTTTGACCTCAAACAGAACTCATTTGCATACTGTGCCACCAAAACATCAAGGTTATTTTCTCAAAAAGCTATTTCACAGAAAAATGTCTACAGTAACATATAGGCAGATTTTAATTCACTGTATATCAAGCTAAACACTTCTTAACCCTTTGGGTGCCAGAGGGGTACCCCTCTGGCACTCAAAGGGTTAAAGGGGTAGTAATGTTGATATTACAGTTTTGCTCCAAAACTTCTTTATGTTTTTTATAACACTTACAGCTATATTTCTATATTTCTTTACTTACATATTTGTAGTTTAAACAATATCGAAGCCTAAAGGATCCCCTTCCCGTCCCTTCTGGCCACCTCCCCTCAGATCTGTAATCCGGTCGCGAGACTAGACAGATTCAGCAAGGGATAATCTTCAGTCAGTAAGTATAAGGAAAACACCCTTCACGAAGGAGGGCAGGATTTTCATTTTGCTTTTGGAAGATTGTCCCTCACCGCTCTCCATCCGGACTGTGCTTAGAGGCAGCGTGATGCAGGGAAAGGGGCAGGACGGGGATCCTTTCATCTTGAATAGTGTTTGAACTACAAATCTGTAAGTAAAGAAATATAGCTCTATGTCAGTGGCTCTCACCTCCTGTCCTCAGGACCCACTAACAGGCCAGGATTTGATGATTTCCTTGTTAGAGCGCAGGTGAGTTAATCAATGTGAATGAGCCTCTGATCACATGATTTCCTTGTTAGATCACAGGTGAGTTAATCAATGTGAATGAGCCTCTGATCACATGATTTCCTTGTTAGATCACAGGTGAGTTAATCAATGTGAATGAGCCTCTGATCACATGATTTCCTTGTTAGATCACAGGTGAGTTAATCAATTTGAATGAGCCTCTGATCACATGATTTCCTTGTTAGAGCACAGGTGAGTTAATCAGTGTGAATGAGCCTCTGATCACATGATTTCCTTGTTAGAGCACAGGTGAGTGAATCAATGTGAATGAGCCTCTGATCACCACACCTGTGCTCTAGCAGAGAAATCCCTAAGTCCTGGCCTGTTAGTGGGTCTCGAGGACCAGAGTTGAGAACCACTGCTCTATGTGTTATAAAAACCATAAAGAAGACTCAGAGCAACACTTTAATAGCAACATTACTATCCCTTTAAGGTAACAGATCTACTTTAATCTGAGCAGAAATTCTAATGGTCTCTATGAATCAGTTCTGCTTGGGTTGGTTCTACAAAATTAATCTTTTTTTTTTTTTTAAATATGTTTTATTATCAGATGGCTCCATACAAATCAAAAAAATACAAAGAAATACATATAAAATCAGATACAGAAAACATATATAGGAATATATAAGAGTGAAAAGAACATATACATATCAATGGATTGTACAGAGCCAACCTGAGGTTTTGTTATTATGTAAAACCAAACCCCCAAAAAGAACCAACCCAACTGAACCTCTATTAAACTCCCCTACCCCATTCCCGAGTCCTCTCTCCCCCAAGCCCACAGCACCCCCCCGCCCGCCAGCCAACAAAGCCGCAGGATCTCAAAAAGTACAGGCTCAAACACAGCGTCACTCATCAACCTCGCCAATCAACCATGCACGCAACCAGTCAACAGGACTCAACTCATTCATCGCCGTTAAGATGTATAGCATCAAGTGCCAAAGGAGTATCGGCCCTATCAGGGGCGGATTGTGGTGCAATACCAGCCCGGGGGATTTTCTTATTTAACTGGCCCACTAGCTGGTATTTGAGAGCCAGGGTGGGGGTGTGGGTACACAGTGCATTGCTCAGCAATAAATACTGTATGCAGTATATTATAAGTTATTAACCACTTGCATGCCAGAGAGATGTACAGTAATGCATTCTGAGATTAACCCATTGATTGTCCCATAGGTGCACACCACATTGCACATGAATATGTATCTCAATGAATAACCCCTTGTGTGCTAAAGAGGCATAATTAATCTGTAACTGACATCTTTATTCACTTTTCTGGTATACAAGGGGTCAATTACTCATGAATTAAGCCTCTAGCATACAAGGGGTTAAACAGTGAGGTACTGCCTAAGAGGAATTCAGTGGGTTAATAGTAGAATAAAACAGTGCTGTAATCCTGTCTGGCATGTAAATGGTTAGCAACTGATTATTTATACCTATCTAAAAAATACAGGGGGTTAAAGGGTTAACATATCATACATTAAAACTATCTAGCAACAATACAGTTAGTTAATAAAAATTAATACCATTTGGAACTGCCAGGTAGTTGGGACCCAGAAGCATTGCCTGCTAATCTTGCACTGCACCAGGACACACTGCAGACAGAGCAGGGACAGCTAAGTCAGCCTTGGGGATGGGACAGATAGAGGGAACAGGACCCCGTCTTCACTGCTGCTCTGGTGAGTTGTGCCTATGGTCCACAAAGTTGTGGACTGGAGAGGTGAGATCATCTGATCTCCCTACCAGCCCATAACTGAGCGGCCCACCGGGGGATGCCCGATCCCCCGATAGGACAATCCGCCCCTGGGCCCTATGCGTCCACCAGTTCTGCCAATGTCCCCATGTCCTGTCAAACTTGTTTGGGTTTCCCCGATGCAAGTAAACCAACCTATAGTGTGGGATGCACTGTAAAACTAAGTTAATCCATGCTCTGCAAGTGGGAGCACAAAATTAATCTTTAGTTAGTGATGGAGATGATGTCCGCGGAGGCAGACATGATTACGTTAGCATCACTCAAAAACACCAGACTCCTCCCACACAAGACTTACAGTTGCGTGACTACTCTAAAAAATATTTATTTTTTTCATATTGCACAATATATTCCATTAACTCTTTGTGTTTCTTACTGATTTGAAACTCTAATAACAAGACAAAAATCAAGCAAGTTTGATCTGTTATAACTTTTAAATAAATTATCCCCGGCTTTGAGCGTAACCTTGTTTTAATGAGCAGGGAAATCCCTACAGTATAACGTTGTTTGGTTATTTTTTCACAATACTATATTAGTACACCTTCAACTTTTTATTAAGAAAAGATAAAACAATTTGAAGTTCAAAAAAATATTGAGTGGAGCCAAAAGGTTATGACATTAAGAAAGAAGGAGTCACAAGCATACATTTGAATTTGTCACTGACATGCAGGTTTGACAAAGTAATCTTCATTTAGACAGTGCATTACAGTTATATACCATTTTGTAATTATGAAGTGAAGGATGAGCCATATGTTTGTCTGGCGTCTAAGCGCTGCCCTTTGATAAAATCCCCAATGGCCTGACATCTTTAATCAGTGCAGTCATTTGTTATTTACAGATAAGACATCTATAGACAGTAAGGGAAAGTTCCTCCCAATTAAGTAATACTGATAATGTGCTGTCTAGCTGGGACTATTGATCCTGTTATTATTAAACCTAAAACAACTCAAATACTGTGAAGGGAACTTCAAAAACACTTTGTGTTTATGGAACTCTAAGGTCTGTGTCACTGGAGAACAGAGAATGGAATGGTATTCTAACAGTAACCACCATTAGTGTATAATTGCTACACAGTATCAATGCACAGTCTAAGGGGCAATACTGTTAGAGAAATAAGGGCAAACTGTGGCAAATATTTTTTTTTCAAATCTCTTTGTTTTAATCCATTAAGTGCCCTCTTGCACTCCATGGACATACCTGGGAACCTTGTCTTCTGGAGTCCCCATTTGGTGCCTCTGAGCGGGATAGAAATTATGTGATTTTCTTCAAAAAGGGGTGGGACTTCCTCACATGTGGGGGCATGGCTTAGTTAACATGTCATTAGAGTGGGTGGGAAGAGGGAGGAACTGGGTGCGGAAGGTGGAGAAGTGGGCAGAAGGTGGGAGGAACAGGGTTGAAAGGAGGAGAAGTGGGCAGGAAGTGGAACAAATAGGGTGAAAAGGAGGAAAATGGGTAAGAAGTGGGAGGAACAGGGTGAGAAAGAGAATAAGTGGGCAACCAAACTGGGTTTGTTTACATTAGAGAAGAGACGTCTAAGGGGTGATATGATTACCATTTACAAATACATTCAAGGTCAATACAAAGAACTATCCAATTAATTATTTATGCAAAGAGCTGAGCTAAGAACAAGAGGTCATACATTAATACTAAAGGAAAGGCGCTTTCGATTAAAACAAAGGCATGGATTCTTTACAGTAAGGGAGGTAATGCTATGGAATTCTTTGCCTCGGGATGTTGTGCTTGCCGATAATGAAACTGCATTCAAAAAAGCAATGGATGCCTATCTAGCACAGAACAATATTGACAATTATGACAGATGGCTTCAAAGCAGATAAGATATTGATCCGGGGAACTATTTGACTACCAGATGGAGTCAGGAAGGAATAATCCCCCCCCACACACACTTGGGATTAGATTAGAAATGGCTCCAGAGGGCTTTTATTTTTGCCTTCCTCTGGATCAACAGGGGTGTTTTTGGCATGGGCTGGACTTGATGGACGCATGTCTTTTTTCAGCCTTATCTACTATGTTTGAATGTTATAGGAAGTAGGAGGAACAGGGTGGGAAGGAGGAGAAGTGGGCAGGAAGTGGGAGGAAAAGAATGGGAAGGAGGAGAAGTGGGCAGGAAGTGGGAGGAACAGAATGGGAAGGAGGAAAAGTGGGCAGAGTTTCTTATTAAAATCCACCCCCGGAGATTCAGCATCTGTCCCCGGAGGCCCAATAATCAGCTGCAAACACCGGCATCTCAGGGGAATATCTGGATAGTTTCCAAGTATGTTAATGTGGTAAATGTGATTTTTAACCTGCTAGATGCTACAGAGGACTCCAACACATTATGATTTATCTGGCACTCAAAGAGTTAAAGAGGGAGTAAAAACATATTGTTGGGCTTTTTCTGCTTAGTTAAAGTGACAGTCCATCTTTGTTTTGACTTTAGATATTCTGCAAGGTCATAATGTCACGACTAGCCTAAGGTGATTGGGGCTAGAGGCTAGAGAGCGTCGCTAGAGGGCGACGCTGGAGTACGTAGGCCAACCGTAGGGGTGTGTGATGCGGCCAAAGCCGTCTAAAGGTGCTAGCCGCAAGGCTAGATAGCCCCCTTCGGCTGAGCCTCCGGGGACTCAGGATACCCCACTACGGTTGGACTATACCCCAATCACCTCAGGGAGAAACTGCCTCCAAGAAGATGGAATAGTAGGACACAAGCAGGACTCGTCACAGGATACAGGACACAGGACTGACCGCAGCAGGACACAGGACTGACCACAGCAGGACACAGGACTGACCAAGGCAGGATACACAGGACTGACCAAGAGCAGGACACGGGACTGACCACAGCAGGACACAGGACACAGGACTGACCAAGGCAGTATACACAGGACTGACCAGAGCAGGATACAGGATACAGGCGACAGGACTGACCAGAGCGGGATACACAGGACTGACCAGAGCAGGATACACAGGACTGACCAGAGCAGGATACAGGATACAGGACACAGGACTGACCAGAGCAGGATACAGGATACAGGACTGACCAGAGCAGGATACACAGGACTGACCAGAGCAGGATACAGGATACAGGACACAGGACTGACCAGAGCAGGATACACAGGACTGACCAGAGCAGGATACAGGATACAGGACACAGGACTGACCAGAGCAGGATACAACAGTGCATGGACTGACCAGAGCAGGACTGGAGACAGGACACTGGCTGAAGGCAACCGGAACACAGACAGCAGGAACTGGGCACTGGGAACAGGAGCAGGACACAGGAAAACCGGACTCTAGCAGAAGAAGGTGAACGAGGCACTACTAGCCCTGTTCACCCGAATGGACGCTCAGACAACGCGTCCGTTGCAGGGAGAGGGCGCCCTAAATAGTGAAGCCCAATCGGCTTCATGAGGAGGACTGCGCATGCGCGCGTCCAAACCCGGAAGCCGAAGCAACCGAAGCGACGGAAGCACCGCCAGGAGTAGGCACGGCGGTGACACATAATCTGTAAAGTCAAGTTTCCTATACCTATTTTTTTCATCTTCATGTATTCTTTGATCCCCATATTTCTGTATCCAAAGAATTTTCAATCAGGGCTGTAATTGTAGAGATAGCGATACAGTATAACACTATCCCTGCAGCGATGACTGCTCTGAATGCTGTAGTGGTGGCAGGCTTTTCTGCTGCTGCGATAGTGCAACACTGTATCACTGCCCCTCCTTTTCACAGTCCCTCACAGACTATTCTCTGGAAACAGGAACTCACTGAGCTCTCTGTCAGGTACAGAATATTTGTTTGGTATTCTGGGTAGGTTTCCTCTACCATAATAATGGGCCACATCTGTTATGGGGTTATACCTTTCTTTCCAGATAATGTCCCAAAGAATAGGTATTCTCTACTCTAAGTACATGAGCACCAAACCTTAATGTTATATCTTGTAGAATGGTCTCACACTCGTATAAGAGAACTAGGGCTCTATTCAATAAGGCACAGTAAAACAGTTGGTAAGGCAAAAAGCATTACCGAACGTTAGCCATGTGTGTGTAGCGCAGCTTTGCAATAAGCCGTCTACAAGAATGGACAACGAGCATATGCCTAACAAACACAAGTAGCCTCATAACGTATATCGCATTTATTTTTTTACATCACTGTGCGTTCATTTCAGTCGCCAAACAATGACAGATACGTCAACTTCAAAACAAAGTCGCTAACATTCAAAGTTATGTGGCCACGCTAAACGTTGTCAAAACAAGTTAAAAATCCCACCCAAGCACAACACACCAAAGAACCAGTCCAGACAAGTAAATGTATAACTGACAGACACTGTCTGTGTTTGGAGATTTTCAGAGCTACATCAAAGAGCCCATGAACGAAGGACAGAGATAGCAACAGAGAGAGTGGAGCACACACTGGAGCAGGTAGACTTGGAGAGGGGAGCGGAGAGAATTGCATTTTTAAAATACACAAAATACAGTCAGATGGCATGGAGAGGAGTGGAGGCTGGAGGGATAGGGAGAGGTGCAGGAGGGGAGGAAACAGGCCAAGGGGATCCCTGGTCAGGGATGGAGGGGTTAGAGGGAGATCAGGTGGGCAGAGTGGTGCTCAGAAACAGCCAGTTACACAACAGCTAGGCACTGACATGGCAGAAGGGACTGAAGGGGATGTAGTACAGGAACATACACATCCAGGGACATTGCAGGCAGGGACTGACCACCAAACTTCTGTATACAGTTACTATACATCCCAGACTTCATTAGAGGAGGACAGACTACGGGACTCTATGAACTATCATTAGGAGATCATGGCCCTGGTGCAGAACATCTTTGACAGGGAGTGCACCACAGACTCCATCTAGAAGTGTTGAACATACTGCTAGCACATAGTAAAAACAAGATGGGAGACCTGGTCTTGCATGCGAGAGGCACCAGAGGTGGTCAACCAGTGAAATCACCTGCAATGCCTGAGAGGAGATGTTCCAAGTGGACTTCTCTAAGCCTGATGTTGAGGGGGTCCATGCCGGATGTGACACAGGAGATGACAGAACTCTCCAGCCTCCTGGTAAGTCAATATGTCCATAACTGTCCACTGCACAAAGTCTCTTATCTAGAATGGCACAACACAGTACCAGCTGAAAACATGTCCAGCAGTGAGCTCCCCAAATTGACCAACACAGTGCTCAGTTTGTAAGTCCAAAACTGAAATGAGATAGTGGAAGCAGGACAATTCATGTCCAAGTATAAGCTTAACCCCCTGGTGCTGTGTTGCTCATACATACTCACCTCACACAAACAATGATTGCCATCATATTGTAACACAAACATCTGTTATGTTCTTGAACAATGTTACACATGTTGACTCAGGGATGTCAACACTTAATCCTTTGAGTGCCAGCGGGCTATGCAACACATTGCTCTGCAATGTGTTGGGTACCCCTTTGGCACTCAATGATGAACACACTACATCAGGGTCATGCTGCACAGCTCTACAGGGGTCAGCACACCCATAACTGTTGAACAAACACAAACTGATTTCATGTCCAACACATATGCTGCATGTGCAATAACCCCATGGCCTCAAATCACACATTTGCACTGTTGACACAACCATGACAACTAAGCTGAAACAATCAAAGTACCGCACACAGGCAAAGCAAGTCTAAAAACAGACATTGACGGAGGAACGCATAAACACAAGCAGCTGGTGGACACGTTTCACCCACCAGGATAACTAAAACGAACACACCTTGAAAATGTGATGCTTGAACAAACACTCAAAACTGGGTTAGCAACACTGCCAAACCGTTCCACTATGGAACCACACACATATCTTAACAAGCACATGATTCATGATTGAGGATAATGGGAATACTGCTCACAATATCCGTGTAGCCACATTTGACCACCCCTAGATTCAAATAGATATGTCATCTATGTCACATAATATGTCCACAACATGTATGAATACCTCCATGACATCCCCATTGTTCTGGATACATATGATAAAGAAAGCTCAACCACTGTAGGTCACTTCCATAAATGTACAGGACCATGTCAAGCTGTTCAGTCAATGACTGCCAGGATGGTATACCATTCCATCAATCAAGAGGCCACTTGTCTTGCATTCCTCTTGTCATTGCTCAAGTTACTAATTACACAACATCATTTCCCCACACAGCAACCATGCCTGCAGCTGAGCGGGAGGAAACTGCACCCCTACCAGACAAAAACATTATAATAATGTGTCATGTTTCTCCAAAATAAAAATGTACTTTTTGACCCCAATCATGTCTGTTATTCCTTCAGGTATGCAAAGCAATGTATTGAACACAACTCTTGCACATTTACTTTGTGGGAAAGTGTTTGAGCAATGGTAACCAAACACAGCACATCTGCTGTTGTCCAATTTCAGCTCAAATACACCTAGCAAATCAAAAACCTGGAATGTGTTGTCTGGGTATGATTTGAAGTTCAACAAAAGCTGATGGTAAACATTTCACGATCTGATTCTGATTACACACAGGATCACTGTTACCACACAGGGACAGCATCACTCCAACACAAAGGTACATCTCTTTAACATAAGATCACGTCAGTCAAGTTGCACAGAGATCACACTGCTCACACTCAACTCTCACAATACACAGTGTCTAGAACACAAACATATTCTTCACAGAAACAAGTGTGCATCCCCTAGGGTGTGTGTTCATCAGGGGTGTGCTTGTGGGTGGTGGAGTGCCAGTGGGGCACTCAATGCATCACACATATATGCATTGTGTAACCCTATTGCATTCCAAACTCCATGCTGGTTGAACATATATAAGATTCACATTTGTCCTAAAGGAAGAACTGATAAAACTGAACTGTTGAGCTATCTTCATGATAGCTTCCTTTGTTTCAGGGCCAACACATATATGGCTCTGAAGAACTCGATAACAGACAGTGTGTGACGGTTATTTTTGTGTATTTTTAGGTGTATTTGAAGTTTTTTGATACACTGGGGCTTTGTGATTGGCTGTGTGTTTGAATTTGTTTTTGCATCATTCAGGGTTGCTAGACAATGGCAGCCGTTATGTTACATGTTGTTTTGAGCGATGTTATCGTGTGATTTGGCCGCCCGTTGTGCATTAACATGAGCGACAACGGGTTTTGTGTTATGTGTTTTGTGTGTGCCTACGCTCGATAGCTATTCTCGTAGAGTACCTATTGAATCTGCCGTAACTCATGTATTATTTGCGAGCGATGTGCCTTTTTCACTTAGCGGCTGGTTTAACGGGAGCCTTTAAATCGAGCCCCTAGACTGGTGGTAAGATTGTCAGCTTCAATGGAATCCAACAAAATCAATATCTTGTATTTTCTACTGTCATGAATGTAAGATGATTATATGTTGTATGGCCTATGTTATGTTTTATGTGCATATATCATTCTATAATGTGCCTGATGAAGAGACTTAAGTGTTTTTTAAAGCTTGCACTCTAAAAATACCCAGTTAGACAATAAATGTATCACTTTTACTCTACTGGTATCAAGGTCAACAAAGACACTGTCAGAGCTTCCACCACACAGATGACAACCCTGTCATGAACACATGGTACCAATCACCATATCCCAGAGTCACAACCATGGCGACAACTCGTTACATTTGTGCTTGCACTGAAAGCAATCGCGCTCCATATCATTGGAGCTGAACTTTCCAAAATAAAATATTGTGAATGCCTCATCAATAGGATTTCTGTATATCTGCATCTCTGCCGTTACTACTTCTTAGATCCCCCTACTGTTCTATCTGATGAGCTAAATTGGACTGGAGTCATTCTGGAACAAACCAACTCCTCCGTAAGTGACAGATAAAAGTACTGATTGATTTAAATGGGGCTTTTAACCCCTTCATTGTGTGTTAGAGAGGTCTCAAAAACATTGCAAATCAATGATTGGAGACCTTTCTAGAATTCAAGGGGTTGAAAGCCTCATTTAAATCAATGGAGACTTTGCATTCCCTATGGTGCAGGTGGATTGCTCCTGAATATCTTAAAGCAATAGTAATGTTTCAAAATAAAAGCATCTTCAATTAATTTTCATAGTATTTTGGTCCTGGAGAGTGTTATTTCAATACTGTCAGAGTTGTAGTTCAAGAGTAATTGAATGATAAAGTACCCCCCCCTCCCCTTTTACCTAGTGTAAGCCGCCTCCCCTCAGATGTGGAATCTGGTCTCTTGACAGGACAGGTCACAGCAAAGGACAATCTTCTTACAGGTTTTTCAGATTTTTCCTTATGCTCATGTCACAGTACCTTGTTTCCAGCGCTGCCTCTTCAGCGACGCTCGGAGTCTTTCCACGCATCATTTGCAGGCAGAGGCTTCAAGCATGCTGCAGGCCTCTGTTTTATGTGTGTTTGTTTCCTGTAGTCTCCTCCTACCTACCTTCTCCCTCTAGCTGCTCTGCCTATCTATTTCCTGTGGAAGGGTTTAAAGGGCAGACTGAGTCCTGACTCAGTCACCCTTACGTTGATGTTCTGAGCAGTTCATTATCTAGTATTCCTGATTCCTGTGCATGATCCGGCTTGTCTGTCCATCCATTTTGGTGTTGACCCGTGGCGCTGTCTGACTATTCTCCTTGTGCGTTCCGATTTGGCTCAGATATCCTATCTGGTGCAAACCCGTGGCTCTGGCTGACTACCCGCTCTGTGTATGACCTAGGCTTGTCTGACTACCCACTCTGATGTTGACCTGGGGCTCTATCCACTGCGCATCCAGCATTCCATCACTTCAGTGGATATCCTATCTGGTGCAAACCCGTGGCTCTGGCTGACTACCCGCTTCATGTATGACTTTGGCTCGTCTGACTATCCTATCTGGTGCTTACTAGAAGGCCCTGTCTGTTCGCTCCTAGGGTTGGTTCCGTTATTCAGACATCCTTCCTAGTATTGACCTGGAGCTAGCAGACTCCCAGCTACTGACTGCAGGCTGAGTCAGTATCGCTCTTGGGTGTTACCTTACTGCGAGACTCCAGGAGGCTGAGGCCTAGTCTCGGACAGTGAGGTGGTGATATTGGGACACTTCTATTCCTGATACAGTACTTTTCGATCACCCACTGTGTGTATATATTTATATTGCATGACTGTTATTATTCTCATAATAAAGGTTCTATTAACTATACCGTCTGACTCCTGGGTTTGCTTGCCAGCCATAACAGCTCAATAAAGATTGTCCCTGTCTGCAATCCATCTGGACAATCTGCTGCTCTGAGTTGAGCATTAAAATGTGAGCAGTAAATTGGGTGGGAGGGAGATACTTTATCATTAAATTACTCTTGAACTACAACTCTGACAGTATTGAAATAAGAAACAAAAGACAAAAAAGGGGTGCTCCTAGTGTAATAAATCTAAGGCAATAGACACCACCACCAATAATCTACCACATTCACAATATTTAAAGACACTAATTAGCGGTAAGCCGGACAGATGAAGGATTCACGACTGCCCCCACTCAGTCTTGACGTCCATGGACTGTGGATGTTGCTCTCAACGAATAATCAGGGATCTCTCCAGAAGACCCCAGAGAAAAGGCAAAGACAAAACCAGAGGGGGCGCAATACCACTTTAAAGTGTAACAATAATCCACATATTAAAGGAGCTGATACAATAATTGAGAACAACCAGTGTAGCAATCAGGGATATAAAAATCCACCCTGCTCTGGATATACACCTCTCGGGATAAAAAATTTACTGGAACAGAATTTCGAATATAATGTACCACAAATTTATTAAAATATCAAAAAGATAAAATGTGACTTAGAGTATATAGAGCCCAAGAATTCAACGTGTTTCGAAGCATGTGCTTCTTCTTCAGGAACAAGCAATAGGGCTAATACAGCGATTTATAAGCTCAATATCACATAAGCATGTTATTGAAATAACACTCTCCATGGCCCAAATACTAGGAAGATGAATTGGGACTGCTGTTTTTGTGAAACATTACTACCCCTTTAATACAAAAGCCTTCCCTTCTCCATTCTTTTAAACTGTCATTTCTTCCATTTCATAACTGGTATTGGTATTAAATAAAACACTAAGAGTGAGCTAAAAGTTCATTTACTTTTCATTATCACTTTTAATCATTACTTTTACTACTGGATTGTTGAATATTAATCCTAATCATGCAATGCTTCAAAAGCTATTTTTTTAGAGGGATACAGTAATTTAATACATGAGATAATCAGGGCCAGATGTAGAATTAGGCAGAGTAGGCATCTGCCTACAGGCGCACCCAACAGAGGGGCATCTGTCACTGGGATCATGTGTGTGGTGTTTTTTTTTTTTATTATTATTATTATTATTATTATTATGAAATTCACCTTAGTCACCTCCCCACCTGGCGCCATGAAGACAGGTCTGTGCCTCCTCCTCCAGCACAGACCTGTAGCTTCTGCGCTTCCTCGTCAGGTTTTTAGTAATACAGAGCGCTGGGAGATGACATCATCTCCCAGCGCTCTGCATTACTGAAGACTGCGCGGTAGCCACAGCAGCTACAGCTCTGTGCAGAAGGAGGAAGCACAAAGCTCTCTTGCCCCTGGACCACCAGGGAAGAGGTAGGAAATGGGCACTAGGGCAATGTGAAGGTAATATGGAGATGATGGGGGCAATGTGAGGGCAATATTGAGCTGATGGGGGCAATATGGAGCTGGTGGGGGTAATGTGAGGGCAATATGGAGCTGATGGGGGCAATGTGGAGCTGATGGGGGGCATTGTGAATGCAATATGGAGCTTATGGGGCAATATGGAGCTGATGGGGGCAATGTGGAGATGATGGGGGGCAATGTGGAGATGATGGGGGCAATATGGAGCTGATGGGTGGGCATTGTGAGGGCAATGTGGCGCTTATGGGGGCAATATGGAGCTGATGGGGTGCAATGTGAGGGCAATGTGGAGCTGATGGTGGTAATGTGGAGCTGATGGGGGCAATGTGGAGCTGATGGGGGGCAATGTGAAGGCAATATGGTATATGGAGATGATGAGGGCAGTATGGAGCTGATCGGAGCAATGTGAGGGCAATATGGTATATGGAGATGATGCGGGCAATGTGAGGGGAATATGGAGATGATGCTGGCAAGTTGGAGCTAATGGGGGGCAATGTGGTGATGATGGGGGGCAACATGGAGATTAGGAGCATTGTGGAGATGTCCAGTGCAGATGGCCCACGTGTGTGTGTGTGGGGGGGGGCGCTTCAGATTTCTGTGCCTACAGTCTCCTGAGATGTAAATCCGGCCGTGGAGATAATAAAGTTGGTTGCGGACTCTATCCCTTGCATCAATAATGAGTGTTATAAAGGAAATGGATGCATTCACATGACTTGCCTTGTTCAGTATGGAAATAAAAAGCAGAAAACTGCAATTTCACTAAACAACATTAATGGTAACTACATATTGGGGAAATTAAAGGATCTGCCAATGCACCTCATTTTCTGCTCTGATTATGCACCTCCACTTTTATATATGTACAGCAGATTATGAATGGTTTATTGCATACTGCCAAACTCATTCTTTTTTTTGTAGGCAAACCTACATGCTCCAGAAAATTGTCTAATTTAATTCCACTTTCTGCCACTACTTTTTAGTAAATTGTGAGAAACAAGGCACAGAGGAACAGAAATTGCCAAAATGTCCTTACACATGGATGCTACCTTCCCCTTGGTGCTAGTGGAATAAACAGGAGGATTTTCAGTGTTACTACATAGATCATAGGTAGGTAGTGGTACAGCACCAATAACTTGAGTCTAGTGCCTAGTTTGAGCAGAATCATATTAGTAAATCCTTATGAGTCTGATACACTAAGAAGCATCACTTTCAGATGCCCTGAAAATGAACTAGTAGGTCTTTGTGGAACAATTCTGGAGCAAAATCAGCTGTTCCAAAGGGGACATATTAAAAATCTCATCAATTGTAAAAGTAGCTTTTAAAGGGATAGTAATTATATGATAAAGTTTACCCCTCATTCCCTTTTTCTTGACGTCAGCATTTCTGGCTCAGATCTGACAGCTGATCACTACAAGGGACAATCTTCAGTCAGTATTAGGGCTGTTCTTATGCTGACAGGGAAGATTGTCCCTCGTTGTGATCTGTCCAGTTGTCATGGTTCCCAGAGAAGTTCAGGAGTCAGTACGGTATAGTTAAATGCAATTATTAATAGTAGTGGTAGGCAAATATATACAATAGGAAGTAGGCAAATATATACAAAGAAACAAGGAGAGGGTTACAAGCCAGCAAGCACAGTTATCAGAAATGATAGGCTGCCAAGCTTGACCACAATGCTAGAGACTAGGCCTCAGCCACTGGTAGTCTCTACCGGAATCAGGAACAGAACAGGAGCAGGAACTGGGTCAGGAACAGGAACACAGGATCTTGATCTGAAGTAGGAGATGTACCGATGCACGCCTGCCGTAAGTAAGGAGAGAACTCTGACTCAGACTGCAATCAGAGAGGAAGTAGATAATTCACTCAAGCATACAGTCAGTATCAGAGTTGGTCTACCAGAGCCCCAGGTCCGCACTAGGTTGGGTGTCTGCTAGGTAAAGGGAGCATACGTAAGAGAAGTCAGACAGAGCCACAAGTCAGCACCGGAGGGGGTAGTCAGACAAGCCAGGTCATGCACAGTTCAGGTAGTCAGCCAGAGTCACAGGTCTGCACCAGGTTGGATGTCCACTAATAGGGATACACAAAAGAATAGTCAGACAGAGCCACAGGTCAGCACCAGGTTGGATGGAAGACTAGCCAGGTCATACACAGAGCCCAAGGTAGGAGAACTGCTAAGCACAACAACGCAAGGGCAACTGAGTCAGGACTCAGTCTGCCTTTTAAACCCCTCCACAGGAAGTAAGTAGGAGGAGCAGCTCAGAGGGAGGAAGTAGGTAGGAGGAGACTACAGGAAGCAAACATATAAAACAGAGGCCTGCTGCATGCTTGAAGCCTCGCGCCTGTAGATGACGCTGAAACTAAGGTAAGCTCTAACACCAGTCCAATGACTGGCTTTCAGGAGGTGGCTTGTGTTTGAAAAAGGGTCGGGAAAGATAAACTTCATCATATTATTACAGCCTAACTAGCAAGTTTTGAAGAGTAAGTGCATCAGATATCAATACTATTAACTATGATGAACAATATGAGCTGGGTGTCAAGGGTACAGTACTATCCCTAAAATTGATAGAATGCTAGAGAGGTCTCCAACATGTTGCTTCCAAATGTGTTGAAGACCATTCTAACACTTATGTCATTAAGAGCCTTATTTAACTCACATTTAGCGACTTTTGTTAGTTGTACCCTGTGGTATCATTGGTTTACCCCAGAATTTATACAGTTCTTCTAAGTTCTTCTATAACAGGGGTAGGTAACTGAGGCCCTTTAGGTGCTGTCAGACTACAACTCTAATCAAATGCTGGAAGTGTCTGATGGTGGTTGTACCATGAAATCTCAGGTATAATGCACACCTCCATATAATACACAGTTGTAAATTATACCCAAGATATTAAGGGGGAAACAAGATTGTCTATGTATAATATGCTTGTTTGTTTTCCCTCCTTCTAGCCACAAAAAATGTATATTTTCTTCCATCCCTCCACATAAATATGCTGCCACCTTCCCCTCTCTCTACTCACCCCTCAGGAGACCACCGGGACATCTGTGATGCAAGTGGCATGCTTGCATCTGCCACCCACTTCCAGCACTGCCCTGTGAGGACCTGTTAATTAAAGATAATGGTAGCGCCCTTTGAGTACATGAAGGTCCTCACAGAGCACTAATGTAAATAAAATGTGTAGAACTCTGCACATTGAAACTACAGTAGTGCTCTGTGAGGACCTACGGGTCCTCAAAGCGTACTACTAGTGATGAGCGAGCGTGCTCGGCCGATGCTCGGATCGGCTCGAGCATCGCTCTGCTCGGCACATGGCGGTACTCGTCGAGTACCGCCATGTGCTCTCCCGCCATGTTCGGGTGGCGGGGATCTGTGCCGGAAGAGGCACAGATCACAAGACGCTCCGCTGGACCACCAGGGACTTGAGGTACGGGGGCATTGCGGAGATGAAGGGGGCATTGCGGAGATGAAGGGGGACATTGTGGAAGAGGGGCATAGACTCTATGCCCCTCTTCCACAATGTCCCCCTTCATCTCCGCTATGCCCGTCTTCCACAATGTGCCCCTTCATCTCCGCTATGCCCCTCTTCCACAATGTGCCCCTTCATCTCCGCTATGCCCCTCTTCCACAATGTCCCCCTTCATCTCCTCTATGGCATAGAGGAGATGAAGGGGGACATTGTGGAAGAGGGGCATAGCGGAGATGAAGGGGCACATTGTGGAAGAGGGGCATAGCGGAGATGAAGGGGCACATTGTGGAAGACGGGCATAGCGGAGCTGAAGGGGGACATTGCGGAGCTGAAGGGGGCATTCGGAGATGAAGGGGGCATATCGGAGATGAAGGGGGCATTGACCAGGCACCCTCCCCTCATCAGAGCAGGGGGTGCCTGGTGTCGCCCCATTCATTCCAATGGGGCTCGGGTGCTCGGCCGAGCACTCGAGCCTCAGGGGGTGCTCGGTCAGAGCACCCGAGCACCCGAGCATCCGGGTGCTCGCTCAACACTACGTACTACCATTATCTTTGAATAACAGAGGTCCTCACAGGGCAGTGGGGGAAATGGACTACAAATGCAAGTATGATGCCGCTGCACAGATGTCACAGCAGACTCCTGAGGAAGATGAGTAGAGGGAGGGCAAGGTGGCAGCATATTTGGGTGGAGAGAGGAGGGAAGCCGACCATTTTTTAATTTTTTATTTTTTTTACTTTTGTGTATAATAAATACACCCCACTTCACAATAGATGAAAATGGGCAAAATTTTGCATATTTTATCCGAGATTTTACAGTAGTTTCTAGAGGAATTGACCTTGCGTAGGCCAGTCTATAACTTCACTTTCAAGATATCTTTTTTGTTTTATTTATTGAACGCTATTGAGAAGACTTCAAGGTTTACCACTTTTCATTCTGGAAACCAGACACACAGCATAAGCACTACAAATATGTAAGTCAACAGATTATAGTCTATGACAAGACTAATGTATTTGATTAAGACATCAAGAGAATTTGACAGTAAAGAGAAAATCACATTAATGTGGCTAAGCTGCTTTAGATTAATTAATCAAGGAGCTTCCTGATGTTTAGTTGGGACAAGTAAAGATTAAATAGTTCACATGTCATTTTAATAAGGAACATATTTTGTCTTTGATTTGCATCTTATAGGTTTTTTTTGAAAGATGTTTATTTTCATATAAGCAGAACCAAGATGACAGAGGATAGAAAAAGGAAGTGATGATCATATATAAAGCTAAATCTTCTGAGTTTAGTATATGTTTAATTTTTTATTTTGGTTTTACCCTTTGAATGCCAGGGAGGACTTTGTGGCAATGATAGAGTTAAGGGAATAGTAATGTTTCATAATAAAAGCAGCTGTAATTAATCATCATAGTATTTGGACCTTGGAGAGTGTTATTTCAATTCAGTCAGAGTTGTAGTTCAAGAGTAATTCAATGACAAAGTATCCCCCTCCCACCCCTTTTACTGATGTAACACTACTCAGCCAGAGCAGAAGGGAGGTGCCCAGGTAGATTGCAGAGAGGGACAATCTTCAATTCAGATAAGGGAAAAACCTGAAAAACTTGTCAAGGGGGGCAGGGCTTTCATTGTTCTCATAGGAAGATTGTCTCCTGCTATTATCTGTCTGATCAAGCAACCAGATTCCACATCTGAGGTGAGCAGTGTTACACTAGGTAAAAGGAGCAGGAGAGGAAACTTTATCATTCAATTACTCTTGAACTACAACTCTGACAGTATTGAAATAACACTCTCCATGGCCCAAATACTATGATGATTAATTGGAGCTGCTGTTTTTGGGACACATTACTATCCCTTTAACACGGGCCTATCACCTTGAATAAAGTTCTCATAGAAAAATAGATTTTGACGACAGATAAGAATCAATTCAGTTTGGCTGTTTTCTTACACGGATAAAATGCAGATTCACATAGTTCTCAGTATAGACTTCCAAGCTTCGTCCTACGCTGTCCATGGATCATGTTATGTAATGTATAAAAGCCCTTATTAATCAAGCTAAAGAGGTAGAATTCTGGTGTATTCCAACTTCTCCATGTGTGTAAGATGAAAATATGTTTCCTCAAACAGTTTATAGACTGGCACTGTGCTCCTTTATGATTGAGCCTTTGCCGTTCTGCAAACTTTCTGTCCATGTCACCATCTTTCTCACTCTCAGCTTCATCTGTATCTGAAGAAGAGGAGAATGCTGGAGGGATATATTCTAGATATGTATCATCATCAGTCCTCATTAGGTCATCCATAGCATCAGCATCGACCGTTGCTTCTTGCCCACTACCCTTATATTCCTTTAAGCTTTTAGAGGTGCCAAACAATGCCTTTTTTATTTTTACTTTCACAAAGTTCACTACTAATTTCAGGACAGGTGTTTTGGTGCTTGTTTGTCTAAATGTCAGAGGCAGCAGTTGGTTCAGCTGCTAAACCTTTCTCCATTATTCCATTATCATCATCAGAACTAGAATGTGACTCGCTGTCATCTTCAGTGTTCTTCTTATATGTTTTTTTTGTACTGGCACTGGCGGTGCTGGAACTTTTGGTGGGACCTTGACAAACTGCATCCACCCCAGGATGAGAGGGATCATCATCATTTATTGCACACGCTGCAGAAACCATGGCTGCAGTTAGTTTTTGAACTACCACTTTACCCCCACTGCTCCACCTTTCCCAACTATCACGGTGCCCATGCTTTTTTGTTTTTGTTTTTCTGTCAGTCTAGTCTGTGCCTTGCTCCCATTGGCTACTGTGTGTTAGTCCCACCCAGTGTGACCTTTATATACTGGGCTAGGGGCACCCCTCCGGTGCCCTTTAGTGGTGTTCCTGTGCCAGTGCGTTATTTGCTCTATGTTTCCCAGTGTACCGACTTGGCCTCCCTGACTACTCTGCATATTGTCTGCTGCCCTTGTGTTCTGACCCGGATTGCCTGACTATTCTCTGAGGTTCCTGCTCCGTGATTCGACGCGGCTTGGCTGACGTTCCTGCTCCGTGATCCGTCCCGGCTTGTTGGAGTTCCTGTACTATGTCGCCTAGGCAACATTCTGACTGTCTGGCAGTGGGTCACTTCCTTACAGAGTAACAGCGGCCAGTCCCGTTACCACTCCGGCTGTTGAGCCACCGGTTGCCTCCGGTTGCAGAGTGCAAGTTGTCTCCGTTACTGCTACGGCAGGTTTCATTGGGCCTAGTCTCCGTTACTGCCTCTTCTCAAGCAAGTGTCTACCATCGTTACCACTCCGGCTGTTGAGCCACCGGTTGCCTCCGGTTAAGCTTTGCAGAGTGCAAGGTGTCTCCGTTACTGCTACGGCAGGTTCCATTGGGCCTAGTCTCTGTTATTGCCTCTGCTCAAGCAAGTGTCTGCCTCAGTTACCACTCCGGCTGTTGAGACACTGGTTGCCTCCGGTTAAGCTGTGCAGAGTGCAAAAAGAGATTGAAAAAATGCGTGCATGAATTAGTCAGCAAAGGTTTATGACTAGGGATGGGTGAAAAGTCAGAGACATTTCCAGAAGGAATTTTATTGGAAAATGATTTCACTCATGATATAGAATAGCACAGGTCAAACACAGAGATTCCAAATTGTATTTATTATATACATCTGCAAATGTAGCACATTGATCCATACATGTGTTAGTTAATTCAATTTAAATTTTATTGGTTTAGACCAGGGCCAGGATGTAAGTATTTCCCTGATTAAGCACATGTGAGTTAATCAGTGACTCATTCATTTTGACTGACTCACCTGTGTTTAAGCCCATAAAGACCAGGGTCCTGGGAAATAACCTTCCGTTAAAGCGGAACTACCATGTCACAAAATGTTTAGCTTAACTAAGTCCCCTTCTGGCGACTAGCTGCTTAGTAGTGCTATTCACCAGAATGATTACCTGATTTAATAGATATATGCTTTATTCCCCAGATGTCAGTAGCATGGAGCGCTGACATCTTGCCAGAATGACGTCCGCTCACCTGTGCTTTCAGTCCCAGCTGGAGCCAAATGGCTCCTAGCAATGCCTCCTAGACCCGGCTGGGACTGACAGCGCAGGCGTGCGGACATCATTCTGGCAAGATGTCTGTGCTCCGTGCTACTGACAGCTGGGGAATAAAGCATATATCTATTAAATCAGGTAATAATTCTGGTGAATAGCGCTACTAAGCAGCTAGTCGCCAGAAGGGGACTTAGTTAAGCTAAACATTTTGTGACATGGTAGTTCCGCTTTAAGGACCACTTTGGTCTTTCCGACGCGCCGGTACTCGTGACCATGAGGTGTACCTCTGCTCCGTGATGGGGACTGAGAGAGACCACTCCAGTTTTGCTATGACTGTCACCTGTCCTTAACCCCTTAGGGTCTGACGATCCCACGGTGTCTGGTCCTTTAAGGCACATCGAAAGGAGGACTGGAAGAGATCGTTCCGGTCTTGGAGCTATCAATTTCAGTCCACGGTATTACTCACCTTGCTCCTGCAGGAGCGCGGTGAGTAAAAGTACGTGACGTACCAGTACCGTCCCTGGTCCTTAAGTGCCGGATCAGTGTGACGGTCCGGGTACGTCACAGGACGCGAAGGGGTTAAGGCAAAACTGTGTGATGGTCATAGCATAGGTGTTAATCAGGGAAATCCTTAACCCTTTGAGTGCCAGAGGGGTACGCAACGCATTGCAAAGCAATGCGTCGCATACCCCTCTGGCACTCAAAGGGTTAACTCCTGTACTGTTGGTGGCCCTTGAGGTCTGAACTTGGAAAGCCCTGGTTTAGACTGATATAGTATGTTTTTATGATATAATTAGGCTTATATTTTTAGTACAATACAATGTGACAGTTTCTGCACACACACCTGTGCTGATACGTTTTTAACAAAATACTATAAACCTAGTGTGGGTGGAGGTTAGTTGACGTTGAATGGGAAGGTCATTGTTCACTGTCATATAAATTCAGCAGGCGCCTTACTTTAATTTTTAAATGTATGTTTTTTCTACAGTTTAATTGAATCTAATTTTATTATGTCTCAGATTTATTTCTGTATTCTGAATGTGATGCAAAAGACCATCTCTGTTTGAAACTCTTTATAATAGTAAACGAACATAAGCGAGTGCTACAAAATTACTGTCTCTCTGTCGATCAGCTTTCTTGGTAATTTACAAACCTGTTGATACACGCCTTTATCTTCTAACCAATAAAATGGGCCCTGATTTAAGCCTTTGTGTTCCAGAGAGACCAGAAAAGTAATATTTTATTGGTTAAAGATTTTGTCTAGGCATATATGAAACAGCAAGTACTGGATAAACCAGTATTTCCCAAACTTGTCTTTAATTATATATAACAGGTTAGAGGGTTAGGATAAGTCTTCTTTAGCATAGGTAAGTCAATTAATGATATAATAATTTTGACTGATGAATATCCTTTATCAGGAATAACATACATTTACGCTAAGAATGAGAGTTATAGGAACATCACTGGAAACAAAAAATTTTAACCCCTTGGATGGTAGAGACTTCTTCAAAACATTTCAAAACAACATCTCTCGCAACATCTCCAGCAACATCTCTCACAATATCTCCAGCAACATCTCTCGCAACATCTTCAGGAACATCTCTCGCAACATCTCCAGCAACATCTCTCACAACATCTCCAGCAACATCTCTCGCAACATCTCTCGCAACATCACCAGCAACATCTCTCTCAACATCGCCAGCAACCTCTCTCGCATTCAAAGCGTTAACCCTTTGAGTGTCAACTCATTGCTTTACAATGCGTTGAGTACCTTTCTGTCACTCAAAGCGTCAAATCATAAGAAGCACAAATATTTTTTATGTGTCCGCATGAGATATTGGGTAGATGATATACACTATTTTAATTTCTTTCAAAAATCAAGATAATTGTGTGAAACTAACAAGTAAACGTGTCTCTACAGTATGTCGCGCATTGCAATATTTCATTAATCATTTTTACTGCTATGCAAATAAAGACGAGCGAGGCATAATTTCTTGTGATTTGGAGATGAACTGTTGTATCTATTAAGGATGTATTTTCAAACTCTCTCCGTATTTCTGGTCTATGCAAATTAAAAGGGTACAAATATACAGTAAATTTGCAAGCATGATACATAGAATAATAATGCTTATTAGCTTTAATCATTTCATTTGGCAATTTCACACAAATCTGCCAACGGTAAAGCAGCTGTTGATTAGAGATTTATATGGGAAAGGTGCAGATATCTGGCTTCTTATTTTAAGTTTGTTTTTCTTGCATTTTAATGAGAGAGATCACAAGGTGCAACGGCTGAGTGAGAATTTACTGAAATATTTGAATGCTCAAACACAGTCCTTATGATTGATTCTCTTTGATAAACATAGATGATTAGTTTATAATATAGTTTAATTACTTTTCTTAACATATAGGATGCAAAAGTAGTAGTGAATACATTGTTTCACATTAAATTGTTGATATCTGTATCAGCCAAGGAGTTAGCAATACAGTTGATTCTTTACGTAAATATGTACATATATATTTTGGAAGATATGAGTGTGGATGTTTGAATTCACCAATGCAGTACATTTTTCAGGCTTAAAGGGATAGTAATACTTTGTTTTATCTTTATTTTATTTTGTAGGCATTAAAAAAACATGAAGAACGATATAAGTCTTATCTCTCAAACCTTTATGGTTTAAGAGATATTTACAAGTAAAGTATCCCCCCCGTTCAGCCAGAGCAGAAGGGAGGTGCCCAGGTAGACTGCAGAGAGGGACAATCTTCAATTAAGATAAGGGAAAAAGCTGAAAAACTTGTGAAGGGGGGCACGGCTTTCACTCTTTTCATACAAAGAAGATTGTCCCCTGCTGTTATCTGTCTGGTCTTACAACCAGATTCACATCTGAGAAGAGATGGCTTACACTAGGAAAAAGGGGCAGGATGGGGAAACTTTGCTTGTGAATATCTCTTAAACCATAAAGGTTTGAGAGATAAGACTTATATCATTCTTCATGTTTTTTTAATGCCTACAAAATAAAATAAAGTTAAAACGAAGTATTACTATCCCTTTAAATGTTAGCATGCAAACCATGTGGCTTTACTTCAGTATATGTACATACCGGGCAAACTTCTTTAATGGAACCCCTGGAGCAATCCAAAGTGCTAGGGTGGGAGTGTCTAAAATGATGCAATTTGCATCATGATATGGGTGGGCCTTAACTGGGGGTGTATAGTTACCATGATAAGAGGGTGTGTCATTTCCCTGTAATAGGTATGTAGAAGTGGGTGGAACAGGGTGGGAAGTAGGCCGTATGGGGAAGGTCTATTGAGAAGTGTGAAGAGACAGAGAAAACATCTTCTATTCCTGAGTCCCAGTAATTAACAGGCAAAACCAAAGTCTCCAGGCCAGAGATAGAGTTCACACACACACACAAATATATATTGCTTCTCAACCCTGACTAAAAATGTCCTTGCTAGAGCACAGCTGAGTTAATCAAAATATGTCTGAGCCCCAAATTAACTCACTTGTGCTCTAGCAAGGAAATCCTCAAATCCTGGCCAATAAAGAACCACCGTATTAGAGCTGTGATGATCTGAAAGACTAAGTGCCCAATGTAAGCTGCCTGGTTAGACTCTGTGAAGTAGATTCTCCACAAAGAGGTGACAGACTGGTATTTGATATAAAATGATAAGAGCACAAAAACAGACAATACAGGTATAGTGCAAGACAGGCTCCATTGGGCCAGATGCTTGAGAGTGAAGACTAGCGTACTTAGCTAGGTGGCTTTGGCTGCTCTCTGGGTTGCTTTGCTGCAGCCTAGATTGAGGTAGAGATGCTGGCCGCAAGGCCAGATTATTGTCAACCTGAGGAGCCGGCCTGCACCCTGGATGGCAATCAAAAAACAGCAGCTACTCACAGAGGTCGAGGATACTGAACAGATAACCACCTGCACCATAGTTGTAGTTGTTGTAAGGGAACATGGAAGCCTAGAGCTCCACTGAGAAATCAGAGAACAGGATATTCAAATCCGACTGGTGGTCAAGGTGGTCTATGTTTGACTGGTGGTAGAGGTGGTCAATGGTCAAGGTTATAGAAGCCTACCAGGGTCAAGACAAATGGGAAGTCAGACAAGTCAGATCAGGAATGGGCGGGCAACGCAATACAAGGCAGCAGACGAAGGAATGGTGGAACAAAGGAGCCAAAGTCAGATAAGCATGGTACCAAATAGCAGGACAGGAGGGAATTCGAAGGAAGAGCCAGGTCAATGAACAAGATAACACTCAGGTAAACAGGAAACTAAGGGTCATGACCCAGAACACTTTGATAGCGCCACGTCCAAAAGCACTGAGGCATTAAAAAGGCTCACAGCAAACACAAGACAAGGTGGGGAACCAGGATCTGGATAACAATGTTTTCCCTTGTTATCCAGATCCTGGTTCCCCACCTTGTCTTGTGTTTGCTGTGAGCCTTTTTAATGCCTCAGTGCTTTTGGACGTGGCGCTATCAAAGTATTCTGGGTCATGACCCTTAGTTTCCTGTTTACCTGAGTGTAAAAATCCAGACAAGGAATCACAAAAAGCAAAGAAAAAGGGGAAGAACATGACAAGAGTGTTTGATTGTTTTCATGCATCCACTGTTAACAATCTGCTGTTAATCCTTTCACGCGAGCAAATTTGGATATCCTCCCCTATAGCACATGCAGGAAAACTGAATAATTTTTAGTCTATTCTCTGCTTCTTGTTTGTGCAGATCACCTCAGAACACCCATACATTCCCTTATTATCCTTCCCTTGGCACAAGAGGTGTAAATGTGAGAATCTGAGACATTGATATTTCAGAACTGACATGTCATACATGAAGCCTCCAGACTAATCAACTGGGGTCCCAGCAGTATTTCTCAATTTAATTTCAGTGTGGTCCTTCTGGTTCATATTCCAGCTTAGATCAGCTTAGTTTGTTGTCACCTTCTAGAGCAGGAGTAGGAAATGTTGGCTCTCTGCTTTTGGCTGGTCGGTTGGCTGGTTCTAGTCTCCAACAACTTGAGAATGAAAGGATGTCTACCTCTGTTCTAGAGGCTCATTAGAGCAAACACAGCAGAACAGTAAACTATTTACATTTCAGCCATCTCTCCAGATACCTGGTGCAGACACAAGCAGTTGGAAACAGCTCTAGCATTCAATGGGTTAACAAGAATTAAACAAACAGGGCATAAATTAATCCACAAAAAAGCTAAAACCAGCTTTTCAGCTTCATTGCAACCAACCTGTGAATTTCCGTCTTCTTTTTAACTACAACTCCCATCATCCTCAGCTAAGGATGATGAATGTTGTAATCAAGTACCAGATGGTAAGACACGGGTTGCCAACTGCCTAAGTAATGTTTATTGCTTCTTCAGAGACTTACAAATCCTTCACAATTCTCGTGAATATCCCAAGACATGCTTAAGGGATTCTTGTAAACAAATCTGTCACAAAAATGGTTGGTTTTACAATTTTGTAGTTTAATGAACCTCATTTGGACAGACATCTTAAAGGGGAACTTTTCCCACTAGAATAAGTAGCTTTTAATTTATTTACCAGAAGGTCTTACCTACGTAATAGAAATGAGTTAAATACCTGTGATTTTGTTAGCAGATTGATTTGGTCAGTATTGAAAAAAATGTTTGATTGTGGCTGAAAGGATTAGACAGAATATATGGAAGAGAAAGGTGTGGAGGGAGAGACACCCCTAAGGAATTCCTATTTAGATCACATTATTATGTGACTGTCAACCACCTCTTTGATTTTAGAAATTCTGCAGTTGCATAATATGTGTAGTCCATACCTCCCAAGCATAGAGATGGGAAATATTAGGGGATATTAGGGCACCATACTTCCCAAGTGCCCCTCTTTAGGAGAGACACTCCCTCTTTGAGACACAAATCCCTCTGTCCTTCTTTACAACTCTGGTGTCCCTGTGTTTAGGAGATCAGACTGTGTGATGTGTATAGAAGTGTATCACCCTGGTGTCCCTGTGTTTAGAAGATCAGACTGTGTGGTGTATATGTGTATCACCCTGGTGTCCCTGTGTTTAGGAGATCAGACTGTGTGATGCGTATAGAAGTGTATCACCCTGGTGTCCCTGTGTTTAAGAGATCAGACTGTGTGGCGCGTATATACGTATGTCACCCTGGTGTCCTTTAGGAGATCAGAATGTGTGGTGTGAATAGAAATGTATCACCCTGGTGTCCCTGTGTTTAGGAGATCAGACTGTGTGGTGTGTATATAAGTGTATCACTCTGGTGTCCCTGTGTTTAGGAGATCAGACTGTGTGGTATGTATATAAGTGTATCACCCTGGTGTCCCTGTGTTTAGGAGATCAGACTGTGTGGTGTGTATATAAGTGTATCACTCCGGTGTCCCTGTGTTTAGGAGATCAGACTGTGTGGTATGTATATAAGTGTATCACCCTGGTGTCCCTGTGTTTAGGAGATCAGACTGTGTGGTGTGTATATAAGTGTATCACTCCGGTGTACCTGTGTTTAGGAGATCAGAGTGTGTGGTATGTATATAAGTGTATCACCCTGGTGTCCCTGTGTTTAGGAGATCAGATTGTGTGGTGTGTATAGAAGTTTATCACCCTGGTGTCCCTGTGTTTAGGAGATCAGACTATGTGGTGTGTGTAAGTGTATCACTTTGTCCACAGCAATAAAACTTACAATAATATTCTTTAAACTTCAGTATATCTGTTTATAAATTAGTCTGTGTAAATGAAATACTTTGTTCCTACACTAAATCATTTATTTACTTAGTTACAAAGGAGGTATTAATAGGTCATGAAATAAATATTCTGGGTAATGCCCCTTCCACCAGCCATGCTTCCAGTAACACCATCAAAAACAAAGTGTCCCTCTTTGGACATTTGAAGTGTTGGGCGGTATTACAGATAAACTATGTTATTTATTTACTAGCAAATGGTGCATGGCATTGCCCATACGATAGCACACACTGCACATTGGGCACCGGTGGACCAGGGGGCAGCTTCAACCCACCCACTCCTTTGAAAATCGCCAACCCTGATTCAGTACATGCAGCGATCTCTGCCTCCACACTGTCCCAGGGCATGGCATATAGCGAACCAGAAACCACTTAGATTCTTATATAATGAGATTTCCATCTTTACTGGATCTCTGAAACACAGCAAACAGAGCACTTATTGTAGCTGTGTGGGGAAATAAGTTGTTGATTTTGTTTTTTTTAGTTATTTCTTTTTTGGACAGTGATGAGATAGGGTGGACAACTGTTAAAAAAAATAAAATAAATAAATAATACATTTAAGGTGACAAACAGCTCACTGGGAGCCTGATGTGAGCTGCGTGACTGAGGCAGAATTGATTTTGTTGAGGCCCAGGCAAGACATCACACTCCATCAGTTGTGTTCTGTAGAGAGTAAAAACACACACAGTAGCTGAGTAATGTCCAGAAAGTGCACAAGGGGCAGGGGGGAGAGGGAAGGTGGAGCAGTGCAGGGACTTACAAGTAGTAGTAGTTCAAAAATTAACTGCAGCCGGGTTTGCTGCAGTGTGTGCAATAAATGATGATGATCCCTCTCCTCCCGGAGAGGATGTAGTTAGTCTAGATCCCACCAAAAGTTCCACTACCACCACCACCACTGCCTGTACAAAAAAAAATGTATAAGAAGAACACTGAGGATGACAAGGAGTCACATTCTAGAGTTGATTGTGGCATAATGGAGGAAAGTGTAGCATCTGAACCAACTGCTACATCTGACAGTGAGACAAACAAGCACCAAAACACATTTCCTCAAAGTGGTAATGAACTGTGTGAAACTAAAAAGTAAAATAAATCGTTTCACACCTCTAAAAGTTTAGAAGAATATATGGTTAGTGTGCAAGAAGAGGGGGTGGGGGATGCGGAGGATGTGGATAACCTAATAATGACTGCTGCTGACGTTGCAGATCTAGAATATATTCCTCCAGCATCCTCCTTTTCTTCAGTTACAGATGAAGTTGAAGAGTGAGAAAAATTATGACATGGCCAGAAAGTCATCAGAAAGGCAAAGGCTCAATATTCCACCACTGAAAAGGAGCACTGTGCCTGTCTATAAAGTGTTTGAGAAAAACATTGGAAACCCTGACCCTGGACAAGCAAAGATGTCAAAAAGTACACAGTCATCCTGTCAGTCATCATTAGCATCATCACCACTTCCAAGTCCAAGTCGCAGTCAGCCATACACACGTATGTTGAGTAACCAGCAGCAACATAGGTCATTAACATCCACAACCTTATATATGATGAGTATCTCTGCTGTTGCTGGAAGTGCTGCACTTTTGACACCTAGTAGCAGAAGTAGAATTTCATCAACATCTAGCCCAGTAGTAGTAGAAACAGCCCCGTCAGGAAACCATCAGTCCATGAAGTCCACAGTATGGAGATACTTCACTCAGGAAAAGTGAAGCATGTTGCTATCTGTTGTCTGTGCAAAAAAAGCACATGTGCAGGGGCAAAGCAGGTTCACACCTCGGCACCTCCTCTATGAGATCCCACCTAAAGTACAACCACAGGTCTGACTGGGAAACACACTATCAGCAGGTCAGGGGTGCCACAACTACAGCAGCAGAAGCACTCCAAACCATTCCCAGGAGTCTGGGTCAGATAAGAGAAGTAGTGATGTTATTTATGTGTCAGAGAGTGTGCCACTGCCATTATTTAATTCCAAATAACACCTATGGCTTCGGCTGCATAGGAGTATGATGACTCTGGGTTTGCTGTAGGAGATGGCAAGAGTCATAGACTGCCCACACATGCTGCCTCTATCTCCACCATCTCCTCTAGTCATCTTGTTAAAACAATCAAGTTACAGGGTTCTTCTGCCATGTCCTGCCAACCCGCAATGACTGAGTTTCTGGGAAGGAGTCACAAACATCACAAAAACAATGGGGACTGCGTGGCACAGGCCTAAGAGACTGAGCGGTGAGACTTCAGTTTTGCAGTTCAGTCTGTTCTCTCCTTAATGCAGGAGCCCTGAAGTCTTGCATCAGTTCCCCTTTCTACTAGTCTGTAAGTCTGCCAGGGCTCACAGTGAAGTCCTGGCCTAATTAGCAGATCTGCTCCCAGAAGATCTGCCACTGGGGTGTTATCCATGTAAAAGTAACCTTTTAACCCTTTGTGTACCAGAAGGGAGCCCATTGCATTGATTCACAATTGGCACCCCTCTGGCACTCTAAGGGTTAAGGACCAGAGGGGTGTGCAGAGCATTGTGTTGTACTCTTCTCTGGTCCCTAATGTGTTAAATAAATTAATAGCCATATATTTCTAAGACATCGTTCCCCTTTTAACACCTTAGATTATAGAGATACTTTCAACCATTGCTTCACTGTATGCTGCAATGGATAAGACTAAATATAATTTGAAGTGGTTCATTCGATATCTGTATACAGCAGCATATGTGTGTGTGTTCCTGCAGCACTGAGATAGCAAATATGTGTGATCTTTGTAAAACAGGATAGATTAATGAAGTCATTTTACAGAATATCTCCAATAATTTCCCAACCAGACTCCGCGCTGCTCAGATCCAACCACCGCATGCAGCTTTGCTGGATGTTCTCACTAATGAAGCAGACGCGCTTACTGTTATACAGTATCTCAGGCTTGTAACAAAAATCTACCAGGATAACCCACCTCCTGCAGATTTAGACTGCTGTCTCATTACACGACAACAGCTTGAATATAAATACAAATAGCCTCTGGGATTGTGAGTAAACTAAGCAGCCTGTGTGGGTTTCAGCGGTGTAAAACAGTGCATTTTGTCATTGTCAGAACACTGGAAAACCTAACATGAACTAAGATAAACATTTTATCAAACTCAACTTTAACCCTCTAAGTACCCAGAGAGGTGTGCAAAATGTTACTTTGATTATCCCGTTGCCGCTGAAAAGGTTACACCCATCTGTTCTGGATTTCAGAGCAGAATGCAGATAATCAGAGAAATGGAAAGCAGCATGTCAATAGGATTGTTGACCATGGAGTCATTCACCATTCTGGGTCTAGTTGTTATTGCTGCTACATCCAGTATCATTGCTAATGGAGTCAGATAATGGTGACCAGTTAGATGATGAAAACAAAAGAATGCAGAGGTGTAACTAGAAGCCACCGGGTCCTGGTGCAGAAACTGCCATGGGCCCCCCCAACCACATTTCCCTAATCTTCACATTGCCCCCCCAATCTCCACATTGCCCCCCATCTCCACCCAATCTCCACATTGCCCCCCATCTCCACATTGCCCCCCTATCTCCACATTGCCACCACATTGCCCCCCGATCTCCACACTGTCCCCCAATATCCACATGGCCACCACATTGCCCCCTGATCTCCACACTGCCCCCCAATCTCCACATGGCCACCACATTGCCCGCCAATCTCCAATCTCCACATTGCCCCTACTGACCCCCCCCCCCCCATTGTCCATCTCCTACCTCCCTGGTGGTCTAGTGGCTTGGCATGAGAGAGCAGAGCTGGAGCTCCCACACAGTACTCAGTAATGCAGAGCGCTGGGAGATGATGTCATCTCCTAGCGCTCTGCATTACTAGAGTGCCGGAGAGGGAGAAGGCACAGACCTACTTCCTGCATGTGACAGGCGAGGGGGTTGAGGAGGCAGCCAGGCCCCTGGAGTGACGGGTCCTGTTGCCGGTGTGACCCCTATTATTACCCCAGTGAAAGAATGTCATGCTCCTTGGAATTCCACAGGATCGGAGGGGGGTGCTTTACTTCAAGCTGTTGATGTCCTATCAGGTGTATGCTCAGGGCAGGAATCAGGTTGCTTTGTCTACTGAAGTCCGGGTGGGAATGTTGAGACTTTTACCATGGATTTCCAAAGCAAGGTAGTGTAGCCTGGGACAGAAAAGGTCTCCAGCTTTACAACGTTTGATAAGAAATACAAGGCCCAAAGATATACTGAGTCACTACTGTTGATGCTAATGATAGTTCCAAAAAGCTTTAGCCCAGATCTGTATGTTAATTATGGGTCTAAGAGTGAATGAATTGTGATGTATATTGCATTATTTTTTAATCTGTGTGTATCCCTTAATTTAGAGCCCCTTGTTTGCTTTTTGTCCTGGTGTAGATATCTTATATTAACTCTTTCAGTGCCAGAGGGGTGAGAATGAATTTCAAAGCAATGTGTTGCTTCTCCTTTGGCACTGAAAAAGTTAAAAATCACAGTATAGCATCAATATAAGTCCAGGAGCCCTATAATGTTTTTTTTATTTTTTTCATTTAAATATGTGTTTGTCCTTTAAAGTCTAATTATGGGTATAGGAAGACAAAGGGATTTTACTTTTCTTTTTTTCTTAACCCATTGAGTCACATTTAAAGGGTTAAACTCTGCATATTCTGTCCTGTGGATAACATAATGCCTACATATTAAATGCATTTTTTTCTAAATTTACAAAATGTGTCTAAAGAGACAGGTCTGCCTAAACCCTTTGAATGCCAGAGTGGTACGGAATGCATTACTTTGCAATGCATTCCGTACCACTCTGGCACTCGAAGGGTTAACAATAGAGATAATTGGAAAGGTGACAATCGGGGACACCGGCATAAATGTGTTTTGGGAGGGGGCGAAGCCATAATATGACCCTAAGGCCATCTCATCCATCTGCCTATGTTTATATAGTGGGGTTATGTTTGTGTGGAGGGGCAAATGCCCTCCCCTTGCCCACCCTCCGGATGCTCATGGTGACAATAGCTGAAAGACAGCCACCATGAGCACAAAGGGATTCTGGAACAAACCGGCTGTGTCATAGGGGAGAAATAAAAATCCCCCCAAACTTGCAGTGTATTAGAGACCTCAAGTATTCAAGAGCTAAAAGGATAAGTAACACCTCCTATTAATGTGTAGTTCTGTGGATACCGGTGCAGTGCGACAAGGCTGGGGATCTGTATGTGTAGTTCTATGACTACTGGGCAACAAGGCTAGGGGATCATTGTGTGTATACCTGGGAACTCTCCAGATCCGCCCCGGAGACTCCAGTTTGAGAGTGCATTACCGGGTCTCCTGGGCAGAGGATGATTCTCCAAATGGGGGCGTTATCTTCACAACTCTGCCCATTTGTGTTCCTTCCCACTCAGTTCCTCCCACTTCCCACCCACTTGTATGATGCCCCAGAAAGCCCTGCCCCCACTCTCGGGTAAACCCCGCCCCCTTTGTGGTAATTATACTCCCCAGTGACAGCAGAGGGGACTCCACAAATGAAAGCGTCCAGGTATGATTATGTGCAGTTCTATGTCTAACACTGAAGTGAAACAAGACTAGGGCATCAGCACGTGCACTGGAAAAAAGTGGAAAAACTGCACATTTTGTGGGAATTTTTTGGGGTGCAAGTTTTCACCCATCCCTATTCTCTGGGGACATAAAGAATAAAAAAACAGAGCTAAAAAATATAAAAATTTTACCCATTATCCTGGGCTTGGTATGGAGCAGCACAGCAGGGACCCCCAGTAGCCTTCATCTCGCACTTCTCTTGGTGGGAGGACTCAAAAGGCACTGCATCCTCCTTATTCAAGCTAGTGAGGCTGGAAGACAGGAAGTAAAGAACCAGCATCAGCAGATATGGAGGAGGAAGATTGGAGGGCATCAGGCAGCAGTGGCTCCTTGCTGCTTTGCACTGGAATGCTATGGCTTTGCAGTCATTGTTGACGAGGACACTACTGTGTTGGATTATTCTGCAGATCAGTACCTCATTCTTCTCTTTGCTGAATTTTGAGCACTTGCGCTTCTCCACTTCCTGGAGTGCTGGGGTAGAGTAATGTCTGTCTTTCAATACTGCGGGAGGCGGCTATGCAGCTTTCTCCTTTAGCCTTGCAGTTGCAGCTTTCCCCATTTTTATATATCACCTCTGATTCGTTCCATATCAATTCAAGCAAAACAGAGGGTTTGTTTAATATATGGCAAAGCTATCCACTAAGCAGAATGAGAAAGTTCCCCTCATTTTTAGTCTTCAGCAGCAAAGGAGATAATATATATTATATGTGTCAAGAGGAGCACAAACTACTCTATAGAGCTCACAGATACATGAACAGCGAACATAACTTAGCAACATTAGTCAGCATTGATATATTCTACATAACTCATACTGACTATATATTGTTAGAGTACAATGGTTTGCAATGTCTGAGTATGTTACATATACAATAAATAAAGTGACAACCAGTTAATGAGATTGTGCCAATCCCTCCTTGATTTATTAAGAATAGTTATTAATAACATTTCAGGCACACACTAGTCACTATAGCAAATGATGAAACTTGCAACGGGGGGGGTGTATTTCTTAGCTTAACCCTTTGAATTCCAGAAGGTATCCAATGCATTGCAAAGCAATGCATTGGATACCTTTTTGGCACTCAAAGGGTTAATGCTTTATGAATCAGATGGGAGAGTAGCACATTGAATTCAAGGGTAAAACAAATGCATGATAGGTGACAAAATCCCATTAAGTTAACCCTTTGAGTGCTTTGCAATAAGTTGGATAACCACCTGCTATTGAAAGGGTTAAATGGGGCTACCTGTGCCTGCTGCTAGTGCTGCCTTTGTACCTTGTCATTCTCATGTGGGTGAGGGGGGAGACGATGGCAAGTGTGACAGCAGGGGACCGTAAGTCACACTTGCCATCCCCAAGAAGTCCCACTACTACTACTAACAATACTCATCGTGGTTGTCAATGCGGAAAGGACCAGGAACCACTGGAGCAGTAGTATAACGGTTACAAATCAGAGGTTTGAGTAGAGATACGTGAAAGACATTGTGAATATGAATGCTTGTGGGAAGTTTCAAAGCATAGGAAACAGGTCTGACCCACAGGAGGATTTTGATTTTGGTCCAACAAACTGTGGGGCAAACTTATTACAAGGAGTCTGCAGATTCAAGTTTCTGGAAGAAAGCCACACACAGTCCCCAACCTGGAAAACAGGAGCCGGCAACCTCCTGTTATTGGCATGCCGTCGATAACATTGGAAGGACTCACGTAGTGAGTTTTGCACTTGTACTCATGTGGAATGGAGTTTTCGGAGATGTTCGTCAAGGGCTGGCATCTGCTGTACCTGAAATGCATCCGGAAGCAAAGATGGTTGAAACCCATAATTGACAAGAAAGTGTGAGCTTCCGGATGAGGCATTGATAGCACAGTTTCTAGCGAACTCTGCCCAGTGTAACAACTCAGCCCAGTTGTCATGGTGGTTGGATACAAAGCAACGTATGAATTGTTCGAGCCCTTGATTGGAGTGCTCAGCGGCTCCATTAGTCTGTGGGTGTATAGCAGATGAGTATGACAACTGAATCCCCATCTGGCTGCAGAATGCCCTCCAAAATCTGGATATAAATTGACTGTCACGGTCCAAAACGAGCACCTTAGGGACACCATGGAGTCTGAATACCTCTTTGGAGAATACTACCGCCAGCTCTTTTGCAGAAGGCAGACCCGGGAGAGGCACGAAATGGCCCATTTTAGAAAATCTGTCTACCACCATCAAGATATACGTGTAGCCCTTCGAGACAGGTAGTTCTCCCAAAAAATGGATACATGCGACCATGGTTGGTCGCCGTTGGGCATGGGCTATAGAAGGCCCACTGGCAGATGCCTGGGTGACTTAGAACGAGCACACACAGTACAAGCGGCAGTAAAGTTAGTGCAATCCGTTCTTAGAGTGGGCCACCAGAAAATATACAAGACAAGGAAAAGAACAATTGATCTCTGCCCACATGACCTGCAGCTCGAGAAGCATGGTAGGTCTCAAGTAGTCTGGTCCGAAAGGGTTCAGCCACAAAACATTTGCCCATGGGCTTTTCAGGAGGAGACTCAGCCTGAGTCGCCAGGATCTCCTGGCCCAGAGGAGAAGTGATGCTCTTCCGCAAAGTGGCCAGGATGTGATCAGGGGGGAATAATAGGAACTGGCTGCACATCAGATTCCACTTGAGGCCCATGCTGGCTGGACAAAGCATCAGCCTGCACATTCTTGGAACCAGGCATATAGGAAACTACAAAGTTGAAACAAGAAAGGAAGAGTGCCCATCTCTCTTGTCTTGGCGACAATCTCTTAGCTTCCAACAAGTACAATAAATTTTTGTGATCGGTCAAAATAAGAATCGGTGCCCTGGTGCCCTCCAGCAAGTGATGCCATTCACGCAACGCCAGGATAATTGCCAATAATTCACGAATCTCATATACAGATTGCGTTTTGGTCTTTTTTTTTTATAGAAACCACACGGCTTAAGTACCTGACCAGGACCAGACCTCTGTGATACTACAGCCCCCACACCTGTGTCAGAAGCATCTACTTCAAGTATATATGGTAGGTCTGTTTTGAGATGGGACAGAACCGGTGCCGAAGCAAATACAACTTTTAGTGCCTCGAAGGCTGCTTCAGTCTACTCTGACCACTCGGACGTCTTGGCCCCCTTTTGTGTCAGATCCATGAGAGGCTTGACAGTTCTAGAAAAGTCACAAATACATTTTTGATAATAATTGGCAAAGCCAAGAAACCTTTGAATGGCCTTGAGACCCTTGGGACGTGGCCAATGCAACACAGAAGACAACTTCTCTTTATCCGTGGAAATGCCCTGTTTTGAAATGACGTAGCCCAGGAAGGGTACCATGGATTTATGAAATTCACATTTGTCGATCTTACAAAACAATTTATTCTCCCTGAGTTTCTGAAGTACTGTGGGCACATGAGTATGATGTGTCTCTAAATCAGGAGAATAAACTAAAATACAATCTAAATAGACCACTACACAGGACTGTAGCAAATCTCGGAGCACATCGTTAATCAGTTCTTGAAAAACCACTGGGGCATTGCACAGCCCTAATGATATTACTAGGTATTTGTAGTGCCCAGTGCGAGTATTGAAAGCGGTTTTCCACTCATCACCTTCCTTGATACGAATGAGATTATAAGCGGCTCTCAAATCCAATTTCGTGAAAATGGTAGCGACCTTCAACCGGTCAAACAGCTCGGTGATTAATGGAATTAGGTATTGATCATCAGCTTGTTGAGCCCTCTATAATCAATACATGGCCTTAGTTCACCAGACTTCTTTTTGACCAAAAAAAAATCCAGCCCCCGCGGGCGAGGATGATCTGCGAATAATGCCACGCTCTAAAGCGTCAGTGATATACTCCTCCATCGCCCGGTTCTCCTCACAGGAGAGAGGGTAAGTTCTACCTCTGGGGGGCACAGTGCCAGGCGCGATATCAATAGCACAGTCAGACGCCCGGTGTGTTGGCAAAGTGCTAGCATCTCCCTTGCTGAAAACATCGCTGAAAGACTGGTATTCATGCGGTAGGGAGGGAGAGGTACACATAATCCTAGTAGGTTGTCGTATACAATGGCTTATACAGTGCTCAGACCAAGCCAAAATTTCACAAGAGCCCCAATCGATTCTAGGATTATGAGTTTGCAACCATGGAAAACCCAAAATGACCGCATAATGTGGTGACTGAATAATTTGGAAAGACAAGGTTTCAAAATGTAGCGCTCCAGCCTGCACTGAGAGTGGGCAAGTCTCGTGGGTGACCTGAGGAGGCACCAAAGGTCGCCCGTCAATAGCCTCAGTTTGCATGGGATTGACCAGCTCAACCAAAGGGATGTTATGAGATGTGGCAAACTCTTTGTCCATAAAATATCCAGCTGCTTCAGAGTCAATCAGAGCAGAGGCGGTAAAGGAGAAGCTGGAGCAGGAAATTACCACTTCGACGACTGGTTTGGAAGGAACATCATCTGGGGACTACTGAATGCCACCTAGGACCTGTCCCCTAAGGAAACCTAGGTGCGTGCATTTTCCGGCCATATCGATCAATTACACAGCAAATGCCCTCCTTCACAACGGTAAAGGCACAAACCATTTTTATGGCGGAAGGACATTTCCTCCCTTGTTAATCTCGTAAAACCACCTGCATAGGTTCCACCAATTCGGTATGCCCAGGAGGCACGGGAGGAGAGGGAGGCAAGGGTGGGAGTTCATTTTTGTACCACTGCCCTGTAGAAGGCCTTGGTTTACAGTCTCTGTTTTGCATCCACTCCCTGATTCGAGTATCAGTAAGATTTACAAATTTGTCCAGAGTGACAAGCAACTCATGGGCTACTATTTCATCTTTGATATGGTCATTGAGTCCTTGTGCAAATGCAGCTACAAGGGCCTCATCGTTCCATCCTACCTCGGCCGCCAAGGTGCAAAATCCTATAGAGTAATCAGCGACTGAACGATAGCCCTGCTCGATGCACATAATTTGTTTAGCAGCTGAGATGTTGTGCCCAGGAACTTCAGGGCTCGATCGAAATGTTGGAGTTAAAACCAACATGAAGAAAAAAACTGCCTTCACGAGTTAAGCAAGACCGGGTAACGTCAGATTCAAATCTCCAGAAAGGCTAACGAGCGATGACCAACAAAATACATGTTAACCTTAAACCTGCGTCACTTCTTACCTAAAAACACACAATAAAAATGTTACCTAGCACCACAGCCAATCACAGCACTCCATAGTAGAAAGTTCAGTCAGAAAATGCAAAACCACCGTCGCCAGTTCTGAACAGCATTCTCTGTGCTTCCCTACCCAGCCAGTAGGGGGAACACAGAGATGGCTTTCAGCACCATGGACAGCTTTGAATGCCATAGGGATGTGCACTGATCACCCCTGTGGCATTCAAAGGGTTACAATAAAGAAAACTAGTACACCAAGCACTACACAATGCCCCCCTTTGACATCCCCCCCTTAGTATGTCACATATATTGCATATATGGGACATAATAACCCCACCCACATCCATCCATGATATTCAACATTTAACTCTTTGAGTACCAGTGAGCTAGGAAAGCATTGCTTAGCATGTTTTCTACCCCTCTGGTACCCAAAGGGTTAATAGGCAAGGTTTGGACTACATACTTTGCCTATATATATGTGTTTTACACATTTTATTATTAAAAGACTTTAATTAAACATATATTTACTTAGATTCATTCATTTCTAATGCCCTACCTCCTGTGTCCCATTGCTGTTAGTGCTTTTGCTCCATTCTCCTTCAAACAGAGAGTGGAGCAAAAGTACTAATAGCAATGGGACACAGCAAGTAGGAAATTATGAATGAATGAATCTAATAAAGAAACTATTGAAGGAAGCAGCCCTCCGCAGCGCTCCCTTCATATACTTTCATTGACATCCGATGGCTGGGGACATTAAAGAGGCCAGAGGCACTGGAGGAAGCGGGTGGAGCGGAGATAGACATCGGAGGAAGCGGATGGCAAGCTTGTATTTGCTGCCCACTTCCTCCGATACCTCTCTCCCCTCCTCATTCGATGGCATTGTCCCCTGCCTGGCGACGCACATTCTACAACTTCGTCCCTTCTCACTCAGTAGGAGAGAGAGAGAGAAACAGAGGGGAACTTGTCCCACAGTCCTGCCTGTCTACTGACAGACAAAAGATGCTCTCCTACTTTGTTTGGATATGTAACATGGACAGGAGCTTGTTTGATTGACATCTGATGGTACATGAATAGTGATGATCGAGCACTCCAATGCTCGGGTGTTCGGGTGCTCTGACCGAGCGCCCACGGAGGCTCGAGTGCTCGGCCGAGCACCCGAGCCCCATTGAAGTCAATGGGAGGACTCGAGCATTACACCAGGCACCCCCTGCTCTGATGAGGGGAGGGTGCCTGGTCCATAGGAAAAGGGCAGAAAATGATGGAAACACCACAGAAATGGTTCAGGGACAGCATAGGGAGGATGTCTGGATGCATCTTGGACTCCAACGTCGCTGCTGGGAACGATCTTTCGCCCGTAGTACGTCATTTTTACAGACTGACCGTAAAACACACAAAAAGGAAGATAAAAACGACTTTAGGCGAAAAATGGTTACCAAACAGTATTTGCTGTATATTTACTTGTATATCATCTGCAAATTCTGCAAAAAATTTCCTCGATTTTTCTGAACTGGGGCCATGATTAAGAGGGAAACGTGCGCAGAGGCAAATTCTCCCAAAAATTTCCTTGATTTTTCTGAACTGAGGCCATGATTAAGAGGGAAACGTGCGCAGAGGCAAATTCTCCCAAAAATTTCCTCGATTTTTCTGAACTGAGGCCATGATTAAGAGGGAAACGTGCGCAGAGGCAAATTCTCCCAAAAATGTCCTTGATTTTTCTGAACTGAGGCCATGATTAAGAGGGAAACGTGCGCAAAGGCAAATTCTCCCAAAAATTTCCTCGATTTTTCTGAACTGGGGCCATGATTAAGAGGGAAACGTGCGCTGAGCCGACCATCTAAAACATTATGGGTGAGGGTCTGCTGCGGAGCTGACCATCCTAAACATTATATGCGAAGGCCCGCTAGTGAGCTGACGCTATAAAACATTATATGAGAGGGCCCGCTAGAGAGCTGACCCAATAAAACATTATATGAAAAGGCCCGCTGGTGAGCTGACCTATACAAAAATTGTCAAACTGCGCCCGCTGGTGAGCTGGCCCTATATAAAAATTATATCACAGGGCCCGCTGGTGAGCTGGCCCTATATAAAAATTATATCACTGGGCCCGCTGGTGAGCTGGCCCTATATAAAAATTATATCACTGGGCATATGGAAGAGAGTCAACCATATACCCGTTTTTTGGGTGGAAGGGGTGAATGGTGAAGTATTCCCATCATTGTAAATAACATATATAAAGTGACTTTATGTTCCCCCGGGGCTTTCCTCCAGTGGAGTGGAAAAGTCAGGGGAAATCCAGGCCTTGTTCATTTTTATAAGTGTCAACCTATCAGCATTTTCGGTGGAAAGGCAGATACGCTTATCTGTTATGATGCCACCAGCAGCACTAAATACCCGCTCAGACAGAACGCTGGCGGCAGGGCAGGCCAGCACCTCCAAGGCGTAGAGTGCCAGTTCATACCACGTGTCCAGCTTGGACACCCAGTAGTTGTAAGGCACAGAGGGATCATTGAGGACGCTGACACGGTCTGCTACGTACTCCTTCACCATCTTCCAAAACTTTTCCCTCCTTGTGACACTAGGCTGCGCATCAGGGTGAGGGTGCTGGCGGGGTGTCATGAAGGTGTCCCACGCCTTGGAGAGTGTTGCCCTGCCTTTGTCGGAACTGCTGTGTGCTCCCCTTTTCTCCCCTTCTCGGTTGGCCAAGGTAGCACGTACTCTGCCGCCAGCGTTGTCAGATGGAAAATTTTGGAGCAATTTTTCAACAAGAACCTTCTGGTATTGCACCATTTTGCTTGTCCTCTCCACCGGAGGAATGAGAGATGAGAAATTCTCTTTGTAGCGGGGGTCCAGAAGGGTGAACACCCAGTAATCCGTGTTGTCTACAATGCGTGTAACGCGTGGGTCACGGGAAAGGCAGCCTAACATAAAGTCAGCCATGTGTGCCAGAATACCAACAGGCAAGATTTCGCTGTCCTCACCAGGAGGATGACTCTCAATCTCCTCATCCTCTTCCTCCTCTTCTGCCCACCCACGCTGAAGAGATGGAACTAAAGTTCCATGGCTACCCTCTGTAGCGGAGGCAACCGTGTCTTCCTCCTCCTCCTCCTCCTCCTCCGCCTCCTCCAATTGTCGCTGAGAAGACGAAGTGAGGGTGCTCTGGCTATCACCTTGTGTAAGCTCTTCCTCCCCCATATCCACCTCTTCCACATGCAAAGCGTCGGTTTTAATTGTGAGCAGCGAGCGTTTCAGTAGACACAGAAGTGGGATGGTTACACTGATAATAGCGTTATCGCCGCTCACCATCTGTGTCGATTCCTCAAAATTGCGTAAAACCTCACAGAGGTCTGACATCCATTCCCACTCCTCACTTCTGATTAGAGGAAGTTGAACGGAGAGGCGACGACCGTGTAACAGCTGGTACTCCACTACTGCCCTCTGCTGCTCACAAAGCCGGGCCAACATGTGGAAGGTGGAGTTCCAGCGCGTGCTCACGTCACACAGCAGCCGGTGAGCTGGCAATTGTAAGCGCTGCTGCAGCTTCAACAGGCCGGCTGAAGCTGTAGATGACTTACGGAAATGTGCACACACGCGGCGCACCTTGGTCAAGAGATCATGCAAATTGGGGTAGGTTTTTAGAAATCGCTGAACCACTAAATTAAATACATGCGCTAGGCATGGTACGTGTGTGAGCTTGCCGAGCTCCAAAGCCGCCACCAAGTTACGCCCATTATCACACACAACCATGCCTGGTTGCAGGTTGAGTGGCGAGAGCCACTGCTCGGTCTGGTGACTAATCCCCTGCAACAGCTCTGAGGCCGTGTGCTGTTTGTCCCCAAGGCAGATCAGCTTCAGCACGGCCTGTTGACGCTTCCCCACTGCAGTGCTACACTGCTTCCAGCTACCGGCTGATGGGTGAGTGGCGCTGCACGCAGAGAATTCGGAGGTGGAAACGGAGGAGGAGGAGCCAATAACGTAGGTGCTGGCGGAAACCCTGATGGAGGTAGGGCCCGCAATCCTCGGCGTGGGTAGCACCCGTGCCATCCCAGGGTCCGAGTCGCTCCCAGCCTTCACGACATTCACCCAGTGTGCCGTCAGGGAAATGTAGCGTCCCTGGCCACAAGCACTTGTCCATGTGTCAGTCGTTAAGTGGACCTTCCCAGTAACTGTGTTGGTCAGGGCACGGGTGATGTTACGGGACACATGGTGGTGTAAGGCGGGGACGGCACACCGGGAAAAGTAGTGGCGGATGGGGACTGCGTTCCGAGGGACAGCTGCTGCCATCAGGCTGCGGAAGGACTCAGTCTCCACAAGCCTAAATGGCAGCATTTCGATGGCCAGTAATTTGGAAAGGTGTGAGGTTAGTGCTATGGCCTGTGGGTGGGTGGCTGGGTATTTTCGCTTGCGCTCAAATGCCTGGGGTAACGACATTTGGACGCTGCGCTGGGACAGGGAAGTGGATGTGGTCACTGATGGTGCTTCAGATGGTACAGGTGCAGGGCGGGAGGTATGCGGGCCTGCGCCTTCGACAGGCAATTGGCCGGCACCGAAAACAGGGGAAGAGTAGGCAGTGGTGTGGCCTGCAGACACAGATTGGTGATCCGGGCGTTCCTCCCACTTATTACGGTGCTTGGATGCCATGTGTCGGATCATGCTGGTGGTGGTGAGGTTTCTAGTGTTCATGCCTCGGCTCATTCTGGTGTGGCACAGGTTGCAAACTACAATTCTTTTGTCGTCCGCACTTTCCTTAAAAAAATGCCATACTGCGGAACACCTACCCCTTGGCAAGGGAGATTTACGCAAGGGGGTGCTCCGTGGAACATTTGCGGGCCGGTTTGGTGCGGTCCGCCTTCTTTCTGTAGCCACACCACTGCCTCTTCCAGCCTGTTGCGGTGCTGCAGATGGCTCACCCTCAGGACTGCTGTCATCGCTCGGCTCTCCACCTTCCCAGGTGGGGTCAGTCACCTCATCGTCCACCAAGTCCTCTTCCACTTCCTCACTCTGATCATCCTCCTCATGTCTTGATCCCACCACATACTCAGTCATTGACAACTGTATATCATCCTCCTCATCAAGGTCTTGAGACAGTAATAGTGGTTGATTTAATGGCAACTGTGTCTCATCATCATCATCATCATCCACTTCCTTTGACCTTAAATGCCGTTCCCCTCTGTCATCTTCTTGTGATTGGGTACCCTCTAGAGGTTGTGAATCAGGGCACAAGATGTCATGTTCCTCTGCAAGCGTGCTTGGAGAGAGGTTCAAATTAAGGATTGGTGATGAGACGAGCTCCTCACTATATCCCAGTGTGGGATCACTTCTTTGACCAGACCCTCTATGGTGGGAGGAAGGATGATCAGGGTGAGGATTATGTTGACCAGACTCTTGGCTACTGAGAGTGGACTTGGTGGAAGACAGGGTGGTGCTTAACCGACTGGAAGCAGTATCAGCTGAAATCCAACTGACCACCTGTTCGCAGTGGTCTGACCTCGAGAGTGATGTCCTGCGACGCCCTGTAAACTGAGACATGAAGCTAGGTATGGTGGAAGTCTTTCTTTCTTGTGCTCTGGCACCAGGCACAGTTTCTACGCGTCCTGACCCGCGCCCTGAACTATCAGGATCACGTCCACTTCCCCATCCCTTTTTACTCGCCTTCTTCATATTACACGGAATATGTGCTGCAAATCTGCAACTTTGCACAATAAACAGAATGTGCTTCTTATCTGCGGCTAGGCACAGTGAATGGAATATGTGACTTTGATATTTTACACTTTGCACAGTAAACAGAATGTTCTCCTAATATGCAACTTTGCACACTAAACAGAATGTGCTACTTATCTGCGGCTTGGCACAGTGAATGGAATATGTGACTTTGATATTTTACACTTTGCGCAGTAAACAGAATGTTCTCCTAATATGCAACTTTGCACACTAAACAGAATGTGCTGCTTATCTGCGGCTCGGCACAGTGAATGGAATATGTGACTTTGATATTTTACACTTTGCACAGTAAACAGAATGTTCTCCTAATATGCAACTTTGCACACTAAACAGAATGTGCTTCTTATCTGCGGTTAGACACAGTGAATGGAATATGTGACTTTGATATTTTACACTTTGCACAGTAAACATTATGTTCTCCTAATATGCAACTTTGCACACTAAACAGAATGTGCTACTTATCTGCGGCTTGGCACAGTGAATGGAATATGTGACTTTGATATTTTACACTTTGCACAGTAAACAGAATGTTCTCCTAATATGCAACTTTGCACACTAAACAGAATGTGCTGCTTATCTGCGGCTCGGCACAGTGAATGGAATATGTGACTTTGATATTTTACACTTTGCACACTAAACAGAATGTTCTGCTAATCTGAAACTTTGCACACTAAACAGAATGTGCTTCTTATCTGCGGTTAGACACAGTGAATGGAATATGTGACTTTGATATTTTACACTTTGCACACTAAACAGAATGTTCTGCTAATCTGAAACTTTGCACACTAAACAGAATGTGCTTCTTATCTGCGGTTAGACACAGTGAATGGAATATGTGACTTTGATATTTTACACTTTGCACACTAAACAGAATGTTCTGCTAATCTGAAACTTTGCACACTAAACAGAATGTGCTGCTTATCTGCGGCTCGGCACAGTGAATGGAATATATGACTTTGATATTTTACACTTTGCACACTAAACAGAATGTTCTGCTAATCTGAAACTTTGCACACTAAACAGAATGTGCTGCTAATCTGCAACTTTGCACACTGAACAGAATGTGCTGCTAATCTGCAACTTTGCACACTAAACAGAATGTGCTGCTAATCTGAAACTTTGCACACTAAAAAGAATGTGCTGCTAATCTGCAACTTTGCACACTAACCAGAATGTGCTGCTAATCTGCAACTTTGCACACTAAACAGAATGTGCTGCTAATCTGCGGCTAGGCACAGTGAACGGAATATGTGACGTTTTTTTTTTTTAAATCTCTGCCCCCCCAAACAAAATAAACTGCTGCCCCCACACACAGTAGTCCTAAAAAGGACTTTTGGGTCTTTTTTTTTTTCAAAATCGCTTTTCTTCTCCCTACACTGACTTTCCCTTCCTATCCTCATCTCTCCCTGGCTAAGACTGAGCCGAACTCGCTGGTCAGGTGCTATACAGCACCCGATAACGGGTTCTGGCCAGCCAATCAGTGTAATGCCAGCAGCCAACATGGCTGCTGGCATTACACTGATGTCATAGCCTCCCTGCACGTTTATTGGCTGCGCAGCAGCCGCGAAACGTGCGGGGAGGAGACCCGAACATGGCGGGCGAGCACATGCGGTACTCGTACGAGTACCGCCATATGCCGAGCAGAGCGATGCTCGAGCCGAACCGAGCTTCGGCCGAGCATGCTCGCTCATCACTATACATGAACCTTGTTTTTTCCCAGACATCACATGCAGGGCCGGATTTCCCAATAGGCAGGTTATACATTCTGAATTGTGGATATGACCAGAGAAATCTCAGTGTTGATGTACCTGTTTTATATCCCTTTACAGACTACTATTTAACCCCTCGGATGCTAGAGATAACCAGCAACCAATGGGTAAAGCCCTTTTTTTTCGTTTTGCTTGATACAGGCCAAAGCCATTTCCTTTGCCAGGGAATAGTGGGAATGAGGGTGTGGCCATGGGTGGGGCTAAGGGCACCTAGTATGCTTTTGCCTGGGATGTAAATCAAGCCCTTATCACAGGATTGTTTTAATTGCAATCTGATCAGGGAAAATGTCAAAAGAAACACAAAATGAAACAATTACGTTTTCAAAGGACTGTTAACATGAGTTGCAAAATGGCATGTTTTGTACAAATTAAAAGCTTCCACATCTTTCCTCACCCCTAGCCCTGGGAATAACCCAACCAAAACAGGGATCCTGAGGAACACAACTGCTTTGAACTTAACAAGTACATAAGAACATATATCAGGCTTTGTATAATGCATGGTATTCTGATGGCTCTGTTTTGTATGAGTGAGTCCCATAATGTTCTTCTCATGAAGTAGCAACGGCTTCTATGGTCCAACAACCACATTGGATGTAATGTGTTTTATTGTGGGAACATGGCTGACTGAATATTTAATTTCGTTTCTCTTGGAATATTCAGAGCTCCTCACAATGGGATCTCTTCATGCAGACTATGTAAAATCTGTCTCCAAAACAGATACAATCTATGAAGGTAAATGACTGAGAAAAATGTCACACTACCAATATATCACATTTTTTTCTTTAAATGAGTCGGGGGGTTAAATATCTATTGTGTTTGCGTCAAAACCCCTAAAAGACGATTTTCTTTATCAGATAAAATGGAAAACATGACATAATTTAGTGGGGACTTTTTTGTAAAGATGCACATGGTTTTCTGTTGGGATCAATGCAAATAGGGATTTATTATTAGGAGGTGTTAAAATTTCTTTATCTCCCTGAATTACTTCACAATGCATTGGAGACCTCTCTGGTACTTAAGGGGTTAAACACAGCCAGCATTCCCTCCATAGAAATGTAAATGCCTCTAAATCAAAATATGTTTGTAATATCATATAGTAAAATAGAAACATCGAATTTGACGGCAGATAAGAACCATTCGGCCCGTATAGTCTGCCCATTTTCCTACTGTAAAAACCTCAAACCTTATTTGGTGCTTGGTCTTGTCTTATGTTCAGGACAGCCTTATGTCTATCCCATGCATGAGTACATCCCTTCACTGTATTAACCTCTACCACTTTTTTTGCTGGAAAGAAAAACTTTCTTATATTACATCTAAACCTGTGTCCCTCTAGTTTTAGACTATGGCCTCTTGTCCTAAAATTTTTACTCCTTTGAAATGTACTTCCCTAATTCATTTCATGTATTTGAATGTTTCTATCATATCCCGTCTCTCTCTTGTCTCTCCTCCAAGCTATTCATGTTCAGATCCTTTAGTCTATCCTGATATTTCTTTTCCTGTAAACCAGTCACCATTTTAGTAGCCCTTCTCTGAATTTTCTCTAGAGTATCTATATCCTTCTGGAGATGGGGTCTCCTGTACTGTACACAATACTCTAGGTGAGGTCTAACCACACATCTACAGAGTGGCATCACCACTTCCCTTTTTCTGCTGCTAATGCCCCAAGCTATACAACCCAGCACCCTGCTTGCATTCCCCCACCACTTTGTTACATTGCCTGCCTACCTTTACGTCATCAGAAATTATTACTCCCATGTATTAATATTATATTAATCCCTTTCCTCTGTTGTCTCAGACAGCACAGTACCATTAATACTATTTTCTTCCTTTGGATTTTTACATCCCAAGTGCATTATTTTACATTTATCAACATTAAACTGCAGCTGCCACACTCTTATCCATTCTTCTAATTTACCTAAATCATTTGTCATTTGGCTTATTTCTCCAGGAATGTCTACCCTATTGCAGATTTTGGTATCATCTGCAAAAAGGCATACCTTACCTTGAAGACATTTTGCAATATCACTAATAAAAATATTAAAAATAATGGGCCCCAGTAAAGATTCCTGAGCTACCCCACTAGTAACACTCATTTTGTCCGAATATTCTCCATTGACTACTACCCTCTGTTTCCTGTCACTCAGCCATTGCCTTATTCATTCACTATTTTACATCCAGACCAAAACACTGCAATTTATTAAAGAGTCTTCTACGAGGGAAATTGTCAAATGCTGTACTTAAATCTAGGTAAGCTATATCTACTTCACTTCCCAGCTTCTGCAGGAATTCCCATAAAAAGTATTTTGTAGTTTTTTTCTTTGAATTAAAATCAATGATAATATAGTCATTTCCTTACATTTGAAGCAACATACTGAACTACATGCATGCACACACACAAACACAATAGCATACTCATCTACATGTACGCACACACACAATAACATACTCATCTACATGCACACACACCCTCACAAACACAATAGCATACTCATCTACATGCACGCACACACACATACACACATAATAACATACTCATCTACATGCACGCACACACACACACACACACATAATAACATACTCATCTACATGCACGCACACACACAATAACATACTCATCTACATGCACACACACCCTCACAAACACAATAGCATACTCATCTACATGCACGCACACACACATAATAACATACTCATCTACATGCACGCACACACACACACACATAATAACATACTCATCTACATGCACGCACACACACACACACACACACATAATAACATACTCATCTACATGCAAGCACACACACACACACGCACAAACACAACAGCATACTCATTTACATGCACACACACACACAAACACAATAGCATACTCATCTACATGCACACACACACAAACACAACAGCATACTCATCTACATGCACATACACACACACACGCAATAACATACTCATCTACATACACATACAATAACATACTTTTCTATATGTACGCCCACACACACAAACACACACACACACAAACACAATAGCATACTCATCTACATGCAAGCACACACACACACACACAAACACAATTACATACTCATCTACATGCACACACAAACACAATTACATACTCATCTACATGCAAGCACACACACACACACAAACACAATTACATACTCATCTACATGCACACACAAAAATATACACTGTCAAACCAAATATTTTGAAGGTATCCAAAGGGTTAAAACAAGAGAACCAATCAGGTTGGATATCTTCGCATAAATAGATAAATTACAATATTAAATAATTTTAAGAACTTTACACTATATTAGATATTGACATGCTACGTCACAGTAAAGAATTGATTAAAATGATCAATCATGCATATTTGTGCAAAAATATATATAATTTATTAAATGCAATATACTATATATAAAGTGTAAACAACAATTATATAAATGCGTGATCAGCAATTACAATAGATACATAGTAACTGAAACCACAATTATCACCATTAGGATTATCAACAATTAAAGGGTTAACCACACATAGGTATATTCAGAGCTATTAGATAACAATAATTGAACTCAGCAGCATAGAAAAGGATAATCGATCCTTAACATTAATTAAAATACAGTTGGCAGCAGCATATATGAATACCTCTTCCCCAGAAACTGTATAAACTATGCTAATTGAGGTTTAAGGTGAGTAAGCTTAATATTATGCCAGGTCCTCTGACAATTCTCTTATACCACATATAATAATCAAATTTAGAGACTCACTCGAATAAAATCCCAGATATAAATCACTATAATTTAATTATGCACTGATTTCAAAAATTGCATACCTTCTGAATAAAACATATAAATTGCAGAATTTAAATAAGGAAAGATATATAGTTACCAGTCCAATAAGTGTAGATTTCTTAGGATTTCTTAAGCAGGCAGCCAGGTATATAGCAGGAATTGAAGAGCCAGGAACCAAGAGGAAAAAGCCCGTCAAGACCCAAGAGGAAAAAAAAACCTTTTCTCTCTAAACTTGCATATTTATAATATGAAATTACCCTTATCAAAATCTGCTCTGATTGGTTAAAGAGCCATCTCATTATGCAGTGACATCAGAATAAAATTATCTTAATTTTTGGGAATTCCTCAAAACACTGGTAATAATGCTATGTACTCTAAAGAGGTCGCTGTTACTCCACACTAAAATTCACCTTGATAATAATTCCTATCAACAGACAATAAGGCTCAATTCTATTACCAGTGCTAAAAATAAAAGTTTTTTTTTTTTAAGTCAGTTTTTGCTATCCTATTACCAGACTTGTGAAAACAAAATCAGCAGTAATTATACTTACCACCAGTCTCAAAAAAGGCCATAGGAAACAAGTAAAAACAACGTGCAATTAGTATCCTATAACCCACGCTCAGTATTACCGCCTGTTTTGTGGTTACATTTAAGTCAGAAATTCTGTGCCTCAGAAGTTGAGGTGTAGAAGCCATAACAACAGTTTCAAAACCATCGTTGTTCGAACAAAAGCAGTGTATAATACAGTATACAGCACAGAAATCCGACATAAAGTGCCCCCCCTCGACATATTAACTCCCCCTTCTAAAAGTCGACTTACAGAGCTTTCTTTTACCACATTAATCCAACAAATATTGTTCATAGTCGACAATTAACACTTCCTCTTCCAAAGCCGACTTACAGTGCTTTCTTTCACCATCTTAATTTGACAAGTATTGTACATCTGACATTTTAACCCCCCCCTTGAAAAGTCGACTGCAGTGCTCCCATGATTTTCTTTCACTATTTTCATCTGACATTTTTCTTCTCCTATCATACTCGACATACCCTCGTATTTTGTATTGCAATATTAACCCTATGAGTATCAGAGACAATTGCCCCCTTTATTAATTAAAGAGCACATAACCTATGTGAAACATTTAACCCTGTCGGCCTTAAATGAGTAACCATTTGAGTGACAGAGAGGTATCCAAAGAACTGCATTGCAATGCGGATGTACAATATTCGTCGAATTAATATGGTGAAAGAAAGCACTGGAAGTCAACTTTGGAAGGGGAAGGGTTAATTGTCGACTATGAACAATATTTGTTGGATTAATGTGGTGGAAGAAAGCTCTGTAAGTCGACTTTTAGAAGGGGGGGTTAATATGTCAAGGGGGGGCACTCTGTCGGATTTTGTTATGTGGAGAACACATCTAACACTGAACTTGATCTTTCTGTTGTCAAACGTACGCCTGTTTCCTTGGACTTTGACATTTTGCGCTTTTTTTGTAGGCGATAGTCGGAAAAAAGCAGACAGCACCAGTTTTGTTACTACACTGAAAAGTACTGTCTACACCAGTTTTGTTTTACCTGGTTCAGCAATAGAATACTGACGTAACACGTTTGCAAAATTCTCGCTACTTGTTTTTCTTGTAACGCCGGTTTTAGCGCGGGTAATACAATCGAGCCCAAGGTGTTCTGGTTACTGTCATTAGATAAAAAAAAGTCAAAGGTTATTCCATTGGATATCAATCTGTTAATAATAATGTTAACAATAATGTTAAAGCAATTAAGTTACATAGTTTTTCTATGAGCTGCCAGTCGACACTTGCTGAATTATGAGAAAGAGTTAAAAAAATGCACAAAAATAATCTAACAGTACGCCTGTGGAACAGCAAACTTGCCAAAATGTTGGCATTTGACATGCTGTTTTATTCTTTTGAAGAACACAGATGTTTTAAAGATTTGAAATCACTTGCTTCACTCTAATGGCATATCCCAAGCTGCAGTAATTCTTCAAGAACAGCTGTGCCAGTTGTACAAGCAGGTGGTTAGTGTATTGGGCAAAAGGCTGGATTACATCTCAGGCACCCTAGGCAAGGCACTCTAGGTGGCCTTAAACTTCACCTGTGGCCACACCCCCAGTCCTCGTATGACCCCACCCCCTGTCCTTTCTACTATTCTGTGGCACAGAAAATACCCTTGACTTTTAACTAGCATTGCTTCACCCAAGGAGTTACAAAATATCCTGTAAAGGTGTATAAAATGAGTGCAGGGTCAATTCAGATTCAGAATGTGGGTGTGGCCAGCACTACTGTGGCACCTCTCAAAATTTGCCTACTCTACCTAATGGGAAATCTGGCACTGTCTGTAAACATCATATGCAAAGGAAGTTCACTTGATCACAGATGTGTGGACAAGTGACCAGGGTACTGACTAGGGATGGGCGAAAATGTCTGCCTCAGACTGAAATCTGCGAAAAATGGCACTGTCCACTTGGCAAAAAATTTCCTGCGAAAACTGCCGATTTTCCACTTTTTTCGCCTAGCTCATTCCATTGAAATCAATGGAAACATAGAAGTTACACAAAACACATAGCAAATATTATTTTATTTCCCAAAGACATAGTATAAAAGGGACATGAGGGTGTCTCTGTTGGTGGAATGTGGGGAAAGAATCAGTTGAACAGGGGATGAATTTTTGTGGGGGTTTGTTTACTGGGATTGGGGGGAGGTAGTTCATATAAAATAAATCCTAAATACAAATAAAACCCCCCATAAGACATGGCATAAAGGGGTCTGAGGAGGGTGCCTGTGTTGGTTAAGGAATGAATCATTTGAACATGGAATTTGTTTTGATGAGGTTTCTTGACTGCTATTGGGGGGGACAGGTATTAAATGTTATTAGAATATATTTTTTTCCCTTGAGAGCAGGAACTGTGGTTCTCATCAGCAACTGCAAGGTACACAGTATGCATGGTAAATAACATCTGGGGGCACAACTGTATTCAAACACCATGACACCAGAACCCAAGTACTGCCACTGTCACTATACCCCTTGTCCAGACCCCGCTAAGGACACATGACAACTTGCTGACAGTTTAATAGTAATGATGAACCCTCCCTGCCAGAATCCTAGCATATCCTGTGGGATGGAGTCTTCTCAGATGCCACCTGATGACCTGGTATCGATTCTCCTCCACCACACTGGCATGTGTGGTCAGTGCACCACACAGTGTGCAATGGGTAGAGACAAACTGCCATATCCGAACATTAACAGAGTGGCTATCATTTGACGGGGGAGATAACAATGAACGAGGTGGATTGGCAGGAGATGTACTTGTTACCCTAGAGGAAGAAGGTGATGTTGATGGTGAGCTAGTTGTTTTGCTCATCATGGAACATCCAGTGTCTGTCTGGGTTTCTTTATTCTTCCTCCTCTTTGATCTCCACCTCACCTCTTGGTGTCTTTCTGGAGAGTCAGGGGGTACAGTAAAAGCGGTGCTAGATTTCTGTAATGGGTGTTTGGCTTTAACAAGTTTGACATAAACGTCATTGTGTCTGTGTTTCATGTGTGTTATCAGGGAGGTTGTGCCAAGGTGTGTTCCCTCCTTTCCCCTTTTTACTAACTTGTCACAAATTTTGCACTGTACCATTGTTGATGATGACTGCACTGTGCCTGCCAGAAGAAAATAATAGTCCCACACCCATGACTTCTAGGGGGAGGGATAGGGAACAGGTGGAGAAGAATGGCCTCTTTCTTCTTGTCCTCCACATTCCCCTTCACTTTCTGTGGCAGCGGATAATGTTGCTGCTACTGCCTCAGGTATAGCACTGCAACTAGGACCAGGAGTATTGCTGGCTCTGGCAAGTGGAACCGGTCCTAGTCCCGCATCACTTGTTGACCCCATCCCCACTTTGTCCACGGTGGTCTGTGGCACACTAGCTTGCTCATCAGCATCCTGCTGCCCTTTCATCTCAGCAGCAGCAAGAATTAGAGCAGCTGTAAATTCCTCAAATTCCAAAAGCTTATTGCTAGTGGTGGTGGTGGCGGTGATGCCCATCATCATCCCTGTCTCCCATTCCTTCTCAGTTTTCTGCTAAAAATGCCATCAATGTCTCCTCCACCCCAGCACCTCCACCATTGTCATCACCACCCCCACCACTAGTCCTTACATGCTGTTGCTCTATTACAGACATCTATTGCTTTTTTGAAAGCAGTTACATTACCTGTAAGAATAACATCCTGAGGCAAATAATTCCATATCTTTACCACCCTTACTGTAAAAAATCCCTTCCTTTGTTTTAGTCAAAAGCACCTTTCCTCTAGTCTCAATGGATGACCTCTCCTTCTTAGCTCAGCTCTTTATGTAAATAATTCATTGGATAGTTCTTTGTATTGACCTTGAATGTACTTTTCACCCAGCCCTAGTAGGAACTGCAATTACTGGTTAAAATGGGTCAATTTATTAAAATCAGTCAGAAAAAGACAGAACTATATTAAAGTAAACTTTTTCAATTTGAAAAGTTGATGTGAACGATGTCTAAACCCCTTTAACTAAGAAATAAAGTCTCATCTGCTCACATTATCCATAAGTGGCCATTAGATTTAGAAAGCATTATTAACTCTCCTAAGAACTGAAAGACAACAACAACGTAATGGTTATTAGAGGCTTTGTGGCTGATCGCTAATGCAGCTTTTACACAAAAAGGAGTAGGTTACCTCTTAGGAAATGACAAAGACAAATGAATACTGAGTCACTACATAGAACACTGATTGCTGTTCGATTGTCACGTTATTGATTTTGCAAAAATCTCCTGATCCATTAATTCCTATTCAATTGTAAGTTCCGGAGGGCAAAGATGTTTATGGGAATTGTGCACAAAACAAAATGGAGTAATTGTGGAGCAAACCAACTACACCACAGGGAACAAATACACATTCTCATAGATTTAAAGTAGCAGATTTTCTGTTTCAGTAAAACAAGGGTACGCTCACTGTTGGAGGATGCTTAGTTTCAAAGTTATTACAGTTTAAGATTGGTGGCAACTGGTGTCCAAACAGCTCACCTGCTGTCAAGATAATCATTCTATAGCATTCTATGGGAGAGGGGAGCAAGTGGCTAAATGTTTCCAATAGACTCTGATAGCAAAACTACTTTAACAGTTTGAACTGTTATAACTTTTGAGCAAATCATTTCCCAGGAGTAGGAGTACCCTTTTTTCTTACCCATCAGGAAGAGCTTTACACACATAAATGCATACATGCATATCAAGCATTATATATATATATATACACTAGTATTGAGGGTCTGTGTACACGGGCCAAAGTGCCACCCAGCGGCCCCGGAGCCGGGAGAGGAGATAGGCGGTGGGCCGTTCTGAGCGCCCCGCTCCGGATCAGCTGTGCCTCGGACTGGAGGCCAGCGCATTCATCTCTACTGCACATGACTGCATAGTTTGGACAGTCTCTACTGCACATGTGCAGTTACAAACACAGGGAGCGACACATTATATATATATTTTTCTGATCCTTTAACCATTTGAATGCTTGAGTGTGACAGGGGTCTGTATGTCATGTGTTCGACATCTCTCTAGCATTTAAACAGTGAACAAAAACCATGGGAATTTAGTGAACTGTTATGTGTTCCCTGTGGTGTATTTTATTTACCCCAGACTCTTCCCATTTTATTTTGTACATAAGACTCATAGAGGCTGGTTTAACCATTTGCATGCATGAGAGGTGCACAATGCATTGCACCCCTCTGTCATTCAAAGGGTTAATATGAAGATCTGGAGAAATTGTGGGGCCAAGAAGATGTACCAGAGGACAAAAATAGCATTTTGGAAATTTCCATTTCATTAACCCTTTGAGTGCCAGAGGGGTGCGCAACATATTGCGTTTTCATACCCCTCTGCAACTCAAAGGGTTAAATGGGGCTTCTATTCACTTCACTGCTAGGAAGGTCTCCCGTGCATCATGAAGAACTACACAGAGAACTCTCTAGCTTTCAAGTAGTTAACCCTTTCAGTGCCGGGGGTGTGCAATGCATTGTGAAGCATTTGACATCCCCTCTGGAACTTCAAGGGTTAAATCCTCATTTAAATAATTTTCCTTTCTCCCCAATGGGGCAGTTAGTTGCTCCGAAATTGTTCCAATTTTTTTTAGCACATGATCCTCATAGCTCCTTATGTGTCAAAGCAAACCCAAGCAATTCTAGGGTGAACCAAATGAACGCTGGGGGAGAAATAAAGAATTCCATGGATTTAAACGTGCCTTTTAACACATTGAATGCTACAATGCTCTCCAACCCTTGGCAATGCAGTGTTGGAGACCTCTCTAGCAATCAACGGGTTAAAAGACTCATTGAAATCAATAGTAATTTTGGAAATATGTATTTGTCCCCGTTGTGCTGTTGGTTTGCCCTGAAACTGCTCCATTTTGCTTTGATACATACTGCTTAGAGACTCTATCCATATATTAACCCCTTAAAGACCAGCCGCGCGGGCATGTGGCTGCCACTTAAGGACCATGGATATTTTTTTTTTATGCCATCAGATTCAGGGCTCTCCGAAAGGCATGCAGACGCAAAGGGAGCACAGAAATCCATGACATACATGTATATCATGGGTTCTTTAGGCATGTTCACCACATGACGTACATGAACGTCCTTGGTACTTAAGGAGTTAAATTTATCATGGCTCAAATTATATGTAAACTTGGTTAGTACAACCTCTGTCTCTTGTGAATGGCTCTAGCTTTAAAAATCCACTTTTTTTTCCAATTACCCAAGTCCAACTTTATTACGATGTGATTCTTTGTGTGATGCTCATTTCAATTTGTCTGGCTTTTCGATTTTTCAAAGAATGACATCCCTTGGGTTTGATGCTCAGACTGGGTCACTAAATGTCAGGCCTAGGATGCTTTTAAGCTGAAGAACCAGTTTTGCAGACATTAAAGCAGCTGTTCACTCATTTCAACTTTTAACTATAATTATAGGAAGAAGTGATTCTCAACCCATTAAATGTTCTCCAACATTCTAGCTTAAAGGGATAATAATACTTCATTATTACTATCCCCCATGTTGTAGCCCTTAAAATTCTGAATTCAATTATACCAGCAGCATCTCTCAAACCTTTATGGTTTGAGAGATATCCACTTTCAAAGTACCCTCTTTTTGTCTTTCCCCTGACGTCAGCGTTCTAGCTGACAGCAGGGGAATCCGGTCAGTGAGCAAGCGGTGGTTCTGCAGCAGTGCTGAGATCTCGTTATAGAAACAGAAATCCTTCACTAAAATAGTTTTCCATGTGTGCTTGCAAACCAAGCACACTTGGAAGACCATTTTAGTGAAGGATTTCTGTTTCTATAACGAGATCTCAGCACTGCTGCAGAGCCGCCGCCGGTCCTGGGACCAGATTCCCCTTCTCTCAGCTAGAACGCTGATGTCAGAGGAAAGACAAAAAGAGGGAATTTTGAAAGCGGATATCTCTCAAACCATAAAGGTTTGAGAGATGCTGCTGGTATAATTGAATTCAGAATTTTAAGGGCTACAATATGGGGGATAGTGATATTGAAGTATTACTATCCCTTTAAGTTTTCTGATACATTGAATTGCTGTCTTTTGAACTCCTAGCTGGCACACTCAGGTGGTTTAACCAGCTAGTTTAGCTACTTGTTTGGTTGACATAATTTGTTGCCAATCATGAAGTACCCAATTGAATTCCTCGTATCAATATTTTTTGTGATTTGTATGGTCTATTCATAATCAATAGTACTCTACTTGTCTTTCTTTCTCTTTTGATATCTGGGACTAGATTCTATTGCAGGTGATAAATGCTACCACCCATATTATTTATTCCTATTGAAGTCTATGGGGAAATCTGGAGATAAAAGCAGTGATAAAATTAGCACCTGTAATAGAGTCCAGCCCCTTATGTTTTATGTATATGTGGATATCAAGATGACTTTATGAGGTGTTACAGGGTCTGTTGCGTCTTAATATAACAATCATTTTCATTAACCCTTTGAGTGCCAGAGTGGTACAGAATGCATTGCCCTTTGAAGTTCATAACACATAAGGCAGATACTTAGGGGTCAATACTATTCCCTATGGTAAAAAAATTCAAACTGGCGACGGTGGATTTGAAAGCACAGTTTGGTATTCTATTAAGTCTGCTTTCAAAAAATGCTGATGTGTAAAAATGCCCAACAGGAGCAAAATTTGCGTCCATTGGACGCAATCAGAAAGTAGTTTAATTTAGTAGTCTAATACATGTGGTGGCTTCAACACGCGTTAAGGGACTCACTTTTATTTGGCTAAAAAATTGTGCCATAAAAAGTAAGCGCTGAGTCCCTAACATTCATTGAAAACCATCAATGTGTATTAGAACAGGGTTTTCCAACACAAACACACATGCATGTGTGGCTAGCAGGGGTGGACTGTGGTTCAATACCAGCCCGGGAGATATTTTTATTTAACTGGTCCACTAGCTGGTATTCGAGTGTCAGGGTGCGGGTGTGGGCACACAGTGAATTGCTCAGCAATAAATACTGTATGCAATATATTATCAGTTATTAACCACTTGCATGCCAGAGGTGTACAGTAATGCATTCTGCGATTAACCCATTGATTGTACCATAGGTGCACAACACATTACACAGGAATATATACCTCAATGAATAACCCCTTGTGTGCTGAAGAGGCATAATTAATCAGTAAATGAAACCAGAGGAGAACGCTAAATATTATATATATATATATATATCCTATATAATAATTCGCTAATTCGTGTGTAATGCCGCAACATGCGCAGTAGACACTGCTGCGCGTGCTGCAGTCATGCACAGTAGAGACTGCCCGCTCCACGGCTGATACAGAGCATCCAGCTCTGTACCAGCCGTGGCGCGGGCAGTCTCCACTGCGAGTGACTGCCCCGCGACCGTGTGGCAGTGGCACTGTGGCCTGTGTAACGGGCTGTTCAACTAGTATATATTTAAAATACCAGTACTCAGTAATATATAGAGACCCCTACCTATACTATGTATTTATTACGAAACATTACTATCCCTTTAAGGGCAATATTCATCACGCTCATTTTACCACCACTTTTAATTCTTTATGACACATTTTCAAACATGACGGATTTACTTCTGAAAATATTGTCCATCTTTTACCACCAACACGCGATACGACAATTTTTTCAATATGACTCCTGTTTAAACATCACACTAATAGAGAGAACTTCATCCATCAAGAAATCTATAACTGGGAATTAAGATAAGGGTTCACATTCCATTAACCCAACTGATGATGATTTGTATTGAACTACAGCCGGCACAGGCAACCTTTGGACCTCCAGTTGTTGTAAACAGCAACTACAATCATCCTTAACAGGTCATCATCAGCTACTTGGGGGCGATGGGAGTTGTAGTCATCAACAAGTTATAAAAGAACCAACAGTTGCATAACCATGGACTATCAGCTATAAAGACTGTGTAGTGAAGATGTATTAAAATAATTAGTGTCTAAAATAAGTGCTGGAATTGATTAATTGAGTCTGCACCTTCCTAACACCTACGTATTAATCTACTTACTCTGAAACATCTTCTCTTGATGTTGCTAAGGGTAAGCCAGGGAAGGAGTGCATTCCGTTTTAATCCTTTGAGTTCCAGAGAGGTATACCAATCTGTCACTCAAAGGATTAAGATAATCTGTTCCTCTGCCCCCTGTTCCTCGCCATGTGCTAACAAGGCACAAACGAAATGTCAGGAAAATCTTTCCTTCTGGGAGATTAAGGATTTGCTTCCACTAGGTCCTTAGCACTGACAGAGTCTGCATACAGTGATGATATGTGGTAAATCACTCATACGTGCTCACACTTACCCAGAGGTACATGATTTTTAGGCTAATGTATAAGCTTAGGAAAGGAGCTGTGCTTGCTGATTCATACATTCCTCTACCCCAGCAAGGATAAAGGAGAATGGAATTCAAGTTGCCCAGAACCCCTCCTAAACTCTATTGCCCCCAATAGAGGGAAAATGCTTTAATACCCCAATAACGAGAACATCTAATGCTACTGTACGTATGTATATGCCAGGTTTGGGCAGCTTGAGACCTTTCTACAGCTGTTGTTGGGTGAGACCTCCCATAATCCTCAAATGGCCTTTGTCATTTGATAATTATGAGTACTGTAGTCCAACAACATCCAGTGTGTGTGGGGGGGGGGGGAGGTGCTCCAGATCTATGCTCAGGTAGCCACAATGTCTTTTGAATGCAATACACAGCACAAATTCTAGGACAATATGCAGAAAAAATTGAGCATTTGTGGGGCAATCCAGCAGCACCATCAACAAATCAAAATTGCAATTGATTCAAATAGTGCTGTTAGCCCCTTAAATGTTAGTATGGAGTCCAGTATGTTGCTTTGGAGACCACTCTAATATTCAAGGGAATAAAAGCCACATTTAAGTCAATTAGACTTTTTTTTAAATCTCACCCCTATGTTGAATTCAACTACTTTACTTTTGTTCATAAAACCCTTGTTCAGGGGTAGATAACCTTTGGCTCTCCAGCTATTGGGGACTTCAACTGGCTGGTTGGGGATTATGGAATTTGTAGTCCCCAACCAGTGAAGGGCTGGCAACTTGTAGACTGGAACGCAAATATAATCAAGTGCCCCACTTCTATTATCGTTCAAGCCCACCCCCTTTTGTTAATTTTAAAATGGGCATTAATATTGTGAAGTAAGACAAGTGATATCACAGAGCTTACAGCTGAAATGGGGCTACACTATTGATACCACAGAGCTTATATTTAAGTAAGGCTACACTATTGATGCCATAGTGCTTACAAGAGAAATTGGTTATGCTACTAGTCTAGCTCCATTTCAGTTGTAAGCTCTGTGGTATCGCTAGTGTAGCTAGTAGGCTATTACTTTAGTTCCAATTGGATTGTAGCTCTGTGCAGCTCCAGTTCAATTGTAAGCTCTGTGGTGTCTCTAGTATAGCTCCATTTACTGCTGCAAGAGGAAGATTGAGTGAGGCAGTGGCCCACTGGCACGGACCTTTAACTGGACCAGGGGGCAATTGCCTCTCTGTCCCCCAGGTCAGCCCTTCCCTGTCCCCAAAAGCTCAAGTTCCAACAAAGTTATTTACTGCTGAACTAAGTAATGCTATTGTAGGCTTATTTTAATTTGTTTTTTGGAAACTCAAGGACCATATATTACTTATGACAGTATCAGAATAAACAACTAGTGACATCATCAATAGCGCAGGGAGGTTGTAACATGTTGCAAGCAGGAATGATGTCACTGTCAAAGTATTCTTCTGCCTCTTACACTGAGTCGCACAACAATTAAGTCACTGTGGGTAATAGTGGTTTCAAAGAGGTCTAGCAGACCATGCATAAGAAGCTATTATGTATGAAGATGCTTTCCAAATCATAATGCCACAGTCTTATATTAATTTAGCTCCTTTCTCTTGCTAAATCCTTCACAATTATACTTCAGATGTGTTTGTGCAGACACCTCTGCTATGGAATGCTGCCAGCCTGCAAGTTCCTGTTTCCATGGTTAGCGTGGAAATGTGCAGAAGTGGGAAAAGAATGGCTTTATTTTCATCACTCAGTTGGAGAAATGGAGGCTGATGTACCAAGGAATTGGAGTAATTCAGGAGCACAATACTTTAACTTTTAACACCTTGAATGGTAGAAAGATCTCCAGTGCACTGCAAATCAATGTGTTGGAGATCTCTGTACCCTTCATGAAGTTAAATGCTGTTCACAACCCAGCGCTAGTTTTAATTTTAAGGCAATTTGTATTCATTACATGCATAGGCCTAGATTACACTGCAGTTGATAAGTGTTTTCACTGATTTTACCTTCAAAATTTCTAATGCAGTCTATGGGGAAAAGTGTACATAAAAACCACACCATGCAATGTGTTGGAGACTGTGATGGAATGGTTGTCACCCTGAGAATGAACCCTGTCTGTTTTCAGTGATCTCCATTGTCTTCACCATGCATTTCCATTCTCAAAAACATTAATGTCCCCTGTGTGTGCATGTATTAGATAGTGTTTGCCATTAACTGCATTGAATGGGTTAGTACATATGTTTGAAGTACAGAAGGTTGGTGACAAGGAGTCTATTAGTACATATGTTTGAAGTACAGAGGTTGGTGCCATGGAGTCTATTAGTACGTATGTTTGAAGTACAGAGGTTGGTGCCATGGAGTCTATTAGTACGTATGTTTGAAGTACAGAGGGATGGTGCCGTGGAGTCTATTAGTACGTATGTTTGAAGTACAGAGGGTTGGTGCCGTGGAGTCTATTAGTACTTATGTTTGAAGTACAGAGGGATGGTGCCGTGGACTCTATTAGTACGTATGTTTGAAGTACAGAGGGAGGGTTGGTGCCGTGGCGTCTATTAGTACGTATGTTTGAAGTACAGAGGGTTGGTGCTGTGGAGTCTGTTAGTACGTATGTTTGAAGTAAAGAGGGTTGGTGCCATGGAGTCTATTAGTACATATGTTTGAAGTTCAGAGGGTTGGTGCCATGGAGTCTATTAGTACGTATGTTTGAAGTACAGAGGGTTGGTGCCATGGAGTCTATTAGTACATATGTTTGAACTACAGAGGGATGGTTGGTGCCATGGAGTCTATTAGTACATGTGCTTGAAGTACAGATGGTTGGTGCCATGAAGTCTATTAGTACGTATGTTTGAAGTACAGAGGGAGGGTTGGTGCCGTGGCGTCTATTAGTACGTATGTTTGAAGTACAGAGAGTTGGTGCCGTGGAGTCTATTAGTACGTTTGTTTGAAGTACAGATGGTTGGTGCCGTGGAGTCTATTAGTACTTATGTTTGAAGTACAGAGGGACGAATGGTGCCATGGAGTCTATTAGTACGTATGTTTGAAGTACAGAGGGTTGGTGCCATGGAGTTTATTAGTACATATGTTTGAAGTACAGAGGGTTGGTGCCATGGAGTCTATTAGTACATATGTTTGAAGTTCAGAGGGTTGGTGCCATGGAGTCTATTAGTACATATGTTTGAACTACAGAGGGATGGTTGGTGCTATGGAGTCTGTTAGTACATGTGCTTGAAGTACAGATGGTTGGTGCCATGAAGTCTATTAGTACATATGTTTGAAGTACAGAGGGAGGGTTGGTGCCGTGGCGTCTATTAGTACATATGTTTGAAGTACAGAGAGTTGGTGCCGTGGAGTCTATTAGTACGTATGTTTGAAGTACAGATGGTTGGTGCCGTGGAGTCTATTAGTACTTATGTTTGAAGTACAGAGGGACGAATGGTGCCATGGAGTCTATTAGAACGTAAGTTTGAAGTACAGAGGGAGGGATGGTGCCATGGAGTCTATTAGTACGTAGGTTTGAAGTACAGAGGGTTGGTGCCATGGAGTCTATTAGTACGTACCCTGTATGTTTGAAGTACAGAGGGTTGGTGCCATGGAGTCTATTAGTACATATGTTTGAAGTACAGAGGGTTGGTGCCATGAAGTCTATTAGTACATATGTTTGAACTACAGAGGGATGGTTGGTGCCATGGAGTCTATTAGTACGTATGTTTGAAGTACAGAGGGTTGGTGCCATGGAGTCTATTAGTATGTATGTTTGAAGTACAGAGGGATGGTGCCATGGAGTCTATTAGTACGTAAGTTTGAAGTACAGAAGGTTGGTGCCATGGAGTCTATTAGTACTTATGTTTGAAGTTCAGAGGGTTGGTGCCATGGAGTCTATTAGTACATATGTTTGAAGTACAGAGGGAGGGATGGTGCCGTGGAGTCTATTAGTAGGTATGTTTGAAGTACAGAGGGTTGGTGCCATGGAGTCTATTAGTACATATGTTTGAACTACAGAGGGATGGTTGGTGCCATGGAGTCTGTTAGTACATGTGCTTGAAGTACAGATGGTTGGTGCCATGAAGTCTATTAGTACGTATGTTTGAAGTACAGAGGGAGGGTTGGTGCCGTGGCGTCTATTAGTACGTATGTTTGAAGTACAGAGGGTTGGTGCCGTGGAGTCTATTAGTACGTATGTTTGAAGTACAGATGGTTGGTGCCGTGGAGTCTATTAGTACTAATGTTTGAAGTACAGAGGAACGAATGGTGCCATGGAGTCTATTAGTACATATGTTTGAAGTACAGAGGGTTGGTGCCATGGAGTCTATTAGTACATATGTTTGAAGTACAGTGGGATGGTGCCATGAAGTCTATTAGTACATAAGTTTGAAGTACAGAGGGAGGGATGGTGCCATGGAGTCTATTAGTACGTAGGTTTGAAGTACAGAGGGTTGGTGCCATGGAGTCTATTAGTACATATGTTTGAAGTACAGAGGGATGGTGCCATGAAGTCTATTAGTACGTAGGTTTGAAGTACAGAGGGTTGGTGCCATGGAGTCTATTAGTACATATGTTTGAACTACAGAGGGATGGTTGGTGCCATGGAGTCTGTTAGTACATGTGCTTGAAGTACAGATGGTTGGTGCCATGAAGTCTATTAGTACGTATGTTTGAAGTACAGAGGGAGGGTTGGTGCCGTGGCGTCTATTAGTACGTATGTTTGAAGTACAGAGGGTTGGTGCCGTGGAGTCTATTAGTACGTATGTTTGAAGTACAGATGGTTGGTGCCGTGGAGTCTATTAGTACTTATGTTTGAAGTACAGAGGGACGAATGGTGCCATGGAGTCTATTAGTACGTATGTTTGAAGTACAGAGGGTTGGTGCCATGGAGTCTATTAGTACGTAGGTTTGAAGTACATAGGGTTGGTGCCATGGAGTCTATTAGTACATATGTTTGAAGTACAGAGGGTTGGTGCCATGAAGTCTATTAGTACGTAGGTTTGAAGTACAGAGGGTTGGTGCCATGGAGTCTATTAGTACGTACCCTGTATGTTTGAAGTACAGAGGGTTGGTGCCATGGAGTCTATTAGTACATATGTTTGAAGTACAGAGGGTTGGTGCCATGGAGTCAATTAGTACATATGTTTGAACTACAGAGGGATGGTTGGTGCCATGGAGTCTATTAGTACGTATGTTTGAAGTACAGAGGGTTGGTGCCATGGAGTCTATTAGTATGTATGTTTGAAGTACAGAGGGTTGGTGCCATGGAGTCTATTAGTATGTATGTTTGAAGTACAGAGGGATGGTGCCATGGAGTCTATTAGTACGTAAGTTTGAAGTACAGAAGGTTGGTGCCATGGAGTCTATTAGTACTTATTAGTGTTGAGCGAGCATGCTCGGCCGATGCTCGGATCGGCTCGAGCATCGCTCTGCTCGGCACATGGCGGTACTCGTACGAGTACCGCCATGTGCTCGCCCGGCATGTTCGGGTGGCGGGGATCTGTGCCGAAGGAGGCACAGATCTGAAGACGCTCCGCTGGACCACCAGGGACTGGAGGTAGGGGGCATTGCGGAGATGAAGGGGGCATAGCGGAGATGAAGGGGGCATAGCGGAGATGAAGGGGGCATAGCGGAGATGAAGGGGGACATTGCGGAGATGAAGGGGTACATTGCGGAGATGAAGGGGGACATTGTGGAAGGGGGGCATTGCGGAGATGAAGGGGGCATTGCGGAGATGAAGGGGGTATAGCGGAGATGAAGGGGGACATTGCGGAGATGAAGGGGGCATTGCGGAGATGAAGGGGGACATTGCGGATATGAAGGGGGCATTGCGGAGATGAAGGGGGCATAGCGGAGATGAAGGGGGACATTGCGGAGATGAAGGGGGACATTGTGGAAGAGGGGCATTGTGGAGATGAAGGGGGGCATTGACCAGGCACCCTCCCCTCATCAGAGCAGGGGGTGCCTGGTGTAATGCTCGTGTCGCCCCATTCAATTCAATGGGGCTCAGGTGCTCGGCCGAGCACTCGAGCCTCCGGCGGTGCTCGGTCAGAGCACCCGAGCACCCGAGCATCGGGGTGCTCGCTCAACACTAGTACTTATGTTTGAAGTTCAGAGGGTTGGTGCCATGGAGTCTATTAGTACATATGTTTGAAGTACAGAGGGAGGGATGGTGCCGTGGAGTCTATTAGTACGTATGTTTGAAGTACAGAGGGTTGATACCATGGAGTCTATTAGTACATATGTTTGAAGAACAGAGGGACGGATGGTGCCATAGAGTCTATTAGTACGTGTGCTTGAAGTACAGATGGTTGGTGCCATGGAGTATATTAGTACGTACATTTGAAGTACAGAGGGATGGTTGGTGCCATGGAGTATATTAGTACATATGTTTGAACTACAGAGGGATGGTGCCATGGAGTCTATTAGTAGGTAGGTTTGAAGTACAGAGGGTTGGTGCCATGGAGTCTATTAGTACGTATGTTTGAAGTACAGAGGGTTGGTGCCATGGAGTCTATTAGTACGTATGTTTGAAGTACAGAGGGTTGGTGCCATGGAGTATATTAGTATGTATGTTTGAAGTACAGAGGGATGGTGCCATGGAGCCTATTAGTAGGTAAGTTTGAAGTACAGAGGGTTGGTGCCATGGAGTCTATTAGTACATATGTTTGAAGTACAGAGGGATGGTGCCATGGAGTCTATTAGTAGGTAGGTTTGAAGTACAGAGGTTGGTGCCATGGAGTCTATTAGTACGTATGTTTGAAGTACAGAGGGATGGTGCCGTGGAGTCTATTAGTACGTATGTTTGAAGTACAGAGGGTTGGTGCCGTGGAGTCTATTAGTACTTATGTTTGAAGTACAGAGGGATGGTGCCGTGGATTCTATTAGTACGTATGTTTGAAGTACAGAGGGAGGGTTGGTGCCGTGGCGTCTATTAGTACGTATGTTTGAAGTACAGAGGGTTGGTGCTGTGGAGTCTGTTAGTACGTATGTTTGAAGTAAAGAGGGTTGGTGCCATGGAGTCTATTAGTACATATGTTTGAAGTTCAGAGGGTTGGTGCCATGGAGTCTATTAGTACGTATGTTTGAAGTACAGAGGGTTGGTGCCATGGAGTCTATTAGTACATATGTTTGAACTACAGAGGGATGGTTGGTGCCATGGAGTCTATTAGTACATGTGCTTGAAGTACAGATGGTTGGTGCCATGAAGTCTATTAGTACGTATGTTTGAAGTACAGAGGGAGGGTTGGTGCCGTGGAGTCTATTAGTACATATGTTTGAAGTACAGAGGGTTGGTGCCGTGGAGTCTATTAGTACGTATGTTTGAAGTACAGATGGTTGGTGCCGTGGAGTCTATTAGTACTTATGTTTGAAGTACAGAGGGACGAATGGTTCCATGGAGTCTATTAGTACGTATGTTTGAAGTACAGAGGGTTGGTGCCATGGAGTCTATTAGTACATATGTTTGAAGTACAGAGGGAGGGATTGTGCCATGGAGTCTATTAGTACGTAAGTTTGAAGTACAGAGGTAGGGATGGTGCCATGGAGTCTATTAGTACGTAGGTTTGAAGTACAGAGGGTTGGTGCCATGGAGTCTACTAGTACGTACCCTGTATGTTTGAAGTACAGAGGGTTGGTGCCATGGAGTCTATTAGTACATATGTTTGAACTACAGAGGGTTGGTGCCATGGAGTCTATTAGTACATATGTTTGAACTACAGAGGGATGGTTGGTGCCATGGAGTCTCTTAGTACGTATGTTTGAAGTACAGAGGGTTGGTGCCATGGAGTCTATTAGTATGTATGTTTGAAGTACAGAGGGATGGTGCCATGGAGTCTATTAGTACGTAAGTTTGAAGTACAGAAGGTTGGTACCATGGAGTCTATTAGTACTTATGTTTGAAGTTCAGAGGTTTGGTGCCATGGAGTCTATTAGTACATATGTTTGAAGTACAGAGGGAGGGATGGTGCCGTGGAGTCTATTAGTACGTAGGTTTGAAGTACAGAGGGTTGGTGCCATGGAGTCTATTAGTACATATGTTTGAAGTACAGAGGGATGGTGCCATGAAGTCTATTAGTACGTAGGTTTGAAGTACAGAGGGTTGGTGCCATGGAGTCTATTAGTACGTACCCTGTATGTTTGAAGTACAGAGGGTTGGTGCCATGGAGTCTATTAGTACATATGTTTGAAGTACAGAGGGTTGGTGCCATTGAGTCAATTAGTACATATGTTTGAACTACAGAGGGATGGTTGGTGCCATGAAGTCTATTAGTACGTATGTTTGAAGTACAGAGGGTTGGTGCCATGGAGTCTATTAGTATGTATGTTTGAAGTACAGAGGGATGGTGCCATGGAGTCTATTAGTACGTAAGTTTGAAGTACAGAGGGTTGGTGCCATGGAGTCTATTAGTACTTATGTTTGAAGTTCAGAGGGTTGGTGCCATGGAGTCTATTAGTACATATGTTTGAAGTACAGAGGGACGGATGGTGCCATAGAGTCTAATAGTACGTGTGCTTGAAGTACAGATGGTTGGTGCCATGGAGTCTATTAGTACGTATTTTTGAAGTACAGAGGGATGGTTGGTGCCATGGAGTATATTAGTACATATGTTTGAACTACAGAGGAATGGTGCCATGGAGTCTATTAGTAGGTAGGTTTGAAGTACAGAGGGTTGGTGCCATGGAGTCTATTAGTACGTATGTTTGAAGTACAGAGGGTTGGTGCCATGGAGTCTATTAGTACATATGTTTGAAGTTCAGAGGGTTGGTGCCATGGAGTCTATTAGTACATATGTTTGAAGTACAGAGGGAGGGATGGTGCCGTGGAGTCTATTAGTACGTATGTTTGAAGTACAGAGGGTTGATACCATGGAGTCTATTAGTACATATGTTTGAAGTACAGAGGGACGGATGGTGCCATAGAGTCTAATAGTACGTGTGCTTGAAGTACAGATGGTTGGTGCCATGGAGTCTATTAGTACGTATTTTTGAAGTACAGAGGGATGGTTGGTGCCATGGAGTATATTAGTACATATGTTTGAACTACAGAGGAATGGTGCCATGGAGTCTATTAGTAGGTAGGTTTGAAGTACAGAGGGTTGGTGCCGTGGAGTCTATTAGTACGTATGTTTGAAGTACAGATGGTTGGTGTCGTGGAGTCTATTAGTACTTATGTTTGAAGTACAGAGGGACGAATGGTGCCATGGAGTCTATTAGTACGTATGTTTGAAGTACAGAGGGTTGGTGCCATGGAGTCTATTAGTACATATGTTTGAAGTACAGAGGGAGGGATGGTGCCATGGAGTCTATTAGTACGTAAGTTTGAAGTACAGATGGAGGGATGGTGCCATGGAGTCTAGCTAACCAAAGAGATTCAGTGTTGTCAGATATCCCCCTGTGGGTCACTGGGCCGATATATATATATATAAGTTGTGTGCTGTAAGCCAAGCGGCAGCACCTGCAGCCACAGAAAGTGCCCTGATGTTCCCATAACAAGGATGGTGGCCATAAAGCTAACCTGCGGTGAATATGTAAAGTAACTGTGGATAATCTCTTAGGGCATCTTCTCCAAATCCTCTGGCAGGACTACAAGGTAGAAAGAAACTTCATGCAATTCCGCACTGTGCACAGTGGGCAGTGTGCCTCACTCCTGCCTCTATTGGGGCTGTATTGAAGTTCCATAATAAACCTAAAATGGATTGTGACTATTAAAGGGATAGTAATGTTTCATAATAAAAGCAGCTCTAATTAATCATCATATTATTTGGACTTTGGAGAGTGTTATTTCAATTCTGTCAGAGTTGTAGTTCAAGAGTAATTCAATGACAAAGTATCCCCCTCCCTCCCCTTTTACTGATGTAACACTGCTCAGCCAGAGCAGAAGGGAGGTGCCCAGGTAGACTGCAGAGAGGGACAATCTTCAATTAAGATAAGGGAAAAACCTGAAAAACTTGTCAAGGGGGCAGGACTTTCATTGTTCTCATAGGAAGAAGATTGTCCCCTTCTGTTATCTGTCTGGTCTATGGACTGCATTCCACATCTGAGAAGAGATGGCTTACACTAGGTAAAAGGGGCGGGACGGGAAACTTTGCTTGTGAATATCTCTCAAACCATAAAGGTTTGAGAGATAAGACTTATATCGTTCTTTATGTTTTTTTTTAGCGCCTACAAAATAAAATAAAGATAAAACGAAGTATTACTGTCCCTTTAAGTGGAACCCTGTACAACTTTTCTGGCACACCAAGAAGAGAATGACAGAAGTGTTTAGTTTTTATACTTTACCCCTGTTTGTTTGCCTGTAGTTGTTGTCCTATGTTTGTGTGCCGTGGCCTCTCTAATAAATGCAGTTTATTATCTTTTTGTCTGGCTGGATAATCACTTAACCCTTGGTCTACCAAGCAGTAACCCCTGTACCCGTCACAGAGACCTTTCTAGCATTGAAGGGTTAAAAACATACCTGGGGAGGGGTGTGGCCTGACCGGGAATGGAGTAGGACGCGTCTCTGCTGAGCTCCGCTAGTTTGAGCAGGGTGAGCCACTACAGAACGCTTTCTACAGATTTTTTCACCCCTGCTTTAGCTTCCACCCTCGCTCTCTCATTTCCTCGATGAGAGGTAGAAGAAATAAACAGGCTACTGAAGCTCCAGCTATCAAGCGCTTCTTTGACGCTAGGCCTACATCTTCAATGCCTCACGCTGGTAGCTCACGAGATGACGCCACAACTCAGCCTGCGCGGGAAAATCTCTTAGTATCCTTACCTACGGACGCTTCAGTGGAAGGAGTTTACCCGCACACGATGGGAGACCCTACTACACCCTCTGTGGACCCTCCACTTACGAAAAAGGATTTAAGGGACTTTATGAACAATTTACTAACCAAAGATGACTTTCGCTCCTCTATGGAAGACCTGAAAGCGACGTTCAGGGCTGACATTGCCACGATCAAGTCTGATATCACGCAGTTGACGGGCAGAGTTGCGTATATTGAAGAAGCGAATACTGTGGAAGCTAACCACATTGCGGGTTTAGAGCAAGTTTTGATCGAATGCAGAGATACCATCCAATCTCTTCAAGTGAAAGTTGAAGACCTCGATAATAGAGGACGGCGTAATAATATTCGCATTAAAAATCTCTCGGAGAGTATTACAGCACAGGATCTGCATTCTGCCCTGACTGCGCTATTTACCTTGATCTTGGGGGACTCCAACACGGATCCCATTCATATTGAGAGAGCTCACAGAACCCTGAAACCCAGATCTGCATCGAGTGATTACACTAGAGATGTGGTGGTGTGCCTCAACCGTTTTGAACTGAAAGACCGCATTATGAGAAAGGCTAGAGAGAAGGGCCCTATTCGATTTGCTAACTCAGAAGTGCAGCTCTTCCAAGACCTTTCTCCTCAGACCCTTTCTCGCAGAAGAGAGGTGAAACAGTTAACGGACCACTTGCGGTCTCTCCAGATCCGATATAGATGGGGCTTCCCGTTTGCTTTGCATGCCACTCATAACGGGAAATCAGCTACACTTCTTAAACCTCAAGATGTACGGGAGTTTTGTGAATCTTTAGGCATTCATCGCCCAACTCCGGACGCTGAAGCGGCAATTCAGTTCCCTACACCTGTGTCTTCCCAGAAGAGAGCGGACTGGGTGTCAGACTCACCGGAGAAGAAAAAGAAGAAATTGCGAAATTTGGACTTTCCAAATTCTCAGTCAGGAACCACTATTACTGCCTGGACCTGAATGGACCTTTCAATCCTGACAAGGAACTGGTATTCCATTTACATATAGTTCTTGTTTACTTCTTCACACTATATGTTTCAGAACTGGTTGTATATGTTGTGTGCAACCCTATACTACCTGTTTGCCTACTTTGTATAGTTTAAGTTGAATGGTGGATGGGGATTTCTGCTTTAAGTAATAGACATCTTGCTTTGTACCTTCCAGGTGCTATATTTGTGCTCCTGGAGTTGGCATCCCCATTCCCCATTCACACCAGATGTAGGTATTGGTTTTTTTTTGTGTTTTCTTTTTTTTTAGTTTCTAGTTGACTTATTTTATGCATCCGCTTCCCCCTATGGGAGGTGGATTGATATGCTTATCAATATATTATGCCTTTTATTTCATTATTGTTTTACAGTTATGATATTACATGTTTTAAACCTCTGGTCGGGGGATGAGTTCAGGCTCTGTTTGGATCCCATGGAGTTGGCGCCTCCTTGCGTCTCCCCCCGGTTAGCCCCAACTACTGCCCAGGTTCCTCCATCTGATTTTGTGGGGCCCGGGGGGGGGGTTTGGATGTTGCCTTCCCACTGGGATCTTTAGTTCATATGGGTGGTGTATATTGGGTCTCCCACTGCGGTGCACTGATCTTTCTTTTTTCTCTCTAGTTCCAGTTTTGATTGGTGCGCCGTAGGGGGGGTCCAGATTTATCTTTATTTAATGGGGAGTTACTCATTTTTTATTAAATAGATTCTCTTTTGGGCCTAGTTTGTCTGACTTCTACATGGGGTCTGTTTAAAATTGCTATGTACTTCTGGGCATTATTTAGCTGAGGCCCTTGTATTCCCCTTTGCTAGGGCCCTCTAGTCTCACCCTGCTCATCTAGGAGCTTTCTCCCACGCCTGTACTTTGTTGGATATGCCTTCACAACCTTTACCCTTTTTTTTTGTTTTATTCTATGTTGTGAGTTGGCCTTGGGGATGTTATTTTTATCTGATGCTTAACATCTGGACTGCTATTTTACTCTCCTTCTTCCTCTTCTCCCTTCTATTCCTTTTTCCTCCCTCGCTTTTTCCCTTGGCAGTTGGATCGGGGGGACGCGGCTCGGCTCTGGCCTTGTCAGGGGGTAGCTCTGGTCTCTCTAATGGGGGACCTTAAGATTGTGACAGTCAATGTGCGTGGTCTTAACTCCCCAGAAAAACGCTCAATGGCCCTTAGAGAGTTCGCTAGACTGGGTGCAGATATAGTTTTAGTTCAAGAGACTCACTTTGCGGCCAGCTCCCCACCAAAATTTTTTAATAAAACATATCCTACTGCTTACTTCTCTAATGCACCTGACAAGAAACGCGGCGTAGCGATCTTAATGAGAGCCACGACTCCTTGGTCGTTAATTGAATCCCACGCTGACGAGTCAGGGCAATTTTTGATTCTCAGAGGCTTAATTAATAATTCTCCCTTTTTAATAGTTAATGTATATGCTCCTAACAAAAATCAAATATCCTTTCTTTCTACTCTCCTTCGACGGATAGATAGTTTTGAGGAATCTCAATTAATATTGGGGGGTGACCTTAATATAGCATTAGATCCGCAATTGGATAATTCCTCAGGAAAGTCTTCTTTTAAGTATTCCCAATTGAAACACATTCGTACTAAACTCTCACAAATGCAACTTGTTGATGCTTGGAGAACTCTTCACCCTTCTACTAAAGACTTCACTCATTTTTCTCCTCCTCACTCTTCTTATTCCCGTATTGATTATTTCTTTATTTCGCAACACCTTCTGCACCATCTCCGTTGTACATCTATAGAATCTATCTCCTGGACTGATCATTCTCCTGTATTGATGTCTTTGGCTATTGGGGGACCTAGGTTTTCCAATACATCTTGGAGATTGAATGAATCTCTTCTTAGTTCGGACTCAGTCCTCAAAACTATTGCGGATAGTCTCTCTGAATATTTTGACCTTAATTGCTCTCCAGACGTCTCCTTCTCCTCTATTTGGGAAGCTCATAAAGCCGTAATCAGGGGTCATTTTATCCAAATGGGAGCCAGAATTAAAAAGGATAAACTCAAGCATGTTAATTCCCTACTTGATAGAATTCGCCATCTTGAATCCCGACATAAACATTCTAGTGCATTGTCAGATCTTCAAGAGCTCACAGCTCTGAAGGAGGAGCTCAATGCCTTCTTGCGCCAGAGTACTGCGAAATCTTTTATGTGGCACAAATTTCAACGGTATCTACATGGGGAAAAATGTGGCAAGATGCTAGCAAATTTGGTTAAACGCCGCAAACGTCTTGGCACAATTTCTACTATTCTTGATAATAATGGTAAATCTATGTCCTCATTCCCTGATATTGCTGAAGTTTTCAGAACCTATTATAGTGGACTTTACAATTTGGAACATTCGGACACTCCAAGAGATGAGGCTTTGTCTCAACGAACGACTGATTTCTTGCGTAATGCTGCTGTACCGAGACTAGGGGAGGAAGATAAGGAGTTGCTGGACCGTCCCATTTCTGAGGAGGAGATTGGTAGGGCTATTAGGGGTATGACTGCGGGGAAAAGCCCTGGTCCTGACGGCCTTTCTTTAGGGTATTATCGGACTTTTAGCTCTATTCTAGTGCCCCATCTTAGGACATTATTCTCTCATATTAGTGAGGGGACTTCTTTTCACTCCAGTTCTCTGGAGGCCCACATTACTGTTATTCCCAAACCAGGAAAAGATCCTACATGTTGTATGAATTATAGGCCAATTTCTTTATTAAATTTAGACATTAAAATTCTTGCTAAAATCGTAGCTAATCGTTTGAAACCCTTCCTTCCCTCACTTATACATGAAGATCAAAGTGGCTTTGTTCCTAAACGCGAGGCTAGACACAACACAGCTTTAGCGATCTCCTTAATTCATTTAGCTCACCAGAAACATATTTCCTCTGTGGCGATCTCTACTGACGCCGAAAAAGCTTTTGATAGGCTGCGTTGGTCTTATCTTTTTGCGGCTCTTTCTAATATTGGCTTAGGTCCCCTATTACTAAACTGTATTGCTAGCCTCTATACATCCCCTTCCGCTAGAGTTAAGGTTAATGGTTGCCTCTCCCTTCCATTTTCTATTTCCAGTGGTACACGTCAAGGCTGCCCGTTGTCCCCCCTTCTATTTATTCTGGCATTAGAGCCCCTTCTTAATTCAGTCCGGCTCAATAATGATATTACTGGGATCATAACTTCATCACGGAATCACAAAGTCGCGGCTTTTGCAGATGATGTTTTATTTTTTATATCTCAGCCAGACAGATCCTTGCCTCCTTTGTTGAATCTATTAGACACATACTGCTTAGTTTCCCAAGCTAAAATTAATTATGACAAATCAGAAGCTTTACTAATTCATGACGGATCCTCCTCCTTAGATATTTTAAAGCGGCATTTCAAGGTGAAACAGTCTGATTCCCACATTAAATACCTGGGTATACTTCTTCCTTCAGATCTCTCTACTCTTGTAGAGCTTAATCTCCCCCCTCTCCTAGATTCATTTAGGAAGGATCTAATGTTATGGTCTGATCTCACAATTTCATGGATGGGGAAGATTAACCTCCTAAAGATGATGTTGTTGCCAAAATGTTTGTTTTTGTTTAATGCTCTCCCGGTCAAAATCCCCTCTCATTTTCTCAACACACTCCAATCGATGTTCTTTTCATTTATTTGGGGCAATAAACCTCCTCGTCTTCGTAGGGAAATAATTTGCGGTTATGAAAGAGATGGCGGCCTCTCGGTCCCTGATATAACTAAATACTATCAAGCATCCGCGTTGGCCAAATTTTTTGACTTTCGCCCTTTACGGTCCTTCCCATGGACCACAACGCTTTGTGATGTCCTGCAAGGTGTTGCTCCCCTCCAGCTTCTTTGGACCCCTTTTGACGCTATACCCCCTCGTTTTTTTGTTCACCCGATACTGGGTCATTTGCTAACAACTTGGAGGAATCTAAATGATACTTTCTCACTCGCTCCCTCTCCATCTCCTCTGACTTCGATTATAGGTAACCCAGATTTTTCATTAGGTTTGGGGAAATCTACTTTCCAACTCTGGCAAGATGCTGGAATTGATCTTTTAAAACATTTGATTTCGAGCAGTGGCTTTAGAACTCTTAATGATCTTTCACTTACTGTTAGCTGTGACACTAAAATTTCATGGTGGTCTTATCTTCAGGTTAAACACTGGGCTACCTCCTGTTGTAGCAGAGGTTCACCGGATAGACCCTTAACCAAATTTGAAACACTTATTAACACTCCTTCCCTTTCCTTTCGCCCCTTGTCAGTTTCTTATTCCTTTATTAACTCCAAAATACAAGTTGTCAAATGGTACTTTTTGTTAGCCTGGGAATCGGAATTGGGGGTTACTCTAACTGAGGAACAATGGTCCTTGATTTTTGGCATTGCACGGAAATGCGCTCGAGATGTTAGATTACGTGAATCAAACTACAAGTTTTTAACTAGGTGGTACCTGACACCTGATAAGATTGCTAGATTTACCCCGGGCCGTTCTAAATTGTGCTGGAGATGTCGCACCGAGGTTGGTTCCCATCTACATATCTTCTGGTCCTGTCCTATGCTACAACCTTTATGGTCTCATGTCATTTCTAGTATTAATGGAGCTTTTTCAGTACACCTCTCTTTGTCCCCTTTGACCTGTTTGTTTCTTGATCTAGATCGGGACCAGGGAAATCTACGATCCCGTACTAAAAAGGCCATTTGTGCTTTGCTATCCACTGTTAAATTACTCATCACTCAAAATTGGTTGTCTCAGTCTCCACCTTCTATAGCGTCTTGGCATGACTTGGTACACCATAGGTTGCAACTAGAGAAATATTTCTCTATCACCACTGGCACTGAAGCTGCTTATATGGAAGTGTGGGGATCATGGCTCACTGACTTTCCCAAATAGGGCATTCTCTAAACCATTCTTTGCACCAGTAACTGCTTTGCCTCCCGGGACCCCAACCTTCCTCCCCTCCCTGACTTTAAGTGTATTTCATAAATATGGGACCCCGAAGGTACTTCTATGAGATGTAGCCACGCGCGTTGACTGTTGGTCTAGCGTCTTTTACTTTTCTCACAATCTTGGATGGTCTTATGCTGCTAAATTTTTTTTTTTATCAGATTGGGTTGCCTCCGGGCGAGAGTCCGGGCCGGGTCGTGTCTTAGTTCTGGTCCTGCTGCCTTCCCCTATCTCTCTTTTTTCTCTCTCTCTTCTACTCTTTCCCCCCTTCCAGTCCAGATGTTGGGTTTGTTGGATTAGTCTTATATCTTAGGCCCTAATTCACTTACCTGTTCTACTACAACTCGCTTTTCAATATGTGTTTGATATTCATAATCCTTCCATTTTTAGGAAATATGGCATTGCTAATGCTATTGTTATTATATTTAATGTATAATTTCTATGCCCTATTATTGTATGTTTGCATAGAGCTTTATTTTGATATTTGTTTTTCTTTTTTCTTTATTTGATATATTTGTATAATTGACCTCCTGACTGCGTGCAGGACATTTTGTTTTAATATCTCTTGTACTTGTGCAATTTCTCAATAAAACCTATTATAAAAAAAAAAAAAAAAAAAAAAAAAAACATACCTGGGAACTTGACGGATCTGGCCCGGATACTCTGGGTTTTGTACTTAATGACCGGGTCTTCAGGACTCAATGAGTTCCATTGTAACTCCGTTCACTTCACTGTCAGTTTCCAGTCACACTCCACCCTGTTCCCCCCACCATACCTGGGAACTTGACAGGCAGGGCTACCCGGAGCGAGATAGGGGAGGGAAATGACGCGATTCGCTTCATAAAAGGGGTGGGCCTTAGTTGTGGGGGGCGGGACTAAAAAAAGGGCAAAATATATGGTGAATGAGGGTAAGAGGGCGGGGAATGGGAGGAACTGGGGCAGAACGGAGAACAACCTGGAGATTGAGAGACTGCCCCTGAGACCCGGTAATTCACTGTGAAATCCGGAGTCTCCGGGGCAAAACCGGAGAGTTCCCAGGTATGCTCCCCACTCTCCATTAATTTTAAGGAAAAGCCCTACCTCCCTTCATCCAAATCTCTCACACTGGAGAGCTCAACAACACATAGGGGAGTAATTTTCTGGAGACAGGGTTATATAAGGAGTGGGGTGTGGCTGTGGATGGAACTAAGGGCACCTAGATTGACTTGTCAGGGGAGCATAGGATGTAAATTTGGCCCTGGTAGTTGGTTTGCTTCAGAATTGCTCCAGTTCTCTAAGCACATCAATTACAATAGCTGCCAACACATTCCATAACACGGAATTTCACATCCTTAGTGAAATGCATGGGAAGCCATTCTTGCATTCAAGAGGCTAATGAATATCCCACTGTTGCTGAAAACGCTTGTGTTTGGGGAAAAAAAAACAAAATGAATAGCATGATAATGATGCAAGTCTCATTAATCATGGAGAAATGTGTTTAGTATAAAACCATAAATCTAAATGACACATTTTATATTCTATTATGCAAAGAGCTCTGTACATTTTACCAGGCCGTATAAAGGAATCATTTTCACAGTTTTTCTGTTTTCCAGTCTCCAGCAAAACGATAATCGTTTTTATTTTTGCTTGGCAAAGAGACAGATGCATGTATTGCAAATTAATCTATGAACTTTAAAAGTACGTGAACTTTAATATTCAAACAATGAAAAGATCAAAATGATAAAATCCGAGAAAATATATAAAACATGAACTTTAAACACAGAAAGGAATAGCAGCCAGTTTTGGCATCAAGACAACAAGCTGACACCTTGAAGCTTTGTTCATTTTTTTATTTTTTATTTTTTTTTTAGAAATATTTTTATAGAGGACATATACAGGATATGCATTCGAGTGTGTTACATATGGTAATGGTCAGTAAGAAGAAATGCAAACATTTACATCATACAAAAAAATGACAGCATTCACATCAGTAATTCTGTCCAGTTTTTAACAACTGAAAATAAACAAACAATCCCTGCAAACCCTACAGACCTATAATGTCCCTCTCCAGTCCCAACCATTCTTTATCCTAATATAAATCCTGCAACAGGCCGGGAAGCATGCTCCCCCAGGAACACTTCATACGTTACTGGTGGATTTATGTGTGTGTATACTGGAGTATGTGGTGCACTGGAGTATGTTATACATAGAGGCTTACATAGCCTCGCCGGATTTATCCAGTCAGCTCTACAGTTTGCCATTACTGGGACGTTCCATTATGAGTAATAGTGATCTAGCCATCCCAAATATCATGGAATTTATTAGGAGAACCTCTGTGGAGATATATTCCTTTTATTGAGGGAGGTTCTGGTTAACCAAGATAATCCAGTGTTTGTGCCTGGACAATCTATCTGACATCCATGTCAGTGCCACCACCTTCCATGCTATTACCAGCAGCTCCCTTAGCTGAGCATTATTAGCAAAGGAATGCAACTGATCGGGCAGGATAGACAGGATGCATATTTTGAGATCCAGGGGGACCCACCAATGAACTGCTAGCAAAATGGTATCCAGCACCTCCTTCCAGAGACCCTGTACCTAAGGGCAATTCTACACAAGATGCATTAAAGCTGCTCTGCACATCCCACATCTCAGGCAACAGTCATTAAATAGTTTCCCCATTGGCTTTGTCCATTTTTATACAATTATCTAATGACTGACAGTAAACTGCATTTGTTATGTGTGCGCTTCTCAATATACTCAATCAAAAAATGTATTGGAAGTATTATCTGTTCTCTTCCTCCATAACATAGGGACATATAACAATGAAAGTGGGGCTATTCTGGTGCAAAGCAATAGCCCAATATGAGATAAATAAAAATATCCATAATCCCCATTGATTTTTGCATGTTATTATTTGGTGAGCTTTCCTTTCTCCCCTATAGTGTAATTGGTTTGTGCCAGAAATGTTCTAATTAGCCTTTTAGCAAAGTGAGCATGGTGTTGCCCATGTCTTAACAATGTTTTAAGTGCTTAATGTGAGATAGTTATTGTGCTTTGTGTTTGCTATGTTACATTAATTGTGGTTTCTATGCCTTGTTAGTCGTAATTGTACAGTAAGAGAGTACTGATGCGTAAGTAGCAATAAGCTGCCTTAGTTCTCTGTGTCAGAGTGGTGATGGAGTAGATTTGAACGTGTGTGTTTTTTTGTGTCAGAGGGTGGGGAAAGACAAATGGAGAAAGGGAGAGTGAGGAAAGTGAATGGTGAAGGGAAGGGAGGAGAAAACCAGGTGGAGAAAGGATGAGTGGGGAAAGACAGCCAGTGAAAGGGACGGTGGAACAAGCTAAGAGGTGAAAGAGAGGGA